>JAODLD010000069.1:11745640-11764225 GCA_026781065.1 Mormyrops boulengeri
AAAAAAAAAGTCTAATTTTATTGCAAAGTTTCGTTTGACATCTGTATTACTATTCCCAATTACAGCCATGACTGGTCAGTCTCGTGCGGATTGTCAGATCGGAGTGACCATTTCAACAGTTTCTTTGTTCAGTCATTGCACCATATGCAAATAGCAAATGGCCCCACTCAGTCTTAATTGTGATGCCTTTCAAGCTGCCGGCTTCTTGTAGACACTGATTTCTCTGCGGGTCGCCTACAAAGTAGCTACAGAATGTTAAGTAGCATCTCATTTTCACTCGTATCATGGTCATTTGTTGCAAGATAACCACGCAAAACAAATACAGTAAAGGCAGTTGCTCATCAGACTGCAGCCTGTCATCCACACTGACATGAAACAGATGTATAATTTGTCAGTGTGTAGTCCAGTCATTGCTGCAGGGGTTGATGTTGTTTTTGAGAGTGTGGGCACTAGCTTGTATGCTTCCGTGTTTAAGAATGGCCTTTTGAATACAAATGGTAGCCCAGTGCCAATCTCTTAAAGAAATGCTCAGGTTTATGAGATTTTAACTCCTTATTTCTGTTTCCAAAAACCCAAAGATCCAGATGTAAGTGGGGCTGAAGCAAGAATTACGGTAAACTAAAGAGACACTTGTCTTTGTACTGCTGGAACCATGGCCTGACTGTGAACACAGGGCCTAGTTAACCTATTAATCTGCCTTTGGTGGACAGGACTTGTGCTTTTCTGCCTTGATGTTGTTACGCTGCCCATACAGGGAATTTTCAGCATATTCTAAGATCGCACAGCTCCAATTTTGTCTCTTCAGAATCACACACACATCAGGAAGTAAATAACTTTTCAATGCAAATAAATCTTGAATGTGTTTGTACGCTTTGCTATTTATAAGTCAGGTATGTAGCAGTTTAAAAATACCTGTAATATATACTGCTTTTCTGAGGTGTAATGTTTGTCACGATCATTTAACGTTAAATCCTGGGCTTATTTGCCCATTGTATTTCCGATACTTCCTAGCGTTTAGTACAAGATGGCAATGCTCTGTGGAGTGGTACCTGCTGGAGCGTTTGGTTACACCAGGGAATGCGGTGGAGATTGAAGGCAGTTGTCAGACAGCACCAGAAACTGTAAGATAATCCCCCAAAAACATTGCGGGCTGGTTGCGGCTGCAGGAAGGCTGCTTCTGACCCCTGCTGGAGACAGTCCCTCTGTCCTGCCCCGATCCCGGCTGAATGGTGCTGACAGCCATGATTAAGCGTTGCTGTGTACTTTTCCTCTCACCGTGTAATGGGGGGGGGGGGGCAGTGCTGTCCTCAGCCACTGCTGCCCTTGTCTGCGTAGTTCGTTGGCGTAGTGGACGCAGAGGTCAGGGGGCCCCAGGTCTGAATCTGTGCTCAGATTCTCCACTAATATCCATATTGGCAGAGCCTAGTTGTGTAAAGGAAGTTACTTTGATTAAAATATCCGCATACAGTGATCTCAAAGTACCAGCTTGTGGGATCCTAGTATCATCTTTTCTAGCAGAATGATACTGTATAATGTGCCAGTGCCCAAAGGGGCTATATCCAGCCAGCCCACATTGTCGGAAATGGGTGAAATTTCTCATTTGTGCTGTAGCTGGTGTTTATCAGACTTGCTGGATGGCTGGTAATGCTGCCTGGCTATGAGGTGTGCTAAGTGACAATGCCTATAGTTCCCCTGCTTTGACTAATGAGCCCTTCTACTCCTGCAGGTCCTGTAGTCTATGTCCTTGATCTGGCCGACCGCCTCATCTCCAAAGCATGCCCCTTTGCCGCAGCTGGGATCATGGTGGGCTCCATTTACTGGACCGCAGTCACTTACGGCGCTGTAACAGTCATGCAGGTCAGAACCAAGTGCTTTTGTTCCATCAAATAGTCAATTGACCGCTGTCACTTAAGCTGAAATGAGCCCAATGCGTCCATGATGACATGCCCAATGCCGTGACCTCATTGCACAGGTGGTGGGCCACAAAGAGGGCCTGGACGTCATGGAGCGGGCAGACCCCCTCTTTCTTCTCATTGGCCTGCCCACCATCCCAGTCATGCTCATCCTGGGCAAGATGATTCGCTGGGAGGATTACGTGCTGCGGCTGTGGCGCAAGTACTCCACCAAGTTGCAGATCCTCAACAGCATCTTTCCCGGTGGGTCCTCAGACCTCTCCCAGCTTCTGACTTCCACACAACCCAGCAGTACACATCTCAAACTTGGGGTGACTTCCAAGCTCTGTAGAACCCAGTTATTTAAAACTTTGGTTGGTTCTTGATTTGAAACTTGAAGTCCTACTTAAACTAAAGGCCTAGCCTTAACTGGACTGGCTCGTGCTTGGCATCTTATCAGTAACTTGTTTTTAAGAGATTGTCTTTGGAAAAACCGGAAATTTGGCCTAGCTTTTCTGAAGACGCATGAAGGAAGAGAAATGTGCTTTATAAATGGCAAGTCTATTTGGGTGTGTCACCTAAGCAGTTAATATATGAAATGTTAAGGGGAGGCAAAGGTGAGAATCAGGCAAATATTACTGAAGAATCAGATTTGCCCTGATATGGGTGAAAGTAGAGTCTGGCCACATTACTGAAAAATGTTTTTCAAGCCAGAAATACATTATCGTGAAGTATTTAGAGGGTTTTTTTTTCCTTACATGCACAGAAGTTCTTTGCTGCCTGGTTGGTCCAGGCTAATTGGGGCTCTCGGTCTCAGCTTTTTTCCACTGACTTCATCAATAAGCAAGGGGATTGATGTTGGAGAAACCGGATCCAGGTCTTGGTTGGAACCTGTTTTAAACTCATGACCTTTCTGAGCACAAGCTCAGTTTGCTGGCCCCGGGAGTTTGAGGCTAGCCGTGTTTTCTGCTGCGATGGGGGGGAAGGCCCATCTGACTTGCGGATTAGGTCGGGTTACTGCAGCGCATGCATGCGGAAACAGGCACACATGCATTCATCTTTGTGGGAACTTCCCATTGACCTTTAAGGCAATGAATGGCTTTAAAAAAGTTTCATGCGTTAAAACAAAGCCCTCAGTTTGAACTCGTATTCTTAAATGCCTTAATTTTTCACAAACGTTAACTTTGTGTTGGTTTTGTACAATACAATCATTTGACCATGTTTTTTAACCCGTTTTGTTGTGGCGACATCCTAAAGTTCCGTCCTGTATCCCTGCAGGGATTGGCTGCCCTGTGCCTCGCATCCCAGCAGAAGCGAGCCCCCTGGCGGACCACGTGTCGGCCACGCGCATCCTGTGTGGCGCACTTGTCTTTCCCACCATCGCTACCATTGTGGGCAAGCTCATGTTCAGCAGTGTCAATTCCAATCTACAGAGGACCATTCTGGTAGGTTGAAATGTTCTCAGTCGCAGGAAGTACACGGAGCTTTTCACTGCAATGTGTGCAATTTGTCGACTAATTCATCTAAAGAAATCATGATGATTTTTCCGGTTTATGCCTGACGAGTGTCGCTCGGCAATAGTGCACTTAACTGCATCTTTGTAAAAGGGGTTTAGTGCTGATCTTTACCCTGATGCTTTATTTTACATTTACTTTTTCCCTTATTTGTTGGCATGCTAAGTACACACACCAAGTCAGCCCTTTCAAGGTCCAAATGACAGGTGAAGTGCTCAGTTAGATACCGTGTCATCGAGTTTTGATTCTCTTCGAGAGCATGACATGGTGGCTTGGTCTTGCCCATTTTTAAATATTACCCATGATGTATAACGCTTCGTTTTGCACCCCTGGTGATGAATGAGAGAGATGATTGATTGACTGCCCATCTGCCACCTCCCCAGGGTGGCATAGCGTTCGTGGCCATCAAAGGGGCATTCAAGGTATACTTCAAGCAGCAGCAGTACCTGCGGCAGGCCCACCGCAAGATTCTCAACTTTCCTGAGCAAGAGGAGCCCTAGTGGGAGCTGGATAAGCTGGGTGCAGACTGGCCCAGCTGTACAGACTGCTGATCAGGAACGGCCCATCCATCCGCTGGTCCAGTGTCTCATCTATGGAATTGCTGTATGCTGCTGGTACCTTTATAAGATCATTACGAATGCATTCTAAAAACAATATCGGGGCTCAAAAGACACAATTTGGGAGACTTTTTTTCTTTTTCCTATGAATGTGACTGCTGGGATTGTTGGTGCTGTATTTGAAAAGCCCGACACCGACTGTTCTGTAAGATTTCCTTCTAAACTACATAACCAGCACATGTAGTATTTTTTAAAGTTAGTTGGATGGAATGTGTCATAGTAGAGGATAATTTTATTCTAAAATTTTGTTTTTGTGGCGGTCTGAGCTTTGGAGATGGATTATGCCATCCGATGGTATGTGTCCAAAACATTTAAGGAACATTTAGTGAAATATTCTGGATAGTTGTCTCTCAGTGGTAAAATGTAAACTTCTTTTGGTAGTTCACATTTATTTTTTATTTTTTGGTTATTTAGTGTGATGCAAAGCACCTGCTCAGATAACCTACAGGACAGAGAAGTCATTAGTAGATAGTTGGGTGATGCTTGGAGGTGAAGTACAGAACTTATTTGAAAAACGGCCCCCATTCTGGACTTTATTCTTCATCAGCAGATCCCCAGACTTCACATGTGAATGGATTAACAATAGTCATCAAGCCATGTGACAGTACTGAGCATCTTTGTTAGTATAGACACACAATATAGCAGTAATTCCAGGGCACTGCAAACACATTTTGGTTTTGTTAAACCACTGAATAGTTTTGCAATACATAACTCACACGTAACACTAGGTTAAATGAAATGTTAGTATTTGTTTCCTTAAGGTGTTTGTAATTTTCTTTCAGATTTTGTATACAGTACATTTTTTTGCACATGCCTTGAAGTGTTAAAACCAATCATTGTTTTGCAGCCACCAATCGTCGTTACAGACATTGTGGTTGTTCTGTGATGGACACTGTGTGATGGTAAAACACTGGAGCCAAGAACTCCACTCGCAGGATTCTGCAACACAATGCTTAGTCATGTGCTTCAGCCCAGCAGTTTCATGGGATGAACCACTTGGACTTTATTGCCATGTGAAAGGACGTTACCACGTAGAAATGGGGTAACATGCCGTTCCCATCTGCCAATAGGTCTTTGCCATTTTAGGGTGGTTGTTGCCTCCGCGGACATTTAGAACACTGAGGAGTGGAATATTCTGGGTCATTTCTGCATTTTTGTGTAGACAACCCATATGTTGGCAATATGTTCCAGTTCTTGGTGACCATGAAGGTTCTGTGCATAACGTCCAATCTTCTCGCCTCCATTCCAGCTGGAGGGAACTACTGGTTAAGTGTTCTCTCTATTCAAATAGTCAAGTTTCAAGATTGAGCCAAATATCTAGAGAAATTACTCTTAATTTCCTAGTAGAAACATCAGTATACATGGTAAAAAATTTGTGGAAGAAAAATACGATTGAATGATCAAATGCTTTTCAGCACAATATGCAACAGAGGCCATATTTATTAGTACTGTGCCTGACTGTAATTCAGCTGTAGCTCAATCTCGCAACCCACAAAGGAAGGCGCTTTATCGCAGGGCACTTTCTATTGGCTATGATGCTGGTTTGTTCATTTCACAAACCTTTGGCCAATTCCCCCCCCCCCCCCTTTTTTTTGGATGAGTGCAACTGCTCTCACCCTGTGACCCTGTAGGCGGGGTCCTTTCTTCTGTCGCTCTGTCCCTCTGGCACAAGTGGTTGTGGGTTTAAGTTGGTGTGGTGTTTTTTTTTTTTATATCTGTAAACTGCATCCTTTTCTTTGTAGCAGCTCCGATGCGCTGAAGTTAGTTCATGCTCTTAAAAATTGTGGTACCCTTGCTATGTAATTAAAATGGAAATGGTATTTCTCGCCGCACAGGGATCTGCAAACATGAGCTTGTTTTGTGACTTATGCCAAATGTGATATTGTAAAAACAAAATGTATTGATTGTACAGATTGCTTTTGAATTTATAGTTTTTGTTTAATTGTGAATAAATGTATTTTTCCACTGCTAAATAAATAGTAGTTTAGTGTGTAAATCTTATTGGTCAGTCCATGTCATTTCAGTCGTCTTGTAGACAGACATATTGGTGCTTTCAAATAAGTTCACACATTCACTGGCATTTAATGTAACAATTTGTAATTTTCTTATGGTGCAATTCAGCTTTTTTGCCTATAACAAGCCATTCCTTTCTAAATCATGCCAGAAGCAATATTTTCAAGTAGGACATTTTATAGAGCATTTTATATTATCTAACACTTCATACCGACTGACATGTTTACTTTTGTTAAACAGTTTCAGGGGCTGGACAAGCAAAATGTGACCATATTCATTAGGTAGACTCTTAAAATGGTCTACACACAGGTGATATAGTACAAAGCAATATGGGAAGGGATTAAACAGGAAACGCTGAAGCTTCACTTCACATCAGCTGTGCGACCATGAACTGTCACAATTAGTAAAATCAAAGAATGAACAGCAGCTGCCGCCCACCCCCCCCCCGTGTGTGCAGTCATGTCTGTGTATGTAAATTTTGGCTAATGTATTACACTGCAAGATGAGGATTTTTTTTTCCTTTAATGAACAATAATTCAGATTCAAAATATGTTTTTTTTTTTTACTTTTAAATGGAGGAGTTCAGTTACATTCCCAACTGTTCCCTGGCTTGCTACAGCGGTGTCCAAATTCAGGAGGTGTATCCGCCTTAGGCCGCATTTGAAGACCGGATGTGTCACAGTGATGCAACAAGGCCGTCACAATTTTAAAGCTCCTTCCAATGCGGTCTAGGAATGCGTCCTTTTGCCGAGTTTTGAAGGATCCACCCTTCAGAGTCCAACATATCCCAAAATTCATTGGACGGACCTTTGAAGGACACAGCCTACAAAGGCTACATAGACAATGTCCTTCGACAGATGCAGCCCCAAATTCGAACGCAACCTAACAAGCACCACCTAATGTACTGCTGATACGGTGCAAGTTGCCAACCCAAGTTTCTTTACCTGCTGCACATCTGACATTGGTGCTATGTAGTAGGAAACGAGAGCCTGCTTTGGATTGCAACCTTTGTTTAGCATTATTACATAAACACGGTGCACCTTCCAGTTTATCAGGGGGGATGTTAAATGCCTGAGATCGTACTGCATACTGGTTAAGTACTAAATATCATTGTGTTGAACACTTGGATAAGCAATGAATGATCAGAAAAATCTGATCTGAAATATTTGGAAAACAATAGAATATATACAGTGTATATGTTGTTATTTTTTTTTTACTCTATTTGTAGAAAATGCAGCATTAAGTATGTCTAAGGAGCCTGAGAGCAAAACGATCAAAGACCTATACAAAAAAAAAAAAAAAAAGCTTGGGTTAGGGTTGGCTAAGTTTGTCGAGCCCTGAGAGATAAGGCCAGTGCAGTTGTGGAGTCGTGTGCATTTGCACACCGACACACCAAGTGATTTAATCCTGCAGTCTGGTTCAATACAGGCAATCCTCATTTGAGTCTACAAGTAAAAGCAGACAATGCAAAGGTGTTTTGAGTTTTACATGCTGCACCTGGACACAGTGCAGTGTTCAATCCTTATAAGTACAGGCAAATATAAGAATGTTTAAAATGTTTTATTTTGATTTTCAAATAAAACCGAGCCCAGATGTGCGTAGCCCTGAGAACAAGCCATGAAGACGGAAACAGTGGTTAAAGGGAGGATCAAATCCATCTCATCTGGTAGGCAGTTTAAAACCAGCTTCTCAGAAGGGTGCCAACACTCTGTTTAAATAAAAATCAGTCTGCCTTCAAAGCTTGTACAAAGATTTTAAAAACTTCCATAAAGGCTGCTACAGAATGATCTTCCATTTTACTTTGCATGAATATATTTGTAATAATGAAAGGGATTTGAAATGAAGACATTTACCATGCCTAACAGGCATAAATATACAAAACCCAAAAATATGGGGGACAAAAAAAAGTCCAAAAGTCCAGCACTCCTGAAATTGTCCCTCTATCCCTCAAACAAGCCTTCTAAAATCACACGACAGCTTTACAGCACTACAAAACAATAGCTAAATCTCACCAAAGCAGCTTCTTATGCATGCTGCACGTCAATAACACCCTCAGCCCTAACCAATCAACTGGACAATGATATTGATTTCAAGCTTAGTATTCATTTCTCCTTCTCTGTATCACCCTATGTGTACTTTAGTTCTAAAGACGACTCTTTAAAATGATACCTGTGTGGCTATATTTTGTCAAATTCATAATCGTGGTCAAACGAGAGGCCTTCCCCACCGCTCACTCAGACAGGTGGCCATCTCGCATTCCTGGGGGGCCTCTGTTCGCAGCGGGGTGAGACATGAGCATGGAGTGACTCTTTCACAGTTTGGCGGCCATGAAGTTGATGTGCGGCTTGGCCAGCGGGAAAAGCGGCAGGCTCCGCTTGAACTCCGTCATGTCCTGCACCAGGATGGGCTGCCACCAGAACAAACACGGACGGTCTGATTAAACACTCATCTGTAATCATTTTTTGTTTGTTTTCCATACAGCTACAGGCAGTTTGTTGAATCCCCCATTCCAAAATATATACATGGAGACACAAAGTTTAAGTGGCCCATAAATTACCTGTGGCAGGGAGGGGGCCGGAGCCAGGTTAACATCGTTTTGGCACGGGAACTCCCCCACCACAGGACCTGGAATGCAGACAAAGAGGACAGGATGTCCAAAGGTGACTTTACTAAATTTGAAATATTGCTTATAACAAAGGTAAAATACTCATTAATGGATTCTGCCTATAAAGATGCAGGGGATAAAAAAAAAAGAGATGAGTTGGCTGTTAATCAAATAAAACATACCAATGAAGCAGAAAAAGGCCCCAATTACTTGATAAAATGGCCCTGGCAGACATCCTCCGAATCTCCTATAAACAACCCCCTCACTATCATTTTCATTTAATCACTTATTTGACATTTTAGCCAAAGCCATCTTTTCCGATTTATGCAGCCGGACTTAATTTTTTTTTTTTATTTCTTTATTTTTACTAGTACAAGCCATCTGCTGTGAACCAGCCACATTCATTAGGGTATGCTCTTCTGTAATCCACCGTTTTACTTCTGCGATCCTTGGCTGTACCCCCCCTTGCCCCCCGGAGAGTGCATCTGCCCCAAACCCACTCACAGGAGTCCATCTCGCGGGAAAGCACGTGCACAGAAACCTTGTGTCTCTTGGCTGCATCTACAGCTAGCAGATCCTGTGGGGGAAAAGGGCACCAGGGTTGAGGTGGGGTATCAAGTTAAGTGATCTACCAAAGTGACTTTTTACAAGCATTATTCCAGAGTGAATTCAGCCTAGGGGGAGAGGAGCATGGCCTGGAGACGCACTACACAGCCTGAGAGGGACAAAGTGAATGACCTGCTGACAGCTGAAAACTCATTACTTCCATCTTACATCATTCCAGTTGTACCTCCTAAGGACAGTAAATAGTACACCATTTCCATCCAAAAAGTGTTCCATGCTGGTCAGCAACTAAGTGCTCCTCATACACTCAAAATTAAATCTTTGTATTCTTGGTATCATCTGTAGCCAGGTAGGTAGATAGAGAGAGACACACACACCCAACCAGGCAACAGGTATACAAAAGTGCAACAGTGCTGTTAAGGTGAGGATACATTTATATTAAGAATCATTGCCGTGCCGTCATCAGCAACACCTTGGCAGCTATTAATAGGCGTTGGCACAAAAGACGTGACGAGGGAACGGAATGAGGTGTCAGCTTAATTGCTCTAAGAAAGGGCAGGATAAATGAGAGACACAGATATACACACAAGGAAAAACAGTGAGATCACCCTACATGGAGACACATGGTAGAAAATAAAGAGGTCGTTTAAGGTATGCACTGAGACTGACTTCACTGGGTCCTGTAACGTCACGCTTCTAAAACACACATTTCTAAGATTACTATTATGTTTCTTTGAAAGCAAATAAAAAAATATATACAAGTCATGGCAACATTAAGCTTACTTACCCTGTAAAACTGCATTATATCTTCTTTACTCAATGTCTTCAAATAGGCAACTTCAATATTATCTGCAATAAATGAGGACATCATTGGGATAAACTCAGCATCTGTTATTTTTTTCTTTCATATTAAGCTACAGTAAAATATAAGTGGCCTTTGACTGAATGCACTTATTACTTTGTACAAACCTACACTTACTGGGGAATATTGCTCAGAAATTTAAGTTATACTGGTCACTGGCAGCACTAAGGTCTGGAATTACCTTTAACATTAAAGGTGAAGTAAACAACAACTTTATGGCGGTCACCTTATTTTAACTGCATTCGCATAATAAGTGGTGTATTCTTGATGGAATTCCAAGACGTTTTCCCTTAGCTTAAATTCTGCAACAGTAGAGTATCTTCCATTGTTAATTGATATTGTCTGGCACCTTGGAGATCAATAACCCCAAGGAATTAAAACTGCATATGTGGTGCAAAGAGCTCTTTTGAGAGACAACACACTCACACACACAGAATATTTAGTCAGACAACAGAAGACAAGCTATTTATATCAGTCAACAACCAGAATGTCTGAGGGCTGCTATACATTTCGCCTGCAACTGGTCTGATGGAAACCATGGTGTAAAGAAAGGAGCCAGAGTGACCTATTCAAACAAACAAATAAGAAAAAGGAACAGCAGCCAGCCCCAAGCAGCATGGCACATATCCCTGTATCCCTGATGCCGTTTACGCCAAGCGCTAGTTAGGCATTCTCACTTAACCAGTTCCTTTTAAGGAAGCCACAGAAGAGGCAGACACACACTAGCCTAGCTTTACGTGCCACCTTTGCCAGGAGATGTTCATCAGGGATTAGGTCGTCAGAGCAGCGTCAACACTCTGATGAAACATTTAACACACGCAACCCCCCCCCAGCTGATGACTCCACCATCACTCACACACCTCAACAAACTCACAAACCAACACACTATGACAGACTCAGAGAACTTATCTTATAACCTTTCCTTAATAAATCATTTTTTCCCTATTAAAAATGTATTATTGTTATATAGCCTCATAATGCACTTTTGAAAATGTTAGCACCATTCAATAGTATTTTACTTGCCCCCAAAATAGATTTTTTATAAGTGAAGTAAGTATTGTGGACACTAAACCTAATACCACTGAACAAGATAAGCAAGCTCACTAGCAGATACAAAAAACATTTAAACAGGAATTAAAAGATAAACAAATGCTGATGTTGATATATGGGATAACTGATCATGTACTCTGGTTCAAGAGGCTCTGATCAAAGCCAAGCGCTTCTAGATTGAGTAAACAGAACCATTTTTGGATCAAGCAATTAGTTTCTTCTAGGCTGAGGTTAGAAAAATATTTCTCCCGCTCTGCTTCAGTAACATTAGCAGACACTTTTCCCAACGTCATTTAATGGGTGACTCACAAGGGATTTTAGCAGATAAACCGATCTGGAGAACATTCAATGTTCCTTAACACCAACACGTTTCTGCGTCACTGCAGCAAAATATCACCCGTTACACCAACGATTCATTTCAAAGCTACCAGTGGCCACACTATCAACGCAGGCTGGGCGGTAATAAGGTGTGGAAGCATTTTGCTTCCATCTATATCCACCTCTCTACAGTTCGGTGGAAAAAAAAACAATGTTAAGCATCCAAGTGAAACAATACATTCGAGGCATGAGTGGTTTAATTAGCACAGCTAATTGCAGACACTCTTAGTCATTATACAATGTGCTATAAAGAAGGGCAGTCATTCGTGATTACTCAGACAGGTATCTGAGGAAGTGTGTATCACTTTTTTGCGTTTCAAAATATACCAGATTATTTCTTCCCAATCTAATTATAAAGTGTACCGCTGTTTGGGGAAAACATTAGAAAATGTGAAATGCCTACAGGGGATAACCATACATTTGCTTTAGGATGAAAAAGGCCTACTTCCACTGCTTATTTTAGGAATAGAAACAAGCTGGCAATGTGGGGCCAAACACAGGACTATGGGATGCAGTGAAATGCTCTTCTGTGGACATCATATATACGATTATCTTCAATAAATCTTTGCATTCTTCACAAGAATATTTGCAATTTTCAGCATACATACTCCATTATGATGTGTGTGTATATGTATATAAAAACCTGCTTGTCTAGTGCTGAGCACCTTGTACTGATGCCTGGTGGGCCAAAATGATGATGATGACCTGTTGGCCTCACCTCTGTCGAAGTTGTACTGCTGGGAGATGATCTCCCCCCAGTACTTTGAGCACTCTGCAGCCAGCTTCTTGGGCTTGTCCAGACGGCGAATAGCCAGAGCCTGGATGTGCTTCTGGAAAGCCTCCTCGCTCATGTCCTCCACGCACTTCTCCATGGTCCGCAGGAAGGCCTCCACCCTGCTCTCCAGGTAGTGTGGCGCCTTCTCTGACTGGATTATGAAACGCAAGCCTTGGACGCCATTGGCGCGGCGGGGCCCGCTGAACACAATGTATCCTGGGAAATTCAGATGAATCACCAGTTAGCCAAGAAAAGCTCCTCGATACGCCCCGATACAAGGAGTGTGTGATTACATGGATAAGGCACATGCATGTAGTAAATATCTGGGTGGGGTGAGCTGAGATGTGGGTGCAAGAAGGTGTGGTTCGGAGCTGTTTAGACCAGGGTATTCCTCACCCAGCTGCTCCTTGGTTCGCAGTGTGTTAAAGCAGGGTTCCGAGATGATCTGACAGAAAAGCTCCAGTAACATGTTGTCGTGAGTGTTCTGCATGTCCGTCTGGTAGTAGATCTCAATGCCACAGTTGTTGTGGACCTCATTCCTCTGTTGGTAGACGTACCACCCTCCTACGAGGCAGAGAGTAGGCACTGAAAAACGCTACACCCACACACACTTGTGGGAACCATCCAACAACACACAGGCACAGGCACATGCATAAGCAGACACGCACCCATTTCGCAAGAGCCTTGGACTTCCAATCTCCCTCCGTGTAAATACTCATTAGACCACATGCCACAATCCTTTTCATACAAATATGTATATCGCCCAATAATCAGAGGAATTATTTAAGTTTGGAGGAGTAGCAGTTGTAATGGGCATAAGCTGGGACTCATCCAATGAACAGTGAAAGAACATGCAAGAAGTCCATATACTGCAGGCCACATGGTCAGCCATTTCTAAATAAAACAAAGCATCGAGTTGTGTTTTTCCCAATGAATGAGTAACGAGGGGATGAACTGAGTCAGCTATAGGTTTTTGAGATGTTTGAAAGTAAAGTCAACCCCAACCAGCCATGACAAAGAAAAACCAGCAGGTCTTGCATCTTTTACAGGGACTGCAACCAAATGAAAACAGCAAGGAGAGAGAGGAAGAGAGAGGAAGAAAGAGGATGCACGCACGCACGCACACACAGTCGACAGGCATCCCAATATCCTTTCTTGGCTAACCCATACTCCTCTCCTGTCATACCACCTGCTTTGGCCTTCCATCCCATCTATCCTGACCTAACCCTAACCCATCCTCACCCACTATGACCTTCTCTTCCATTCAAACCATGCACAGCCAAAGCCTGCTATAAGACTTGCTTCAGTCGTCACATGAATCAGCAAACTGATTCATGTGACGCCAGGATAGGAAGGTGGGATACAGACATTACTGGGATTTTGGGACTTTTACAGCGAAGAGGTGACACCAGAATAAAAGACAGCTGTTTCGGCTTTAGTAGAGGGGAAGAACACAGGGACACGAAACAGACGTAGCTCTTGGGGAAGTGTGACCGTGTCTAGCTGTTGTCATGGGGGAGTGAGGAAACAGAACACTTATGTCATTAGCGATGGCTGCAGGTGAATGAAGGGCCAGGCGCCAGACTTCATTCACCTGACAAACATACAAATCGGGCAGGAAAAGTCAGACAGCATCACCAAGTGGCCCTGAGTGACACATCTCCTCTAAACCTCCTCATATCATCAGGAGGAGAACACTCCTAGAGGAAAGAAGCTGGGATGGACTGGACCCATCGGGTCGAAATTGTCAGCAACACTTAACCTGGTTTTCCATGGCATCATTGCATGAGTAGGGCCTCACAAGCAGCCTATTAGGCAGGTGAGGAACAGAATCAAGTGTCAAGCACGGTTTGTGAAAATTCAGGGCACTGGGATGCATTTTAGCAAGTCAGGGGAACATCGCTTACCATCAGGAACCTGCACCTCTCTGTAGCGAATAAGCTGGCTGGGGAGGAGGGGCTTGGTGTGAGCATGCTCAATAAGAGTGTCTTCAACCATCTGCATCATGCCTAAAGCAGCCTGGCAAAGACAGAGTTAACACAGTGAATATCAAAACTATTAACAGAACATACCCTCAGCATACCCTCTGATCAAGGGAGAAGAGCAAGCAAAAAAAAAAAAAAGAAAAACCACCAAATAATTCAGAACCACTTCTTGGGAACAAGCCAAATGGTCCAGTTGTTCAGTCCCTGGGAAGCTTTATATATCCAGATTAACTGTATCGCTAATCCACTCTAGCTACTTCAAAATGGCTGCCATGCCTAACCAGATGAGTAACATTAGAAAAAGAAGATTTTAAAACATACAGTTGTTCTCAGTGACTATATTTAGGTCTCATGCATATCTTAATGAACCCAAGAAGAATGGGCCAGCATCATTAATCAGCATACGAATGTGAACCATCCGAAACCCGTTCGAGATGTTACCCTGTACAACTCAACGCTACCCCTTACATCCTCGGACTGGAAAGGAACCCATCAACTGTTACACAGATTTGATGTCACACTGTGTAAGTTCAGTCAAGAAATCAATATAGTCACACAATAGGAAACATGAGGGCAACCAAGCAGGGTCTACAGTAATGAACAGATGAGGAGAAAAGATGCTTCCCTCAGATGTTGTATCCAATTCCCTTTTCTCCACACTGCGACATTCGCATCATTATCGAGGATAAGAAGGAACACTCAGCAGCTGGGATCTTACATAAACCCTCATTTGATTGAATGTTATCTGGATTCAACGGTTTTCACCCTACCTGACATCCCCAGAAGACAGATAAAAGGATTCTGAAGAGCAAGAATGGCTGTAATGCTTGACAAGGACAAAGAGAGAATAAGTCTGACCGAGGCAAATCACACACATCCACCGTTTCTTGTGATTTAACATATCTAGCCAACCAACCTGTTTGGTAATGTTGCCGTGGAGAAGAGCTTCAATGTGTAACCGTGACAACAGCTGAGGTATGAAGGCCTTAAGGCGAGGTAGAGTGACATCTGGAACACAAAATTAGACAACGGAATCAATCACTGAGCGATTCATGCACTGACATGGTTAAAGTCACTATCAGAGCTGAAAATGCAATGCTTGAGGATGGCCAGAGCTAGGGCCCTGTCCCCAAACCCCCACGCCATGCTGATCCACAGGTGCCTTCAGACCAGTGTCTGGGTTATGGAATCATTTGCTGGGTTCACTCTGTATTCGCACAGCACCTGAGCCACACTCAGGGAGCCCCTGAGGGCAGCGGTGACCTCGCACCCATGGCTCGACACACGACCCCCTCCAGTGGCAGACAAATGGGGGTAAGAATGGAGCCAGAACACCATTAAGGACAGACATTTTAAACCCCTAATGAGGTACGATTGTTCCAAGAATAGCTGGCATATACAGATCAAAACACAGGAACTTCATGTGGAATCGACTCAGGCACTAATGAAGAATTCCACCATGATCCATGGCACACCTTGCTGAGGTCATCTGCCTAATGCGGTCCAACAGAAATGCTGGAAACCCTGCAGTGTCAGGAACTTCCAAGATGTGATCCGAATCTCCAAATGAACAATAAAATACTTCCCCATTGCTAATCATACCAGTACAATCAGTCTGTATTCCCATTAATGCATACAAAATGTCTCTTTGACTCGGGTTACATGTGCGTGGCCAAGCCCTGTGGTACATCATCTCACCATCAAGAGCCTCCTTAAGCTCGTCTTTAGTCCAGGCCACCTCCGTCATGAGCAGACGCAGGTAGTACATGGCATGTTGGTGAGGCTGCTCCGCCCTGAAGTTGTTCAGGGATCGCATGTACTGAGGGGCAAAGCCAACATCAACAGCGGTCAGACTCTGAATGCATGCACGGAATGACATGTGGAAACATTTCATGTTGGAACAATAGGGAGTTAAAAATGGAGACCGTGGGGAAATATTTTCACATATCACTACATACACAGAGGGCCTCTAGGTATATAAAGTGAAAGGAAACTATAGCCACAGAAGGCAAAACATAGATATGAACAATTATGACAACTTACTGCTTCTTTAATGATGTCAAATCGCTTCTCGTCAATCTCAAAGGTGGCCATTTTCTCAATGATCTTCTTGAGGAGAATGTGTTGCTTATCATTGTAGCCTTTCACAGACAGCTAGCCCAGGAGGGGAGGGGGAAATACACAAGGAGACCAGGTGTGAGTAAAGCATGATGGGACACTGTCGCTTGTGTATGCATGTGCAGATGTGTATCAGTCAGAGACAGTGAGGAAGTGTACCCCCACCAGATCTGTTCCTGGAACTGACATTCAACAGGTAGGGGGGGGAGGGGGGAAGCAGTGAAATGCTAGCACTAGTCACAGAAAGCATCCAAAGTATTCATCATGTTCTGCTCCACCACTCGAAGTGACACACTGCAGTGCAGACCTGACCCAGATGTGCAGTGAAGCCCGCTGAATATCACACAACCACACAAAACAGCCGGTTGGGGGGGGGCAGTTTTACTCCACAAACTCACAAAAATACAAGGGTCAGCTGCAGAACTAGGCCAAGCCACACTGCAATGACAACTGCTGTCCTTTGCGACCTCAGTCACCTTGAGCATGGAGCTGTTTAGCATCAACATTCCTTCATCATACCTTGTTGCTAAAATAACACAGGGGTAGCACACATACATCTGGAAAACTAAGATAAAGTGACAATAAAGAGGTCTGACTGTCATTTGTATACATTCTGTGACTAGATGTCTTGTGTACGTAATCAAGTCAGAGAAATGGGTAGGAGAGGTACAAAAGAAAATTCTGGTATATCAAAAGGTGATGTGAAAGATATTTGAAATGGCTTTTACTACAATGCGCAAACAAAACCGCATCACTCATGTACCCTGCATTCACCAGGCCACACTAAACTCCTCTAGCATTAAAATGTGGGTGCTGCCCCCTAGCTGCAATAACCAGCATCAAACACAGTGAACAGCCCATATGAAATCATTCACCAGGACCAGCCCACAGGCAGCAATTCAGGCAAGGATTAAGTTGGTATTGTGGCAGGAACCTCCACAATCCTTCATACAGTAGCATAGCGAGAAGTGCAACATTCATGAAAATAACAACCGGAGCTGACAACTGGAAATTAGCCTTAATTTTAGTTTAGGATGTATCCTCCTAGGTGCCTAACTCACTTGCAGCAGCATGCTGGTTAAAACATAATACTCATGGACATGCCCACCTATTCAAAACACACAGTTTAGTCGTTAGTTACGAGAATCAAATCAACATTCAAACAGAGGAGTGTAAGACAGAAGACTGAGTAAGGGGGGAAAAAAACCAACCAAAGCCAAATTCTTTGATTTATATGTGCGACCCAGAGTTATATTATAAATAGGTAAAGGCACGAGGTTCGGTAGTCATTTGGTTCATTGTTTTAGAGATCGCGCTCCATTATGCTAGTTTCAACGTTCAAATCAAAATCCTTCAGCAAATGAATTTCCAGGGGTCATCATTCAGCTTCATATGAATACGACAAACCTTCATCTGTTATCTAATGCACAATAAGACTACAAATCTGTGAAACAGTTTGAATAAATCATAATGGTGTAATGATCAAAAACCAACACCCCTTTTGTCCAATGGCATATCAAGCATTTATGGGGAAAAAACAAAATGCTTGGCACAGGTACTGCCAATGACACTACATTTGTCAAAATGCCTGCCTGTGGATACTTCTGGAAACTTTCTTATGTAACATGGCCGCCAGAAGAGGGGTAGATGGCAGGGCAGTTTAAGCAGAAACTTGTAACCTGAAGGTCAGTAGTTCAAGGGAAACCCTGGAGCAAAACACATGATGTCTGATGACAACATCCTGCTCAATAAACTGTAAATGAAAAACATCAAAGTTCCTTCATATAATAACATCAGCTAAGACACTGACTGGAAGAATCTACTGGGAGCGCGTCTCTAAAACAACAAGCAGCCAGCCAGAAGCCCGGAGAGATTTTCAAAAGTCCCCTGTGCGCCAATCTCAAGCCTCAAGCTCTGTCGTGATCCCGCCCCCTTTCCCACTCCCTCCTCGAGGCGCCGCGGTACTTACGAGGATGGCATTCATTCCTGAGGCTACGCCATACACCAGCCCTGAGAGGCGGGCTGCATATGTATACTCTTTTAAATCATCCTTCAATAACCTGAGCAACAGGTAGGTCATGTTGCAGTGGAGAGGGTCTGCGTAAAGGTACCGACTAACAAGGAAACAAAAGGAAAAAAAAAAAAAAACATTTGTTGTGGGGGGGGGGGGGGGATTAAACGCAAACAAAGGGGGGGGGGGGGGGGGGGGGGG
>JAODLD010000069.1:11771173-11865530 GCA_026781065.1 Mormyrops boulengeri
ATACTCACATTTCATACAATTTATTGCCACATTTTACTTTACTGCTTATAGTGAACACGTCTGCCTGGGCGAAATTGATAATTATACTCGGATGATCATCATAACCGATTTTTTCTTCTTCATGTGTCAGTCTAACTGACACGTGTATATTTCTTACATGAATAATAGGTAATAAAATGGACAGCATCACTAATTTTGATTGCAAAATATATTACAACCGTTTCAAACGCTTTTCAAATTACAGTACTGTACTAATTAAAATTACTGAACTGTGTATAATTAAAATACGCTACATAATACAGTATAGTACTGTACCTAAATATTCAATTTTATTTATATAGCGTATTTTCACAACATTGTCTAAAAGCATTCGCTGCAGCATCTCCGTGGCTCATTTTATGGCGGTTTATCATAGATAATTTATTTATAGAATTGTCCGGGTTTTTGAGCTGCCTAAACATTACGGATGACAGTGGCCGTAACACGTTGTCTTCCGAAAAAGCCCGCCCACGAGATGGCGTCTTATTTTTAACAAGCTCAAATCAGGTCACGCTAAACAGCATCAGGTTAAACGAAGAGAGGAGCGGGTTTTTTTAAAAAGAGCCGTTTAGGAGCCGAAAGAGCCGGCTCTTCTTGGTGAGCTGAGCCAAATGAGCCGGTTTGCTAAAACGAGCCGATATAATTAAATAAAATTATCGCGGCCGGAAAAATCATCGACCTCATTTTAATTATCGTGCAATTAATTGATTTATCGTTTATCGCGACAGGCCTACGGGAAGCTTCTTGTAATTACTACTTGCTACGTTTTTTATTTTCCTATGACAGAATAAAAATGTTTTAGCGAGACTTAAACTCTCGGCGCCACTAACTAGTATTTTAGCGTAGCTCAACTTAGCTGTGCATGTAATGTAAACGTACTGACAGAGGAGAAAGGTGGCTATAATAAAACTTATTATTATTACTATTTCTATAGAAAAATCCACTTGGTTTCTGACTGCTGAATAATTATGGACACTGATATTCAAGTGTTTTTTATTTATGTTTGTGACAGACTTATGTACTATTTTCTCTCTACATAAAATTTCTGGGATCAAAAGAAAGCTTCAGATTCAGAAGTCTGCCCAACTTTCACTCAAAATTCTCCAGGAATAGTACTTGCCTAATAATTCCGCACACAGTGCAGTTTTACAATTTACAGCATTCTAACGGTTCCCCAGCTTGTCTGTGCTTCCTAGGACAGGCTCAAAACATTAAGCAGCTGCAGAACACAGACATACAAAAGGAATGGACAGCACAGGGGTCACTAGGTTACAGGTCTGTGTAGGTTCGAATCCCATGGCAGACAAAGTCGTCATCATATCATAACATATATCATCATAGCACAGAGTCCTTAACCACAGCTGCTCTAGGGGCCCTGGATCCTGGCTGATGCTGCTCTCTGACTCAATGTCTTCCTCGACAGCATGTCACAAAAGCTTCGATTAAAGAAATAAAGGAAAGGTACAGCCAGGGAAAAAATTAAGAGAATACTTCCAGGTTCACAATTTCTAAGACCACAGAACACAACAATAAGGTGAAACAGGAGACACTGGGAACGACCAGAAAGGGCCGGAGCAACTTTCCAACGCCAGAGATGACGGTATAATTTTCCGACAGCTTCTCATGAATTGTGGGATGACGTCAAGTGACCTTCAAAAGGAATGGGAAACATTAGGTGCAGGTGTGAAGTGGACTGTTAAGAGAGTTCGTATCAGGCTCCTAGAAGCAGGACTGAAGTCCCATAAAGCAACCAAGAACCAGGCTGCAGTTTGCAAAAAAATATATATATATATATTATTCACAGATGCACACCCATAAATTGAGAACTGAGTGAAGCAAATCAAAGCATGCTGTGGTCTCTTAATTTTTTCCACAGCTGTGTATTTTTAAGATTTTACAACACCAGAGTAGCAACTTGGGAAGAGATTTCTGGCTCTTTTCATACGATTTAGTCTGCAAAACACATTTGAAAACAATTCATTAATTATACAACATCCTGCTGCACACCAGATCTTGAACTATCCCTGAACACATGAAGAATGTGGCAAAATGGTAGTGAAGGGCAACACTCAGCTAATCAGAAACACCTGTAAGCCCTGCAATATAGACAAGAACCTATACATATGTGAATACTACTTAACAGGTTCAGTGCAATATATTTGAAATGATTTGCATTGTAAGCTGTTTGTCAGTAAAGCACCGTACACAACCTTAATAATTAGGGATGGGAATCTCCAGTGACCTCCCGATACGATATTATCATGGTACCTAGGGGCCGATTCAATATGCATTCCGATTTTGTGAGTAATGTGATTCTATGAATTTCCCAATTCGATACAGCGATTTTTTTTGATAATTTTTCTTTTTTAGAATTTTAAAAGAATATGTCTGGGATAAGCGGTTTGGACAATGGATGGATGGATGGATGTGAAGAAAAAAGTTGAGTCATATTGCTAAAGCTTTATTCAATAGCTGCAAAGCTGAATTGAACATGAGTAAACATAGCATACTCCAAATAATTTTCCTCCTCAAACAACCAAAGGCAAGCATTTAAACAATACAAGACAACTTTAAACACAGCAGTATAAATTTTAAGCAATACGTGCCTGTATGTTTGTCGTATGACCACAATACTTAACTTTCGCAGGACAGTTTGCATACGGCATACAGCATATGTGACACGACATGACATACACAAATTAAATACAGAAGCTCCTCTACTTACAAACTTTCAACTAACGTAATTTCAGACATATGAACGAATAGGTCTGTAAGTCCAAATTGTGTTCGTTGGGCTCCCATTTTCTGTCCACAACATCAATTTTTTTCTACGCGGCAATTCTGGATAGTATGATTGCTGGCAGCTACTCCCACCGCGCAGCAGCATAACGTGCGTACTCCCAGGATCCTAGTTCTTTGTACTTGCGTATACCCTTAAAATGATGCTGAATAACCACTTACGAACATTTCAAGTTACGAACAGCCGTTCGGAATGTCTCTCGTTCGTAAGTACGGGAGCGTCTGTATTAGAATAGTGCTATATTATTACTATTGTCCATCCATCTATTTTCGATATCTGCTTGTCCAATGCAGGGCCGCAGGAGGACCGACGCCTAATTTATATTATTATTACTGATACTACTCATCATTTGTAACCGAGTAGGCTTGTTTTCAGTAGTGCCTGACCTTTCATTTCGTATAAGGTGTCTCTGCTTCAGCCCTATGCCACGTAGCACATTTTATAGCACAGCCAACAAGCTGTTCAACAGATGCACTGGCGAGATGCACTCATAATTCCAGCAAGGCAAGACCCTGTGGACAAATCGGCCAATCAGAAGCCTTCTCCCTTCTGTCTGATGGCCTGAATCTCTAGCCAAGTCGAATTGTCTTCATCTAGCGCCCCGCATGACCTATTTCCTAGTCAAATTTCTCACTATATAATGCCTCACTGGGTTTCTCACCACAAATGGAAAAACTTGTTTCAGGATGACAGGCAAGTCCAAGAACAACACGATTCCCGCTACTTTAAAGAAGATCTCCAAAGAGACAGTGAAAGAAGATTTGAATGTAGAATGGCATTCTCATCAAAAGAAAACAAGGACCCTTTCATAAGATATGAAATTCCTTCCAAGCCATCTTTATACCCTGCTATGTTAAAAAAAAAAAAAAAAAGCACACCGGTCCTTATTATAATAAACAACCGTTTGAAGCTGGATGCAGCTGGAAACAAATTGATTCTTGACGCATCTTTGTGTTAGGGGTAAACGCAGGAAATTAAAGAGTAGAGGCTTCACTTTCAAACTTGCCGCAGACCAGTGGCTACCTTGAGTGGGAGTGGACCGGAATATAAAGTAGCTGCCTGCTCACTCTGACGAGAACACAGAACTGCTCTGAAGGCGATAAGCACGGCCGTCGTGCCAGTGTAAGCTCAAGCGGCCGTGCTGCAGAGGCTTCTTTTGTGGAATCATGCAGTTATTTTGAGGGGCTCTGATTAAAGCTACAACTACCCCTTGCCCCCCCCCCCCCAAAACAATACAGTCATTTTAGTATAGTGCTGCCCAACAACTGACCTGTCAGTTTCAGTTTGTAAGCCACACACAGCTCCTTATACAAGTCCTTATACAACAAAGTGTTTAATTAAATACTTATGTAGTTATTAATACATCCAGCTTTGGAAATTATTTGCCATATTCATTTAAGAACACACCATTTCCTGGTGCCACAACAATGGTATAAACAAACAGACATTTTGAAATGGGAAAAAAGACATTGCAACAACACCTAACCCTAAGAATAGTCTGAGATTACAACATACAACATATTACTTAAAACTTTGTCTGACTGGATTAATTTTGTTCCAACCAGACTAAATGCGTTATCACTGGCCTGTACAAAATGCCTTAGTCATTCTTTACCAGTATGAGCGTTTGGCCTCTCCATACCCAGGACAAGGCAGCCCGAAGGCTGTGGTCATATTTCAAAGCTATCCCTCACCTGACATATTCTGGCTTAAGCTTGTCCAGCACCATCTCAATCAGGTCCGGCCTGAAATCCTCCAGCAAGTACTCAGCCGCCAGTACCTCCTCCAGGGGGTAGTACTGAAAATCGCGGAGAGGGGGGGTGGTTAGGAACACTTTAAAAAAGGGACTTGAGCGTACAAACTTTAATTGCAGTGATGGATACAGCAGGTATGCCACAATATACACAATATACTCCTCAATTAATACAAGAACACTGACAATTATTATGCACAGATACTACATATATCATTAATACCATTAAACATAACACAGTCCTTGGCAAGACAGGTTGTTTACATTCAAAATACGAGAAGAATGCAAAACAGCTAACAAACATTTCGCAATACATGAATTTATAATACAGCCCTGATCAGACACGGCGACCCTTATTTCGATAGCTGCGCTGTAGCGCGTCACCATGGAGACGTGGCACAGAATCTCTCATGCAAATGAGGAATCTACTTACATGCAGCAAACCGGCTACTTTGGAGGTGTATCCACGAGGTCTCTCCTTGTCTTTGAACCTGAAGGCCACTGTATTCAAGTCCTTGGAGGAAATGGCACAGAAAGCTATTAAAAAGGCAGACCCTTTCACAAATTAATTGCCTTTTTCTACATGTAACATGAGGCAGAAGAAAACAGGAAAAAAAAATTGTCCTTCCACACACTGGTAATCATCTGCTGATTGGTAAAGAGAGTTCTTTTTCCACAGAGTGGAGCAACATAGAACGGAAGCTAGATACTGCCTCTCATATTTTTCAGGTCAGCTTATCTTTTGTTAGAGCCAATGAGGTTTTGCTCTGTTCTTCCAAGCCATCGTATCCCACGAGTGCCAATAAATGGCTGTTTCATCCTTCAAGTCACATGAATCCATTCAATTCCCCAAGAAATGCAAATCTTATACATAAAATTTCACACTGAACTATGCCTACGTGAACTTTATAAATCAAACACTGAGGTCTCTTAAGTTCCAAAGTTTTCTAAAATTATCAGTTCCTAGTAGCTGTGATTTGGGTGTAGATGATTGCTCCTGACATTATGTAAATAATGTAGAAGTGCAGCAAAACACTGTATTCCTATGGTTGGCTTCCCGACAAGAACAACAAGCTTTTCAGCACACCGCAGTGAACAGGTGTTTTGGGATTATTGTTCCATGCATCATCATCATCATTCAAGCTTGACAAAGTATCAAATATCCTGTGTACGGAAAACACAAGCATTAAACAAATATCATAAACTTCTAGTCAAACTGAACGTGAATCTCTTCAGTGCAAAATTGTGCCAAGATTTCAAAGTTTTGTTTAATGTATTTCAAGTTGGACACAAGCCTAATAGTTCCATTCTGATTCTGCAAAAAACAAACATGCAGTCCACACAGGTGTAAACTAAACTAAAAACTAATATCCAATTTCAACATGACACAGACTAATTTGCTTCAATCAGTATTTATTCATCATTCATTTATTCAATGGGTGGCTTTATATACAAACAGTGGATATGTAAATTCTACATGCTATTATTGAAACTTTTTTTGTGATGCAAGACCATATTTAATGCGATCAAGTAAAGAAAAACAAACCAAGAAAATGTGTATTGCCTCCAACCAACTAATACTTTGTGGAAGCACCCATTGCATTTGTTATAGCAGTAAGTCTAAGTAAATGTCATACCAACTTTGTAGACCTGGATTTTGCTATTTTACCCCACTCTACCTTGCAGAAACGTTCAAGCTTATTTAATCTCCTGTGCAAAGCCTTCTATAGGTCATTCCATAGGTTTTCCATGTGAAGAATGTCTCTGCTCTAATTGGGTCATTCCAACACTATCATCTTCCTTTTCAATAGTTATTGCTTGGTTGACTTGGATGTGCACTTTGTGTCATTATCCTGCTGGAATATTATAATTCTTCATTTTCAGTTTTCTGACAGACGTCTGCATATTTTCCCTCCCAAATATCTTGATATTTAGAGCTACTAATTATTCCACTCATCCTGACTAAAGTTCTTGTTCCAGCTGAAGTAAGACAGCCCCGAGGCATGATGCCGCCATAACCACGCCTCACAGCAGGTATGATGTTCTTCAGATGATAAACTGTGTTGTCTTTATGGCACATATCTCTGGCTTGCTGTGACCGAATCTATTACCGTTGGACATTTTTTTTAATATGAGTGGTTCCATCTGGAAACTGCAACAGCTCTTATCATTACAAGGTTTAAAAGCTTATTATTTTAATTTTTAATTATTGATCTACTGAGATCTGTCTTTCTTGAATTTTCTTGGTTGCAAGATCATGTTAAAGACGGAGAAATGTCTTGATTTCTGGCTTCACATCACAAAAAACTTTTTATATCCACTGTATCAATAAGGCACTACACATTGAACAATCAATATATAATTACAGTGAAATGTGTGACTGTCATGGAGAATGCTGCCAGAAAGGTTCTGTTGGAGAGTCCATCTAGAAAAGCCTCCTGCAGTGATCTCTTATATTTGCATTCATTTATTTAGTAAATGCTTTAATCCAAAGCAACATATAACTGAGAAAGCCAAGGGCCCAATAGTACCATCACTCTACCAATCACTGGATGTGAACCAGCAACCATCTGATCTCAATTCCGGAATGTGTCACATCAGTAATTATGAACTACAGCAAAATGTTCCTTTCAAGGTTGCAGAGAATTCCCAGCACTGGAATACGAGGCGATTATGGCACCCGTCGCATTTCAACCTCCGCGATGCAGCGTTTCACACGGCTGCCCTCCGATACCCAAATCACACACCACGTGAGCTTTTGTGACAGTGCCCCTCCCCCCCAAGACACTCACTTTACACTCTTGGAACACCCACTGCTGAGGCCCTTCAGTGCGGAGCTTCTGGATGTACTGAAACATGTGGAAGATGATGTCTTCGACGTGTACTGAGGGGTAGAGATAACAGTGAGCGCCAGGGGGCAGCGTGACAAACTCCTGCGTGCTAATGGGGGCTGCAGTCCACACACACAGGACATTTTTATTTCTCTTTGAAAACCATTGCCTCCAACTTCTATGAAGCTTTGAACTGTTAAAGCCACCCTCAAAAAAGTCATCATAAATATGTAGGGGTTGGACACTGAAACTGAAACACTGGCCAATACAGTGTTTGAGGTTTCACACCAGGTGGCCAGTCTTCACCAACTGTACATTCAATCAGTAAGTGCACTGTGAGAAGATTGAATTATCAGAGCAGTAGCACAGCCGTACATAAAATACTGCAACCCACACAACATAATGGAAGAGATATCAGAGTTCAAATGCAGACAGATTGTTGGTACGCGCCTCACTGGTGCATTTGTGACCAGGACAGCAAGTCTTTGTGGTGTAATGAGAGCCATGGTATCCAGGGTAATGTCGGCATACCACCACGAAGGACGGACCACATCCACAGGAGTAACTGTAGATGTAAGAGGAAGCTGTCTGAAAGAGAGGCCCGGGTACTGACCCGGATTATATCCAAAAGACATAAAACCACAGCTCCCAACTCACTGCAGAATCAATTGTGCACCTCGACTCTCCCATTTCCACCAAAACTATCCATTGGGAGCTCCACAGGGTCAATATTCATGGTCGAGCTGCTACAGCAACATCATGGCATTCTCTAGGCCCACTGCTTGTTCTAGATAGGTGCATCACAGCCAAGGACTACTGAACCATTCTGGAGGACCATGTTCACCCTGTGGTTCAAACATTGTACCATGAAGGTGGTGCCGTGTATCAGGATGATAATGCACCAAAACACACAAGACTGGTGACAGTGATTAGATGAACAATGAAG
This sequence comes from Mormyrops boulengeri, assembly GCA_026781065.1. Taxonomy (NCBI): domain Eukaryota; kingdom Metazoa; phylum Chordata; class Actinopteri; order Osteoglossiformes; family Mormyridae; genus Mormyrops; species Mormyrops boulengeri. The sequence goes on from JAODLD010000069.1 coordinate 11,779,543, forward strand.
CTGAACATCTCCCACGGTCTGCAAAATCACCAGATCTGAATATTATTGAGCCACTTTGGGGTGTTTTGGAGGAGCGAGTCTGGAAATGTTTTCCTCCACCAGCATCACGCAGCAACCTGGCCACTGTTCTGTAAAAGGAATGGCTCAAAATCCCTCTGGCCGCTATGCAGGACTTCTACCTGTCATTTCCAAGATGAATTAATGCTGTTTTGGCCACAAAAGAAGCCCCAACACCACACTAATAAATGATTGTGGTCTAAAACCAGGTGTTTCTGTTTCATTGTCCAGCCCCTGTATATAAATAGTACACATATTAATTAAGAAGGTTTTGGTACAGTTTCTGTACTTTAAAACACACAAAATGTTTGGTAAAGCTTTACATTAACTGTACCTTCATAATAGAACCTTTATCAGCAGCACATAAATATATTAAACATCCTAACATGCCTTGACAGTTTTAATATACATTAATAACTACCATTATACACTTATAATGATTATGTCATATAATGTTTATTAATGTGCATTAAATCTAATTATTAATGCATTATGAAGGTGCATTGAATGTTCTGTGAATACATTATTAACACATTATAAAGCTGCAGTAAATGTAAAGCATTACCAAAAGTTTTGTCTACAAAATTGATTTGTTTGTCTACATGTCCCCAAAATGTCAATTTGTTTGTGGGGGCACATTTTGTGAAGTTTGTCTCGAAGATTGCCGCTTCTCAGTTACACCTACTGTATATAGACAGACACACACAGATTTTTTGTCTTTATTCTTACATAGACCCTCCTCCGTCAGGTCCACATTGATGATAAAGAACATGAATCCCCTGGCTCCCTCTTTCTGACCTCCTACAAGTGTGTTTACCCAGCCTGTAGGAAGAAGTCCACATTTAAAATCAAATCAGTATTTGTTCCAAGTATCAGAGATAGAGCTGACTACAAGATTATATGCAAAATACAGCAAACACCACAGTGTTGTGACAAATAATGTCACTTCAAGATGTTATGCACCTTTGACTAATACAGACGCTCCCTGGGTTACGATGGTCCGTGTTGCAATATTTCGACGAAGGGTAAATGGTTCCTACTATCAGTACATTATTCAATAAATTACGTGAGATATTCAACACTATTATATAGCAGGCTTTGTGTTAATGATTTTGCCCAGCTGTAATGTAAGTGTTAAGTATGTTTAAGGTGGGGGTGGGCTAGGCTAGACTATGTTGTTCGGTTAGGAGTACCGTATTAAAATGCATTTTCGCCTTGCAATAGGTTTTTCGGAATGTAACATCGTAACCTGGGGAAAGGCTGTATACTGACTATATCAAGATATTATGTATACATACAAAGACTTTTCCACATATGCTATTACCCATAAAACAACATCTTTGTTCAGTTAGGTGAACTATATATCAGACTCCATCAGCAGCATTAATGTGAAATTAACATGCTTTAAAACAGCGTTTCTCAACCCAGTCCCATAGACAGTCCACATTTTGCTCTCTCCCAATCAAGGACACCAAATACCTGGTACAAGTGTGTTGAGAGCTGAGGAGGAGTAACTGCAGACTGTCTGGGGTCCCAAAGGACTGGGTTGGGAAAAACTGCTGTAGAGTACAAGCCACATACTGGTCTTCTGCAGCTAATAATATGAAGGCTGCTCAGCCTACCTTTGGCTTTCAGCTCTGAAAGCAGACTCCCTGGGCCCTCATGACCAATCAGGTGGCCCAAATAATGGCCTGGATTGGACTTATAGTACTTCTGCAAGTCTGGGATGGGGAAGGTGACGTACAGGTTCCTGATATCTTTGATGGGCACCACCTTGTAAAATTGCTGAAAGCACAATACAGTAGAGTACCCATGGTCAGCACTAGAAGGGCCATGAATGTCCCCTTTAAAATTCACATAGAAAAAGAGCTAGATCAACTCAACTCAAGCCACACAAAGCACTGATGAAAAGTCACATGCATAAAACTGAATGTGTATATCCATAAGTAGATGTAGCCGTTATAGAATCCGTTTTTCTTTTTTTTTGCTGCACTCAGATCCAATCTTTGCATTTGGGAAGAGGAACAGAGACTTACCCTAAGGTGGCCCTCCTGGAAGGGGTGTTCTGGGAATTCTGGGAGGGGCACATTCTTGTTCTCTACCTCAGCAAAGAGCTTGACCACCATGGCTGTGAGTTCGTCCAAAGATTCTGAAAGAGAAGCCGCTGATCAAATTTCCATTCCACCACCATCCATTCCCATAGGTTGTCCAACACGGGCAGAAGCAAAGGGAGAATTTCATGTCAAAATACTGCTTTTCCCCAATTATGATGTCAGGATGTTCACTCTTAAGTGCTTATAGTTCATTTACCTTCAGTGAAGTTTTTGGGTGACTTTGGCAAAAACAGTAAAATATAAAATGAACGGCATAAAAGAACTGCAAAGATTGCCGATCAGAAATAAAATCTCTTCAATATATCCCTTTGGTGCTATAACAAAGGTTGTACTGTACAACTAATCTGCCGTTCAAGGTTCACAAAGAACGGTTATTTCTCTGTCCCATATAAAAGCTAATAGACCAAATACATATCTGCTGCAAACAATGTCATTTCTCAGCTGGAACACAAAACTGAAGAACCACGAAAACCAGTCGCTATGAGGTCACTGTGCAGTAAAGCAAGCTGCCAGGTTGCTTGTTTATCTCAGCATGAAGGACATTGTGTTACACCACGGCATTACATCTGCCACCCTCTAAGCATCATTTCCTTTGCAGAAGCAATCATAATGTCCAAAGTAGAAATGGAAAATACAGCAAAATGCATTCCAGAAAATACCAGAAGAAAAACGTACTTCCAAAAACGTTCCCTTATTCAAAAATTAAGCTGGAAATCTGGATATAAAATATCATTGGCATGCTTTTGTTTAAATTACTGGAAATGAATTATATTGAGGGGAACAATAAAATACCTCTAGTGGTGAGTAATGTGTTAATAGTGAGTGTTTTATCATAACTCCGCATATGGCAAACACTTTCCAACAGTGGGTCTGTAGCAATGCTGTGACCTAAATTGTGAGTCCAATTACATCCAATCATGTGGAGCAAAACTGGTTTCCTCCTTTCTCAAACCAATCATGATCAATCATGCTTGAATCTCGGGCTGCTGCAGTGCTGTCATTGGACAGGCATCCATTAACATGCCCATGACCTCACATGCATATCGAGACAGACAGTGACAGGTCAGGGGGACAGAGATGTATGCTCACCTCTACCCAGGACACAGAGCCCCATCAGATTAGAGGAGTAGTACGTGGAGTGGAACTTCAGCAGCTCCTGACGAACATCTATCCCTTCCTTAGACGGCCGCGTCTCTAACGTCAGCTTGTTACCTGGAGAAAAATAAAAGATCAACATTTTCCAAGCATGCCAGTAAAAGCGCAAACTCCTCAGCAATACATCAAGTCCATTATTAGCCTGTTAACCTAGACCTGCATATTAATTTACAATATAAAATATTCATTCACCATATTAAATACAGCGCATTCACACCAATCAGGCCGCAAAGTAAACAAACATCATAAAATGTATCCAGAGTAACTTGAGAGTAAGTCAGTGCTGGGAGGGACTCATGATAAATGTGAGACCTTTCCAAGGCCACTCCTTCTCAATGAAGGGCCCAACCAAGGATCCCACTTGGGTAACTTTCTCCATAAGCAGACCAAGATCAGAGCCTTAATCTTGACCATCATTCAGTGCTTGAACTTGGAACCCCATGTATCAGAATAAACTGCATTCGTTACACTGAGAAATATAGAGCAGGCAACTGGAAAAACATACAAAACGAGTAAAAACACATATTTAGATGAAAGATCAAAAATTTAAATTAACACACCAACTCTTGCTTAAGACAACCTAGTTAGTCCAGGAAAATAAGTCTTGAATACAGTTAAAAAATGATTGTTTAGCATCATGACCACCCAAACCAAATGAGGCCCCAGTGAAAATGAGTTTATTAAACAGGCACCAGTACTATTTTTAAATGTCATATGACACAACACAATGCTGCCCTCTGCTTGTTATATTGAGTTGTGAAAAGCCCTAATACAGATATTGTGCAAGTTTGATGGGCTAATTTACTTATTTTTTTAACTTTTGTGTTTTTTTTAATCCCCAATTTGGCACAATTTGGCTGACGGTGTAATTTTTAAAGTGGTACCTAATGAGAAGCCATTTCCATTCTTTCAATATTAAATAGTACAGGTGACAATCACTGCACCACTTACGGCGACAAACTAAAGACCTGACAGCTCTGAAAGGGGGGTGCTGACTTGCAACTGCAGAGTGGAAGTTACCTCGATGCAAAGCTCTTTAATGCCAGAGCCAGACAAAACTGCCCGAGTTCTAAAGATTCACCTGCCCTGGAAACACTTCGGCACTGGCTGAACCAGGGGTCCCTCCCCTGGGCATGTGCTTATTGGGGACAAGGGTGCATCATTGGTCCCACCTGTTCCAAATTTACTGAAGGGGTGGTTGGGGTTGCCCGTGGCCTTCTCCAGCTGGAACAACCTCCAAGCATCATTCATCAGGTTCTTCTCGTGCTCCGAGTCCACTGCATTCACCTCCCGGTCCTTGCAGCTCTCATCAAAAAGCGGGCAGAGGAAGAACTGGGCAAACCTGCAGATGTGCATGATGACAAGGTGTCATATGATTATATGGATCCAGGAAACATGCCCCCTCGCATTGCACAAAAAAGTGGAAATAATTGGAACACAGTAATAGTTGTATTGAACGTCATACACTTATTTCAGCAAAAAAAAAATACAATATAGAATGAATGTTAGGGTCGAAATGACTGTTCTGCACCCCTAGTGGCATTCTAGTGCTATATCTAGAATAGTGCTATATCAAGATGGAGTGGCCCAGAAAACATTTGATAAGGATGAGAGATCAGAATGTCCATCAACTCCTCAACTCCAAAACTGGTGACCAATATCCAAATGATAAAAGCCTGACAGATTTGACAGACAGTTTACTGACAGATTTAAATCCATTGAACCAGTGACCTTTCATGCCTGTTCTTCTTACTGTGCACTTCTTGGTTCCTTGAAATGCATATCAATCATAAAATACCCCGATATAAGAAAAACAGAAATGAAACCAACTTGGCAGGTGTAATTCCTCCAAGCAAAACAGAGCCCGCACTGTTACAAAAGCATGCAGAAGCCTCATATCTAGGGCTGGGTGATGTGGTATACAAACTACCCAATTTAATTCTGCTGAGGGATTTCAAAAGATATCAACACAATGATTTCCAAAAAAAAAAAACAAAAAAAACGATTGTCGGACAATAATACAGCCTGAAAGTTGACTGTTAGAGAATGAAGCCCAAACTGAGATGAAAAATTACAAATGTATGGAAAGAGATTATCTCTGACAGAAAATCTACTTTCTCAGCTGAAATAGCAAACATTAGCTAATTAGACTTTGTACCTACCTAACTATGGGATGCTACTTAGCAGAGATCCCTAGGTCAGTGTCCTTCAAACCGGTTCTCATGGACCCTCAGACTGTCCACATTTTTGCTCTCTCCCAGCTCCTCACGGACTGTCTCGGGGTCCCCGAGGACCAGTTTGAGAAACAATAAGCTACGTTACATTGATTCGCATTTCACTGAATTCATTTTATTCTAATACAGTACGAATGACACCTTTAAAATTCACCCAAAATTAAGATCCTGACTGTCAGGTAAATTGATCTAAGGTGCTGCTCATCTTATCTATCAAATAAACTTTAAACCACCAGCTATCTGGCACCACCCATCTGCACAAAGAATTGGTATCCCTGTAGAAGTGTCAAACAGAATTGAGGTGTGGAGCTGTACTTAAAGCAACAGCTTTGGCAAAACAAAATGTGTATGGGACTGACTAAGGCTTCAAGGATGACTACAGTCATCATGTAAGCATTGAGTTTAATGACTGGGGTAAGACTACTTAAGGGTGCAGATTATGACAATCGTGTACTGGGTAAGAATCTGAAGCCTTCAGCAATGAATCCTAGGCATGTAACTCTTATACTATCTTGTAAAAGTCACACGCCCAAGCTAGTTCCAATTAACAGATGAAGAGAAACAATGAAAATGTCTCAGTACAAAACCATTTGAACAAAAACATCTACTAAATAATTGTATGTAATGCTGACAAACCAGGACAGCAACACAGAGCGCGGTGAGAATGTGTATTTGCATTCGGGCTGTCACTATTAGTTATATCAATAATAGTGATCCTCCGATTAATCTGACGAATCATCGAGTACAGACGCTCCTCTACATATGAACGTTCAACTTACGAACTGTCAGACATACGAACAAAGAGGACGGTAAGTCCAAATTGTGATCACTGGGCTCCCGTTTCCTGTCCGCAACATCAATTTTTTTTTTTCTCCGCTCCAGTTCCACCTAGTACGACTTCTGGCCACTACTCCCACTGCGCAACAGCGTAGCATGCGTACTCCCGGCATCCTAGTTCTTTTTACTTGCGTGTGCCCTTAGAATGATGGTGAATAACGACTTACGAATATTTGAAGTTGCAAATGGCCGTTTGGAACGTATCTCGTTCATGAGTAGAGGAGCCTCTGTAATCGTTTATATATAATATAATGTAATATTATATAATGTAATATAATAAGCATGAGGCTGGAATAACCAACCACAGCAGAGTGCACATTCAGTGACACATAGTCAGTTTAAGCACACTAGTTCTTTTAAGTTGCATTTTATTGGACAGTGGACGGAAACCGGAGGATGCACATAAAAGCCGACAAGCATGGTAAACATGCAAACTCCACACACACAAAGCGGCAGTGTGCGGCAACACCGCGACCCACCGTGCCATTCTGCTGCCCAGACAGGCTTGCATGATTTGTGATCTTAATATCAACATGGCATTTCATGCACAAGCAGCTGTCACATCTCACGGACCGTGAGTCTGCTGGGTCTAAAGTTTACCGCTGCTGCTTCCGCACGCGCGTTATGTATTACAAGGTCTGGAGTGACGATCACGCTTTCAGACTCTGACGCTCATGCAAGAAATCTTACAGCAAATCTGTATTTTTCCATTATAAACCTAAAATTTGCTACACTTAAAGCGCTGGGTTAGTTTGCAAACCATACAGAATACTTACATGGTAATAAAACTCAAATACATGCAAATGCGTGTGCAGGCTTGTCACAAATTGAAAATCTCACGCCAGCCAGCTGACCAAAGTTGGCCACCCTGTATTACGCAAGATGATGCAGCTGACCGACAGAGTGACAGAGCTGACCTTCGTTTTAGCAGCGATTATTCTGACAGAGGAATTGTAGAAAGTAAATTAAGCAAAATACTTTAAGTCAACGTGATGACAAAGACAGCCTAGTCTACTCCGCGAGGCTAAACGGCACATATCTATGGTTAACCTCGGATTATGCATTTTCCCAAATGTCTTCTTTTAAGATTTACTTGCATTGCAGTCGCTCTGTGGTGATATTTATGTTCTACCTTGCAATACTTACTTTTAATGTGAATGAAATGATTTGGGCCCTCATATGCGATGTGCATCTTCCTTCCGTCACATTGCCGAATCAAGAAGGAAAATTTTAAATCGATGCTTTTTAATAATCGAGTAATTAGGTTTAATGGAGTAATCGTGACAGCTCTAAATTTGCATATACACCGATCAGCCGTAACATTAAAACCACCTGCCAAATATTATGTAGGTTCCCCACTTGCCACCAAAACAGCTCTGAGCTATTCCACAAGAACTCTGAGGATGTCCTGTGGTATCTGGCACCATTCCTGAGCATTATCCTGCTGGATGAGGCCACTGCCATCGGGGAATACCATTGCCATGAAGGGGTGTACTTGGTCTGCAGCCATGTTTAGGTAGGTGGTATATGCCAAAGGAACATCCACATGAATGCCAGGACTCCCAGCTTAACATTGCCCAGAACATCGCACTGCCTCTGCAGACTTGGCTTCTTCTCATATTGCATCCTGTTGCCATCTCTTCTCCAAGTAAAGGATGGCATGGGCACTGACTTGTCTCCAGCTAGACAGCCCCATATGCAGCAAGCTGCGATGCACCATGTGTTGTAATACCTTTCCATCATAGCCAGCATTAACTTTTTCAACAATCTGTACTACAGAAATTGCCTGTGGGATCGGACCAGACAGGCTAGCCTTCGCTCTTCATGCACATCAGTGAGCCTTTGGCACCCATGACCCCGTCACCAATTCACTGGTTGGCCTTCCATGGACCACTTTTAGTAGGTAGTGACCACTGGATAAAGGGAAATACCCTACAGGACTCGCCGTTTTGGAGATGCTCTGACCTAGTAACGAAAAATGTAATATCGCGATAAAAATACCTCGAAACCATTGTCAATCAAGGTATCACATGGTTATTTCGCTCACATAAGCTCCGTCTCAAAAAATACATACTACATTAACAAATGCTTTGTGCTCTATTGGCCATGCACTGTTTTCACGCATTATTTAGCGTGTTAGTATGTATGGGTGTGGCCTATATTTCACGCGGTGAAAACGGACCCGGAGGAAAAATGGAAGAAAACACTACGTTTTGCTCTACAAACACGGCCCCATTTTTCATCACATACTGGACTAAACATAGCAGAGGTGTTGAAATCGGCTGTTTTGGATTGGGAACTCAATGTGACGAATAGACGTAATCATCACAGCACTGCAATTGTTACAAATGACGCGCAAAATATTGAAGTGGCAGTGCGAGAGGCTGGGCAGTCCCCTCACATGAAATGTTTTGCACATGCATTAAACCTTGCTTCACATGCAGGTATGTCGTGTTAGCCGCTTGCTTGGTCGAGTAAGGCGGATAGTATCATTTTTTCACCACAGTTCTACTGCCTCCGCTGTATTGGCCGCCAGACAGAGAATGTTAAAGCTGCAAATGCATAAGCTGATCATGGATCTGGTCACACGATGGAACAGTTCGCTCGACATGCTTGAGCACTACCTGCTCATATTTTTAAAAAAGAACATGTCTGATAATTGAGTTCATGTTTTTATTGTTTGCTTAAGTTTACTTACTTGAAAAACTATAGTGCACCTGACATTTTTATGTCAGGGTCAGATCTCCTTGTTTAATTGTTACATGTCACATTTAGTGGCACTAAGAAAATCCAAATTTTTTTTGCAATGGTTAAAACACTGGATGTTCCTGTTCTGGTCTGTTAAAAATACCTGCCCAGTCAGTGTTACTTTAGTTTTGATTAAATGATCCAGCTGCTGCAGTAATAATTAATATTTTATAAAGGAACTACCGACTGCTTGTTTTTGTTTTATAATTACATGCATTGTTCAGTCATTCATCGCAAAGGCCAATTACTGCTAAGTTCTGGCAAATGCTTATGGTCATAGCTGGATATTTCACTAATGAAGAAAAGCAGAAGCACTTAATGTTAAAAGGAAGAACTAATTCGATATAAACATGTTGATTATTAATAATTTTAAAAGTTTTCTCTTTCAATATCATGATAATTATCGGATTGGGGACCTTTTATCGTGATATTACCGTACCGTGAGTTTTTGGTATCATTACATCCCTATTGTCTAGCTATCACAATTTGGCCCTTGTCAAAATCATTCAGATCCATATGCTTGCCCGTTTTTCCTGCTTCCATCACATCAAATTCAAGAACTGACTGCAATGATAATAATAATCAGACATTGTTGCTACTAATTGCACATTGTATTTTATTTGTACATATTTTAATTTCTTTTTTATTCTTAACAGTTTACATTTTATATCTTTACATTTTATCTTACATTTCATTCTTATCTTCTATTTTATTTTATTTATTCCATTTAATTCTTAATAGGTCGGGCACTGCAAATACATTTCACTGCATATTGTACTATGTATGATTGTGCATGTGACCAATAAAATTTGAATTTGATTTGACTGTTTACTTGCCTAATGTATAATGGCATCATTGACAGGTGCCACTGTAACAAGATAATCAATGTTATTCGCGCCACCTGTCAGGGGTTTCAATGTTATGGCTGATCAGTGCAATTCAAATACTTCACCAAATAACAAATAAAAAAAATTTAAATGATGACACCATAAAAAAAATTAATCAGAGGGCTGTACAGAACAGTAAAAGCTGGCAGCTGTGCACCCTTTATTTACAGCACAAGTCAGTGACTGAAGTTCAGATACTTGACATGTAGGACCTGCAGTGAGCTGCTTCTGCTTATGTTAGAAATCAGATTTAATGTACTCAAATGCTGAAAAGTATACCAAGAGACACACTGTCTGTTTTCTGAGTTGACAGTCGAGGTGCTTAATCAACAATGTGTTCAATGTGTCGCTTCACATGGTGACAGGCATCCAGATGATCTACTGGCAACCCTTGCAGGAATGTATCATAAGCCACAATCATTGAGTAATTGGAGTATGGTGAAACCTATAAAATACCGATAACAAATACTCAGCACAGCAGACGGTGGACGTGACGGATGAAGGAGGCGCACCTCAGGAGGAGAAAAACATCACCAGGTCTTTCCTGTTCATGAGTCAACCAACCTCCCCTGAATGGACCATGTTCAAGGCATCAATTGTTGTAGAGAATGAAAAGAGCTGCAGCCAGAAGGCGGTTTATGTTTGTCAGGGAGTTAACCCTAGGAGCCACTGGTGGAACCTGTCAAGTCAGAGGCCTCCAGAGGTGGCTGAAAGTAGCAAGAGGCCTAAAAAGCTCCAGCAAAGGTAGTCAGGGATGAAAAAAAGCCATGGAGAGAGAATATCAAAAAGACTTTTTAGCAAACTGTTCAAAACCTTAAGAGGAGGAGACATGACCTTACTCAAGCTGAGTTCAGGTGGGACGAGGAAGTGTTGAGCAGTGTAAAGCAGTGTTTCCCAATCCAGTGCTCGGGGAACCCCGGACAGTTCGTGTTTCTGCTTCCTCTCAGCTCCCAGTGCACCTGTACCAGGTATTCGGTGTTCCTGTTTGGCTGGGAGCTGGGAGGGAGCAAAAACATGGACTGTCCGGGGTTCCCCGAGGACTGGGTTGGGAAACACTGGCGTAAAGGACACTTAGAGGCAGGAGGCGGTGTTGGAGACTTCTAGTGCCTTGGAGTCTACAGAATACATGAATATCGTGAGAGCTGTGTGAACATCCTTGGCACAAAATCCAAGGCCCGCACTGGAATGGTGTCTGATATGGGCGTCTACAAGTGCCATCCCTGCTATTTGCAGATGATGTTATGCTTTGGGCCTCATCCGATCTGAATCTTCAGCACGCTAAGTGTGATGGGGGTAAGGATCAGCACCTCCAAATCTGAGGCTATGGTACCATCTTGGAAAAGAGTGGATTGCTCCACAAGGCTTGCAGTTTACTGGTCAATCTACATTCCTGTCCAAACCTATAGTCATGAACTTCCGTAATGACAAAAACAACAGATGCACAAGTGGCAGAAATAAGATTTCTCTGTCGGGTTACTGGACTCACTCCCAGTGATTAGGATCAATAGGAGTAACTCTTATAAGGATTCCAACTGGACAATTCCCAAGAGAGCTGTTCCAGGTAAATCCCACCAGGTGGAGACCTTGAAGCACGCTGAGGACATGCCAGAGGAACGGCATCTCAAAGCTAGTTTAGGAATGTCTAGGGATGACCCAGAATGAGCAAGCGTCTGTCACAATGGAAGATGACGTCTGGTCTGACCTGCCCAACATGTTTCTCCCACAAGCCGCAAGATAATGACGATGGCGTTACAACTGCGTGTGTGACTGAACTCTGGGTGCCTTGAGAGTCCCGGCAGCATGAGGTGTGGAATCACTGAAAGGCAACGTCCTACGAGCCAAATCAAGAAAACCCGGGCATTTGGATTTTCATAGATGGCTAGTGTCAGATTGCGACATAGTTTATAACCTGGTTATCCTGCCATACTACTAGCAGGCTGGGTGGGGGTGGGGTGGGAAGTAATGAATAAGCTGGTCCACAACTTGGTTCTTTCTCTGACCTGCAATATGATATTAAGAACCACAGTATTAGTTTGTACCTATGGTCCATAGCTGTGCGTGGTTCATGCTTCATCTGCCAGCTAGTGGATACACTACCAATTCCCACGATTACCAACAGATATACACCAACTTACAGTGTTGTGAAGGAAGTACATTTCACTGGCAGAAGACTGAATGGAAAATATAATTTGGGCTTCATGATAGAAGAACTGAACAAAACACAGAACAGAAGCAGGAAATCATGACCCTGTTACTCAAGATAATCCACAGACTTAGTAGCAAGCAGTTTAATCTAGGAAGTATTTTCTTCTACTGAGCTCCACGCACCAATCGTATCACTGTGCAGAAGATACAAGAACGAGCACCCCAGCGATTTCATTGTGCACGGTAAAGAATGTCTTTCACTCCCATTATATTTGATATAAGACTGACATTTCTATGGCCGATATCTCCAAAACTAGGCATCTCCCAGCAGAACAACCCAGATGGGTAGATAGAGATGTTTTAGAGGTGCTTTAGTGCTTTTTCAGTTTTGGGAAGAACTGCCCCTTTAAGAATTCACTCACACTCCTTGTCAAAGGGCATCTCATCAGTATATCACTTAAATGTCGAAAGGCACACAGTAAAGACCTAGCATATTTTTTCAGGTAATCAGGCACATTGCACAGGATACAAAAGCAGGGCACCAAGAAAGCAGGGCATCGACTGAAATGGGGTACAGATCAGGCCCTTACCTGCTACCCGCTGCCCATATTACACAGTGTTTAGTAATGCCCAAAAACCTGTAACTGTAACTTACAACTTAGTGCCTAATTCAGAATGCTTCTTAATCAACAGGGGTAGCACTACTGCCAGGAGCTATAGTGCACTGACCTGTCCAGCGCTCCCTGCAGGTGTTCGTGGGACACATCAAAGTAGTAGTTGGTGTGCTCCCCACTGGTGAAGGCATTGGAACTGCCTGCATGCTCGTTGAGAAACTGGCTGTATTCATTCTCCTTTGGGTACTTCTCCGTGCCCAGGAACAGCATGTGCTCACAGAAGTGGGCCAGGCCTGATATATTGGGAGGGTCAGAGAGTGATCCTGCGGAAGAGACAGAGAGTCAACAAGTGGCATCACATTTATTCACAAATTATTTAGGTCTTCTCGGCCTGAAGCTTATCTGATTAGTTATTACACAAGGTGGGGCACTCTAGACGGCAAGTTACATTCTACGCCAGGGATATTCACATCGTGGTCCTCAAGGGCCCAGCACTGCTGATTTTCCAGCCTTCCTTTACCTGTGAGCCAGGTGGGATGCCTCTGTACCCAATCAGAGTCAGTAATCATTAAACTAACTACCTGGGAGAACTGAAAACAAGGCCTGGATCTGGAATCGAGGTCCAGATTTGAAGAGCCCTGTTCTACACCCTTTGTATTAAACTGATGATTTCAGTTTTTGTTTTTCCTGTCACCACCCTAAGAAACATCACAATCAATCTCATTTAGTAAGATTGACACATTTTACCTAATTCGGCTATTATTTCAGGTGCTGTTTAACCCAAAAGGATCATCATAGAATTCCAAAAACAAAATACATCAACAAAGGAATAATCGAACATATTTTTAAGTAAGAGAAAACACCAGCAGTTTAGCGCTTTTAGAATAATAAATTAATATTTTTTGTTTTTGAAAAGTATGCTTAACATAAAGGTTCTCCTCATTTAGATAGAAGCAAACTGTTAATATCATTAACAAATATCACAGATGAAAAAATACAGGCAAAGCCTACAGCTAAGAATAAAATCTGTTTACAACATATTTAGCGTTCTCTCTAACACGACACAAGGCAAAGTACAAAACTGCATTCTGAGTGTGAACTCTGAACTAAAACCAAACAATAATTAGTTATTTTATACAAAGGACAATCAAATGAATCCCATTTGGTAGAAATGGCAAAGCCAGCTCTGCTACTTGTTCTAACCAAACTGAATGCCCGACCCTAAACTAAGTGTTCTATTAAGTCAGTTTTACCACTAACAAAAACAAGACAAAATATGAGTAATAGGGTTGGAACCTGCAAAAATATTGTAAAATGTGCCTCATAATGTATAAAAAGTGATCTTTGATGGGTGAGATCTTGTCCTAAAGCATGATATTTTGTGAGGCTGCCAGCTAAAATCTTTACACGTCATTTACTAGTGCACTGCATTTCACACTGCAACCCCTTACTGGGTGGAAGAATAAACAATGATAGTTTAACCCAGTGTACCATTTAACAAATTCCTTTGTATACCGTTACTGCACTGAATGACTTATCTGACATCCTGGGTCAATTTTGCAAAAATATGACTTAACTAAATAAAAGATAAACAGGAAATATACATGCTAGATGATCTCAAAAATAATTGCAAGATGATGTCAAAAAGGACTGAAAACAAGCAATTTGTGGAAAATGTTATGGCCAAAAAGGAAACAAGACACTGAATATTTACCAATATGCCATTACTTGTGCGCTTCCCTACATGTCTGAAAGGACAGTGCAGTTTACACCCTACAGCTGTGCCAAGTGATGATGTCAGCAGAGAGCACAGCCTCCCTGCTGGGGCCTGGTCCTTTGAATTAAAAAGTAAAATGTATTCAACATGCACCCATTACACCTGTGAGAGGCATCTATCTTCGGCCCTAAAGGAAAAGAAAATAAATCAAAAGTACTTCATAAGTAGCATTTCGATCCCTGGAGCACTACACTAAAAATATACCCGGAGCGTTCCTGACTATTTTCGTGCTGGGGGTGGTCTTGAGAGAGTACTGTCAGGAATTATGGGTAAATATAAAAAGCAAGGCGGGTAAGGATGCAGGAGGTAAGGGAGAGTGTTAAAGTAGGTCAGACAGCAGTAAGAATGATGGCAGGCATACCGATATGGACATCCAATGCAGCAGAAGATTTGTCCGTGGTGGGGTCACTGATGAGCATCGCTTTTAGGCCGTTGGTGAACTCCAGGGCCCTGTAGACCCGCTTGTCCTCTGGGGATCGGATGATGTCGCTCACCACCCTGCATAATGCTGGGTCTGTCATCCTGAGCTGCCGGGGTGCTTTCTGTCTACAGCCAGTGTTGAAAATACAGTAACAATAACTGTGACAAGAACACCTTTAATACAGCTTTTATAGAGATCCAAACACACATTAGGATCAATATCGAAATGTGGGCTATTTATTGTGTCCAAGCACGCACGTAACTAAATTCATTCATTGAACAGAGTACCGCCACCTGATTTCTATAAATAAACAGCGACTAACTTGAAAATCCTCCGAACTTAGCTTACCTATAGCTAACTGTTATAGCGGTTAATTATTGCTGTGACTATTCTGTGCTGAAGTATGGCTATATTCCCATTTGTGGCTGCCCTTTGCCCATGATACACGTCATATTCATTCTGCCACCATAGAACTCACCATGACAGGCTACAGTACAATGACAGGCTACACTCCAATGACAGCCCCATACATTTACACAGAGGCCTACCATTAGAGATCTCACATCATCACAGCCACAATATTACACACGCCACTGTGGAACTAGTGCAGACACAGTACCGAGCAAAGAAGCACACATACCGGTCATTCTGATAAAATTGATGAATCCTAAACAGAATCAAAATGAGGTTCTAGCAAAGCACATTATTAGAAGCAAGAAGGAATGCAAAATGCATTTAAAACCAAATTGATTGTTTTGATCAAAAAGACACCTGGCTTTACATTTTACATCAGTGATCGGTCTGTGGAAGCCCAGACAGCAAAACATAAAGTGAAGGTGATAAAGAAAAGACATATAACACCAAAACCCACAGACTTTTTCACAAAAGCAATTACTTGTAAGCCATATTTTAAGACATAAGGAATTCTGGAGTTTTTTCTTTTTTTCTTTATATTTAAAACGATCACTCTGACAATGCTGCGTGGCATTAAGATTACTTCTGCAGCCTCATGATCAGACAGTTGATTTCAGTTAAGAGCCCTTCACTTGACCTTCAATAATTAATTCAGACTAGAAAGCCGAGCAGATCAGCTAAAAGGATCGAATCCGTATGGAAGGGAGAAGGAGATGAGGCATTACAGGAACTGTAACTGTACACCAAAGTATATACACCGACAGAAAGCATTCTGAATAAAACCTAAATTTTATTTTATTCTACTGTAATTTATTACTTGCTGTACACAAATGGGGGGAGGTTGCACATATTATAGATATGTGCGAATAAATTACATTTTGCCCAGCAAAAACGCCCTTCCCATTACTCCCACAACACAAATTCAGACGTGTTTTATGAAATATGTTCGTGTCAACCAAACATTTAATACTACAACACTGAAACAATGCTTAGTGCTTTTATAGCGGCATATTTTGTACTTAATCTTTTGCAAAATCTGCCCATAGGTGCATTTGAGAGTTTGCGAATGTATTTTGACAACTGATCGCTTAACTATTAAAAGTGACCCCGTAACGACGCCGAAAGTGGACAATATTACTACAAACCACGCAAAACACTCGGTGGTTTAATAGAGTACTCTTGCTACATGATGAATAGAAACAAATAAGCTTAACCTATTCACTATTAAAACCTAAACCTTCCAATCGTAACGTTCATACTTATGTAGTCAAACCATACTGATTCCATTATGCTCCTCATATAACAAAATCACCAATAAAAAATAGAAGGCTCATTGCGTACTACTACTATACACTAGGAACACAGATTTCTAAATGTTTTCCAAACACATGTATAAATTATATACACACCCTATTCTGTAACTGCGCTGGATACAATTAAGAAAACAGCTTAAGATTTCAGCCGGCTACATAACTAGGCAGTTACAAAAGTAAGCAGCTAAAGAAGATTGTATTACCTTTGTCGTCTGTGCTGACAAGTAATTGGCAAACAAAGTAGTATTTGTCTTTAAGGGATTATAAACATCTGTAGCTCCTCATTATCAAACAGGCATCAATGGGACTGTTCCCAGTAGGCAGGGGTTAGCAAGGTTACAAAAAAGCTAACATGTGCACAAAGGGCATGAAAATTGTATGTGTTTTAACCACACCGTGGCTATCGTTAAATATTAAAGAGCAAATCGCCGCCGTCAAGGTATTCAGTCGTTATTTTTGACTCGTACAAGAGCTGCACCGTGGGTTGGAAACTGAACAGCGTGCGAGGCCGCCTTACCACCCAGAAAGAGGGATCACACCGGTCCGCAACAACAGTGCGGCTTAAAATCACCAGTCAACCCCTGGAAACGCTATTGCCAGCCTTTAGTTACCCGCGTGTTCATGCGATACGGCGGAATATATAACGTCGTTTGGAGAGCGGATATAGACACTTGTTATGATCATTTTATCTGCTCGATTATGTGCGATCTTCGCGAAATGCGCTCAGCTGTAAGTGCATCAAAGTGCAGCTAACGGCTAAATTAGTTAGCATCATTCAACTTCAGCGGAAAACGTATACCCAAGCACAGATAGCTATACAGACGTACTTAAACATACCGGGAGGCTGATAATGCTCCGACCTTTGGCTGTTTATCACTTACCCCAAGTCAGGCAGAATATATGAGTACTTTCTAATTAGTGGAAGGTATTTCGTAAACCGGGCCCGTCGGCTAACACATTGCTGCATACTTCAGTCACCGACAAAAAAAAAAATGTCTAAAACGTACAGCGCCATGACCTCAAGACAAACTCAATCGATTTCAGAATCTTTCCTTTTGATCAAAATCTGACTTCTTTCATTAAATCCGTTTATGTCATTAGTTTCTATTCAAATATTTAACACAACTGGGTTTGCCTTTCGAAACAATGTTAACACATCTTATATAAAATAAATACGCTGACTAAAATTGATTAATACGCCTGTTCCATTACAGTGTGGTTGACGTTAAAACACACGAAATGGTGTGACCCAATGCAAATATTGTTTACTTAACCTGGTAAAGAGTTAGCAAACTGGATTTTACATTTTTTATACATGGAATTATATTATTCTTGTCGACTGATTTCTCTTGGAAATTACTCAGTAAAAATATTAGTTTAGTAAATTTAACAGCCCGCTGTCATCTATGATTCATGGCTAGTCATTTGTAGAAAGTTAGTTTGGTATTACACGTCAACTAAGGAAAAGTAAATGTTTTTATTATCTTATTTAGTAAACCGTATATATAAATTTAGTTGAATCGCGTTATTACCCTTGAGGCAGGAGAATAGACTAATCAGAAGACAGCGACATGTAGCAAATACCTCTGCCCACACAAACCCGCTTTGAGGGAAATACCAACCTGCGGCAAAACTCAAATTTACAACCTCGAGACAGCGAAGAAATCCAGAACTCCCAAATATATTAGCTATTTTATGTCATATCTTTTCATTACTGCAATTGGTAACGGCCATTTATTGTTTTGTTATGTGCTACACATTTTTCTCCCTTTGGTCAATAAATTACGAATGAACCTTAATTATAAGTCTGAATTTCCTACTAGCGCTTTGTGACTTTTTGACTTAAATAATTTCTTGTCATAGGCTGCATTTTCCATTATCAAATAAGGTTAAGGCATAAATTGTATATTTTATTATGCGTAGGCTACTTGTTATAAGAATTACTCCAATATCGCTTCAAACCTCAAAACACAAAGCCAGAGGAGTGCTGCTAGCATTTCTAATGTAGATGAATACTCAGTACAGTGTTATGAATATGCTTACTCATTCTTAACTGGAAGTCGCCGTTTTCGTCATTGTCATCCCCAAGGCTAGCGAAATAGTTGACAGAATCTATTATAAATACACAATGAGCGACATCTAGCGGCTACTAATGGCAAAACTTAAAAGTTAGATTCCCTTTACCCCGCGAAATTTTTCATTGTTTATTTCACGACCGCTAGGGTTAATGTTTCTGATTCCATAAAATCATAATCCTCAGTTAATTAAAATTATTTTCCACATCCAAAATATAATGGTAGGCCTATTACAAATACTTGTATTGGCGACTGAATCAAAAACATAATTTCAAAGCAACTACCATAATTTCTTAAAATGTAAAGCACTGTATGGAATCTCTGACTGGATATATATTAGTGATTAAACACTTTCAGTGGGACAGAAGGATTGTTATCTTACACTATATGGCAAAAGTATCGGGAGACACCAATCATTGATATTAATCATTGAATTCAGGTGTTTCATTCAGGCCCATTTCACAAGAGTATAAAATCAAGCACCTAAGCATGCAGTCAGGTTAAAAAATATTCATGAAAGAATGGGTCATGCTGAAGAGCTCAGTGAATTCGGGTGTGGTATTGTCATAGGATGCCACCTTTGCAATAAGTCAGTTTGTGAATTTCTTCCTTGCTAGATATTCCACGGTCACATATACTGTAAGTGGTATCATTGTGATGTGGGTGTGTTGTATTACCTGTGTCACGCCCACAGGGGTGGGGCAGCACAGCAGCTAGCAATTTCCAAAGGTTGCCAAGTATTGTTGCCATGTACTTGACATCTACTGAGTGTTTCTTTGGCTCATGTCTTACCCACTTGCCCTGCCTGACTTTTTGTACCCTGCTGTCTCGCCTGCTCTGCCTCCCTGGTCATCCCTGCCTGCCTTCCCTGCCCTACTTTCCTGGTCTGCCTGCGTCCTCTCTCCTGTCCCTTTGTCTCCACGTCCCGTCTCTGCCTGTAGGACTGATCCACCCAGGTTCCGACCTCCCGCGACCTACCCGCTTGGACTTTCCCCTTGGCTGCTGGTGTACCCGGCTTTGATTCTAATAAACTCTTCTCCTGCATTACAGGGTCTGCCTCGTCTCTGGTTGGCCGACACCACAACCTGCCCGACTGCATTGTGCCAAATGTAAAGCCTGGTGGAGGGGAGAACTTCTTCTTTTTTTTTTTTCTTTTTTTTTAAGGGGTTGGGCTACGCCCCTTAGTTGCAGCGAAGGGATCCCTTAAAGCTTCAGCATACCAAGACATTTTGAACAATTCTAAGCTTCCAACCTTGTGGGAACAGTCTGAGGAAGGCCCTTTTCTGTTCCAGCACGACTGTGCCTCAGTGCACAGTGCAAGGCCTATACAGGTTGGGTGAGTTTGGTGTGGAAGAACTTGACTGAACTGCATAGAGCCCTGACCTCAACTCCATTGAACGCCTTTCGGATGAACTAGAATGGAGATTGCGAGCCAGGCCTTCACATCCAACATCAGTGCCTGACCTCACAAATGGTCTTCTGGAAGTATGGGTAAAAATTCCTATAGACACATTCCAAAATCTTGTGGAAAGCCTTCCCAGAAGAGTTGCAGCTGTTATAGCTGCAAATGGCTGACCAACTCCGTATTGATGCCTATGGATTTAGAATGGTATGCCGTAAAAGTTCCTGTAGGTGTAATGGCCAGGTGCCCCAATACGGTTGTCCATATAGTGTAAGTTGAGAATATGAACACTAGATGGTAGTAAAAACTTACACGCATTCTGTCAGCTACCAAATAAACATAAATATGAGAAACTGCCAGTGTGACTTGTATGTAGTACTGCTTATAATACCTTACATGCAGTTACATTTGTTATGAACAAGGTGAGGAAGAAAAACAGCAGCAACCACAATAATAATAATAATAGCAATAATACTGTTATTTTTTCCGTGGTGATTATTTTTTCATTCTGTAGGTCTAATAATTTCGAGTCACCCAATGGTTATGTTCATGATATTTAAAGCAGAAACATAAATTAAAAGAGCGGCAATTATTGCATAGCCCGACAGAATTATTACCCCCAATCAGGGGAGTGGTTTGAAATTCTGGGACCCGTTACAAAATGGACCCGCCAGGGTTGCCACTCTAATCTGACGAAGTACGAGTCGCCCCCCCCCGCGGCACCTGGGTTACCTGAATCTGCCAGGGTATCTATGCCCCTCCGAGTCCTTTACCCCGGATTAGAAGGCATTTCTACTAGTTCCTACACTGAAAGTATTCAGGGCATATAACAAATTTATACGGTGTTATGAATTTTGATCCTCTCACTTACTATTTTAGATATAATAAGTAGGCCTAATACAGATTTAGGCTATTGTATTGTGCTTAGTTACCAATTGAGTGATGTTTGTGGACTGTGGACCTCACCTCAGCTTTATATGTTGAGCAACGATCAGAATGAAAAAAAAAAACCGAGCTGAACATTCCAGTTAAGTCTATTTTACGAGGATGAAGGGGAACTAAAAATCACTTCTATGAAACAAATGACGTAGTTGTTTGGTAACACCCGCACACTGAAAACGCGAGAAATTTTACAGACTACACAGGTTCAGTCTGTGCCTCGTATTTATCGATATCGTTAACCAGCTAAGACGATGGATCCTCAATCTGCGAAGACTAATACCGGCAAGAAAAAAGTCGTTGCCGTAGTTGGAGGTGGTTTGGTAAGAAACAAAACTGAAATAACAAACAAATCACTGTAATCAAACTGAATAAAATCAGTTTTAATAAACTGAATTTCAGTCATTTGCAATATCGCATTATCTGTCAACTAGGTCAAGTTTCTTAGGTTTTGTGTTTTTGGTTTACCCAGTTTTATCTCTAGAAAATTGTGATTGAACTGTTTGACAACTGAGCGTAGACAGCTGAACTGTATGATTCATTTCTATGGTGGTTCTGCCGTTCTGCATTTCGCAATTGGAGCATGTCTTTTCTGTATTTTTTTCCAAATACACCTTTATATATACAAATTACACACATTACTTAACAACCGAAAGTTTTTCATCTGTTGGTTAATTTTGTAATCATACTGCGTAAGCCTATGTTGAAATACAAATTGGTTATAATAATGCTAGGGGCAGTTACAGATCCTATTTTTTGTCTCACCCCCCCCGGAAAAACAAGTTTTCTAAAATTACTTAGCGATATGTCTTTTCGTATACATTTCGTACTCCGTCTGGGCAAACACTGCTCCTGTCCTCTCGGCAAATTTCATGATGGGATGGGGGTTACGTCCCGTATTTCTTCAGGGGGATGAGTCCCCCTAGGGGTCAAATCGTAGAATTGCCCCTATGAATCGTAATAATCTATCTATCACCCTATGAAAAACTTTGCAAAACCATCTATGGTATAACTGGTATAACTATCGTTGTATGTTGCTCTTTAAAGTAATACATTTATAAGCAATTATGGGGAATGGGTGGCCATAATCAAGAACTTGTGGCAGTGAGCCTCAGTGTGATATTCTGACTGAAACTCTCATACAGGTCGGTGCTTTGAATGCATCCTTCTTGGCAAAGAGGGGTTTTCAGGTACAGCTCTTTGAATACCGTGAAGGTAACCAAAGTTTTCTAAACAACAAGTTTTTTCTCCATCATTGTCTTTCCTGTTTGAGACAATCAGTTATGAAGGAATTCTGCACATTTCTAAGTCAGCTTTGGTTGGCTCCTATTTAAAGCACAATGACACCAAGATGCTGAAATGGGCAGTTAGACCAGCTGTCCTCTAAAACAGGCCCTATGAATGAAATAATGATACATAATACCTTGCTTGCTGGCCATCTCTCAATGATATTTTAAGACTAGCGGATACATATTTTATCTAAGATGCATATGTAATGGAAATCCAGTTTACTGTTGGAAAGAACCAAGGGGAATTTTACAGTAAAACCCAATGAAATTGGTTGGTGGGCAGACACCAAACCCATGGACTGGATGCAGCTAATCACGGGTACTTTCCATGTGTTTAATTATTTGAATAACACAGACTGTGTCTTTTACAATTTGAGTGTGTAAGTATCATCTGTGTGGTGCCCATAACATCTGCCGACTCCTGGACCATCCACAGATATCCGGCAGGCTAAAATTGTGCACGGCAGAAGCATAAACCTGGCGTTATCCCTCAGAGGACGCGAGGCTCTAAAGCACATTGGGATGGAGGAAAAGGTAACCATGTACACATATACATCCATCCATCTATCCATTAATCTTCCATCTACTAGTCCTAGTAAGGATTGCAGGATGGCCTAGTGCCTATCCCTGATGTACACCCAGGAAGGGATGCCAGTATGCCAGAATACACGTACATATGATTTCAGTATCTCTTTATAGTGCATCATTGTCACTCTGCTAGACTACACATTGGTCCAGTCCAGGTTTCACACTTCTGTGACTTTTCAGCCTGACTCATTCAGACAAGATCTGATCCAATAGTTTATCTTAGACAGAGTCACAGGGCATTCACACACTCACATGTTGTAGCCAATTTAGAAACACCAGTTAGCCTAAATGCATATCTGTGGGAGGATAAAGGGATACCAGAGCAATGCAAACCCCTTGTACACAGAGCTGATGCAATACTGAAACCCATGACCTTAGAGGTATGAAGCAACACAGCTACTCACAGAGCCACTGTGCCTTCTGACTTAAGTCAGTGTCCATAATCAGATTATAACCTATTTTAGACTTTTTGTGGCAAAATATATTGACAACAGACATGGTTTCCAATGAATGGAAGGTTACGTTTCTTAACATGAGGTTTTCATTGTAGATCGTTTCAAAGGGGATTCCAATGCATGCTCGCATGATCCACTCCATTAGTGGGAAACAGTCCCCAATTCCATACGGAAAAAAGGGTCAGGTAAGGCTCAGTTTTAACATCACGCCAGCAAATGTGTTATTGTGTCTCAGAAAGTGAGACCAATAAGTTGGACTTAGCCCAGTTTATAACCTTTCCTTTACACTGTTAGTCAACGTAATTTCAACACCTACAAACGAACTGTAAAAGAAAAATAGTTTAACACTTTTGTACCTGGTACACTGTTTTGAAGATACGACCATTTCAATAGGTTTATGATATTCATTTTATTACAATAGTAATACGTAAGTTTGAATTTTGAAGCCTAAGTTCTGGTTTTGTTGAAAGAGCTAATGGACCATGAACTTGCATAAAATCCTAAACTCTCTTGGTTACAAATCCAGAGGTTAGATTGCTGTACTGTAGACCAAACACTTATTGATTTCTGGGGGGCACTGCTGTTAAATCGTTGTGGAAGTAGGTAAGCTGAGTCCTAGTGAATATGTGAAGTGTGAAACCTCAGAGGATATTTTGGCATAAGATAGTTTAATAAATAGGTTAACCAGGTGAAATACTCAATTAGTGATTGTGGGAGAGGTTCTGACATCAGTGTTATGCAGATTTGTGGGTTATATAGCTGCAGCTCAGGTGTACTGAAAAATGATGGCTAGATTTGGCAGAGTACTGAGCATGTAGGGGTGTCTAGTTGCCATGGTAGCAACTAGAGACAATCTAGGTTTTTATTGTATGAAATAGCGCTGCATTTAGGTCAGACTCATCAGGGGCAGTTAACTGAGGATTGCGATCCCTTCATCATAGGGAGAGACTAAGGTAAGACAGACTAGTCACTAAGCACAAAGGTAGGTTGTCTTTGTGTGGAAACCGGGTGTTTTACTCACTGGTCATAGAAACATCAGATTGTAAGAGCCCTGTCTGATGGATGTGCCTGGTTTCCCTCCTCATGCGCATCCTCAGCTTTTAAAAAGGGCAATTTGGCTGATGAGCACTTTTCATGTCTGACACAGTCCATCCACTGTAATGGCTTGCTTTCCTCAGTGACATTTTCCAGAAGTCCTATGGAATCGTGGCTTTTGACACTGACCAGGCGAAAACTGTGATGTTGTTTTAAAAACCCATTATGTTAAGAGGGTGGTTTGATTATTTACTCTTTTCTTTCCAGTACATTCTGTCCGTGGACAGAGCCAACCTCAATAAGGAACTCTTAACAGGTAGAGAGAGGTGCTAAATATGCTTTTTCAGTTTTAACCTGTAACATCCTGGGAGCAGTTGTAAATGATTCTCATTTACATATTGTTTCATATCCAGAATGAGTCTGATATGTGAGCAGCTTTTATACAGGCAATATCAAAGTACTGGAAGATAGTGATGTGGTATTTAGTCTGCACCTTACAAAGTTCCATTGCATAATAATATAAGAAATTTTACAGAAAAGTTTTGAGGAAGTATTACATTAGCACATCCTCTTATGCAGAGCGATGTACCTGGGCAAAGTAACAAAAGGTAAAAAAAAATATCAAAACAACCACAGCAACCAACAAAATAATTAGATTTTTAACAATAACCTATTTTTTTAGAAATTTATTCCAGAGATTCCTGTAACTTAACGTGATTTTGAATTTATTGTCACGGTAACAGTGGATTTATGTTCAGTTTTTACTTTTAGCTGCGGAAGCCTACCCAAACACGAAGCTGAACTTTGGATACAAACTCTTGGACTGGAGCTTTGATTCAGGGATGATGACGTTCCAGGGGTAATGACCTCTCTCAGGCTATGCGTGACCAAACTCATGTAATGAAGCACAGCAGATCTCTTTGGGTACAGCTTATTCCACTTTTCAACTTATAGATGATATATGCCATTAAGTTGAAGGCCATAATTGCTTTTAGGTACGTGGCTCTCATTGTTCATGTTGACGCACACCTGATTTATGTAAGAGTACTTACTACGTGTCAGAATCAACATTTAAGTTACAAATACGTCTACAACCAGTCCTAGTTTGGCGACTACCTCGATTAGCGACTGTTTGCAAATATGACGGTAATAAATAAATTATTTTGCAAAAAAAGTTTGCATTTACCACCAAATTTTGTACACCTGACAATAATGCAAGCCAGAGTAAGAGTAACGCTGGTGTAGTTGACTAAGAACTTCATCTGAATGAGACAGCAGCAACCAGTGATCTTTGTAGCATGAAGCCCAGTTCTAGCATGGTTACCGTGATTTTCATTTAGTGACCATTTCGCTTAATGACCGGGTCACTGGAACAGAACTCGGTCACTAAACAAGGGGTGGTTGTAAATGCATTGGTGTGTTCAAGGAAACACATGGATACTGCATTTTTTATAAACAGCCTACTACAAGTTTTCATTACTAATGGCAATATTGTGCCATAGCTTCTGGAATAATGAGCTGTAAATAAATATATACAGGCAACGGACAGAAAATCATATAACAATGACTTTAACATTAAAGTAACCCAAGCAGAATTAAAAACGCAGGAACCAAGCCGGTTTATATTATATTAAATGCCGGGTAGCACTATGGGTGAGTTATTAAAGAAGTCTGACAATCAGCACTGAATGTTGTGAGCTTCAAAAAGCTGAATTTTCTGTCAGAGTTGCCTTCAAAAAATCTGCCTGTACCCATGGGCAATGCTCAGAAACACAAAAACTGGTTTAAGGGGCAGTGGAAAAATTAAAATGGTCTGATGAGTCATTTCCCACACTTTCTCAACATCCAGATGGGTTTACATATGCAGATAACTAACAGTCAAGCATGGTGAGGAATTCATAATGGTTTTGGTAGCCATCTTATGAGAGTCATTAGGTCCGAAGACTAGTCTGCATGGCTATATAACATAAGGAACAGGAGGCAATTTTACTAGACCAGGTACCTCATGATATTCCCATATTTCAAGGGGATATTGCCCTCATACACAAATTCAGGAGTGAACCTTCCATAGTCAGCAGATATAAACTTTATTAAACTTTCCTGGGAAATTCAAAAGCACTGAGTCCTTCAAGAAACTGGAACTTTGTTATCTCTCACTATATGCAGCATCTCAAGAAGGTTTGAAGGTATTCTGAAGGCAACAGATGGCCCTACTACCTTTACTGTTATGGATGGGCATGATGAAAGATGCATGATCCACATTGTGACTCACAAAATATGACTTTATTAAACAAAAAAAAATACACATGAAAACAAAAAGACCATGAGAGGTCCAAAAGAAAACAAACAAAGCAGGCAAACGACAAAACTAAGGCAGGGAACAATGCAGAAACAACCATAGCGGAACAGCAGCAAACACACAATGTCCAGCTGAGGAAAGAGGGCAAAGGCAGGCACATATATACATATAATGAGGTCTTCAATAAAGGACAGGTGTGGGCTATTACAGAAAACTGAGGACTATGACTAACAAGAAACAAATGAGCCTAATTAAGAATGACTACAGACACAAACACTGGGAAAGACTAGAAACATGGGTAGAGAACATATCTACAAGCTGAACAGAAGGATATCTAGAAACATGGACCTATGCCAACAATACATGAACATATTAGGAAGGGGAAAACAAAACTAATAAACAAACAGCCCCACATAGGCTTGAACCCACCATGTGAGAGTATCCTAGATGCTCAGCCATAGTCTTAGCATATTCAGCCACACAGCAGCCCAGGGAAATGGGAAACACACTAAGAACTAAAACAAACCTGGGAAATAACGGGAGACAGGATGACCAGCATCACCCGCTGGCAAAACAGGGAAATGACACATGGCCCAGGGTAGGACAGGGACCAATCCTGACATTTACTTATTTAGTAGACACTTTTATCCAAAGTGATCTGCAATTGAGATACCAGGGTCAGCCAGTCCCTGGAGCCAAGGGCAATTCTAGGATTTTTTTAAGGTGGGGGCATAGGCGGGGAAACATTTCATACAGAGGGGCCAACCTTATCATTAGCCAATGATATGCTTTGAACCGGTGAGTGATGGGGAGGGAGCACTCTGGGGGCCTGAGATATTGATTAACATTATATTTTGCACCCCTTGCATATTTTGCAGAAACTTTCCCAAAGGACTGTTTCCCCAAATATTAATATATTTTTAAGTGTTTCAGTTATTTTGCTCATCCTCATATACTCTTTACTAGTTTATTATGGACATGACTGCTAGTAATTGTGACTGTGTGTAGTCTGGTACAGTATGCCTCTGTAATCTGCATCTATCTGACTCTAAAACCACCTGCAACTCTATGTTTCAGACCAAATGGCACTGAGGAAGAAATCTATGCTGACTTGATTGTGGGTTGCGATGGGGCGTTCTCAGCCGTCAGAAAGCAGTTTCTTCGTCAGAGTCGCTTTAACTACAGTCAGACGTATATCCCCCATGGATACAAAGAGCTGACCATACCCCCCATTGATGGACAGGTCGGGGTTGTAATTATACATTGCCCATCACACAATTATATAATGGGATCAGTTTCACATTCTATGCCTGTACCTGTATGAAATGTTTAAGATGCATTTTATAACAGAATCAATCTACTAATTTAATGTGGAAATAAATGACCAAGTAGTATTATTTACTGTATTTATTTATTTACTGCTGTGTTCTTTTCAGTTTGCTGTTGCCCCAAATTTTCTCCACATCTGGCCACGAGACACATTCATGATGATCGCCCTTCCAAACCTGGTGGGTTGGTTTTGTTTGGTTGTGAATTGTAACAGAAGCGAGCAGCACTGTTAATAGCCAAGGTTTTTGCTGTTACCAAGGAAGACAAAACTTCATTTGTTGCGATGGCTGCTTTTGTTGTGACGCTAAATTTGATTTCTCAAAATTATGGACTTGGGTTTTCTCTGGGTATTTCTGTATCCTTATGTTTCCTTGTCCTTATGTCCAATGACATACAGTTTATACAGACTGGAGTCACTAAACAACTCATAGTGTTTGCAAGTATCTGCCCTGTGATCAACTGGAATCTTACTCAGAGTGCATCCCTACCGAAGCTGCCTGAGATATACCCCAGACCTGCCACATGACACCAATCAGGAGAGGCTGGAAGAGGGATAGAATATTATAGAACCAACTTTGCACCCTATCAGTTAATAGTTTAACAGCTTTTGTGAACTTTGTGAAACAAGCTTGAGTAAACTTATAGATACCCTTTGATGGTCAAAGACTGGGTAAGTGTAACTTGAAAGAAGCTGCAAACTTCAGTATTTTTTGCATATAGCTTTGCTGAAAATGTAGCTATTGTTGAGTATAGTCAACCAGATGGCATGGTGGTCCTTGAAGACAGTAAAATCGTGACTAGTACATTAATGATGGAAAGTGAGTCACTTATATGGCATTTTTTCAGCCATTACCAATACTGTTGGTGCAATGATATTCCCTTTTGGTTTTCTTGTCCTTTCTGGGCTGTTTTTTTTTTAAAAAAACCCTCATTCAGATATAAGCATGTGTGCTTCTTCTCTTTATCCATCTAGTAAAATGATGCTCTTCACAACTGCACCCTTGAGAAACACGTAGATGACATTGATGCATGACTAAACTGGTTGCCACGGGAACAGATGACACTCTGACCTGTTATTCCACATCCATCAATTCAAGTTAACCTCTTGTGTTCAAGATTGCATTCAACAATTTTTAACTCTGTTGCTCCATTATAAAACATTGGTACTGAATTGCCAATACAAATTGTCAATGGCATGTGTATATCATAATATCCTAATATATGTTTTCCTTGCAAAGTGCCCTTAATGAAATTAATTTTTAGAGTAGTCTTAATATCTGTGTTCTTGAAACAGGACAAGACATTCACTTGTACCCTGTTCATGCCATTTGAAGAGTTTGACAAAATTACAACAGGAGCTCAAGCTCTGGAATTTTTCCAGAAATATTTCCCGGATGCTGTCCCATTAATGGGAGCGTAAGTAATGTTCTCTCCTGTTCTGTACTAACCTTCCCGTCCACCAATCTATATTTTTAACTTTCTGCTTATCTCGCTCTCTCTAAGCCATCCCCCACCTAACACAGATGTTCTGTCCAGGAAGCGTGAAATTACAGGTTCAAAGATCCAGGGCAAGATGCACTGCACATTTGAGTCAGTGACCAAACATGCATGGAGCATACAGATAGCATATATTATGAAGCCAGTATAGTAGTTATTGTATTTCAAATGTAGCGTTAGCTCAGCTAACAGAAAGAGATCCCAAAAGTGAATTCTAAGTTGTTGTGGATTTAACATGTTTGTTTACAACTGGTTAAATTGATTTCAAGCACGTAAGGGTCAAAAATACACTTAATGTTATTTTTTTCTTTGCATGGTTCAAACCCACACTCAGCTTCTGCATAGCTTCCACGAATTTATTGTACAAAAGGTTAAAGCCAACTTAGCCAAACACAGACCCTCATGTCAGAAAATAATTAATATAATATTTATGAATGTTATTATTGGGAAGAAGGATATCATGTTATGTAATATTGTAAAGAATTCAAAATAATATTGACTTCTAATGAGAAGCAGATCAAATTAAAACTGGGAAGCAATTTTGTCATATTTCATTGAGTGTGTGCTCACTGTTTCTTAAAGAGCTGCTTTGAAGCGAGACTTCTTTCAATTGCCGGCCCAAGCCTTGATGTCCGTGAAAAGCTCCCCATACCACATGGGTGACAGGTGCGTCCTCATGGGGGACGCTGCTCATGCTGTAGTGCCCTTCTACGGGCAGGGCATGAATGCGGTAAGTCAACATGCTAAAGTCATTCACATAGATGTGTCCCTCTGGTCTTAAAGGACAGATATGAAAAACAGAGACCCAGTGAAATCATCACTTAGCATTCGTAGGGTATAACTACATTCAGTTTCTTGAAATGTCTTGAAATGTCATGATTTTTTAAGTAGATGAGCTACAAAAAGTATTATATCATTGCATTAAAAGGCACAGCTGATGATGCATGTTGGCTATTTATTGTTTTGAGGAAAATTAGGTAGAGGATGGTAATTAAAAAAAAACAGATAAACTTTAGAACTAGAATGGAAAACCTAATTAGTTGAATCAGTGTTATGGTTTGTTGAGTTACTAATAATACAGATAACATGGACATATAGTTTCTAACACCGGTCTTCTTTGGAGACTGACCCTGTCTGACCTATGGAGTTAGTTATATAAGATGGAAGAACAATTTTGCTGTATTTTTTTAGTAGTGAGAAAAATCTGCTAATACAGTATTTATGAGTGGATCTTACGTTATATCAAATGCATTACTTGTGTTCAACTTCTAGGGATTCGAGGACTGCATTGTTTTCGATGGTATAATGGACCAATTTAATGATGACCTGAGTGAGTATAACCTACACAAGGGCTCTTCAAATCTGGACCTCAATTCCGAATCCAGGCCTTGCTTTCAGTTCACCCAGGTACTTAGTGTAATAATTACTGATTCTGATTGGTCAGAGGCTTCACACCTGGCTCACAGGTAAAGGAAGGCTGGAAAATCAGCAGTGCTTGGATCTTGAAGACCGTGATTTGAATAGCCTTGACCTACACTGTGAAATTAACAAACAGTTGTTTTTAGGTGCTGTTCTTCCGGAATATTCCAAAATGAGAGTGCCAGATGACCACGCCATTGCTGATCTTGCCATGTACAATTATATTGAGGTATGATAACATCTGAAGGAGAGAGAGGGCCACAAAACCTGACATTGTTATTATGATGCATTGATTTTTTTGATAGCCGCTTATTGGGTAACTTACTGGGGGACAGTCTGGAGCCTATTCTAGGATGTACAGTACACAAGACAGGGAAACCACTTAGGCAGAATGCAAGTTGCCTTTGAGCAGTACTGCACGTTTCTTTACTATGGTGGGAAACACGAGTATATGGAGAACCCAGAGATGGATCTAATGTTTTTCTCCACTGTGCTGGAAGTGTGAGGCTGCAGTGCTACACACTGAGCCACTGTGTTACCCCAATTGCTTGTATTACTATTATAACACATTCTGCCAAAATCATAGTTACATTGCTTACTTGTTTAATGACTTACATACTTACAGGTTTGCATATTTCCACCACATGAAGTTTGATGAATTCATTTCTTATCTTGAAAGCTGCAACCACAATTCCATTACTAGGATGTGAACATTACTAACAAGTCCATCCGTCATCCATCGATCTTCCAACCAATTATGCTGCTCATAATGGCGAGGGGGCGGGGGGGTTACGTAGGGTATAGCCTATCCTAGGCAGCATTGCATACGGCTGGGGTTTAACTAACAAGTCCAGATTTTACTATTATAATACAAAAAGAGAAATACAGATTAATTGAGAACACAAACATGAAAGGGTGATAGTATTGAAGTATGTTAAATTATATGTGGGTGTTAAAGACCGCCATGGTGAAGGACAGACTATCCACACTAAGTTTCCAGCAGAAATGAACAAATCTGAACACGGACGAGGAAAAAACTGAAAAAAATGGGACCATGACCAATACAGAAAGAACACAGGTGTCTAAGCAGTAGCAACATAATGACCAACTGTGGATCAAGGGCAAGGGCAGGAACTTAAATACACAGCCAACAAGAGTATGATGTGGGACAGGTGTCTAATTACTAATTTCACAAACATTAGACATTAGGCCAACAAGGAACAGGTGAGGGCAATTAACAGGAACTAAGTAGTTTAACACTAGGAATGCAAGTGAAATAAAACATTACAACAAAGCAGGCAGAAATGACCAGAACAGATACAAAACAAAGACCTAGACTACAAAATAACCAAGGGAAAAAAAAAACTCAAGATATCCAGCAAAAACGAGGCCTTAAACCCCTGGCTGCAGGAGAGGCTCAGTCCTCTGCTGCATGCTCAGCCCATTCAGACACACGACAGCCTGGGGAGCAGTAGAACACACTAGGAGCTAAGAGGCTACCACACTGAGGAACAGGATGGCCCGCGACACCTGCTGGCCAAATGGGGAAAACAAGACAGAACAGGAAAGGGCAAGGAAAGATCCTGACAGTGGGTTTATTTATTGTTAATATTCTAGTGCTAAATTGACTTTCTTGGACAGATATAAAGTAGTAATTCCCAACAACCAACTGTGATTTCTTATCTTTATTATGCTTCAGATGAGGTCCCATGTAAACTCCAGATGGTTCCTGTTTCGGAAATATCTGGATAATTTTCTTCACCGTATCATGCCGAGGACAATCGTCCCATTGTATACTATGGTGAGTACGGTTGTGCTTTTACCTCTGCGTTTTATGAAGCATGATTTGATCTACTGTCCATTTATTTCACAAATGAACAGCAAATGAACAGACCCATGAAGTTTTAAATTTAGCCTGTGGTAGGAGGAAAGCTGCAAACCCTCAAACAATTCTTCAGTTTGTTTCTTAAGATGCAGCCTGTTTTTATTAATATTCAAAGAATAATATAATTTCCATACAGCCGGTTCATATTCCAGTTTTTAAAAAGCCCTTTTTCATTCTAAGGTGTTTTTTCCAGTCTTTCTTCACTTGAGTTTTATATATAAAGGTCAAGCAAAAAAAGACCGTTTTCTTTTAGTACTGCAAAATTTTCTTTTTTTAAGTGCTGTTTTTGAGAGAGTGAGAAGCACTAAAATTAAGTTGGCTTATTCTGCACACCCAGGCGAGAGGGCAGCACTGACAGAACAGCTTTAGCTGTGAAGTCCAATCAAATTGGCCTCTCTCCATATCTCCATTATTCATCTGTTGTATCTGGTGCTCTCCACTCCCATTTTATGCCCTTAGGTAACATTCAGTAGGATGAGATACCATGAAGCCGTGAGACAGTGGCAGTGGCAGAACAAGGTGAGCAGGATCTTTGTTTGTTCGTTTATTAGATATCTGATAATCTGGCATTGCGTAATTGGACAGAAGCCAGCCAAAGCAAAAAATCTGGGGTCTGAGTAACCACAGGGACAGTGAATGACTTTTACTAAGATACAGCAAAGTTTCTGATTTGTTATATTTTGAAGGGGAGGAAAGGCATTTACTCCTAGTTGTGTCTTAGGTTAGGTGACCATGTCTTTCCTGATTAACTCAATTAAATTTCAATCTAGAACACTGACAGTGTTAAGCCTGGTGAAACGCAGCTCAGAACATACTTATTGGCATGTCCATGCATGAGTAAATGACTTTGACAAATTAATTCCTGAAAACAGAATTAATTTGGAAAAGGCCCCAAGCCAGTTAAAAGAAAAATGTAAGCACAGAGACAACTGGCTTTAGCATTCTGAAGATGCTGTTATGTTTTTTTCTTACACAAACCATTTGTTTCTTCGTAAATATTAGTAAACATTAACAGATGCGTACTGAATATATGTATATGAAATACCAGTGATCAATAGAGGGTTTAAATTTCAAAGGAGGTTTCGGTCTGAATGAGAACATTATCAGCCATTTGCAGCCAGTTTAAAAACATGATTACAGTACTGCATTACCAGGCCACAAAGTTGAAAAATAAGCAACAGAGGCCTGATTCTAAATTGGGTAGTGATTACTTGTAGTAAATAAAGCAACATAATCTAACTTTATATGGTGAATGCAGGTAAACGAAGAAGGTAAATGAGAAATTGCAATTAAGGGTGCGACTGAATTGGGACAGATCGGGGAAACATCCAGTGAAACTTCTTCTTATTTTCAGGTGATTGCTAGAGGCCTGTTTTTATGTGGCACCGCATCTGCGATTGGAGGAACCTACTTGCTGATTAAACTTTTTACAATGAGACCCAGCATTTCTCTGGAGCAGCTCTGGAATCGGGTTCTGGCTCTCAAGTGGTTCTGAGGCTGCAGTAGTTGAATGGGGCCATAGAATCCATGAATCAATACAATTTACGTAATCTTATAAATTAAGACGTAACACAACAATTCTAAGGCATATTTGAAATCATTACAAACAGAGATAACATCATTAGAAATATGCCATAAATATTTCTCCACCCATGGCTAAGAAAGCTATTTTATAAAAGATATGTCTATTGGTAATGTAATAAATGTGAGAGTAGTCTGTTGCCTTGGTGACACTGGGAAAAAAACAGCAGTTGTTAACAGCATTCATTTTTAAAGTATTTCTGTTTCCTCACAGTAAACAAATGTAGTGTTATCACAACAATGTTATGTAATTAGGTCATTTAAGCTGTGTTTATATCTTCGGTGCCAGCCACAAAGTGTCATTAATGCAAAACTGGTGCATCAAATAAGACGTCTTGACAATTGCTGCACAATTAATGACAATCAAAAGTACATGAATGGTGGGTTACATTTTATCTTCAGGGAGCATTAATCACCTCTGTCACCTTCTTGTTCTGTGTTGTCCTATACATCAGATACTCCTACAGGCGTATTCCACATACTGGATGTACTTCAGACGTAATGTATGCTAAGTTCTAGTTCATTTGTATGATCAAATCATGTCTGAAAATGAATTGCCCCAAAATTAAAATCTGAAAGAAAAGGAATTTCCACCAAATAACGCAACAGCTCAACTTTGGAACCATTAAGAAATTATTAACGTCTAAGTTCATAGTAGGTGGCAAATGGTACTTAATACTAGTTTGGTGAAACAAAATCTTGGTCCGGATTTTTACTTTCTGGATCTGAACTATCCACCTCTGCCCTATATTGGTGAAAGATAGATGGATTAAGTGGCAGATATTTTTCATTGTTGTGTTCATTTTGGAGGATAAACCAGTCCTGCTGGAAAGCTTCTCTGAAATATACAAAGGCTACACGAAACACTATATCAATAACAAAGACCTAGTAAGGAGTAGGACCACATGCTTCTGCATAACAACCTTTAACCTTTCTTTAAACTGTGCATAGTGGGACACTGGACCATTCTTCAGGAAAACAAACTTGGAGAAAATGACTTTGGACTCTGCAGATTGGGTACTCGGTGTTCGGCCATTTTGGAGCTGTCAGTTGCCTTGTGTTGTCTTGAAAACCTCATACACCAAAGTGCTGATAGTGAAACCTCTTCAATAGCAGACACTAACTGGCATTCAGTCTAACATGACCCAGCTTTGTAGCTGTTTATAATTGTTATTTAGTTACTTCAAAAGTAGCATCCTTTTTTATTCTGTGTTTCCATTATGTCTACTCCCTGTATGTCAACCCCTATTTAAATAATTTTGAATCTTTAATTTTATAATATTTAAAATGCCTTTTTATTTGACAAGGAAACCTTTAAGGGAACACAGTAAGGGAATAGATTGAAACCTTTAACTGTGCAGCTGTGAGACGGCAATGTCGGCCATATTTGATTGTACAGGCTTGTAAATACACAATATTTGCTGTGTGATACCTGAGTGGTACCTGAATGAAAATAATAAACAGATTCAATACCTTGGACCTTGGTTCTGTAGATAACTTTTTTCATGGTTTGCCATTGTGTTGGTAAGTCATATCGGAATATGACAAAATATAAAAGGATTTCACAAAATGCTAATGTTAGGGGAGCTTATTACCTAGATGTACATCACAGGTGGCTGGTCCATTAAGAGAGAAGAGGTAGAACTTTGAAATAACTCATTACTGAATTTTACCATCATTTAAAAGCATAACGTCCATTTTCTTCTGATAAAATTACTATTGTAGTAATGTAAAATGTAACATTTTCTTACCTCCTCAATTTTTTTTGGCCACCAGCCACCACTGATTTACATGACGAGAAATGCAACATAGATCAAAGGCTTATGATTATCAATCAGCTCATGGATGTGTATGATTAACAAATATGGTTGTATATAATGATATGTATATAAGTTTAGGATGACTAAACGTAACTTTTACAGCAGAATGCATACCTTTATACTATATATTATATACTATATGTATATATAATTTACATTAAAACTTTAATATATATAGTTTCACATATCTTCAGATCTGCTAGGAAATTAATCTTTTGCTTCTGCTATAATTAGAGTCGTGCAAACCCAAAATTGGGTGTTGTGTCAGAATTTTCAGTTTTTTTCCTTTATACAAAGTTCATTCAGGTCATTACACTATCAAGTGAATGTATTTTCAGGAAATATAGTTATTATTATAGATGCAGGGCTTTCATTGGAAAAGGAAGCTAACACTATTGAACATAGGGCCATTAGAGGCCTTGAATATCCTTGAGCAGAGGACTGAAATAAATTGAATCACCTAAATGTATCGTACATTGGAAGTACTTTCTGCATCCTTATCATGTTATTAGTTATGAATAAAAACCATGTCAATGATTCACTAAATTATACTACATGCAGCAATATCAGATAAACTCTGAATATCTTTATTACTATAGGCTTTAAAAAGAAACCAAAAAATATATAACAGGAGAAAAATAAATATGGTTATTTATTATTTTGTACATGGTTTTGAGAATATGAATGAAGATTTTCAGAAGTTTAAGGCTCATGAAACAGGCCACCTGAAGTGCACCCTCTTCTTCATTCTGCATTGCACTTTCTGGATAAAGATAGACCTTGTAATGTGTGATAACAGGCTTCACAGGTTCCTCCACTCGACAGCAAACACCCTCAGAAATGTGCATAATAGATGCAAATTAACACTCAGACCCTGAAAAAATAATCTTGAAAAATAAAGATTTCAACACAGTAACAGTGTACATAGTAAAGCATATCACTATTCCATAATATGCCATTTAATACTGCAACTGACATTGTATTAAAAATAGTGCATATATTGAAGACCTGTAGATAATGGTCTGCACCGTGCCTTCTGTTACCATACTGGAGAGTGACTGAGCACTTCACCACCAGAGGAAACTGATCTGCGTAAGACCATGCACATCCTTGAGATTAATAATGGCTACAGGGCTTCCCAACCTGGTCTTTGGGAACCAACAGACGGTCCACGTTTTTGCTCCCTCCCAATTCCCTCCTGGACACTACATTTTTGCGCCCTCCCAGCTCCCAAAATGTGGACGGCCTGCTGCTCCCCAAGGACTGGATTGAGAAACACTGCTGCAGAGAATTTCCATCAGATCAGTACTATTTTGGGTCTGAAGCAACTTAGTGAAGAAATGATGAGGTTCAGCATGCTGTTCATAAGCAAAGGTGGTGCCACAACAGGTCTGCTGGGTCAGAGTGGTCGCACTTGGATGACATTGACCTCTGACATGTCTCCCCTGGGGGACACATCCAGCTGCTGGGTGTCATTGCTGGTGATGATGAAGACGATGGAAGATGAGCTGAATGTCACCCTCTTCTTAGGGCGGTCGCTTACTCTGTGGGAGACGACAATGGGACGGATGGGCTGGACCACCTGGGGTAGTGGCCGCTCTTTAATGCTTTGCTGCAGTCTCAACAGGCGAGAGCAGAGCAGCTGCAGCAGGCAGCGGCGGAACTGTCAGGGCAGTAGGTGGGGCACAAGAACATTTACAACCACAAACTAGAGCTCATTTAGATCTCATGTTCATTCATCATTAATGAATCATGACACATGTTTTATTTGAAGCAGTTACTATATATGTTACTCTATCTTTTAATACTGCAAACCTTTGTGAACTACAAAGGAACCACTGAAGTAACTACTGAAGGAACAAGCAATGAATAACAAGTGAAATACTGATAACTTGTTTGTTCATCATTAATGAACCATGATGCATCATTTATCTCAAATAGCTACTATATTTGTTCATGATTTGTACTTCAGTATTAACTGAGTTCCTGCTAAATATTTGTGCTCCCTAAAGTACAGTACTATTTTATATAAAACATGCGATAAAAAGAAATGCTAAGATCTCACCTTTCGGCTCATGGTGATGTAGATCAGAAAGTTGTATATCGTGCTGGACTTGGCCAGAAAGGAGGGAATGACGGAGAGAGACGGCGTGATGACCTTATTTTTGCCAAAGGCCTCCAGCATGGACACGACTGCATAGGGTGTCCAGCAGACAAGGAAGCAGGATATCATCAGCAGAAACATGGCCGTCACCTTTTTCTCATAACAAAGGACTTTAATTACCTGAGCTGTCTGAAGGTCCTGGATAGACTGAAGCTGCAATAAAGAATAAAATAAAAAACGTATGTAGTATGACACGTCAAGACATCTAATTTTTATGTATATGAATATTCTCAGATCATTTGTACAAAAAACAGGGGCATCACTAGGGCTGTATTAGGGGTCTTTTTGTCCCCCTAAAATGATTTTTAGCTTCGTCTAATAAATGTACACTGATTCATTTAAATTGTCTTTTCTAATCCATTTTCATTAAATTGCTTTGCAGTCATCAAGATTGTTGGTTGGCTCCTTTAAGAGTGACCAACCACCCTTGTAGCATTTCTTGCTTAGGGAAAAGCAGCAGTCATTGATTGCTATGACTTTGCACATTTCACTGGGACCTGAGCCCCCTAAGGGTCAAGTCCTAGAACTGGCCTTGAGAAAAAAATGCATTACAATGATTTCAGCACAAGACTGCATTACTTCTGTTTATGAATTGTTACAATGCGTTACTTTTTCTCTACTACACTATGCATTAATACTGAATTCTTTTAGGTTACTTTAAAGTTAGAAGATATAAAACATTCATTGCTGGTACCACATATCCATGAAAATTCAAAATGCAAAACAAATCAAATAATATTTTATGAGAAAAAAATGATGTTTCCTATTTAACAAGAAGTTGGAATTTGTATTCAAATGTATGCATACTTTGAGCATTTTAGCCACTATTTTTATGTGAAAACAAATGATGACAATATTTCAAATCAGCAAGTCTGTCGAGCCATGAGACCATCTAGAAGTCATACTTTTTTCTTTTTTGAAGGCATATTTGTCCCCACATTCTACATGCTCATTTATGATAGATGCATGTGACGGACTTGCATCTTTTATTTGCAGCAGAGTGGGTATTTAACAGTGTATTAATACTTTAAACATCCTGCAATGCTCTTTCACTGCTAGGAGTTTATTTTCTGTAGACACTGAAGGGATGCCTCTTATATTACAGTGCTGGTA
Source organism: Mormyrops boulengeri (assembly GCA_026781065.1). Lineage (NCBI taxonomy): Eukaryota > Metazoa > Chordata > Actinopteri > Osteoglossiformes > Mormyridae > Mormyrops > Mormyrops boulengeri. Next base: position 11,819,149 of record JAODLD010000069.1, read on the forward strand.
GGGTTGCGGTTTCCCCGAAGTGGATCTTCAAGGTCGTGAATATTTTAAAATCACACGGCAGTTCGAATTCTGTCACTGCCCGAAGAATACAGGTGCAGTGACATCTTTGGTTATAGACATTGTGTATTAAGTGACTTTATCCCCACTTGAATCACGGGCAATCTTCAACATCGTAAACGAGGATAAGAGGATTATGCAATGGGCACTTAAATTCAACCCTGTTTTTCCCCTCACAGGTGATAAGGTTGGGAAGCTCTTCTCATTTTGCTCTTAAGGCAACCTAGAGTTAGTTATATGCAATGCCGGTATATGCCAAGGTTTACAGTAAGGCAGTGTTTTCAGCTGTACTTGATTTCTTTGTGGGGACCTTAAAAATGGTCCTCACAACATCAAAAAAAAAACAGGATTTTATTACATTGTGGGGGACATTTTGTCCACACAATGTAATATAAACCTAATCCACAAACAAACATTGTTGTTTTTGAGAAAGAAGGTTTAGACAGTCTCTGGAGCAATCGGGAGTTAGGGGCCCTCCTCAGTGGCCAAAAGCTGAAGTCACACCGCCAACACCATCAGTCCCATTAAAATAATTAGAGCCCCCAAGGGCTATCTGAGTCATCAGAGGCCCCCTTCTAGTTTCTTTGTAGGCATGGAAATTATACAAATTAGGGGGCCCTTTATGAAGCCCCTATTTAGCAGACGCCCCTACGCTGCAACCCAAGTAAGCCTGTGCATTAAAGTGGGCCTGCACATCGTATGAGACATGGATGGATCTTCACAGAGTAAGAAACCTGAGGGGTCCTTACCATTCGCACAGTGTACAGGATATTCCCATAGCAGTAAGCCATTATCCCGATGGGCACAAAGAAGCAGGCTAGGAGGAAAAAGATTATGTAGGAAGAGTCATTGGGGTCTTTGGAAGACCAGTCCAAGGAGCATCCCAGCTGGTGGGTCTCAAGCACATACTGATTCCAGCCGAACAGTGGCACCCCAGTCCAGGCCAGCGAGTAGAGCCATATCTGCGTGATTGCCCTCCAGGCCCAGGGGAAGTCAACCACTTTGGCATGCACGACTCGTATGTAACGTTCGTACGCCAGGGTGGACAGAGACATGATGGACACGACACCTGCAGGCAGAGAAGTGAGACAACAATCACAGTGCAAGTGACAATAAGCACCATTGCACCATTGAATCCTTTATCTATCAATAGACCACATGAGTTGCTACGTAAGATGTTTTTACCAGTTGGGTGTTCCTGAAAGATCATTGCATTATGTCATAGTGCCACTCCACGCATAATCATCAAATAAAATCTGAGGCTATTCATAAAATTTTAGTAGCAGGAATTTCTTGTTCAAGGGCTGAGTCAGCTGAGGACACAATGTCATAAAAGCTTCCCTTCCTTTACCATCCACCCCAGCATATCATTACTAAGCAAAAACACTGTAGTTTTATTTCATGGAAAGAGCCTGAAAGCATCCTCACAAACTTGGCCAGAGATGGTAAAGAAAGACCCATTGTTGCTCATTGTTGACTAGCACAGGATTAATATGTTGGCATATCCTCTGCGAAACATTGTAGCTTTCAAGTTCATTTTTGGGTTTAATTCACCGTAAAGTTTTGTGTGTGTGTATGTGTGTGTGTGGGAAATATAGACTGGAGTGTATATTTCCCATAGCTCATCTGCAGATAAAATGCAGAGAAGAATCAGCACAAGGGCATGTTTTGTGTGACTATGTCAGTCCTTGTGGTTTTGCGATCATGTATGTTTGATTAGATAGGAAAGTTATGTGGGAGTTGGTGTGAATTCTTGGATAGGAATGTTATGTGGGAATTATGTGTGAAGTACCCTATGTATTAGAGTATAAAAGACTGTTCTTGTGTTTCACAACCTGAAACTGAGTATCAATGTTCAACCACAGGCAAAGTTGCTGCCCTTTTTGCATTTTCTGGGATGGGTGCTCTGGCTGGCTAATTAAGGGCATGGCATCTTAGCTCAAAGGTGACTCTGTCAATCCTCACAGCAACCCCTGGGTGGGTAATGACTGAGGAATGACACCTAACCTTAATATTTCCAATAAAATATCCAGCTGCAAAACATTAGAAAACATCTGAAGGTGATAAAAGTTGACCCATTAAATGTTTACTCTTGTTTACACTGTACCCTACCTACGGCACATGCTAAGGTCCTGACCTTCTGCACAATACATGGGGAAATCTTGACAATACACTTCTTTGAAAAATTGCACACTGTTTAGAATGTAAGTAATCAGTGATTTTGTGTGTTTGTGTAAAAATGTATGCTTTTTTTACTGGTGTCTTGGTCTAGGCTCCAGTATTACCATAACGATGGATGGATGGATGGATGGATGGAATTTAAATTTTGTTCTAGCTAACCTCCTGATTCTGGGTGTCTTTGTCTTTTTGCATTATATAGCTGTTACATTTCAGCATGATCGATGTAGCCAGTGCTTTGCGTAACCAATTGTCGTAAAACTATCATGATGATGATAATTATTATTAGATATTTGACAAAACAATGCATACCTAAACTTACCATCTCATCTAAATGAGAAAATATAGGTCTCACCAGTTAACACTATGAATGTTAATTTTTCTGATTTTACAATAAAGTTTTCTTTTATAACCAGAGCAAAGCCATGCAAAAGACTACAGTTTACAAGTAGTGTCCAATTGTTGCTGACCATGTACACTGTCTGCTGCATGAAGGGCGGACCCTCTCTTGGTAACAAACCTGTCAGAGTGCTTATTACATTACACACATCATCTTAAGGAGGAGCTCTGTGATAAGGGCATCTTATCCAGGTTGAGATGGGTGTAATGAACCAAATCACAAATCTGTTTGCCAGCTAATAACTAGCAATCGTTCATTCCATTTTTGAAGCTACGTAACTGACAAAACTGTGTAACTGCTGTTTATACCTAACTCTTGATCCATTTAAGTGGTCAACATTAATTTTGCATCATAAAATAACCTCCATTGTCACATATTGCCCTTCTTCCTCTGCCACATCATTCTTCATTTTGATTTTTTTATAGAATCTTCCAGAATTAACACTGTCATTCCCCCCTCTACAGTGAAATTATAACTGTTACAAAAATTCATATTGCACAATAAACACTGTAACCATAATCTATTACTGCACATTGCAGCCCATACAACTCACACATATTTGCACAACTGTATTTATATTCTTTTTTTAACTATTTTTGATTGTATTTTTCTATGTCTTGTCAGTATGTGCCGTTTAAATTGTAAGATTTTCAGGGCTTAAAAAATATTTATATTCTATTTATAGTTTTTCTTGCACTGTGACCAATGAGATCATAATTTCATCTCAGCATATGTCCCATTGATAATAAAGCTGAAGATGACAATAAAGATATTTTTATTTTGTATTCTGCCTTACAGGACTGTGGATTCATGACTTCATTGGCTTTTTCGTATTCTGTATTCCCTCGGTATTACAGTAACATCTGTAGTTCTGTCTGTTTAAGAAATAATTATAAAAAATGTAATAACGCGTATGCATCTGAAGTTTACTCAACTGCACAATGAGCAAATAAGCTGCCAATAGCAATATAATTACAATTTATGAAATGACGCTGTCATAAAATGACGAACAAAATGAATATCAAATAAAACTGAGACAATTATAAACATTTAAATAATTATAATTAGTAACAATTCCTGCAATATGTATATGACATATCTTCTACAGACTATTCCGAATACTCGAAAACCCAGTTATTAAACATTCAAAATATTTATATCGATTGAGCGCAGATAAAGAGTACCGAAATACCAACCAAATAAACTGTTGCTGAAACCATCCCAGATGCATGTTGGCGAATTCCAGACCCACCCTCCTTTGATGCAAGAAGCAAATGTAAAGTTAATTCCAAAAAGAGATACCAGCAAGTCGCTTATGCTTATATTTACCAATAATAAATTTGTGGGCGTCCGGAGTCTCTTAAATTTATAATAAAGCACCAAAACGATTAAGTTGTTGCAAAAACCAAAGACGCCAATTATTCCGATAGTGAAAGCAAGAAGTTTGAGAGTGCCAGAGGCGAAAATGTACTCTTCTGCGCTGGACTCAGTCTCTGTTCCATTCGCAGAATTCATTGCGTGTGGAACTCCACGTCCGGCATCGTGCTGTGTGTGTTGATCATTGCCACTGTTTCGTAGCACTACAGAGAGCTAGGGTGCTCTTTTTGCGCCGTTCTTGAATTTCCAGTGTTGCAATCCGATTAAACCCATCTTCTGTGGACTGGAGAATTAAGAAGCAATTTAAAGAGGGAAGAGGGTTATAGTTTAGCGTGTCAGAGCTGTTTTTTTTCCGCGTACCTGTCACGTGTGTAGTGAAGTAAATGACAACAGTCACGGGTATAAAAAAATGTTTATTTTTATATTTTTAAATTCCCCACACAGCAAATTGGCATGACGTATACATTTATAAGCGTAAAAACAATCTGAACGCAGTATGGTATTTACATTAAAACTAGGCCTATGCAAAGTACTAAGAATCAATGAGAGTCTTGCAGCAGTCTCTTTTCTTTAAAAACAACTTCACATGGTTATTCATCTAAATGTCGAACGATCTATCAAGAGCTAATAGGTGATCCTCAACATGAGTTTGAAACTAAGAGTTAAAACAAATGGGCTGTAATTCACGCAAAATAATAGCTAATTGATTGATGGGCTGATACAGTGATGCTACCTATGTACATTGCATTAGACTTCTTGTTATACTTGTAGGCCATAGAATCGGAAGGACGGTTTTAATGAGTTTACCAGAGATTTAAAGTTGAAGTCGTGGCCGAATGACTGTAACATGCACGATTACAACTTCCTACCACCGGAGCAGACCGTGGCCACGCTACTAAAAATTATGTAGTATTTAATTTATTACTTTTTAAACGAGACAAATCACATGGTTTCTGGATTTGTGAAAGCAGTGAAGTCTTAAGTTGTCTGTGGCGATATCAAATATTGAATTAGGTCAAAACATCATAGCGATAAATAAAACCTTCGCGTTGTTTGTGCGCAAAGAAAGATCGCAGAACGTTATAAACTATACACAAAGTCTATGAAAAGTCATTAGAAAGTGCACGCCGTTTAACTTAACCATTTGTTATATAAAGATAGAAAAACATGGTTCCGAATCGTCTGAAAGCATAGACTACGAAGCATATAAAGAGACAGGGTTGGAAAATATTACTTTAAAACGCTTTTCATATTTTATTATACCTAATATAAACAAAGCAGCCAATCAAGCTCAATAGTAAATTAGAAGTGACCTTTCCGAATGGTGCAGCATCTGTTTATCATTATAATTGTGACGATTTCAGTATACATCTATAATGATAGCATACTCCTAATGAAACGTTTATTCTCCAAGATGACTACTTCATCGCTCGAATACCAACAAAAATATGTAAAAGAAAAAGCAAACAAAATCTTTCCACCATAATATACATATCCCAAAATTCACAACAGTGTCTGACAGAACAGGAAAACTACTTTTCTCTTTCCTTGGAAAAAGGCTTTTGAATAGCATGAAGAAAATCCAGTAGTCAATTACATGTTCTAACAACATAATACCTGACCTGGATGATTCCCTCTGCTGCATATTGAAGAATAACAATAAAACTGAAATGTGTTTTAAAAAAGGGAGACATTCTACTTACACAGCCGTATAGTAATTACACTACAAGACATGTCATAAATGCATTGCCTTGCAAAAAGTATTCAGACCGGTGACATTTTGCTCAATAATAATTAGACAATTCTTTAATATTTTTGTCATGTTTTAATTCAAAATAATAATACTCACAGTTAATTAAATTAGTGGTCCTTTGCCATCTAATTTTTTTTTCTTAGTTAATTGCCATCCTATACTGCTTTTGTATGCATTCTAATAGTGCTTGAACTGTAACAAAACATGAACTCCAAGTGTCCAAAAGCCATTAACTGAGAGCGTGGGTCAGATTTTCATACCAGCTCTTTTGTTCAGCACAGTGAGCTTCTATAAAATCTAACTACGCTGCATTTCTGCATGAATGAGCAATATGTGGTCAGATTCTTACACTGATTGCGAGGGCCCAGCAGTGTAGCCGACATGGAAATTGAATCTTCCACCTACTTAGCTAAAATTGTAGTAGTGGTGAAAGGCCAAAAACATAAATTTACCTCTTTAAATTGGAAATAAATTGAAGAAAAATGTGATAAAGCAAGGAATGATGATATTTAAAAAGCTTAATTGTAAAACTGATTGTTTTGTGCCCTACCATTAGAGGTTTATTTTCTATCTACAGACAACAAGCCTGATAATACAATTTACTGAAATTTCTAGAAAGAGAGACAAAAATAAGCTTCTTGAACATGGTAGTGCTTGGTATGTTATCCTGAGCTGAATGGAAAGTATGAGTGTAATGATCAGACAGAGTGGATCCAAGTGTAGGAGGTGTGGATGTTTAATTCAGAAGCTCAGATCAAAGTCAGAGACAGGCAGGGTCAAAACTGGTAAGACAGAGAAGCAAAACAATCCAGAAATGCAATCCAAAGGACAGCTTGTTAGTACAGGCATTCGGCAAGCCAGTGATAACCAGCAAAATATACAGAAAAGAGTCACAAGACCTGGAGGTCTGAAACACAGAAGGCGCTCAATACTTCACAAATTCTTAAGCAAAGTATTACGTTTATACTCAGGATCTAATTACTGGCAATGTATTGCAGCTGTTATTGCTCCAGGGACAGTGATCGTACTAGATGTGGTGGGTTAGGTGAAGGTGGGCGTGGTCAGGGCTGATCAGATGCAGGTATGTAAATGACCTGTAAGCCTGCTGCTTCCCATGTGTTTAAGCGTCATTAAATAGAAACACAGAAAAATACTGGTTTATTCAACTCTTTATGTTGAGAATAAGTAAAAGCATGTGATAAAATAACTGCTGTTTGTCATTCTTTGAAAAGTTTTCCTCCTTGTATTTCTTTGTTTCTCTGTTGTTGCTCTCCTTCTGTCACATTGGCTTCATCTATCTCTCTCTGCCTGGATCCCAGCATCAGACTCTGAGGGTGGCTGAAACCAGCACAGGTTTCCAACCAATAATGCAACACAAACTGACAGGTCTAAAACTTCGAAAGCTCCTTGGTTCTTACTCGTAAAGTTGTCTCCAGAACTTTGAATTAGCCCTGTCCTTTGAAGGACTAGAGCAGGGGTGTCAGACTCCAGTCCTGGAGGGTCAGAGCCCCGCACATTTTTGGGTTTCCAGTCATTTAACACACCTGATTCAACTCCTGGTGCTAATTACCACACAGCTTTTAAGCTGAATCATTTGTGGTGGAACGGGGAAAGAGCTAAACTACACAGGGCTCTGGCCCCCCAGGACTGCAGTTTGACACCCCTGGACTAGAGTTTCTCAGGGCTAGAATTTGTTTGTAGAAAGTGTCAAATGAGGTCCACTTGGATGGTGTTCCGTCTTCTTCTGTGTGAGATGCCATACTGTTGCATCTCAAACATACCAAAAAGAAACAAGACTTCTTAATTGATTAGATGGCACAAATATAGAATATGATCACAGACGCTTCCTTCTAAGAGGGAACCAATGGAACATATTGTAAATGGAATAAAAAGAAAAAAAAGCAATTGCACAATTTACAATATTTAAACACATGGTGAGTTTCCGGAAGCCTTCTTAATGCTATGTCATTTGTAAGTTCTATGTTAAAAGATGGCTTTGGGAAACTCACCCATAGTCTTTATTTATGCTCATAGATCTATCAATAATTTGCACAAGTCAGTGTTTCTCAAACCAGTCCTCTGGAACCCCCACACAGTCTACACTTTTGCCATATATACCTATATAACTTGGCATAGCTTTGTATAAAAATTGTAAAGCTGGTTTTGGAACTTCAGTGTCAGCAGTGTCGGCTCCTAACAACCAGAACTCTATCGCTCCATTCCCAAAGTGTCACATAGTTCCCTTATCTTTATGTAATATATATAAAAGAATCAATAATAAAATAAACATGAAATTATAAAGTAATTAATCTTAATGAAAATAAACCTCCTCTTACATTCAACCCCCTCTTCAAAATGAAATGTCCTCATTTCAAAATTAAAAAAAAAAAAAATCTCCTCTCCAAAGTCAAACAGAAAAATAAGTGCAGCTCTGTCAGTGGGCAATGAAGGAACAGTAACAAGCAGCATATGAACCGAAACCCCAAAAATAGCGTATATGGGCCAAAGTGACCCCAAATAACAGCATGACCTGACATGAACACAACAGGTCCCACCAATATCAATACAAAATGAAAAAACCTTCGTTGTTCAAAGAAAACATCCATCATCAAACACAATGTGATGCACGTTAAACTCACAATAAATGTACACCCTGATATATATCAAACTTGGGGTTTCACAGCAAGAATCGCTGTGGTCTGCGAACAACCCGTCCCGGACGAGTCGTAGGCAGGCCTTGTGTCCCAGACTGCTCATTATGCTGTGGCAGAGCTTGTGAGATCCATCCTGAAGGTCTGCTTACGAGGGGGATGCCAGGTCAACCAGTCTCAGAAGCCTGCCTGGTCTCAGTTTGTCTTCAGTAGAAAGGGAGTGAACCAGATAATGCTGTATAAGCAGGGCAATTGTCCATATACTGTGGAACCACTGATTGGCGTACTCTTGCTAAAGGTTCATCCCAGGTGGAGCGATACGGTTTCAGACGATCATAGTGAACAACTTTCAGTCCAGCCTGAGGACATCTTAAATCCAATAGCTTATAGAGCAGTCCTGTGTCATCTGACGAGACAATTTTATAAGGTCCAGTCTGGCTCAAGTTTCTTGCTCTGAGCAGAGGGATCATCAATCCACACAAGCTTTCCACATTGATAAGGTTTAAACTGCATATGTTTGTTAAAGTAGTACTCACTTTTAAGTCTCTGCTCCTCACGATGGGAGTGAACAGCTTGAAAAACTACGTCAAGCCGCTTTAACAGGTCTGTAGCATAGTTCTGTGGTGTTAGAGACTCCCCTGGAACAGCAAGAGATACAGCAGCCGACAGACGAGGCTCCCTGCCATGAGCAAGAAAATAAGGTGAGTATCCAGTGCCAGTGTGGTGTGGAGTTAAAGGAGAGAACCACTGCTGGCAAATAGTGATCCAATTCACCGCCATGTTGATGAACAGGTTTTGCCAACTGCTTCTTCAAAGTCCTATTAAATCTCTCAACAATCCCGTTCCCACGAGGGTGGTAGGGTGAGATCCTTTTCTTTTCTGATGCTTAGTCACTGACAAATTGTCTGGATGATCTCCAATTCATACTGTCTTCCCTGATCCGAAAACAGTTCCTCTAGAACTCCGTGTTCAGAGATGTACTGTTCACACAAGTCGTGCCACAGCAGAAGCTTTTTGATCAGACATAGGGAATGCCTTGACATACTTCGTAAAGTGGTCTTGAACTACCAGCACATATCGATAACCTTGCCATGTCAAAAGGTAGCTCAGTAATATCCGTACACACAAACTGAAATGGTCTATCTGCCTGTAGGGATTGTAAGGGAGCTCCATGCCATGGCACTGGTTTCCTATAAGCCTCACATATCTCACACAAATCACAAAACTTGTCAATATCAGACCTCATGTTTGGCCAGTAGCAGATAGATAGAGCCTTTTTGAATGTCCGATCAGAGCTGTAATGACCAGGGCATGGATTAACACGTAGAGTGCTCATTACCTCATTGATGAGTGATTTGCGAATTAGCACTTGAAAGACTGCTGGCTTCCCCGGTGCAACATGGGCTTTACGACAGAGCAAGTTATTACAAAGTATAAGCTTTGGGAACTGCCACCATAGTTTTCTTTGCATCGCTCCTTTAATGTGTCTAAGACAAGGTCGTTTGCGTTTCTTTACCCATGTGTACACTTCTGAAAGCACAGGGCCAGAAAGGTGCTCAGCCAGCATATCCTGTACCTGACTAGAAAATGTGTGTTCCCATAAGTCCAAATCAGTATTAGATGTCTGACCAACAGAACTGTCTGTATCTGCTGCACAAACCTGAGCTGTAGTACTGGCCATGGAAGGAGGCTGGATGGGTAAAGTTTGAAGCACTGGAACTGTAGGAGTTCCCAATTCGAAAGAAGATAGTTGACTGTCCTGTACGGAACACGATGTGCCCTCTGGGACCTCTGGGCCCAGTTGTGGGAGAGGAATCCTGGACATAGCATCTGCGTTGGTGTGCTTCTTCCCATCCCTGTGTATTATTGTCCACTGATAAGGATCCAGTTCTAAAGCCCAACGACTTCGGCGTCCCGTGGGGTCAAGTGTGACATCCAGTTTTCTTAAACTGAGGAGTGGGCGGTGATCAGTTATGATCGTGAATGGATTACCACTCAAGTAGTGTCTGAAATGCCTGATTGACCAGACAATGGTCCAAAATTCTTTGTCAAATGTGGACCATTTCTTCTCTGTGTGGGTCAAAACATGACTGGCATATGCTATAACTCTTTCTCGTCCATTCTGAACAGCACAGCACCAACTGCAAAATTTGATGCATAAGTACTTATGATAAATGGCTGATGAAAGTTGGGGAAAGCCATTACAGGAGGAGAGGTGAGCGCGTTCTTTAAAGACTGAAAAGCATCTGAGCACTCTTGTCCAGTCAAATGACACCGGTTTTTGTGTGAGTCTGTGAAGAGGATGAGCAATAAATGCATAGTTGTGCACAAAACGTCTGTAATAAGAACACAAACCCAAAAATGCTCGTACCTCTGAGGCTGATTTCGGAACAGGCCACTCACAGATGCACTGGCCATTTACTGGGTCCAATGCCAATCCATCACGTGAAACAATGTGTCCCATGTACTTGACTGCAGACTTGCAAAACTCGCATTTCTTTGGGTTCAGTTTTCAACCTGCTTGTCGGAATCGTGTAAGAATGTTGGTTAGATTCTGAAGATGTTCATCAAAGTCTCGTCCCATACAAATTATGTCGTCAAGATAAATGAGACATGTTGTCCAGTGAAGGCCTCTCAGAACCAATTTCACAAGTCTCTGAAAGGTTGGTGGTTAGTTTTTGAGACCCATTGGCATGACTTTGAATTGGTAGAGACCATCACCTGTTGTAAAAGCTGTTTTGGGCCTGCCTACAGGATCTACTTCGACTTTCCAGTATCCACTAGACGTGTCCATGGTGGAGAAAAACTGGGAGCCAGACAGTGCATCCAAACTATCATCTACTCTTGGGAGAGGATGTGCATCAGTGATGGTCACCGAATTCAGTTTTCTGAAATCAACACAAAATCTGTACGTACCGTCCTTCTTTTTCACCATAACCACTGGGCTGGCCCAGGGTCTCATGCTGTCCTCAAATCAGATCATTAGCTTTTAGGTCTTCCACCTGCCGATGGATTTCCACTTTCATGGAAGGTGATGTCGATAGGCTCTTTGTGAGATGGGAATGTCACAGTTAGTTGTAATTTTGTGTGTAACCAGGTTTGTCCATCCAAAGACGTGTGGGTGCTGACTGAACACATCTGAGAATGAATTTAGTGCATCTTTCAGTTGTGGAAGTTGCCTGTTAGTCAAGTCAGTGTCAGAAAAACCCTGTAAGTCATATACATTAGATACCACAGGCATTGGAATGATTACATTGCAAACGGAACCGTCCATTACAGTGTACTCATCTCTTGTACAGCTAGAGGTTGCATAAAATGCCTGAGTACGGTAGTAAGGCTCAAAGACACCTACATAGCCAGTGGGCACCAGTCCTTTAAGAGATTAATCTAATTTAGCAGTAATAACCATCTCTGACATAGGGGGAATAGTAACTGTAGAAGACACTGTCACCTCAGTCAGTTTAGGAACATACTGTTTTGGGCTAACTAACGGAACCACCTTTTCACCTATTAAAAGACATGTTACGAGGGTTTACAATGACACCCTTGGAAACCAAAAAATCCCAGCGCAAAATTAGTGGCTTGGTACAGTTTCTAACAACTTGAAGGGTATGCGTCATAGGAATGTTGGCAATATTCAGATTGACATTGACCAAACCCACACAATCAAGAGAGTCACCTGTGACACCAGTAAGAGGAATAAACTGCTTCAGGATCGGCTTTCTGTGAAGGGTAGGCGTAAACATCCGGAACCCTTCACTAATAACCGAAACATCTGCACCAGTGTCAACAAAAGCATGTACAACAGTGTCCTCAATTACAATCGACACATATCTACTTAACACATCAACCTCAGATAAACCGTCTTTGGGGAGGTCGGTATGTGAAATATCACCACTGTGGGCCGGGTGAGAGTCCACAGCTGGCAATTGGCCCTCGTTGCCATCTATTTGTAGTTTACCTTATTAGAGCTGGTGTATGATGGGGAATGGAACCGTACACGTCCATGACTTGGAGTGTGTTGAGACTGTCGTCCATCCTCCCAGCGGTCAGGAGAGCGACCACGCTGTGTGTAGTCTCTGGATGACGTACTAGGGCCACGTGTATGGTGTTCAGGCGAACCAGAGTGAGCGTGGCCATCCCATCGGTCATACCGGTCCCTGCCATGTCTGGATGCTCTGCAGGAACCATCACAAGCTGGGTGACGGTCATGAGAATAGTCTCCATAAGTTGTCCTATCTGAGTTGCAATAAAGGTGGCGGACTCGTCCATTGTCAGGAGTGAGGCTCCGCTGGCGAGATCTGTAGTCGGATGAACTGCCTTGTGCGTCTCTTCGCTGGCTTTGCACATCTAAATGTAACTTTTCAACCTTTTCAGATAGAGTCTCTAGTGTTCTCTGCATTTTCTGAAGATCAACAGCAGCTGCGGAGTGAACTCCCAGAGATGTGGCAGATTAGGGTAGGTGAGTTGGTGTTAAAGGCAATACAGCAGGCGAGGCCTGTACCTGGGGGAAACACTGCAGTGTGTTTGTAGTTGAAAACACCCGGCTGGCATGATGAGCATTCTCAATCTGCATTGCAAACTGAAGAGCAGAATCCAACGTTGTCTGTCCTTGTTCATGACAGCGTACCTGGAGATAAGGCTCAATTCCTGCAATAAAACGACTTTTTCTCCATCCTTAGCATTTCATCCATATGTGGGGAAAGCTTCCTCCACCAGCCTGCTAATTTCAGCAGCAAAGACTGGAAGTGACTCACCAGGCAAACGGGTAGGCACATTATCATAACTTTGGAATGTTGCGAGACAAGCATGTTGTCCAAAAATCTCTTTAAGTTTCTTTCACTGAGGTATAATTTGATTTTGTTATATCTGGTAGGCTATCCCAGTAACTAAAAGCAGCACCGCCTAGGCGTGTTGGCAGCAGCTTAGTCAAACTGTCCTCCTCAAAATTTGGAGTAGCCTCCACAGCAACTTCAAATCGTCTGTACCATTTTGTAATTTCCTCTTTTCCATCTCCCATCAAAACATGAGGAAAATCTCCTTTGCAGCATTGCCACATACTAGTACGTGTCGAGCCAGAATGAAAAGGCAGTTCGTCCCAAAAATTATTACTATTAACCATAGTTCATTTTCATATGGAGACACGTATGGTGCTTAACTTAACCGTGCTAGGCTTTCTCACGGTAAAATGCAGAGTAACAGCGTAATAACTTTACCATGCGACCGTCGCGGGCAGATCCACTCACAGGCAGTCCACTTGCTGCGTGAAACGGGGTGAAAATCCAGGTAAAACATAAAGGTAGTATCCACAATGTCAGTCTCTGTTACTCGCGATTATGAACGACAAAGTTCATCTATTTTCTTTAATCCACAACCGACTGACTTAGTCTCCGCTTGGCTTTAGCTTGTAGCCGGCAGGAGTAAGTCACGGCGAGAGAGCAAGAAGAAAAAAACTTAGAGACAGCTTGTTAATCTCCGGCCAGACTTAAACAAAAGTTTGTAATCCACAAACCCGCTGCCACCAGAGTAACTTTGGTTTTGAAACTTAAGCATTAGCTATGTTTCAGGCCGTGGGTGCAGAGACGACGCGGAGACAACATTCCGTGCTAGAACATGGAAGCCGGACTTCTCTTTTTATTATTTTCGCGCCCATACAGACAAGTAGTACCGGCTCCTAACAACCAGAACTCTGTCGCTCCATTCCCAAAGCGTCATATAGGTCTTTATGTAACATATATAAAAGAATCAATAATAAAATAAACATGAAATTATAAAGTAATTAATCTTAATGAAAATAAATCTCCTCTTACAAAATATTACTGATTTATTTATTGGCTGTTTTCAGATTATTAATCAGTAGGTAAAAATAATTGTAATTAGTTTGGGGTTTGACTAATCTGCAGAATTTCTCATTGTTCAAAATGTTGAAAACGCACAAGTCTCCCACACTAAGACAAACCCAGTCAGTTCTCATGAAACCACCCCAGAATACTAGGCTCACCCATAGCTCATCAAAACAATTAACTGACATACGTTAAAAGTGCCTGATCCACATTAACTCTTTGTGCAGATCACTTCTTATGTGCTATTAAATTGAATGTTTGTTTCTGCCCGGGGCTTGTATCACAAAGCTGGATTTCTTGCTTAGTCAGATAACTTGTTAGTTTTAAGGTGCTCCAGTTTAAATGGACTTTGTCATCGTTCACTTGCATTTAGCCCAGACTACCTTAAATCCAACAGGTCCCTTGTTTTTGACTCATTGCCTGTCTGTAGACCACAATTCTGGAATTAACTTGTTACTCCTGCACTTGGATCTTCTCCCTGTCCAGTCATTAACAAGGAAGACAAATTGTATTTTAATTATTTAGTAAGTCAGGTGTTTATAGCACCAGCATGGTTTGGATGAGAACATGAATCATCGTTTTCCTCTATCAATTTGTTTCCATTTATTATGTTGTCAGTGCTTTGAGATAATATTTACAAAGCAAAAGGCATTCAATCATAACACTTATTGTGCTGTGAATGTGGGCCATGTTCTCTGCATTTTGTATGTGCAAAAATAAAGTAAGACTTAATTAAGGAAGATGAATGTGTCATTGTGTATCAAAAAGTAATCTTCCAAGAAGCTGTCTAAATTAAAAATCACAACTTTTATGAAGGGGAGATAGGATTAATTACGTTCAAACTTATCTTGCTTTTACAATACTTGTGAATATCCTTATATAACTTCTGCATAGGTAACTATGCTTGCATTTATATCTTGTCGGAAACAGTCCTTTTGTGTTTTATAGTATAAGACAAGCCATTTTCAAAGTAACATTCTACAATTTCCCTCCAATATGTTTCTTTTCCATGTACTTCAAGATCAGTTATTCAACCAGTTGTATGATTAGCAGTTCATTTCAGAGTGTTGGTAGGTCACAAGGCTAAATCTATTTTTCTGAAAAAATAGGGTTAAGGGATTGAATTCTGACTCTGCTATGCGTGTTTGCAGTTTGAGAAAATTACCCACAATGCATTTTGGTCTACATATGTATGTGTCCTGAGACAGAGTGGTATTCTGCCTAGGGTTTACTCTAGCCTTGTGCATTATGCTGCCTGCAATAGGCTCCAGGCAACCCTGATCAGGATAATAGATGAGAGGATGGATGAGTGGTTGGATAGATAATGCCTCATAATAAATTTATGGGCAAAGGGACACACAGAATTTGAAAACCTTTGTGTGAATTTGCTGTATCTATATGATGTGGCCCTTCTCCTGGAACCAGATGTCATATCTTGGTATAACACGTAGTTGATGCTCTCTAATACTAATCATCTCCACACTGGCTCTCATTTTAATTATTCTGCACAAGCTTCTAAGAATTAGAATTCATCTTGGTAACTAACATAATGCCATCACTTTGTGATCAACTTAAGGAACAGTGGTGGGGGAAATTAATAGTGTGAGTCTATCCCAGCAGACATGATTTTGACCAGGAAGACCCTAAGATGAATGGATTGATAATGTTATTGGCTGACTGAGAGGCCATCCCAAAAACCAACACCCACACCGGCCCTCCATGGAACAGGTTCCCCACCCCTGCTGTAAAGCAAGATAAGAATGATTTTTGTGGATGTTTTAATGATTCTGAGGATTCTATTTGGAGCCAGTTTAATTGAAACGACTTCTTTTTGGAGAGTTTATTTCAGAAACAAGGATTTTAAACTGGAAATAGATTTAACTGAAAAGGAGCACTCCCAATCTAGATACATGGAGTTTAATATAGAAATTATGACTCTGATTTGGAAATCGGGGTTTCACTTCTGGGCCACCATATTGCAGTCTGACAGATGGCAAGGTTGTTATGAAGAAGTGGTAGGTCCTCATGGCTGTATTCCAGCCCTCTGCTGCGGTACAGCCTAATGGGCTTTCTGTTTGTCAGTTCTCAGTGCCTACGAGATGACAGCAGTCTGATGTGCATTCTGCACCACATTCTCCTGACCAGTCGTTTTGCTCACATTTCCGGGTCTGTGGTACCGCACTCCTTTTAAAATTTCAGAATGTGCTTCAAAGCTTCACTTATCCAGGTTGCTTTCAGTGTGTCAGTACTTTGTCATGGCCTCTGTGTTATAGCTCTTACAACAAGAAAATACTCAGTCAGCATATATGGATTCTTTTTGTAGTTTGATACCAATTCAGATTATTATACTGTAAATGCTACCTATTAAAACTCAGCACAGAAATTACCTTCTGGATATACCCTCAACCATTCCCATATGTTTGCTTTTCCAGCCTTATCCAAATATTTTATTAAATTACCCAAAAGCTAAATGCAGGGTTAATCCTATAAATATTGTGGATTATTATTAATGCTGAACAAAACGTACTTTTGGCACAGCATAAATAGAAAGTACTGCCTTAGTCATACATCTCCTGTGATCAGACCTGTCACATGAACTTACTCAGAAAATTTAGTGATCACACTTTTGTCTCCAAGGTCAGCAGTGTGCAAAATGCCTTACATTAGAGAGGTGGAATGAAATACAATTTATTGTTGTAAGTGTAGTTATTTCAATGTATAGCAAATTAGAAATCCCTGCCTGGTTTAACATCAGCTATTTGCAATAAAATTTGTGCAGTCTTGCACATTATGTCAAGGAAGCCATTCCTCACAGTATTACTGTGTAGGATTATCTTGCATAATGGTTCTCTTAAGTGCTCAGGAGAAACACATGCATTGGGCATGTAAAGGCTGACACCCCCACCCTGACCCCCCACCCCCCACCGCCATTGGCAGACATGTGACAAACCTGATACACAGGCGAAGAATGGAGTATTCATAATCCTGCATTGACAACCAGTGCACACTGATCTTCCCATAGAATTTCAATGGAAACCACCGCAGGAGAACTTCCAACAATATATACTGGAAACCGTTTCGCCAGAGGCATTACAGAAAATATAAAGTGTACTGGTGCTTTTATTAAGATAAATTGTTTTCTCTGTACAGCGGACAAACAATAAGTTTTGAAGAATTCTTTTAAAGAGCTTTAATGGACATATATGGAATTATATTTAGACATTAATTTTAAAACCAAAAAAACGACTGAAAACATTTTCTTCAATCTTTGATTTTCTCCAGGAACTGCACTGTTTCCTATGGCATTATGTAAACTTAGCTGCTCATTACACAAGCCTGATTTCTGCCAGAATGCCAAGGGCATCTGATGAACATACCCCCATGATTCACCTCCCTGTCTGCTCTTCACACTGTGGATCCGTAAGCGTCATGTAGGAGAGCAGAGCCAAATAAAAGGGGTGGACGCAATCGGTAATTCACAGGTATCTGACCGACCACTGATATTGTCCTACATTCACCTGGACAAATGATTTTTAATTTTTATGATTGACATTATTAGGTCTAAGCTCACACTTTCTTAAATGATGCTCATTTAAGCCAATAGCCCAAATTTTGCTTCCCTAAGCAAGCTCCAGTGGCATTGTTTGCTAGAGGCCCACATGAAGGAGTCACTTTACCTTACATTCAGTTATCAGAGGCTGATTATGGGCTCAGCGTCCTAACTAGCTAAGCTACATCATATTCTACAGGAAAACAAGAGTTCAAACATTCCACTGAGAATCACTGAAGTAATAGAGGCACTTGTGTCTGGACCGTTCAACAATGTTCACACACCTATCATTCACTTAGCATTCAGAACAAACATGAACTTATTGCATCCCAATATATTTGAAAATTTAATGGGGTATTTCAACCATAAACTGTGATTAATTTCTATGCTCTCTACTGACCTCTGTTTCTTTGATTACATGCACTTCCACCCAAATGCCCCTGAATCACATACTAAATAAAGGTAAAAAAAATCTTATTTGTGTGACTCAACCAAGCCAAGAGATGTGTTATATTTCAGTAACCTGATTTGAACCTGTACTATGGAAAAAATGTGCCTGTGTTGATCTCTCTCACAAAGGGCTGTGACCTTCAGAAGGATTTCTGAGAGCTATAGTAAATGCAACCTACTGCAATGGGCTAAGCTTAGAATATGTCGAGTAATCACTTCCAAAGAACTATATCGAAAGCAGCAGACCTCAACAATAGTATTTTTCAAATAAGGCTTCTGCCTTTGAGGGATAAAGATCACATAAATAACTAATGTATCCATATAAATGCAGAAGCTGACCTGAGCATGGTTGAGGAATTATAACAGCACATTAAGTCTTATAGCCATCGTGCAAGAAGGTAATAATGATAAAAAAAGTAATAAAGCGATTTCAAAAAGGCCATTTCCTTGTGTCTTTCTGGGGAGGCTCCTGAAGCAGTTCAAATTTTCCAGCCATAATTGCTTTGTATGGTGATGCTTAGTTATGTTTACTTAACATTTTGCATGTGAGTAACTCCCATTCTCTGTGGGATCTAGCAGAATCGCACAAAAACCAGCCCTGCGCCGCTTTAACTCTACACTAGGGAGTGTTACAGGGTGACAACAAATGGAAAATCTTAGTCTTTAGAATACAAACACGAAAGTTAGAAGAGTGCAGTCCATTTATAAAAGATGAGAATGTGGAGGCCACTGAGAGGTGAGTGGAACGGAAAAAGATCTCCTGGTGAAGAAACAATCCCCTTCGAGAGTGACAACTAAACAAGCACTTAGGAGATTTCTACCATGGTGTTGAAATGAACTATTGCCCCCCAGAAACTTAAACTCCCGTGCTCCTGAATACTGAGGCAATAGTGGTGTGTTTCTGACTTAAATGGATATTTATATGATAATGCACTTCTTAATTAGTAACTCTACATCAAAGTAAGTCAATCAAACATATAAGCAAAACTCTATACTCTGAATAAAAAAGAAATATATCTACTGTACTGTGCAAAAGTTAAAGAAAATGTTTTAAGCTATTTATCTGGGTACTAAGTGTATATATTATTTAACATATGCAAGTTGAGAGGAACCCAATAAAAACTAGCAAGTATTTCTTCTGTTCACCAAAAAATTGCTGATATCCTGTTGGATGGCTAGATGAACACCACTTCAGTCCCAAACCGCTCCTCAGGGGCAGCCCAGCCATGCCATGTGTTTGTTAAATTTCAACACCGGCTCACTCAATTAATTAATTTAATTGGTTTAAAAAGTTAATGAGGTTTTGATTAGCTGCATTAGTGATCAAGTCAAGTCAAAAAAGACACAGGTGAATTTGATGGGCGTTGCAAGTACTGGGGTGACTTTAGGAGAGATTTTGAAAAGGTTTATGCTTACACACTTTGGCAGACAGAATATCATAGTTATACGCCAACGTGAAGAGCATTTGATTACATTTCACTGGAGGGGACACAAATAATGTAGTAGTACACATTTACTTAATGCATTAATTAACCTGTAACTATGAATGAAACCTTAAAAGGTTGCAGCTCCAGAATTCGGACACAGCCCATGCCTGCCAAGTTAACAATCATCCAGTTTGTGTATCTAAACCCTAAGGAGGCCCTGTGTAAGGCAACAGGTAAAAAGAAACACACTGTAGAATGCAAATATTGTAAAGCATCGATAACTGATTTGGCTGGCATGTCTTACAATTTCCATTGACATTTGGAAAAGAAGAGAGGCACAGACTAATGCTAGTGAACTCAGTTTGTCGACAAGGAATACTATTGGCTAAGTATCCAGCCAAAATCCGTTTTACATAGTAACCTAGCGATTGCTATCCAGCTAGCCAATGTCTTAGAATAACAATTATGGTTGTACTGTATTAATCTGCATGTCTGAAATTCTCCTTTTCACGTCGCAAAACTTGGTCTCCTGAGAGACAGTCAGTCAGTGTTCAGTATCCCTGGAGTAAATATGTTTAAAGGAGACGGACTAATCACACACAGCAAGAACTCAGTGCTTAAGAAGAATGCAGGTCCTTTCAGTTAAGGCACTGTGGTGTCTGATGGCAGCAGGCAGGAAGGATCCACCTTGGTGGAACAAGGCAGTGGCTAAATGTGCTCCTGGATAGCGCCCCCTGAAGTGGATGGGCGGAATTATTCATCTTCTATGCTGTGATGGCCTTCCCTGACACTGTCCAGACATTTTACCACGGTGTACTGTATTTGATGGTATTTTCTAAATGCTGAGCACTATCCCAGTACTTTGAAATCTTCCCAATAAAATTTGCTGACTGATAGGGTCCCCCGTGATAAGTTTTGATAATATATTCCCAAAAATAAAAATACCCAAAATATCATGTCTTTAATCTGACTTTTTTTTTAAAAAGTGTACTTAAGTCTGTTCAGCAACTGTCCCCAGTCTCCCCTCCAGACACTAATGATGCTGTGATTGATTTGCTGGGAGTGGAACCAAACCAGCAATTTTTGAGACACAGGAGTCTTAACCAGAGATGGAAATTTCAGGTCCAGAAAGTTAAAAAAGTATTCTGTGACTCAACTGGTTGGTTGAAACAAAATCCTGGTTTGGATTTTTACTTTCTGGATCTGAAATGTCCACCTCTGGTCTTACCCCACTGAATCACACACCACCTTCTGACTATACACATGAAACCATAGGTATTTACACATTGTAATTTACATGCTTAATTAAAGTTATTGTGGCACTTTTTAAAATCAGTGACGTGATGCTTGCTGATGGTAGCTACTAGCTAGATAGCTCACTGAACTTTTATTTCTGAAACACAATGTCATTTTTTTGTGTAGTGAATGCAGCCCCAATCATAACAGTAAAATAAAATATTTAAATGAAAAAAAGAAAGAGGTATTTGTTTAGTTTTCAATTTATGGTTTCGATTTCAGATTCATGGTCTAGAATTGAGCTTGAGTTTTTCCAGACTTGAACTCGGACTTGGCTGTCCAGCTCCAGTATTGGACTCACCCCCCTGTTGTACTCGGTCTTGACTCAGACCTGATTTATTAAAGATATGGTCAAAGATCTTTGAAACACGCCTTGGCATGACCTAATGTATTCTTAAACGTGCAGGACACGTTTTTAAAAATGCAGGTCTAGTGTATCATGGCGAGTGCAATAGCTGACTGCTACCCTCTGGTGTACAAGCATAATGCCATTTACAGTAAGATGTTCAGTGTACTGATGCTGAACAAACCAAGCAAAGCCCAGCGTGCCATTTATAGCTAATTTGCATGGGCGGAGACAAAACTAAGAGGGTTTTATAGGAACATTATGCAGTAAGAAATGAAGTTTTGTGTTAATTTTGTGCAAATACATTTATTACATTTACTACATCCTTAGATGGAATGCTCATTCAGTGGGTGGCACTATGACTTCCTACTCCCATGGTTTGATTCCCACCCCTGGCTATGTGTGGGAGGTTTGCATGTTCTGCCCATCTCCACACAGGTGTCCTTCCGGTTCCTCCCACAGGCAAAAAATGTGCAGTTAGGTGAATCGCTATCTGTACTGTACATTGTCCTTATGCTATGAGTGCGTGCCCTACAATAGCCTGACGTTCCAACCTGGATGTTCTCTGCCTCATGTCCTGTGTTTTCTAGGATTCCAAGTTGACTGTGACTCTGCACCAGTATGTAAGTTGTAATAGTTGGATGAAGTAACTTATCACATGCATATCCTAAATCATTTTGTGCTTTATTTAAACCTTGACCAATAATTTTATTTTTATTCTGACATATCTTGTGACACTTAGGAACCTGGCACTGACAACATTTCTATCCTTTATATTAATGAATATCAAAGTGATAAAATACTCTCTAAAATAATTTATTAAAGGAACCTGAGGATAATTTCAAACTGAAAGCAAAATAAGCCCATGCCCTGGTTGAAATTCTTAAATCCATTATTATAGCATTACATTTGTCAACAAAAATGAGATGCTCATTAAAAGCTTCCCAAATGTGCCAAGTCTTATCAATGAGAAAAACATATTCGGTTCCTTCCCACAAGGTTCTTGTATATAGGAACAGAACTGCAGCTTTAATTTACTTAATTTACCATATTGTCTCATAATGCATTGCATTAATACAGATGAAACATAAAATACTACATTACTAACATATCTAGTTGACTCCTTGATAGCTGAATGTTTGTGATGTACTATTTGCATCACTTGTTGCTTTGGACAAAGGTGTCTGCTGATTAAATAAATGTAAATGCATTTGTTTGTGTAGCTTTCACAACAGATGCAAAACAGGAAATATTGATGCCTGCAACTTATCACCATACTTATGTGAGTTTGTGAGTCTGTCCAAAAGATCATGAAAATCTCCATAAAAACGTTAGAAGTGCCTTTGGATTGGTACTAGCTTTACTCAGATGAGTTGCAGGGTGGAAGGAGAGTGGCACCAGGAGTGCATGAGTATAGCAGGTGGTGGAGAAGGACCTTATCTCCTTTCAGGGGGGAAAACGGGACCTATTTTAGGCAGATGATCTGTCAGGCTGCGGATATGCTTGCGGTCCAGTCCTAAGTGGGGGTATCAAATTGACTGCCAAAGCGGCATTAGAAAATTTTGAAGCAATGAGGGGGGGAGCTAACCTGAGATTCCTTACCAGGCACTGGTTACTGTGCAGCATGGCTGCCTGCATGCAGCCAGGTCGTGGCTGAATTACTAGTTGCCCAAGGAAGGATTCATGCCCCTCTCAGCATTATTTCACATTAGTTCCATAAAAAGCATCACAAAGAAATGCAATCGATACTCTAACTGCAGGTATTCACCAATATCTCCAGTCACGACACACAATCTCTCAACAGAAAATCTGGCATCCATTAAGAGGGGGCCTCCACCGCCCCTCTGCCAATACTAGTCACCTGCTGCTTCGGATCTTATACCCTGGTGGTGCATAACGTGCCAAAGTGAAGAACAGGCCATAATCAATCATTCCATACTGTTAGAATTATCTTCCTAAATTACTCATATTGCTAAAGAGAGATCAAAACTGATATCCTCACATTAACACACGTTAGCAGCTTCTGAGGAGAAGGAGATACTTCCATTAAGGCTGTCACAGGAGAGAGAGCCACATGACCATGGATTTGCAAGTTAGCCCCATTTGCGATTGATATAACAAATTATGCATAGAACATTTTCCATTTCTCCAGCAGATCTGGCTTTCTTTTCCATGCCAAGTACAACGAGAGTGTCCAAATAAGTCTTTCCTGCTCCTTCTTCCAAAACTTTCTGTCTCACAGATCTTTCCACTGTAATGAAGAGCCAAGTTTTTCATAATATCTGTCTGTAGTATATGAAGGGCAGCATGCGTGTAACCGGGACTGAACCTGTGTCACCATATCTGAAACAAATTACCAGGTAAGCTAACTGCTTGCCAGATCCCAGGTTCATAAACATTTTTGAACAGTAGTTAGACTGATCTCGTCTACATTAAAAAAATACACCTGGAACATAACATAATTTTCTATTATTCTTAATATAAACACTTACACGCCCCAACAAATTGCCGTTTGATTGTGTGAGTTCCCACAGCCTTGTACCCTATATTGCCTGGAATTGGCTCCAAACATCCTGTATCCCAGATTGGTTCAAGTACTGAGAAGATGAATGAACAAATTATTTTAAATTCAAAATATCAGGAAAAAAAATGAGCACAACAATTTCACATCCACTCATGAATTTATTTATCAGGCACTTTCAACACAATTTCAAAAAGGTCAAATTAACAGCATTACTTCAATGATGATAAATGAGCCATGTTAAAAGCAAATATGAGTAAACAGATTGTGCGAAGGTTTGCAAATGTTTTTGATATCAACTTCTATGACAGATTAAAACTGCATAGCCTGAATATGTATGCCTGGCTGGCTGGTCTGAAGTTCTGGCTGAACATTACCATTTTCCTACATCTTTTGCTGTTGAGGATTGCAGTAGCAGCATGTCAAGCAAGTCAGCCCAGAGCTCTGGTTGCCATAGACTGCAGCTCATTCTGGTAGATCCCTAGATAAAGTGGATCCCTCCTGTATTTCCTGGGAGCCACTCAGGTGACATCTTTACAAGATGTTTGAACTACCTCAGCTGACTCTTGATATTAAGGAGCAGTAGCTCTATTTTAAGGTCTCCCGGATCTCGGAAGTCCTCATCCTGTCACAGACAATTTGGGTGCAAGGGAGAAGAGTTGCACTGTTCTGCAGCTAGGCTGAAATATGCAATGTTCTTTCTGAATTCTTGGTTCAACCATCGGGCAGAGTCTGCTCTTCAGTACCTTGGCACAGTCTTTTCCCAGGAAAACTGAAAAGCACTTTAACTACCTTCAGTGAAACATTGAAAGGGTACGTGAACCATGTCACACCCACAACATCCAGTGCTTTCACCATCTCTTGACAGATTTCATCTGCCTTTCCAACATGGAGGCATCTGACCACCATATCGATTTCAGCTACTGTGATCCACCAGAAGTTCCAACTCTACCTTCTGATGAGAAGGCATATCCACTGGGTGAAGTAGTTCCTCAAAGTGTTCTTTTTGAAAATTTCCCCAGAGATACAGTACTTCCCCAGCTAAACTGAACACTGTCAGTGCAAGGTGAACACAGGCTATTCAGACTTTCATTTAATTTCCCCAACTTCAGTTGGCATGGAGGGAATTTTTTCCCATCGATGTGAATTGAACTCATATAATTCATCAAATTCATCTGAGACTGCAGAGTCCACAGGGGGTACCACTTCTTTGAGACAACTGGGCATGCTAGACTGCTGTTCGGTGCATACACACAAACCGCTGTCACAGGTTTCCCCTCTGCAAGTCACACAGAGGCAACACTCTTGTCCACTGGGAACAAATCTAGCTGAATATCCCTCAGCCTGGGACTTGGGAGCATCCCCAAATCTGCCAGAGGTCTTTCACCTTGGGAAACTCCAGAGTAGGAGAAAATCTACACCCAGTTGACAGGTCTGGGCCCACAACTCACACTGTAATTGGAGGTAACACTGACTATGTCCAGCTGATACTTAATACCTCCCATACTAGCATGGGCACCTTCCCCATCAGAGAGATAACATCCCATGTTCCTAAGCCAGTGTCAGTTGCCATGGTCAAATCCATCTTGCTCCGTCTTGCTCGTATCTACCACTCTAATGGCAAATAGCTTCTGACCCCCAACTGTCAGTGGATCGATATAACAACAATGCCAGGGAAGGTAAAGGAAGGTGTAGAAAAATCTATCTATGAACAGTAGATGTGTAGAAGGACCCAGTGTGACTCATTTTGTGGTTTTGAGGAGTGAGAAAGCCTGTGACTTCCTTAGGCAACACTTTAACTGACATGTCCTTTCTAGTTCCTGTGCTGGGAGGGGGGATTAATAAAATCAACACCACAACAAGTTAACAAGTGAACACCACAGTATTAAACCAGATCTGTGCTAAACCCCACAGGCTATTGACGGAAGTTCAGCTGTTGCTCATGTGAAAGACTATATGGATATTGAACAGGGAGCATTATGTTGTGTTACCTAGGGGGGTGTGTAGGTTCTTATGAGTATTGGAGACTAATTCAGTTACACCTTTGGTATAAAAGGAGAGAAGAAGATCTCACATTTACTTTGTACATTCAGGACAAGAACCCTGGCAGACACCCTCAGATCCTATAGGACATTAAAAAAATTAGATGACATTAGCATAAGGGAAGAATGGATACATTTCCTGTTGCCATAATAATGTGTATCAGCTGGAAAAAATACAGTATGTCATGTCTGAAAAAAGGTACTCAGCTAAATTAAATATCTGAACACAGCTGAAACCAATTGATTAATCTCTATATAAATCTACAGTAGAAAAAAAGGTGAAAGACAGAGAGCATAAAATTTTGCAGCACTGCTGGGTAGAGATGCACAAGTGTATTCTTTTAATATTTTCCTGCTGAGCCCTGGTAATTTTAAATAGGCATGTATTACTCTATTTTACTTTGTATTTCATAAGTCAATTGAGGGTCATTTTGCAGAATAAGCATCTCATCTTTTAAACATGATAGTCTCATTAGATACAAAGTTTAAAAGTACCACACCACCCTCAACAGAGGGACTTTTCGTTAATGGGGGGTCAGTCTTTGGATTTTACCAGCACTATTTTGGCTAGCAGTTACAGGCCTGCTAGTGTAAGGCCGATGGCCCCACGGGAATCTGTGATGCTGGTGGACTCCAATCAGGCCTATGCTGTCAAGGAAGCTGCAATGACAATGGGCTCACACACACCTGTTGGACCCACCTTGACCCCCACTGAACGATACCTTCTGCTCATAAACCCATCCTTACATTTCTCCCCCTGTCCCAAGTCCACACTGAATGCATCTATGTGAAAAACATTGTTTAATATAAATGCAAGTGGCGTACATACTCATGTTTTGTCTCCTTTGAATGGTCTCTGTTGAGTAGTATATTGTACTACTATATAACAGTTAATTCCAACCAAAAAATCTGATTGGACAAGAGGCGTTCTATGAGTACGGTTGTAGGAGTATAACCACACTCAGACATTTCACATCAGCTGTATCACTCTGCTTTACTGGCGTATCTAAAAACTGTTATATAAGACTCATTTCCACCAACAAGAAGCCGGTGATGGCCTGATTGTATTTGGTGCCTTTTGAGAACCTGCCCGCATATCCACCAGTTTCAAAAATGAATGTAGGCGGAAGTGAGAGCAAAGTAAAGGTTCTTATATATTCCGTTGTGTTGGATTTATTTTGATCTGATTTTAAGTTTTTAGCGATATGCTGTACACGCTTTGCAACTTGTGATACTTGGACTCTATGATGGTAAGATAGCGATACACATTCAGTAGTTGACAGCGATATGCCGCACAATACTTTCTACTGATGCCGGTTGATGGCCGCATCCATGCAGCCACGCTTCCAATCTCTGCAGCGATTGTGAGCAGAAACATCCCATACAGTGTTAAAAGCAAATAAGTTCGTCTTCATTTATTAACTTTTAAATTACTGGTATTTATTTAGGTACAGTATTTATTTATTTACTTATTCAGTGACAGTAGTCATTTATTTATTTACTTACCATATCATATTCATATTTGACTTACAATATTTTCTGTTTGTGGTGGGTTTATTGGAACATAACGCCATCGTAAGTCCAGGAGCACCTGTATAGGGAGTTTGAGAAATCTGCCCCCTGGTGTACAAAGAAACTTAACAACCCCTCTATTAAAATCTCAGCTTCCTTCTATACCCTCGAGATCCTGCTGTCCATTGACCCATTACCATATTCTTAGGAAAACAGCACTTTGAATGTCTGGTCAAGTTGAGACCAGACGGCTTGAGAATTGTCCAGAAGGTAGCCAGAAGGATACACTTTGACAAGAGCACCCTTGTCATATTACACGGTTAGCAAACTTACTGTTATACATAACTTTTATTGAGGAGTCACCCTGTAGCCAGAACCAGCACATGGTACTGTGTATATATGAACTGAAAAACATGGGCCGACCCACGATGTTTCTGGGGAGGGGTGAGGTTGGGTAACAAGCCCCTCTACCAACTTGTAATCAACTGGGAATTGCATGCAGTTAACTGTGTGTGTTAGAGAGAGACTCTAGGAACACTCAGCTGGGTCTCATTAGTTTACGTTTAGTTAATTTTAGTTTGTGTAGGGCGCCAAAATTACCCCATTCCAGTCTGCAGTCCCAGTGTCCCATGTATCTGTTTGCCATCCAGGTACATCAAAACTTGTCACAGTTTATCACAAATGCAAACAAAAAATGTTTGCTATAAAGTATTTTTTTTTCCAACTGCTGGGCAAAGAAAATTTAGGACCCTGGTCATATTGCAAGTCAGTAGGCTCAAATAGCCAGCTCTGCAATTGATGATTATTTTCCCCCAGCGTCATGTGATGTATTGGCTACATTATAACTGTATGCTTACAGGCCACTTAGAGACCTGTGTGAATATTGTCAGTGGGGGATCTCAGATGATGTAGTACCAAGGAAATATTCTGTCAAATGGTGTACATGAGGCAGCGTCCTATTCCTGTAGTACTGAGTGTCAAGCGTATTGCCACTGCAAATCAAATGTTCAGTTTTTGATTCTGAAATCAATCTTAAAGTGGGCAGAAAATGTAATTTAAAACAGGGTCAACTCTAACTAATGTCAAGGGCATAGAGAATGTAGTACTTGTTCATTGACATAGAAACTCGTCCAGCAATGTCTGGTCATGATTGTTTTAATATGTTATGACATCATCTCCAAAATATCACTTGTATTGTGTAAGATTAGATGGTGAGCTGCGGTCCCATTTCAGATGTCACTGAGCATCTCTTGAGATGTCACTGAGCGTGCTATGGAAACACAGGGCCTTTCAGAGGATATCATGTCTCTCACAGTACTCTCTGTTTTCACCCTGCTACCCTGCATGATAACAAAATCTAACCAGACTGTTGAATTAATATACCAGTAAATACCCTGGTGAGATGAGTGGTAGGTGAAACTAAGGCATTCATCCAATTGCACTTTTCAAAATTTATAATGGGGAATGGCAGCTATGACATTTTTACAGAAGGAATCACATAGTATGAGGTTAAGCTGTTATAGAATAGAAACCATCTTGGAAATAATGCAATGATTACTGATTTCAGGGTGTGACCCTTTGATTGTACTGAAAACGCCCAGATAAACCATGCTGTCACCTTCTGTTTCTCACATATTACGAGAATCTCAGAGGGAGTGCAGAAGACACAGAGATCAACACAAGGTGAAACTAAGCTGTCAGTTTTCTTATGTCAAATATATTACAAATGTGGCTTCTCCTTTAATGGTAATCACCAAATGTTAAATTAAGCGGTAATCATGAAAATTACAAGCACATTAGAGAATAGCTCTATGTTACAATGACCATTGCAATAATTAAATTGCAAAATATAGGATGGAACACTGTGAAGGATTACACAGGAACCAGATACTATAATTATTTTAGTGCAACGGGTGACATATTATTGTGTTATCATCTGTAACAGATGTGAACGGCTGCCCTCTGCTAGCAATAATGTTGATATAAGGTGGAGAAATCTGAAAGAACGGTTATGAGAGGGAAAAAACAAGTAAATCAGCATGGAAACACTGGGCTCAGCAAAGTACTCATATGATGTTATTGCTGGGATTTAGTCTGTCCTGTACATTACAAACACAATAGAGATTGTGAGCTTAATCTATTAGCATCTGTAAGTCACTAAGGAGAATCCTGTAAGCTCCACATACACCAATCAGCCATACAGTAACATTAAAACCCCCTGCCTAATATTGTGTAGGTCCCCCTCGTACCACCAAAACAGCTCATACCTGACAATGAATGTACTACACAAGACCTGTGAAGGTGTCCTGTGGTATCTGGCACCAAGACATTAGCAGCAAATCCTTTAAGTCCTATAAATTGTGAGGTGGGGCCCTCATGGATTGGACTTGTTTGTCCAGCACATACCACGGATGCTTGACTGGATTGGGATATGGGGAATTTGGAGGCCAAGTCAACACTTTGAACTATTTTTGATGCTCTGCAAACCATTTCCAAAGAATTTTTGCAGTATCTTTTCCCCAGATAATGCATGCACACACACGCAGCCATCCACATGATGTAACAGAAAATGTGACTCATCAGACCTGGCCACCTTCTTCTGTTGCTCCATGGTCCAGTTCTGATACTCACATGCCCATTGTAGGTGCTTTCAGCAGTAGACAGGGGTCAGCATGGGCACTGTGACCGGTCTGTGGGTATGCAGCCCCGTTTGCAGCAAGCTGCAATGAACTGTGTGCTTGACAGCTTTCAATTATAGCCAGCATTAACTTTTCAGCAATCTGTGCTACAGTAGCTCTCCTGTGGGATTGGACCAGACAGGCTTGCCTTCGCTCCCCACATGCAACAGTGAGCTTGGGCATCCATGTTCAACCCATGTTCGTTACCAGTTCACCAGTTGACCATCCTTGAACAAATTTTGGTTGGTACCGACCACTACATACCTAGAACACCCCACCAGACCTGCTGTTTTGCAGATGCTCTGATCCAGTCGTCTAGCCATCACAGTTTGGCCCTTGTCAAAGTCTCTCAGATCCTTATGCTTTCCCATTTTTCCTGCTTCCAACACATCAACTTCAACAACTGACTGTTCACTTGGCTAATATATAATGGCATCCTTGACAGGTGCCATGGTAACGAGACAATCAATGTTATTCGCTTCACCTGTCAGTGGTTTTAATGTATAGGTTTACCAGTATGTACACATGCCCCTTAATGGCAATAGACTTCATTTCCATGGTGAAACAATGCCAACAATGCCATTTATAAATGATGTTTTAGAGATTCTTTATTAGGGTTTAGAAATTAGAGTTCTGGAACTTAGTCCCGTGTGTGATGCTATTTTCGATTTGACAAAAGAAACAGAAAAGTTACCGCCGTGCTGATTTCCAGGGTTACATGGTTATGCAGCATAGTTACCAAGGTCATTTGCCTGAGGAATTACTTTGGGTCACTCATCCGGCTGTCTTTCATAACCACTTGTCCAGTATAAAGTCGCAGAGAGCCTGGAGTTCACAGAAGCCATAGGGGACAATAGAAGGGAACACCCTGGATGGGATACCAGTCCATTGCAGCGTGCCCATATAAAATTAAAAATCTCAGCATTCAATTTTAGCTTCTGAAAGACTACTCAGTTCTGTTTCACTTATTCCTCTTTCCAGAATAGTATGCAAAATATGTGCCAGCTTTTAGAGTGAAAGTGCCTGAAGTAACTGCAAAACTTTTAGTTAACCTCTGGTTTCCTCTGACACTCAAAATAAATGTGGTTTATGGGAGATGTTCTCTCTAAATTGCTCTTATTTTGTGTGACCGCTCATGCCTCATTACCTCAAGCTCTGTTTCCTGAGATAGGCTCCAGGTCCATCAGAACACCACAATGGACAAGTCATTTACATTTTATTTATTGGGCAGGTGCTTTTATCCAAGTGACATACATATTTTTTTTTTTTGAGAAAGCAGGGTTAGACATTCCCTGGAGGAACTGGGGGGTTAGGGCTTTACTCAAGGACTCAAAAGTGAATCACTCTCTCCACTACAGGATTTGAACCGGAGACCTTCCATGTTACAGGTGCAGAATCCTAACCCAGGATGAAGGGTAATATAACTCTTTGAATAACAGCTAGCTTTAGAGAAAAATGGATATGAATAATAGGGTGATAAGGACTTGCATTATTAATATTGTAACGCCATGTATGGTAAACAGATATGCTAATTAGACATATTTGCTTTGCTCAGGACTTGGTCTCCTGATCCTCAGCTTTGCTCCCCTTTCTAGTCTGCCTCATGCCAACATGTTTAGTTCTGTGTTTTTGCATTTTTTTACTATGTTTCATGCACCCCCTCCCCCCCACAGTCGACCCCAATTTGCACTTGAGTCCTTTTCCAGCACACTTTACCCTGAAACCTTTTTAAGAAAACCACATTTTATTACTATATTTATCCTTCACTTTCATCTTAACAATGAGATTGACCCTGACACTCCATTTTAGAAATGTAAAAACAATAATTAGTATTGAGCAATCGTGATTATTTCAGCAAGTTTACAGTTCCTGGAGAAAAAGTGTAACAGTTTGCTGCTTGGAGTTTATTAATAGACGTAGTGCAGATGTGTTGGGTGAACTTCGAAAAAGCTTTTAATATGAAAAATAGGAAATTAAAAAGAAACTCTTACCCTTTGAATGAACCAAACCAAAAGTGAACTGAAAAAGAAAACATTACCCAGTAGTGAAACTTCTCTATGATACAACCAGAGAACACACATCGGATTCACAGCACCTATTCACAAATAATTTCTAAGTTGGGGATTCAGAAATTGGCCATGCAAGTTGTGACCGTCTCCTGCCTTTGTGAAACCTTGTGCGTTGTGACAGGCTGAGCAGGAGCCATCGTGACCGAAGCTGGCTTTCACAAGTTTGTTTGCAAGTACCAGAAAAGATCAGAATGACAAAAAAGGTCATAAGAAGATAAGGATGAAAGACATGTAACGTTTCCAAGCAAGGTCAAAAACAGAACACTGTGGGGAAGAGGAGAAGCACGAGGACAGTCCTTTTCAGCGCAATCTGTCTGGGAGGATGTGACTGTGAATGAGTCACAAAACTGGCACAGGTTCCAGAGGGCTGTTCTTCCTGATTCCTCATTCTATTTGGTCACACAGATTCAGTGTGACAGAGCTATGTAGGCCACTCAAGGAAGAAAGTTACTTTTCCCAAATAATTTAAGAAGCTTCATATAAAAAGCAGCACACCTAAGCATTTTGTATGGATGACTAAAGCCTTTGAAATATAGTACTATAGAATATGTGAAGGCGAATTTAATAATTCATTAGTATATAAATATTAATCTGGTATGTAAAGTTTAAATTGGTATTTAAATATTAAATTGTTATATAGTACTTTTACATCCTGACTGCCTGTATGTAATTTGCTTGTTTTTTATAGATGGGAAGGATGTAGCCACCATCAGTGGCGCCCCCACCTGTCCAGCAAATGCACACCCTTTAGCAGTAGTACAAGATGGGTGTCTCTTGTCCCCTTTTGATTTTTTGGCTGTAACCAAACTATTACAGCTTTACTCTTGAAATCCATTAGCCTATTATTTTATTTTTATCAATGCCCTAAAACGCCATCATAGATCTAAATAGACAAAAACAGACACATTCAATGCGACTCGAACGCTAATATTAATAAACATAAAATGATGCCAGACCATCTTTATATGCTTATATTTTATTTTAACTGACTGCAAATTACCCGAATATCATTAAAATATTTTTGGTAACTGTGGACCAATCAGCCTGTCTGTCACTGGTGTGCATACCATCCATCCATTTCTGTAAATGCTTGTCCTATTCAGGGTTACGGGGGGTCCGGAGCCTATGGACACAAGGCAGGGATCAACCCAGGACAGGGCACCAATCCATCACAGGGCACACTCACAGCTATGGGCAATTTAGCAACTTCAATTAACCTCAGCATGTTTCTGGTCTGTGGGGGGAAACCAGAGCACCTAGCAGAAAACCCCACGATGACATGGGGGGAATATCCAAACTGCACACACGTGGGGCCATGGCGGGGACTCAAACGTAGGTCCCAGAGGTGTGAGGCGACTGTGCTAACCGCTGCGGCCGATGTGCGTACCATGAAGGGGAATTCCCCTGTTCCACCATCATTATGTATGATAGAAAGTTAAATCTATAACAGCAGAAAAACAAGCCCTGGATCCAGTCAGAGATGAATGTTTTTTTTTCCTGAAATGTCCACAGGCAAACTCCTTCACCAAATAAGCAAGAGAAGCTGGAGCATCTAATGGAACAATAATTTTATGCAAAACTGTTATTTCATGGTGATATGACAAAGGCCCTCTGAGGATTATCACTTAGCACTTGGGAGAGTTTCTGTCGAGAATGGCAAAGAAAAACATGACAAAATAACTCCTACCTAGAAAATTAGAGCTAAAATAAAAAGAAAAAAAAACTGTTAAAACTGCTGTTGGTAGAAATTACATTTGAGAACAATACTTGCTTAGAGATTGTGAAAATCAAGGTACAGCTTTGCAATAATATGCCTTGGCAGTATATTACTCTAACATTCAGATTCAGTTTAAAAACTGTGGATTATTGCCAAAGTGTCAGCGCCGTGCATTTACAGTATAACTTCCTGATCAAAGTGAACCTCTATCTGCTTATAAAAACATTTCACTACTGTCTACTGCTGAATCTGAATGCTGTGGCAAAGGCTGTTATTGGTATGAAAATATGCTAATGCCAATCCTGTACCTTACGCTCAAAAGCAAAAACGATAATAGCAATAGTGAATATGCAGAGGTGTCCAGATTCACATTTTTTAGGCCATGTTGTCATTACAGAGGCGTAAGATGTAAATCTCTTGGGTCGCCAAATGCCCAAACTGAACAAAGATGAAATGACAATGTACTGTAGAGTGGCCAACTGTTTTTGGTGGGTCGCTGTCTGCACCAAATAGGTTTTTGGTATAGGTTTCTACCACTGGTCTCACTGTCTTCACTGCAGCTAGGTTGGCGTGTCGGTTTTTGGAGACCTGAACCTCAGCCTCCTTTGTCAATGCTGGTCTTCGCTGCAGCATCAGAGCCTCTCAGGAAACTATTCGGAACAGAACTGCATTTGGATCTTTGGATTGATTCATTACAGATGATGTACACTACAAAGCTCTATATTCAGGTGTAGTGCATGTGTGGGCATCAATGAATAATAAAAGTATATTGTGGAAAAACAGCAACGGAGGAAAATTACAATTATTCACTGGCAGTAGTGTAATTATTTTTGGAAGAAAATATTATTTTCACTTTTTATAGTTTTATATTTTTGGGTCATGCAATCTAATGTAATAGTTTATTAATGATGACATAACTGTGTGGTCAGAAAGAGGGGGAATTTACATTGCATTGTGCTAAAATTCCACAGAGACCAAAAGCTTACAACAATAGCTTACATCAGCTTGCAATACTATAATAGCAGAAGACAGCCCATAGATACATTTACATAGATTAAAAGTAAAGAAAACAGATGCTCCCCCAGTCTCTCAGATTTCTGAATGCAGATTAACCGTAATGAGCTACTTTTCATTAGTCCCATGACTGGTTACCGGCAGATAAATGCCCTTTGGAACAGACGCTGGGATTTAGATTGGCCTTCATTCAAATAAGAGCTTGTGGTGCCCCAGTGGAATACACAGGGAGCCCGTGTAAGATGCTGCAAGCTTCAGCTGCTGTTATTATTAGAAACAGGTGACCAGCGCAATGCAGAAACCATTTAACTGAATGGGTAAGTGGCCAGATTAATACAAGGGGAAGCTGCAGCTCTGTCAAGCATTCCTGACTAAAATCATGCTATTGTGCCTTTTAAACAAACAACACCATTGATATAGACAAAAGGGAACTGCGGCTGATGATTACTCATGTTCCTCATTATGTTCTGTACGTTTGTACATCTGTTTGGTTTAGATTTTATTGTGGGACTATAAGTCTGCAGTATTTATCATTCATATTTCTAAGGATCTTCTGACAAAAAAGCATAATTATATGGTTTGTCATATATGGAAACCATACGAATTTGCTTTTTTCCCTCTATGAAAACGGATCACCATTCAGACAAGCAGTTATTTCAGGCAATAGTCCCACTACAACAATGTGTTTTGTTTGCCAGCAATGGATGCAGAAACGGTTTCGAACCTTACACAGGGTGAACTTAAGGTTAAATTGACATATTTATTCAAAAAATGACTGTGGAAAATTATTATCATTGACATGCCGGGAAGCCATAATCCAGGATGTGGTATGAGGTAATCAAAGATAATGTCCTGAACCATATTATACAAATGATTACTAGGTAATAAAATGTGTGATGTTTTTCACACAGCACATCAACTAGAAAACCGGTTTAGGCTAATTTGTTCCAGGAGAGTGATATTAGTCAGCATTATGCATTTGGTTTATTTAGTATAATCTGTGGAGGGTTTGGATTATATGCAGGGTAGTTATATTTAATTCATTTTGGTGTGTTGTATGTGTTTCTGCATATGTATTTCTCTATGCAAGTATAACTTTGTAACCCATGCAGTTCAGACTGTTAATTCCTGAAAAATATTACCTTGAACTAGGAAAAAAATTAAACTGTGCATAAATGTAGAGGAAGCGATGATGTGTCTCACCTCTATGGGTATTCAAATCTGTTCAGTTTTTTCCTCACCTCTCATTTGCTTCCAAGCAGCTATCAAACCACATGTTACCTGGCCATTTTTCATTCTGCCTGTGATCTGCTTCTTTTGTCGTCTTATCCGACTTGCATGTAAAGCAGGTTTCTGCATGCCAGTGAAGCTCTAAATGACTTGCAGAGAAGCCAGGGATTAAGCAGTTGAATATCCCTCCCGAAGACGGCACGGGCTCCCCCTGGGCACTTGCAAATCACTGGTCTCCTCACTTGTTCTCTTTTGAAAATGTATGTTGTTTTTTTTTTCTTATTTATTGCCCATAGTGTGTGATTGTGAATATCCTGCAATGCATCGCCCTCCTGTCTGGAATGTTGTCTTGCCTTTGTGCTTTGTAACATCGATCATCTGCTGCTCTTTTAATAATTCTGCACAAGCTTCTAGGAATCATCTTGGCAACAGCATAATGGCAGCAGTTTGTGATGGAGTACAGAGATGGAGGGGAAGGGGCTGTGAGTCTGTCCCCGTAGACATGGGTTTGCCCAGGAAAATCCTGCCCAGTCATTCAGGAACAAGCTGCAATTCCGGGAGAAATGACAAAAACAATGATAATATATCTCACTTCATTCAGGAATCATTTTCAGAGTCTAGCAACTCACTCAGATACAAAAAGGAAATGTAACCATTAAATGCTTATTTGTTGTCACGTGTATTGTACATGTAATGATTACACTGCATAAACTCCACAAATACCAATGGTAACATTTTATTTTAGTTACCCCTCAAACAAAATTCATAAGGTAATGGAGTCTCCAAAACATTTGTCCATACAGCCATCTGTCCTCTAAGAGAATATCAGATAAACTGCCACATGAGGGGAAGAAGGCCTGGAGAGGCCTGGAGAGGCCTGGAGAGGCCTGGAGCTTCTCCCAGGCAGTGGGGGACACAGATGGGATTCCAGTACATCACAGGACAAACACTAATACTGTGGTAATATTGAGACCCCAACTCACTCACCTAACTGCAAGCCTCTGGACTGTGGGAGGAGACCCATACAGTGTAGGAAATCTAGACACAAGCAGGACACGAGTGTGACTGAAACCCCAAAGCCTTCCCTTCCAAATCACATGCTTTAATAATTTAATTAATTGATACTTTATTGATCCCTGTGGGGAATTCGTCTTTTTTACACCTCCCTCAACTTGCTCTTTGTAGAGTAAGCTGTCCGTTGGGGCGCCCAGGGAGCTGGGGGTTAAGGGCCTTGCTCAAGGACCTGCAGATGTGCTGAGGCTGGGTTTGAACACAGGCTTAGCCCACTGAGCCACACGCTGTCCCCCTACCTGTTTAATTATTAGCTGCCTGTCATTTGTATTGACTGTCATTTGCTTCAATGATGCCAATATGGATGCAGTTAACAACAGAGGTGGATAGTTCAGGTCCAAAAAGAAAGAATCCAGATCAAGATTTTGTTTCAAGCAACCTGTTGAGTATATAGAGTCACAGTCACAGAGTACTCAACTGGTTGGTTGAAACAAAATCTTGGTCTGGGTTTTTACTTTCTGGATCTGAACTACCCACTTCCGGTTATTAAGAGTAATCCAACTCCTCTCCTTATCTAGTGCCAGTTCTCGGTAAATCTGAAAGCTACCCCAGAAAGCACAGGGCAGAGTGCAGAGCACATTCACACACTCAGTTACACACTATGAGCACTGAAGTAACACTTCACATAATCCCACACATTTGTACTGTGGGAGAAACCTGGAGTTTCCAGAAAAAATCCCATCATGAACATGAAGAGGTAGTGGTCAGCCCACAATCACTGGTCTTGTCATGGGATCAGCATTATCTTTGGCACTAGGACTAACCTTTGTTAGTAGTTCAAATACAAATGCAAGTTAGTCAGCTGGCTTAGGAATGTCAGGGAATCCCTCTGAACCAGCCATAGTCTGTAGCTTGGTAATGGAGGTCTGTTCTGGCCTGATTGGCCTGTTGCCACCGCCACCCACACCAGGAAAAGTAGTGTCACAAGATAAAGATGAAAAATTTTCCCCATTACTTACCTTTCCTTTCTCAACCCCCCCAAAAATGTAAATAATACAATATTAAAAACAGTAGATCTTTTCATTGTTTATTTTAGACACCATTGAAAAAAGAAAGGAAAATTATTCTACATTTTCACATTTGCATGTTATAACGGCTGATTGCACAGCTTGGTCTGTAAGTTTTGGCAATGAAGAGAGTAAAAACAGTGACTTTATAAGCCCCTGGATGGTCTTCGTAATAGAACCTTTAGAATGTTTTAAGTTTGTTAGTTAAACAGTGTTCTTAATACTTGCATAGCTCCTTTTCTGTTAACAATAATTCATTTAAAATTAGCTCTGCTTCTACTGGGAGAAAAATAATGAGGATATATTCAGCAATCATTTCCCTGATAAACTTAGCTCGAATTAACCAGATTTGCAAGTGTTGGGATTAGAGAAAAATGTTTAAATGTCATTTATAAAACATCTCCCCACTGATTAGGCTCGAGAATGTAATAAGATGTTTGACATCGGAATCATCTTCAATGTTCACATGTCGCTTACAAGTAAAATTCCACATGTCATCCCTAAAACAACACAATACTCATATGTCATAAACTAAACATTATATTTGTTTTGTTCCTTCCATGTTTTGAGTTTGTTAAAACAAATTACAGAATAGTGTTTGCTTCAGCCTTATGACTCATAAAGGAAGAAATTGCTAAATTGATAGTAGTAGTAAAAGGAACTTGAGGCCATTTGCTACATCAAATGAAGTCACAGAATTACAAAAACGAACTACATTTGAAGCATGGGTAGGGGGCACAAACAATGTTGCATTACGCTTTTACCTATGTATTAATTAACCACAAACTAAGTGTTAGGTACATACTAATCTCATGTTCACTCATCATTACTGTAGCATCATTTATCTCGGGCAGTTACTGTATTTGTTACTATATCTGTTAATTCTGTAAACCTTTGCAAACAGCTGAAGGAGCGACTGAAGGACCAAGTAATGAATAACATAAGTGAGATACTCAACATATGTTTGTTCATCATTAATGATAATTCCTTTATCACAAGTAGCTATTATATTTATTCAAGATTTGTACTTGAATAATGAGTACTGTTTGTGCCTCCATCAAGTAAAGTGTTACTGAAGCATGTCTTGGGATGTCTATGGTGGCAGTCAACTGCTGGCAATTTGCATCAGCAATATACAAAAAGGACAGAAACGCAAGCTCTTCACTGATGAAGCTACAGACAGAATCTAACCCACAACCCTCTGGCTGTAGCATAATTACACAATGCACCACACCACCGTCACATGAGCATGAATGTGACCATCGCCACATTCAATGCTGCTCGCATCAATGCTTTGAATAAATGTAATGAGAAAAAACTAGGTGGATCATTAAATGTTATATTTGTATTTCCTTAAAATATCCTGTCATAAACCACAAGTATTTTGTTTTATTCATATATCTGCTGAAGATGAATTACTGTAGTTTGTCTATTAGGCTGAAATGTTATGGATGTGCATGTATTTATTTTATATAAGTAATTCATTTTGTTTATGTGCTTCTTGGCAAATCTCCTGTAACACTAGGTAAATGGCAACACATATATTTCCCGAGAGCAGAGGGATAAAAAGGTGAGCACTTGGCTTGATTACATCATTTCCATTCCTTGAGGGATGCAGAGGCAAAGCAGAGTTTTAAATATTGGCATTTCCAATGTGGAGACTTTAAATGGATTATGATTGGCTCATTTTTATGATCAGAGAATGCTGATACTAACATGTTAGCACCATCCTCTAGCTCTGGGAATGATCCAACGCCTTGACAGTGGAGCTTTAAAGGAGATAAAATACAGTAACACAACTCTGGAATTTTTTAATTTCACAATTCCTCACACCCATCTAAATTCTTTACAAAATTCTATCTCCAAGGATTGAAATGCTGCTTACATGCTGTTACTTACATTACATAGAAACCATCAAGAACTGTGTCTTCTTCATTGCTAGCTGCTTAAATAGTCCTGCACATACTGTACACAAAATAAATGTCTGTGTGACTTCATTCTGCGGTATTACAACCTGAACATGCATGTTAAATAATTTTTCTTTAAACCTGTTCTAAAACACCTAGAACTTATGTTTTTCC
Organism: Mormyrops boulengeri; assembly: GCA_026781065.1. NCBI lineage: Eukaryota > Metazoa > Chordata > Actinopteri > Osteoglossiformes > Mormyridae > Mormyrops > Mormyrops boulengeri. The sequence continues at coordinate 11,859,419 of JAODLD010000069.1, forward strand.
TTTCCAAGTAGGGTATATAAAAATCCTAGTGTAAAAAATTCTGCTTACTTGGTCTCTGCAGTGATTGGCCAAAAGGTAGCAGGCTTGTAAATCAAGAAGAGACTAGAGCTGTGGATGATAATTTTAGACCAATACCAAAAAATATATATTTCAACAGAGTTAAAAAATTATGAGGGAAGTTCCTTCCCAGTTGTATGTGAGTGACCTGCAAGGCATTCTATTGTGACACAACAGTGGTAATAAGGCACACAGCCTTAAATTGCAATGTCATGTGGTACCACTATCTCTTTTCATTTTTGAGAAACAACTCTTTTCGGTTAGATTGTTCTCTGTTATACCACCCAATCATGAAAAAAATGTGAGAAAACACAATCTCTTGAGGCAGCTGGGCACATGGTGATGTATAATCCGTTTAACTATAAGAATACTGTACTCCTTCACACAATTGTTATTCTTTATGGATGATACTTCGTCCCGCTGCTTCAGTATAACCCCGCCCCACCACTACACGTGAATTGTACACTGTGTATCAAAAGCACAAGTTTTTAATTAATGATTATAATTTGCATTGATCAAACACTACAGCCTTGGCACGACTATGTCCATAATAACAGTTTGCTACATAGCTGTGAATGTTTTGTCTCTCCCAGCGGAGACTCACCATCCTCCAATACCGTGTAAACAACACTGATTTACTGCTTAAGAACACCGATTCTCATTTTTAAATATTTTAATTATTAAGGCCATAGGTGACATACTGCTGCTCTTATTGAAAGATCTGTTTGACATAACTGACAAATGCTGCATAACTAATGATACAAAACATATAAACTCCAGTAGATATTTGCAATTATAACATCAGTTGCTTTTGGTTGTGAACGAATAACTTTATCACCAAGGCATTTATTTGGGAGTTTCGAAAAAGTCCTTTTTGTTTGCAGAAATGTGCTCAACTAGTTGAAGAGAAATAAACATGGACTTTGGAGTGTCGAATATGCATGATGAAACACATAGGAATACTGATTCCTAGACATTTTGCATTTCTCTCTTCCCCAGTTTCTGATATATCTGGATAGTAACTTTCTCAAGCCATTTTATTTACATTATAATGCTTTTCAATAATCCTATTGAAAAAACATGTAAATGAAATCATACAGCACTTATACCAGTGTGAGGTATTGATTTACAATGAGTCAACGATATAAAAATTTGCCTTGAGTTTTATTCAGGGAAAACACACAAGACTTTTAACCATTAAGAATAGTGTCTGTAACAGTGTACAGTATAAGTACGCGATATAGCCATCTGGTTATGTTTGTACTAGTGTCATGTCAAAAGCTGTGGTAGTGGTAAGGAATCTACCTTATGAATATGAACTATTATGTTTTTGCTTCTTAGGGAGGACACTGAAGTTTCAATGTCATGCTTTTGAAATCAAATACAGCTTAACTACAGCTTTAGACAACGACATACATGCTTTACCATTTTACTGATAACAACTGTATACTACCTGGTGTTTCTTATTTAAACAAGTGCTTCCATTTCAGGGTTGTCACCTCTGGGGCTCTCTGGTCTAAATCTATATTGTGACAAAAAGAAATATGCATTACATGATATCAAAATATTTAAGATATCACATGAAAGTGATTGATAATTATGGAGCTGTCAGTAAGATGGAAAAATCAGACAATAATAAGAAAATTATGAAGATGATTGTAAAAGTATGGTGGCTCAGTGGGTTCTAGCATAGTCTGGTACATCCTGGGCTGGTGGTTAAAATTCTAGCTCTCTGTGTGTATACAGTTCATATATTCTACCCATATTGCATCCAGGATTCTTCCCACAATCAAAAAGCGTGTAATTTAGTGAATTGGCTACTATGTATGTGGCTTGAAATCATGTAATTTTCCCAGCCTTTGTTTCTTTTAAACCAGTTTCTGATGTACATGGATATTGTCATTAACCCAGATTGCTAAGGCAGCTTCATTGTGCTTTCACACTGGCACAGTCAGACGTCCACAGCTTTAAACTCCTGCACACCATAAGGGCTTTTTGTACTTTGACCGATTCTAGTCGAAAATATAATTGGCACCCAGCTGGGGAGACCTATAACCCATGACCAAGTTATTTATCTAATTCTCAGGAACATTTGTCCAGTTAGGGCCAGTGCATTCTGAATTCTTTACATACTATTAAGGTAAGGTATATCCTGGACAGGAATCCAGTATGTCAGACAGTCATTCATACACACCTTCACATTTTAAGGATATTTTAAACATCTGAACTTCATGCCTTTGGATTATGTGAGGAAATGAGTAAAACTCACATGCACTGATCTCCAAATCAAAAAGTTTAATTTAACACGATTACCTGCACTGCTCAAGATGCCTAATCTCACAGCCTACTGCTCTGTTAATCTGATCTGGACCAGGAGGAGATAGCAAACGTGGTATAAATATGGTTGACATCACCTTCTACTGACTCACCAAATACTCACCAAATTATTTTTCAAACTTTATATGGAGCTACTGTACTTCAAGCAGAGTAATATAATAATTACAAAATTATTATATAAAGAGGATTTCCACAAAAGGGATGAATAAAATTTCACTATACTATACTAAAAAGTCTTGCTAATGGACACTAATCTGACACACATCCAGATATTACATAAAATTACTTAATCATGATTTTCTGACTCATACCGGCAACACCATTTACTATCAATAAAAGGTTCTGAACCCAAATAATACTGCTAAATATTAAGAAATAAAGTGAATGTGATAAACCTGTTATAGCTGTACAATAGAGACTTTTAGGGATGTCATTAGTAGAGCAAACTGAAGTTAGCATTTAAATATGAAAACAAAGCATTTATAAAGATAGTAGTGAATCACAGATCTCTGACAATTTACAGTTGTGCTTGCCAACAGCACTGAGTGTGACATGAAACAGCTGCTGATAGCAAGAGCAGGCATCTGTTTTACAATGTAAAATTGTAGCCTTCTGAGCAAATGTGGTGGAATGGACTTACTGTGGTGTCTCTGCAAGTTGGCTTGCTGTGGTCTTTAGAAGCAGAACAGGGCCAATATACATGAGAGTCCCCCATCACTGAACTGTAGTGAAGGTCATGATTTTTGTGGTACCTCCAGTTTGGAATCTTGGATATCCAGAAATGGGTAAGAGTAAGGGATTGGGGTTTTTATTTTGGGAGCAAGGGTGTAGATTTGGTTTCGAGATTGGTAGAGAACAAATCAGCCCTGAATCTGCCGCCCCCCCAAAACACATACAATACTCCTATATAATTGGGGGGCATACCCGAATGTACATCCTTGCTGGGAAGACTTCCAGCCTGTTGATGGCTGAAGTATTAAAATAGCTTAACCGAATAGTGCTTTTATTTGGGTGCTTAATTTTGGGGCATGATGAGATAGTACAGTTTTCACAGTTTTTCATGGTGTTTCACTGCAAAACTAAATTGCATGTAAAATTCCATACATAACAGAAAAATATATGTTAAATTATGTCAAATATATTCATTGTACAGATTTCATATTTAAAAAACACAAATAACTGCAGTAAAAGAACTTATTAAACTGATATCTATACGATTCCACGAGAAAAACAGTTATAAAATTTCAAGTGTAAGCAAAAAGTAGAACAGGTGAGTCCCACCTGTTGTTTTGACAAAGGTCGTGTGCTGCTGAGGCGTTTTGTTAAAAAACAGTTTATAATTGAGCATAAATCCAGCACAGGGCACTGCCACAGAAATTAGGTTGAATGCTGGATTTTGCTGTTGGCTCCAAATAATGGCATGAATACGGAGAATAATTCATTGCTTAATTTGTGTGCTTTTATATAGAGCCCTGAGGTTGTCAATGATCTAGTTACAAAAATAAGCCATAGTCTCATTATTTTACTCTTCTTTTATTGCTACTGTTTTGTGAGATTTGTTTTTTGACAAGTACTGTACAGCTTAAAATATTTATGAGTAAAAAGGATATTTCAACCTATGGTTCACTGGTGGCATATTTCTCAGTTTTTGTTTTTTTTTTAAGTATTTTGTTCATATCACTGACTTCCAGTAGCCTACTTTGCATACTCATTCCCATTCAAGCCTGTTATGCTTTCAGATATTTGCAGAGGGATTACATCAAATATGTCTGCTGAAATTAAGTTATACAAATTATATAAACAAACACCATATCATACTGATTCAGGAGTTAGTGCTGCGTATCATTACAACCCATTATTTCTAACATAGTAAATTATTTTATATAATATGGTCTTATCTGATATATAATTAGGACTAAAGGTCGTTTACATAAAATACATACTTTTTTTGTCTTTCTGAAATATTAAAATCAACAGAAAGATGACAAATTATTAGACTTTTCAACATATCTGATAGCTATAGAAATTGGTACAATGCAAATAAAAAGTTTTCAATAATTATAACTGAAGAAAACATCAGAAAACTTATTTTATTCATTCAAACATTAAAGTACAGAGGTATTCATGTCACTGAAAAGTACATTAAAATTCTTTGCAGCAGCAAGGACAATGACTTGCCCTGACCTTTCTTTCTCGTACCCAGACGGAACGTGTACTAGAATAGAATCACAATTTGATTATTCAAAGGGAAGACAGCTTTGATTGTGCCTACTGTGTTCCATGGCCCACTTTCAGTTCATCCACATTTTCTTAGACATTCGGCCTATAAAATGAGTGCTATTGTATTAATGCACAGTCCTATCCATGTTTATTAGATGACTTTATGATATTTAACGTGTAAGGAAAAACCACCCACAGGCCCAACAGCGGAATCTAATTAAGCAGCCAAAGATATTATATGTATGTAGGTCTCTCCTTGCAACCCTGAAAAGTTATTTAAACTTCCAATTAAAATGAAATCTTACTCCAGCTTATTTTAATTCAGGTATTTGTTTTTAGGATACTTAGATATGATCGCTATGTAATTTAGAGAAGAAGGGATGGAATTAACGATCATAAAGTGTGTGGGAACGACCCAGTGAGCCACTTCTCACATCTTGGGCGATGCGGTGGGTCTGATCGACACCGCAGAGCAACTCAGCCAGTCAGAGCCAGCTTGGCAGTTCACCCATGAAGTGAGATACGATGCTGGCCCAAAGGGATCCAGGGTCATGGGTTCCTGTCGGAGCTATCAGCCTCACGAAGGACACTTAATAGCATGAGAACTTCATGCATGACTTACATACAACTGCAGCTCTAGGCTAACAGAAAGATTTAATCTCGTCATTCAAAAAAAAAACACCTTAATTATTTTTAACATACAAAAAAATTACATCACATTTAATGTATTTAGCAGACGCATTCATCCAAAGCAACGTACGCTTTTGAGAAAAAGCAGGCTAAGACAGTCCCTGGAACAAGGGGAAGTTCAAGGCCTTTGCTCAGGGGCCCACCGGTGAAATCACTCTGCCAACCACTGCACAATGGGACACAACAACAGAAATGCACTTACAGGACCGGCTCTAGCTACAGGCAGAAAAGGCAGTTACCCTGATTTACCTGCATTGTGGAGGAATTGAAATGGTCATCAATTTTCTTGGTAGGGGGGCCTCCCTAGAAAAGCTTTGCGTACAGGGCCTCTGAAAACGTCTAGCTGGCCTTGCGTACTTACGGTCTTTTATCATAACCCAGTTTCTTTGTGCTGTCATGTATAATGATAATAAGAAATTGAATTGTGATTTTTTTTTGTACTACTGAAACATATTAGGAGACATTTTTCAGAAATTTTTGACAGAGAGTAACAATGATATTGGCATTTCCCAGACTAAAGTTGGGTTAGATGTAGAGATGCACCGATCCGATATTTGAAACCAGTAGCACAGTGATGTGCAATCTTTGTAAAATAAATTTTGAGAGATGGGAATAGCATTTAATGGACAATACCACTTAACAAAGGCACGCAACTGTGCGAGACAAAAAAAGCAATGAATGATTTGGGAGTCGCTAACTTGAACTGTTGTGCGAACTCGCTGCAGCTTGTAATACAAGAGGGGCTGCCATCGCAACAAAGTGTAACTGAGCTGGCGCCAATGGGAGAAAAATTGTGTTGCATTTTAAG
>JAODLD010000069.1:11872324-11910358 GCA_026781065.1 Mormyrops boulengeri
GTATTCTTCCTGTTTGGGATGACAGATATTGTAAAATCCAAACAACAGCTCCTTAAATGAGAGAGAGAAGTTATCACTTATACGTTGACATACAGACTGAGATAAGTCTTTCCAAAGGGCAGTGACAAAAGGGCAGTTCCAAAACATATGTAAAGCTGTTTCAGCATGGATATTACAGAAAGATCAATTTGTCTGAATATCTTTCTTCAACTTCTGCAAATAAAAATGCATCGGGTAACACCTGTGTAGCAATTTATAACAGACATTTCTACATTTATTAGAAATAACATATTTGGATGATAAAGACTTTGATGACCAAACTTTTTCCACAAAATATTTGGAACAAACCGTCCCCAATATGAAATGGGCTTTTGGTATAGTGACTATGTTTTCTTGGGCCAAAGATCTAATTCTCCTGTTACGAGCTGATGGACTGGACAAAAAACAAATCTTTCCTAATCTGGTGTCATTTAGGTCCCAGGTATAGGGTACTAAATCTCTAGCCACTGCTTTAAACAGCATAATAACCCCCTTGGGAATTGCATCCATCACAACAGCAAATTCTCTAGGAGTACCAGGGATTGCATGGCAGGACAAAAACTCACTATATGTCATAAGGAAACCATCAGAATAAAATAATTGCTTCACCAAAATAATGTTGTTGTTAAACCAGTTACGGAAAAATAGGGATTTGTTTTTAAATAGTATGTCACGAATATTCCAGATGAAATATCTGTGTGGAGAGAAGTTATGTTTAAAGAGAAGAGACCAAACCCTTAACATCTATTTGTGAAAGTTCCCCAATTTCAAAGGTAATCTATCGATTTTGTAATTGGACATAAGTAAGAACTGTAAGCCTCCAAATTTAGAAAAAATATGGTTTGGAATAAAGTTCCTGATAGATTCAGGGCTAGCCAGAAAACATCTAATCCAATTGATTTTAAAGGTATGGTTAAGGGAAGAAAAGTCTAACCGAGATGTGTAGCTTGAACAAGAGATTGGTTGGATGTGATGTCATGCACCTCAAAATTTTGAATTCGCCGAGATAATCAAATACACCGAGACCTCCAAGTCACCCTCGAACCCGTTTTCCATCAAAGACATCTTCTAGTCATCTGTGCTTTTGCGTTCAGGTGCACATTGCTAAAGTTTGCAAGTTCAGTGTCCCATATGCCTACAATTGTTTGTGGTGCCTCAAGAGCTGCCGTGCAAGCACAGTTTTTGCTTTGAGTCTATCAACACGGCTTGATTTTTAGAAGTACGTGCAGTGCGATGCTCTGAGTGCAACCACACCCACAAAGAAAAGCCGTGTAAGCAAGACAACAGAAAATTAGGAATTACAGTCAAACCTCCCTTATCAGGGCAGAATGGAACCAAGGGGTGCCCGTAAGTAAGAAATGCCCGTAACTTAGAAATACATGTACATTACAACGTACATGTACATGTGTACACATACAAACTACATGATATTTATGAGGTGCAAGGCTTATAATAGGATGTTATTTCAGTCTGAGCTAGCGAATCATCCCGTTTAACTATTGCACTGGTCATCCAGTTTTTAGCTAGCATCAAGTGAGCTGGATCAGCTCCCTGAGATTCTAACCATTCTAGAGCAATGCCGAATAATACTTTTCGACTTTGGAAGCTCATCATAAAAGTGTTATGACATCAGCGCTTCGCTTTGACGACCGCACCACTAGACTGCCTCAGAGGGCACAGGACAAGATGACAGCATTTCATGATGTCTGGGACAGATGGGTTGATAGACTCCCCCTGATGTATAATCCAGGACCAGACGTCACGGTGGATGAACAAGTTGTTCCATTCATGGGAAAAATTGTGCTTGTAAATTAACGTCCATGCTAAAAAGGCCTGACGGTGAAAGTCTGAAAGTTTAATAGGGATTTTGTTGACTTTGTAATTACAAGTTTAAAAAAATGAACACCTCCCAATTTAGATAAACTATGAAATGGAATGATATTCCAAATAGAGTTTGCATTTCTTAACAGTTGGTTAATCCAGTTAATTTTGAGTGTATTGTTTAAAGAAGAGAAATCGAACAAATTAAGTCCACCATTCTCACAAGTGTTCATAATAACTGCCTTTTTATATAATGAGTCTTATTCTTCCATACAAAATTAAGCAACTGTTTGTCAATTTCTTTACATACATTACTGTCAAGATGTAAAGACTGTGCAAGATAGGTCAAACGTGAGATCCCTTCTGCCTTTGAAACTAGAACCCTACCCTTTAATAATCTGGTATATAATTATTGCGATACAGCCACATGACCTTTCGCCACGTGCAGATTCATTTAATTTCCACCACTCTGTCTAGGTACTTAACTTTTTTGTTTTGAATAATGAATGAAAACATAATGAAAACAGGCACAGCACTGTAACGTTAGCATTACAACACAGAACAAAGTAAATGTATACAAAATGTATACAATAATGTATGATGAATAATAAGCAAGCGATTTACTGTATGCTTTTACTTACCCGAGAATACACCAAAATGCTTTCATATCTCAATGTTTTAATTATATTTTAGAGTAAAAATAAATGAAATATTAACACAAACCGGATGCCATCCAAATTTCATAAAATTTTATTAACAAAGTTTAAAGAAGCATAACAAAAAAGTTAAGTACCCAGACAGAGTGGTGGAAATTAAATGAATCTGCATGTGGTGAAAGGTCATGTGACTGTATCGCAATAATTATAATATCAGATTAAACGGACGACAATTATACACTTATAATTAATCTGAATAACTTTTACTCATGATCTGTTGCTATTTAGTACGGTTAAATGGAGTTTTAAACCCCTCAAGGGTACGAAATGACCCCAAACAGTGTGTTAGGGTACTGCTTACTACAAAGTGTGATTTCTGGTAAGAGACATTGCTGCTGAATTTCTCAAATATTTACTCCTCTGGGGTACATTTGCAGCTAATAATTTGATTTGGTATCCAGTCTGTGTGCTTTTTGTATGTTGTGATACGTTTTGGATTAAATGTAATATTGTTTCTTTTTTAAAGGCGTTTGTGGCAATGATTTAACTCTTATTTCGCCATTGACATATGTGGAATCAATTTAACTGTAATTGACAATCTGTGCTTTTGTCACACAGAGGCTGGAGAGGAGCCAGCAAAGTACTACTTAGTTTGAACATTAATTCTGGAATAACAAAGGGTTATGACAAACACTCCTGGACCTTACTTGCATCTTTACTTGCTTTATTCATTATATTGTTAGTTATTTGCTAAGATCAATTGCTTTTGGAAAATCCACCATTGGTCATTTTGCAACGATCTGATTGTTTGAAATGCATGGAGACTAGAGAACAGTTATCTGTGTTGATATGCATGGATTAGTAGTATTGCACATTGCGATGTATTGATGGATTCCCGATAACTCAGAACTTGAAAATCTCCAACCTCCTACTTGGAAAAAGTACTATAGAATGATTGAATGGAATAGATTCGTAATGCAAATTTACGCAAGTTAATGCTAATTCCACTAGTGTTTGATGCTAATGGACAAGCTAGCAGAAATTAGCACTTAGTAAATCATGATGTACACTATGTGAACAACCTTCTGCAGTGGAAAATTGAAGTGAGCTGGAATCCTGCTGCAACTGTAGTCTCTTTGTGGAGTGGGTTGGGTACAGTCTGATTCTTATATGCCAGTGGAAGAGCACTGTAAATCAATGGATCTCCAGAGAGTAGAGTTAGCAGAGCACTGCATCATGAGTCAAGGATCTGTTCACATCTCTGCCTTGTTCTGTTCACATGCAGCTTTTGTTGTAGCTGCCAAATATCTGCACTAGCCAATACTGAAGGATTTCATTAGAAATATGCTCACCCATTTATACTGGCAAAATGTGACCATTGTACAGAATTGAAAATGAATGTCAACACCAATGTCTGCAGTGCCACAGATCAGTCACTAGAGGAGATGGCACTCCACTGACTTGGTGACAGGTATGACTTTTCCAGTTACTCTTACCTTGCACCCAATCCCTCACTGTACACTGTACACATGTGGTTATAGAAAAACAAACAGGTATGAGTCTGAAACTCTTGCAGAAAAAAGCTGTTAAAGCATTCATAGGTGTGTTTTTGTATGGGGGGGTCATGTAAAGCCTGTTATTTTGACATTGTGCTGGCCACTTTTTCAGTCCCCACAAGGGGAAACTAAGTTTTATAAAAATCCATGACTGCAATCAAAAAACTTTTCCTGTATAAATGAATGGAAAGTCCCCACAAAAATATCAATACAAATGTGGGTGTGATTTTTTTTATTTGAAATTTCACTGGTTGATCTTCATGTTTTGTTTGTCATAAACATTCTATTCGCTGAGAACCTGGGGTTGATTATAGTGAGTGTAATTAAGGCTTTTAGACATTATGACTGTGTTCAAGCTATTTGCTGAAGGTAGTTATAGATTTTGGGAGGAACTGGAACTTCTTCAGGAATCCTGTCTCCCTTCCTGTTTATGCTCTACAATTCGGACAGCCAGCGCAACACCAGCTCTTGCCATCTACAGAAATTCTTTGAGTCCTCCATTGTAGGACGGATCAGCAATGGATATAAGTGCTATAGGACACTGGTGGAGAACTTTGTGTTGTGGTACAAGGAGAACAAGCAGGACATCAGCAAGACAAAGGAGTTGGTAATGGACTTCTGGTGTAACAAGGAGCCCAAAAAAAGCTAAAATTGTGTGTAGTGAACTGCCAAGGATGTTTTACCAGTTCATTGAGGCCGGTGTACTTTTACACTGTGGACTGCCAGGAAGCATTATTAGTTGAGGCAACACCAAATGCCTGACCACACTCACCAGGAAGGCCCAGCTCCCTCACAGGACTGACCCTGGACCCCCTGGAGATTGATGCAGAGAACACTGAAAAAACTGGAGAACAATATGAACAATTCTGAACATCCTCCCCATGGGGTGCCCTCTTGGAGCAGCCTTATCCAATGGCTCACAATTATGCTAAGGAGGACTACTGAGGGTCCTTCCAATTTGCACACCTCAGACACTACAGTGTCCCCTTCAGATGTGTCCCTAGCATTGCATCTTTAAAGCGGTTGACACCAACTGCAGCACCCAGATGGAACTAAGGCCCAGCCATTCAGAGTTCACATTAAGTGACACAGTACAATGAAACGATTGTGTCTGACAGGTAAGTGTATGCCTCAGAAAATTAAAAGGTTGAAAGAAGTATTTTTAGAGGGATTTTAAAATGGTGCCTTGAAGATCACGCAAAATCCACAGAGTACCATACAGCCCTGTTTGAGCACCTGCCCTTCGAAACGTGTGAGCACCTCACTAGCGAAAGGACATGCAGAGAATGGCAAAAGTTAGAAGCTTATGGCATAAAAAGCAACCATATTTTGGTCGTCCAAGATTAAAGCCATCAGTGCTGTTCCTCAAGCAGTAATAACACTCTACATTAAAGGAACCCACCTCTCAACATTTCATCTGGACTATAGACAGATATATTTTAAGAGGTGCTTCACATTAAATGAAGGTAAAGCTCCGTTTTCTGGGATTTTATTTACAAGCCACACTGAAGGAAGGTGACCCAGCTATATACTCCCAGCATGCACTGGGCCACCTGCCTGCTGTAGAGCCCTGTCCTTTTCTGTTCTTCCTTCCCATGCTCTGATGACCTCCTGCCACAGCAAAGCCCACCACAACCACGACACCTCACTCAGATGTCCTACTCTGTGTCTGAACTCCAAGAAGCACGGGGACACTGGAGACAGAATGGAAGTCCATCTCACACAGTGTAGGCTATTTACAGACACCGGTCTTCCTAACTGCTTGTTAAACCAAGCCAAAGCTAATGTTATCATTTTTTAATCAGTAGGAGTTTTCACCACAAGGGGGAGCTAAAAGAACATAGAATGGTTGTGCAGTGCATTTCCTGGTGATTAACATTGCGAGCCTTTCAGTATTAGTAGAAGTAATAAAACTACGATTTTGCCATCATTTCTGTAATGCAATTCCCAGTAGGCACTTCTACATAATCTGGACCCAGGATTCGTTTTAAAGATGGCATTTAGAAAGCAGCACTTCACTCCGATGTAGCTACAGCAGTACGTGAATCATGCTGATTTAATAAACGAAGAATGTTGATCAGAAGAGGAATAGTAGGGGTAGAGAATCATTGATCTGAAACAAGCACATTCACTGTGGAATGTCCATGCCCTGGTCGGAAACATCTCCTAACATCAGAGAATCAAGAGTATATGTCGTCATTTTCTATGGATACAGAAGACTTATCAATGAATTAACTTTATTTTGATCAATTTTTGGGTGAGATCTACCTGGTTATAAATTAGCTTTATTACTCACATTGGCCAAACAGGGTCAGCGACCTGACAGAATTGTTTTTCTTAAGTGATTGGGGCAAGGTGAGGCAGTGTGTACACCATCCCTCAGAAAGACGGCGTGTATGTTTAATAAACTGAATTTACCAGAAATACACTACATGAGTCCAAGCATCACCTTAGCAGGTCATGCTGTAGAGCCATGAATCATCACTCTGTTCCAAATGTGGAAAATCTGCACTGGACAGATGGCGTCGGTCCAGAGAGAACAGGACTGCTCACATTTTCCAGATTCCAGCAAATTAAGAATTTTTTAATGCAGAACCTGAGAGGTGTCATTTCTGCCAGCCTTGGATGAACTTTGGGTCTGGACTGGAGAGAACATGGCTGACCAGGAACATGTCAGCAGCAGTAGAAGGACCATCACCATTTTAATTCCCCCCATGTCATCCCTCAAAAAAGTGTTGTGGTTAGGATTCGAATGAATGACGGCCCTGTGGCACACTTAACAAAATTCATGTCAGTCACTACGATGAAATAAAGTATCTTAGCCAAAGCTAACAGGTGACACCCTGAAGGAGAAAAGAGTTAGAAATGATTTCAAGACCATTCCAGGAACATAGCACAGCTGGGGGGGGGGGTGCTCACTGTATCCTTCCATGCCTGTGCACTGGGATGTCCCCCCCCAAAAAAAAATAATAAATGAATCAATAAATAAATAAGAGCACGTCCCTTATCTTTTATTGTGAATCCACACATTACTGAGGCCAGGAATGGATGCCAGAGGGCTCCAAAAAGCTGCTGTGAGCCATAGACTGCGCGGGGCCATCTGAGGTCTGTGCCGTCCAAGGTCTGTGCCATCCGAGGTCTGTGCTGCCGTCCGAGGTCTATGCCGTCTAAGGTTTGTGCTTTGCAGATCCATGAAGACGAAACATCAAACTCATTTGATCTTATGCATCATTTTTTTGGCTATGTTTAGTCACGAAACTGTACCCTATACAGTGTTACTCTTATTTTAAATAATTTAAAATAATGTATTGTTGTAAAATTATTGATTATCTTCCTTACATTGCATCCTTTCACAGTGCATCTGTGTCTCATGGAGTGTTTGTCATGCCATGTGACTCAGACAGCTCCTTTCCCTCAGCAGTGTGTGAACGAGTTAGTTCTGCTTCTTCTACATAATATGTAGAATAGACACCACTAGTTTGTGAGATTACCCCATGAACCGGCAGAATACATACCACAGGTCCTGGGATTAAAGATTATCTTTTCACTCACCCCTCACAATTGACTGTACCTCTGCAGACAATCCATCAAAATCTTAATATTTGCAGATGACACAACCGTAGTGGGACTCATTTCCAGTAATGATGAGACATGCAAGTCACCTCCATCACCCCCATCTGAAGAAGCTCAACATCTCTCAATGCATCTTCCTGAACTTCTACACTGCCACCACTGAGAGTATCGTGATGTCCTCCATCACCATCTGGTTCCATGCTGTCTCCACCCTCTCCAAGACCAGATTACAATGTGTGGTCTGCTCAGCTGAAAAAATCACAGGCTGTCGACTGTCAAAACTTGAAGACCTGTTCACTGCCAGGGCAAAGAGGAAGGCTGGAACATTTGCTGCTGATTCCACCCACCCAGGGAGTCACCTCTTCACCAAACTGCCATCATAAAGGAAGTTTAAATGCATCATGAACCAGAGCTCACGCCATCTTCACAGCTTCTTATCCGTAGCCATTCAGCTCCTAAATAAACTCACCTAGTACTTCAGTAATCCTGTCACTCAAGTGCAATCCATTCAGCCAGGGATAATTCTCCTCTTCTCCTTGTCTAGTATGTGTACAATATCACTTCAACTTGGTTACAGGGAACAACCATTTTTTGGTTTTTGCACTATGTTCATTTGTTGTCATAAGATCTCTTGCATTCTATCTTCTATCTATGATTGTCTTCCGTACATGTTTGTGAGCTTTGTTGAATTCCTATTTTTATACGTAGTATTCTGTGAAGTGTTTCTCCTTTAATATTATGTACTTCATGTTTGGCATTGGAGCACAAACAATTCTGGTATGTTGGTACATAATGGCAGTAAAGTAAGTTTTGATTCTGATTATCCTATGAACAGATGGAATATACACCGCTGGTTGTGGGATTACCTCAGGAACAGTCAGAATACACATAATGCTTCCTGGGATTAGAGATTATCCCATGAACAGGCAGAATATACATCACAGTTCCTAGAATTACAGATTATGAAAAGGCAGCTATGGTGCTGATATATGGGAATCACTACCAGTAGTGGGGAAAAATAGGACACGCAACAAGTGCATAGAAACAGGTCCTGAGTTTCAGAAGCAAAGCGGGGCTCGTAAAGATGCATTCACTTGAACACCCCTCCCCCCACAAACCTGTTTAATATATGGCTCATTTGAACATATGACCAAGAGCAGATGGCCAAAGGGTGTCATAATGGGGGAAATGTGACCAAACAAACTGTTCCATATGGATGGTCTGACACGGAGCCAACACTAACATTTCAGCAAAGACGCCTGCTGACCTGTAACTGTTGACCTGTGAGGTTAGTTGAAAATCATCGCAATCAAAGTGGAAGTACATCTCTGCCAGGGTGATCAGGGGTACGGGAAGCCAGGGGACAGAAAGCAAGCTGCCAGGGTTGGATGGAGTGGGATGCAGGTAGCATGGGCACACACACAGAAATCTCACAGCTGCTAACATACCTCTGCAGCTTTCCTGCCCCATTGGAGCATGATGGATTTATTCATTAAAGTTATGCTGTCAGGATCAGTGACAGGAAATTAAAAGAGGGCAGCCCAGTGACACAGGCTTCTGAACACATAAACTAAATAAACAGTAGTAGCGTGAACCAAGACAGCATATGAGACAGTGACAGCACAGTGACTCAAGCTGGGGAACACACACATACACACACATACACACACATACACACACATACACACACATGTTTGTATTCATATCTTTGTGGGCACTCTCCATTCAACAGACTGTGACAGCACAGTAACAACTCAATGACACAGAATTCTGAACACACAAACTTTATAAAGATAAAGATATTCAACTAAAAGAATGAATCACTGTCTGAGACACTAACATCACAATGACATCACAGGCTTCAGAACACACACACTAAATAAACATGGATATTCAAGAGAATGAATCACTGTCTGTGACAGCGACAGCACAGTAACATTAGAGGCTTCTGAACACAAGAACCAAATATTGCCTGGAACCAGCACAATGGGGTGATTTGGGTTTCACTCCAGAAGGCAGAGGCGTGCAGGGATGCTAATTCAAATGTTAGCCTGCTTGTCCTCAGCTCACAGTATCGTGCAGCAGGGCTCTGTGAAGGGACCTTATTCTCCAGAGTGATTTGAAAGGGTACCATGCTTCAGAAACTGTTCCCACATATCATTAAGGGACTGCAATCATTACACTCTCAAGCCAGATGCCTGGCAGTTTGTTGGAATTTTTATATTATTTTAATATCAGTTTGTACCTGGGAAGTAATTTGTAAGAAATTTAAAACCAAATAATCAGAATGTCAAACATATCATAAAGAAAAGTAACTAACAAGCTGTTGCTGCTGCTAAACACTCAACCTAGAGATAGACTGATAGATACAGGCTGAGAGATGCACTTAGACCAACAGAAAACAGGTTGAGAGATGCACTTAGACCAACAGAAAACAGGTTGAGAGATGCACTTGATTGATGGATTCTGGCTGGAGGATACACTTAGACTGATAGTTACAGGTTGAGAGATGCACTTAAATTAACAGTAACACACAGATATGAAGGGTCCCACTCTTCAAACAGGATCTCTGTGCTCCAGTTGGCATCTATGGCCTCCAAGCACTCCGCTCTTACTGCAGCTCGGCCAGGCCGGGCTAGGCCCGGCGAGGGTGGTGGGGGCTACCGTCACTCGGCCTTCTGTATGAGGGAGATCTGAGTGATGTGGGGCCTCTGATAGCCGTTCTCTGCGTCCTGCTGTTCTGCACGCCGGCCGCGTGTGCGACAGTAAGAGACCTGTTACAGGTAGTATGCATGGAGTGGGTCCTTGCTGAACCACAGGCGGGCCAGGCCTCGTTCCACATCAGTGTTGTGTGCAGACCTCCCCGTGAGCAAAAACAAATGGCTAATTTAACATGCGCTCTGACAGGCTCCTTAGAGCCAGTGGGCCCAGGGTTTGCTTGTCCTCCTAACGAGCTGGAACAGCCGGCAGCCCAATCTGGATGGGCCCGCTGCCAGGCCTACAAGAGCCGGCACGCTCAGCCACAGGTGTGCGCCGTGGCACTAGCTACCTAACGGACCCAAACCTTTGTCTATCAGCACCAAGCTGAAGGCATCAGTGACCCAAAGCACGTCAGAACCATACATTCTGGGGAAGTCGGTATGCGAGGAAAGGAACTGGACCAGTGAAAACTCATCATCTCATCAGAAATCGATCAACCATGTTCATCATGTGACACTATCCTCAGTACACATGGCAAAAAAATCCCAGGTGCCATTGTGGGTGTGGACCCCTCGGGGGATCAACATACTGACAGTATGTCTGAGAGTCTGCCAGATTAATTTCCTCCTTTTTCAACAAAATCAACTCAAATTAAAGTCGCTTAAGATGCAAAACAGTTTGGAAAGGGTGCAATAATTTTACCTGGATAATGAAAGCCAGAGAACAGCCAGGCAGGAACTCTACGGTAGGGTTGTCTACGGTACATCTGTCCACATGGACGTAGAGGCTAGCTAGATCACAGACTCCCACATTACAGCACTCAGCCAGAGGACTGCTCCCGCGAGACCCAAGAGGAATGTTTTAGACAGAACAGGAGCAGTCAGTCGCTGGGCATAATCAGTGAGATTGATGTGCACACCCACCAGGGATATGCACACAGCAGTGTTTGTTCCTGTGGAGGGCTGTCATTTTGGACTCTGCTTTGTTGAAGAAGAGAAGACTTCCAAAGAAACAGAGCATGGCTGTGTGAGTCACTGAAGGCAGTGTTACCCAAGCACACTGCAGCTCAGTGGCTCCACACGTGTCTCCAGCCCAGAGCATGCTGGGACAGCATGCAGACGGCTCATGCACAGAATCAGCCCTCAATCTCTGGCACAGGGGATCCATTGCCGTCACGCCTTAGGGTGTTCTGGAAGAGTGAAACACAGGGTTGACAGCGTCAAACAATGCATCGCCAGTGCTGGACCCAGCACCATATTCAGTGTTGCTGGAGTGCCACAGGTTTTTGCTGGACCAGCAGTCTCCACATGAGCAGCTTTCCATCCCAGCAGCATTGTGGGAAAACCAGCTGTGAGTGGCACCTTCACCCTATACACAAACAAAGGCACAGACCTTGGATGGACCCTCACAGTCTATGGCTCACAGCAGATTTTTGGAGCCCTCTGGCATTCATTCCTGGGAATGAAAACATTCAATTTGCTGGGCTGCTTGGCCCATCAGTGCTTTGATGAGCTCTCAGAGACTCGGCACTGGTGTCTTTGTCTGAAGTTGCAATAGCGGCCCCTTCACCAGCATTCACCAATGCTTCCCCGCATTTCCCCGTGCAACCTGCTTTGGGACAGGTGGGGGGGATCAAGGCGTGAGCGGTGTTCAGCCCTGCTCTTAGTCCATCATTCAACGAGGTCATCGGCAAGTGCTGTGCTTCTGTGAGAGGGCACCGGGTCACAGGCTGACATACGGCTTCCCAAGAAATGTTAGGTCCATTTTCCCCACTGTAACATGCCTCAGCATGAGTCCTTGGGGGCTCATGCCTCACAAATGGCAGACAGATTCATTTAATCAGTGTATTTTTGACAGACCAGATGTTAATCTCTTACCCGCGAGCGTCTGAACCTTTCCCAGTTCCCCTTATCTGCCTGATGGGAGCACACACACCTTCATGGGTGGCTCACACCAGTTCTGACACTTTAAAGCTACACTGATAGTGTGGTTTAAGATACAGGGAGTCCTGATGCATTCTGATTCATGGAGCGATAAGATCATAATCGCACGCTGGATGAACGAGATGAAAGGAAGGGCTTCCTGGCAGCCCCCACCCCGATTTAGCAGAAAGCTGAGGGCAGATCAGCTATTTCGCCTGAAGAGAATGGTAATCACATGGCATCCTATTGTTGGCAGACTGGCAGCCAGGTGCAAGTCCCTGAATGGCTGAGCGGCAACAACAAGCAGGGGGAGGGTGACGGCCCCCTAAGGTGGCACTCAGCCTGGTCCCCGTGCCCAGGAGAGCGGCCACAATATCACCACTAAGAATGCTGTGAACCCCAAAGGAAACCGTGGACTAGGAATCTGGCTGTAGCCTCATGCTTAATGAATGCAGTATAAATCTGGACATTATTCCACAGCAATATGATAATAGGACCATAATATGCATACAAAAAAATAAATAAAATGTCATTCAAACAAACACCTCTCCAGTGTAGAGTAAGTGGGAGAGCAGCCTAGACCACTTACATCCAAAGCCCTGTGCAACGCATGTATGGTGAAATGGGAGACCTTAACCGAGGTATGACCATAAACCCCAGCTGCTGGAAGACATACACCCTCTTTCTGGCGCTGCTACATCCAGGAAGTTGTGTGTGTGAAGGATTTGCGTGCAAGTCCAGTGAGCCATCAAGCAGCAGCAAATGTGGCTTTCATCGCTCTCAGCCGACTACGGAGGCGCTGATCTTTTCACAGTCAGCAAAGCATGAGCGCAGCACATCTGTTTGCATATGAATGAAAGAGGGGCACATTTCCTGTGACGGTTCTGATCCATTCTCAGCAACACACAAGAAAATAAACCAACTTCTGGACTAAGGAGCAGCACATTAATGTGTCACTGGCCAATCACAAGGCCGCTACTGTGTAAGTGCTTCAATATGACCAGAACATGGATGTTCCCATAAATATCCTTCAGAGTTCATGATGGGTAGCGAGTCCCAGCTGCTTAGGGACATTAACAGCAGCTGTTCACAGAGTGATGGAGAGTGTGTCATTATGGCATGAAAACCAATGAGTTTCCAACACCCATTAATGGAAGCAAGTACAGAAGACCAACCCAAACTAAACAAATGCTCGTGTAAAACCTTCCTGCAGATCTTTGTGGGGCTGGGGAGAGGTGGGGGGTCCACATGTGCATCCTGAAAGGTGTCAGGATGAAGGTTCCCTTTGCAGCTGTTCAGAGCCGGCAGCCCACCTGCCTGCTGCCGTGTGTGAACCCGCAGGCTGCATGGGCCGGCTGTGCTGTCCACGGTGCTGACGGCAGCACTGAGCACTGCGTCCATGGTGCCGCATGTGGACCAGAGTCCACAAAAATGCTTTCATTTCACACTGCAGACAAAACGGTATGGCCTGTAAGTTTATGTCTTTGATTTCAAAGTGATGAATTACTGGAGATATCATAATATGAATTGTTTTGTTTTGTCTGCTTTGCAGATTTGAACTCATCTGGCAATAAAAAAAGTAAACTATTTGCAAATAGTTTGCAATGGAATTTGAAATCAGAAATTAGATTTTCGGGGTCAAAGGCGCTTCCTTCTGAAGCATTTCCAGACTTAAGCCCGAATAATCCTGAGAGGACTCCGCGAAGAGGGAAGAGCTACTGGGAGCCTAAACCGCCAAATACTGTCACAAATTGCTATGCATACTCTCACATCAGCACCTCCATCATCATTAGACGTTTTCCACAATGTCCTGACAAATCGTTTTAGCAGACTCAGTGATTCACCTGCCCAAACACAGAGCTAGCACACAGAAAATTCCTCCTCTGAGGTTATCCTTTCTATTTCTAAGGATACAGATAAAAAATGAAAAACATCAGATTTTTGTAATACTAGTATCTGATTTTGACAAACTTGGCCTGACATTTGCTTGCGCCCTAATCCTGTTAATGCAGTAAGATTTACATTTATTTATTTCGCAGATGCTTTTATCAAAAACAATGCACATTTGAGTAAGTAGAGTTATACAGCCCCCAGAGCAACCAACAGAGGTCCAACAGTGACATCACTCTGCAGACCATGAGACCTGAACTGGCAACCTTTCAATCACAGGTACAACATCTTAAGCCACTGAGACATACCGCGAAGATCCTTCTATTAATTGGCTGTGTGCTGTTATTGAAACATTCATTCAATTGGCCCTTTATTTGGTACATCCAGCAAGTAAGACCTAGTCAAATCTTACAATGTCCAGATGCACCTCTCATGGTCTGCTAATGCCTAAAAGCCAAAGCGGCCCAGTAATGAGCTTTGCAAGAAGCAGATTCTGAGTACAGCCCTCTGGATCTGCTCTGAAGAGTCAGTTTCCCCAAAGCTTAACAGTTTGTCAAGACAACATATTGTAACATTTAACGGGTCACAGAAATATTGCCTTTGGTTCCTGAAGCACATTCCACAAGCTTCATTCATTCGCTTGGCAAAGGTGTTTTACTGTCTGGCACTTTCTATAAATGTTAAGCTGACAGACTGAAAGACTGAACCTAGACCCCATCAGCACCATCCTCCCATTTTTATTTATTATTTTTGAGATTAAAAATGTATTTATTTGTTCTGACAGAGGTTTTATAATGTTTCAGCTGGCTATTATGCATATGAATTCCCTGATCTAAATAACTGGTTTGAAAAACTTTCAGAGTAGATCTTAAATGTCTGATGAGAGAAACAGAGTTTGTTTAAAACACTTGTGACTTACCTTACATCGGTAAATTCCACGTTATCAGCAGGATTTAAATGTAGATGGAGCCTTTATGTCCAAATCGCACCTTGCTGGAACGCAGCTCTGTCCCCTTCAATAGTAACAGTTTTTCTTAATGTCACAAAATTTGAACATGCTCCATCTTTAAGACTGTGATCATAAATACATATCGTACCTAATACACTACACATGGTACATAATAAACTAATGTACAGAGCAACTTATTCAGGATGGCTCCCCCCCACCCCAAACTCTGTACCTGATAGGGCTCCCCCCTCCTCTCCTATTCCTATTTTAATCCATGCTAATCAGTATTGTTTGTATCCAAGCCATGCAACAACAGATAGCAGAACTAAGATCTTTCCTCTTCTATAGCAACACGGTAACTGATGTATATCCCCCCTCAGTGTTTGTCCTACCAGCTGGGTGAGTGAGACACCATGGACATCAGCTCTTAACTGAGGGCAACTCTGGTGGCGAAAAGGTAGAACCACATAGTGCTCCCTGGAGGGCATCTGGGGTCAGGGTCAGGAGAAACACGCACATCGGATTCTGCCTGCGGCAAACACATGTATCAATTGCAGCCACCTTAAGCCTGGGGAGAGCAGAGCCTATGGGTGTCAACTGGACAAGAGATGGATTACAGTAGGTCTGTCCAGAGATGCAGGGGTAGCTCAGGAAAAGTTAGTTTAGATCTGTCATCAACCTGCTGACAGAGGTGCATACTGGGAAGGCCACATATGAATCCACTCTGAGGGTGTGGTTGTCTCTTTTACTTCCTGTTAGCAGTCAGACAGTGGATGAAAGTGCAGAATGTGGCCTGCAGTCTGTTGAACAGTAAAGGTTAATGGAATATTGATCCAGCACATGGAACCCAATGTAAGCTGACTCCAAGCACAGCAGAGGCATTAAATAGAAGGAAGAAATGAATATTGCTGAATGACAGCTATGAAAAAAAGTGGGCCTAGCGGAATATAAAGTATACCTAGCCAGCTCTCACCAACGCATAATGACTCAGTTCATTCACATTGAAAGGTATGACATGAAGTACTTCAATGATTTATACAGACACTGGGAAAACCTTAAAAGAATTCGCAGACATCTGAAAGCACCTAAGATACCTATAGCTACTGGTATTAGTGTCAGTTCTTCTGTGATATATGGGTTAAATGGAGGGTTTTACTGAAGAGTAGACTTTGGTGCAATCCAGAGGGATGGTCTCCTCTGTATTGAAACCAAAACAGCCATTTAAAACAATGTCTGATTAGGAGACATGAGCCAGGTAGGTCCCAGTGCCAGACAGGGGCTGCCTACAGGAGGGACCTGAAGGTGTGATGCCATAACCATAACCTCTTCCTGAACATCAGCAAAACAAAGGAAATCACCAGAGGCCTTAACTCTCCTTTACTGCTTGGGAACACCCAAGTTCCATATGAATCCAGATCATTGACTCCTTCTCCTGGTCTCTTAACAATAGCTGCACCCACAGAAAGACACAACAGAGGCTGTTTATCCCCTGAAAGCTAAAGAGCTTTGGGTTGGGAACCAAAACCTTTCTGAGCTTCTACCACTGTACCATGGAGAGCATCCATACAGTGTAGTTGGGTACCCTAACTGCTCAGAACCTCAAACTGCAAAGGATGGTCCAAATAGCCTCGAAGATCATTGGCATTGATCTTCCTCACTTGCAACCATCTGCCTCTCTCAATGCCAGAAGAGGGCCAAACCCATCCTCAGGGACACCAGCCACCTTGCTCACACCATCTTCACACTCCTGCTGACTGGAAAGCGATACATCCCCACCCATTCAGAGACAGTTTCCTCCCCCAGGCCATCACATCACTATACTGTACACCCGATGACCTGCATTTGTGTCCTGCCCTGCTCGTTCCGCCCCCTCGTCGACTCCACCTACTCGTTACCCTCGTGTGGATTCCCCGTGTTTACCAGCTGTTTCTTGCTCCTGTCATTAGTGCCTTGTATTTAAGTCCGCGTTACGTTCGTTTCCCCAGTCCGGTCATTGTATTGTTTCGTCGTCGATTGCTCCCTGTCTTTGTGCTCCCTCCACGAATAAACCCTGCTTTCCCTGATCCCTGGCTCTCCGCTCCTGCTTCCTCCGGAACGGCGTAACAATTTGTCCCCGTTGCACTTTACTGTACACTGTCTCCAGTTCTGAACCTTATCAATATTACTCACTATACTGTGATCTGTTACACATCATTAACCCAATTACATCCTATTATTACTTATTGTTAAATTGTTCTTATGTTCCACTATTATCTTTTATTGCACCAGTTTGTCTTGCTTGTCCTGTTGTCATCCCCACGCATATGTCTCCTACCCTGAACTGTAGATTTCACTGTATTCCTCTAAACATGTGTGACAATAAAACTTGAGAATGATGGAACTGTGGGCTAACTCCATCACCCAGGACAGTGTCTGCCAGTCAACTTGTTCATACATATAATTTATTTAGCAGATATTACTGAGATACTATACAAAGTGTCATTTTCATGGAAGCAGAGCCAGAACGTCCCTGGAGCAATTGGGTTTTGGGCCTTGATCAGGGGCCCAATGGTGAAATTACCTTGCTGACCTTGGGATTTGAACCAATGACCTACCGATCACAGCATCTTAACTGACTAGCTCTGTGGGTTAGGACTTAAAATCCATGAATGGCAGAGTGACTATTGGGTCCTTAAGCAAAGTTTTGACTCGAGACATGCAATTGCTCCAAGGACTGGGTGACCCAGCGTTTTCAACTGAATATCACTTTGGATAAAACCATCTGCTAACTAAAAATAAATGTAAATGTCTAAGAGCTCAATTTAGTATTGTTCTTTTGGTGAGTATATTGCCAAGAAAGTTCTGCGGGTGTGTGACACTGAAAGTAAGAAGGACAGTGAGGGTATGGACATGAATCAGGGAGAGCAGAACGAGGCCAAGTGAGTGAGGGAGGGCTGTACTGTATGTGGGGGGGTGCGGCATGCACTGAGAACAGCCTTGTGCCATTACAAACATGCACCCCTGACTGTTAATGTAACCACAGGAGGGGACCTCTAGGGCCTACTCAAATCACACCCTGCTCAGTGTGAACAGGAAACGAGTTTTCCAATAACGGGAAAATAAGTTGTCATTATCTGGAATCTTAAAAGAACAAAAAAACTCAAATAAACATTGATTATATCTTCCAAGTTAATGGATGTGAATGTCAAGTCAGCTTATTTTTCAGAACAAGTGTCCTTGGCCTAGTCTAATGTGGCGATGGCCAGAATGTGATCTGAAATGTGGAAGCCAGAAATCTATGAAAGGAGACAAGTAGGAGAAAAAGGGAACACATCTCCCCTCCACAGCTCAATCTGAGACAGGGGAAGAGGAGCAAAGGAGACAGTAAAAGGAGCTGTCATGTTTTAGTGATTTAAGAGGAATGCCTGTTAAAGAGCCAGCCTTGAAAAGACAAAAGTAAGATCCCACAGCTGGAAAAAGCCTGAGAGGCAATATTAGAAAATGAGCCCTGAATGGCTCCTGGAGATGGAAATTTCAGATAAAGGAGAAACATTCTGTGAGTCGGAGCTGCGCCGCTGACAGCGGTGCGAAAAGCGCGGACGTGCACGCTCCAAAGATGCAAGCCTCTTTGGTTTCAATGATAATCTCCCCTCCATTGAAGAGACAAGGTTCACAGACCTTCTTCATGCACGCTGAAAGGCTTCTGCTGTAAACAGGATGTTTGCTCCATTTGCCAAGCTGGGCCTAGGCAGTGCCCACGTGGTCAATTCTTTTCACAATTTCTCATCCATCTCTAGCGAAATGTGGGTGAATCAATAAGACACCTGTCGTCATTTGCCCCCCAAAAACTATGTCATTTATATAATTAGATTTATCTTGAATCATAATCATTCCAATTAAAAGCTACCACTTTAGGGTGGTGTGTGATAAGGATAACAAACACTGTAAATGTTTTATTGACAAAACAGAATGACTTGTCTGAAATCCCTTACAGTTACCTTCACATTGAGTGAAGTTTGGTTCATTTACAGCTTTCTAGGAGACCAAACAAAGGTTTTTAAATGACTGATCATAGTTTATGGTAACTTAAGCTCAAAATTATGCTCTTATAATGCTTTAAAAATATTTATCCTTAATGATAAGAAAAAACACCAGGCACATTGGTCTTCATTAGGTGAAGAATCCAGTTTAGCTTCAGTTAAGCAATGGACTGGGTCACTGCATAACACAAGTTGGGTTCAGAGGCCCTGAGAAGAGCTATAAACCAGGGATGGGAACAAGTCATTCCTTGGTGAGTCTCAGTCAAGTCTCGAGTCAAAACATCGCAATATGAGTCAAGTCTCGAGTAATTTGCCCTCATGTCCAAGTTGAGTTCAAGTCTTTCCATAATTTTTGCAGTCAAGTCACAAGTAATCAAATTTGTGACTCGAGTCCAAGTCATGTTGTGAGTCATGTGACTTGAGTCCCTACCTATGTCTGTTTTTTAGTGATTAAAACTTGCAGCAAAATACCACCACAGTACATCATAGGATGCATTCTTTATAGGCAGAGACAGGTTGAAAAGAGAGTCTCCACTCCCACTCACAGTTGTCCTCACAGAGTTTTAAGTAGGGAGTGATGCATCTTCCCAAAAAACGATCTCGGGAGATTTTGCATTCAGCCAATTGAAAATACAGACAGCAGAGAATTAATATACACTGAAATTATAAAATTAACATTATGGTATCCAGAGGGGGACTATAACCTCAAGTCTTCCCGAGCCCAAGTCTTTCCATCAGTTTGAGTTGAGTCACAAGTCATCAAATTTGTGACTTGAGTCTGAGCTGAGTCGCAAATCAGTGACTCAAATCCCCACCTCTGCTATAAACAGATCATGTGATATGAGGTCAGGGGTTACTTAATGACTCAGTGTGACACATAAGTGCAAGTGGGGACAATATCAGGTAATCAATCAGCATACAGTATTGTGGACTTCAGTGAACACAGCATTGACAGCAACCCCAGGAAAGTGTAATGTGGCATCTATTATGAACTACCTAATCTTTACCTTAATTTTACTGCAATTAATGACCTTGAACTTCATTCTGGCTTGAAGTGGAACTTTTTCAAAACAAAAAGCATTGGTTGGCTATTTTGGGTTTTTCCTGTCTTTCTGGGGACACGGCATTTCTCAGAAAAGACACACACACATGCTGATACATGCTGTCAGCTCTGATTCCAGCCTGTGATCCAATGATGTTCAGCAGATGGTATTCAGAACGCAGAAGGCCTCTTGGTAACCAGCTTATCATTCTTGGCTCCATAAAATGAAGGAAGCATCACTCATGGCAACTCAGTGGGAATTAGATTCAGGATCGCAAATTGGGATGTTACACATCCGTATCTACCTTTCCCGCAATGACCAAAACAGGTAAACTGCTTCACAGGAATGCTGAAGACAGACCTGAATCCAACCATGGAAGAAAACAAGGGATTCATATAAAACTGCAAAAAAGAACTCTATGGGCATAAGACCAAGGGAGAAATGATGCTGTCGTTTTCATGATGTGGTCTGTTTATGCAGCTTACAGAAACATTAAACCCACTATTTAATATGTCAGAAACAATGCATAAAATGATTTTTCGGAGCCCATTTCTTGCATTTTACATAAAGTAGCCACAGCTTTAATCTATAATTAAAAAAACATGATTGTACAGTTTGTGGATACTTTGGATACAAACTACAGCACCAGTCAAAACCTATCCATAGAATGGTTTATTTGTTTTCTACATTTTAGAGTTATAAAGATGTCAAAACTATAAAATAACACACATGGAATTATACACTGACCAAAAAAGCATTAAACAAAAAAATTATAGTTTGTTGGGGGGGGGGGGTCGCTCTGTGGGTTGCCATTTCAAATCCCATGGTTGGCAGAGTGATCCCACCATTGGGCTTACTCTATGAGCAATCTCCTTTGTAGGTGGCTTAGGGTGTCCAAACTTTTCACTGGTACTGTACCTGGACATGATACCACTAGGAATGGGTACTGAAGACCAGCAAACTGTAGCCAGAACCAGCCAGCTGCTCCTTTAGGGTGTTCCACACCCTATAAGTGCATCAAAGCCATCATCAGCCAACATCAGCACCCCCAAACATGATGACACTCAGAAAGACGACCAGCATAACTGACACCCTCAGTCCATTGCCATCATCACTCAAAATATATATGCATTTTTTTAAAACAACTAATTTTCCAGTGTGCAGTGTGTCGCTTGGAGGGGGAATCTGCATTTTTCTGTTTACTTTAACCAATGAGGCTCAAGAATAAGCTGCCAAAGTAAATTGAGGATCATTTGCAGCATGTTAATGAGGATCTCAGACACTGATGAGTGCCTTCAGACTGCCGATGCATCCACTAAAGGTGGCAACCCCATTGCGAGAGACAAGATAATACCTACCTGACTTTTATTCCTCTGCTGCTTTTATCGAAAGCAACTTACAGTAGAGGGAAGAGCTAAAATATATTTTTTTTAACAAGAGTTCTCTCCAATAGGAACCCACAACCTTTACTTGTTGGATCACAGGGGAAGTTACACAACAAGCTACTCTGAAATAACAATTGACACTGCTAAAATTTATAGCATGGGAACATGTGACAAGGGCTTAGCACAGCCTCAGGCATCAGCCAGTGCATTTCGCTCTGGGCTCGCAAACAAGGTTTGAGTGGAGGGAGTCCACAGAAGCCAACAATCAGACATATGTGGATTTCAAGCTGAGCCAAGTGGGGAAACTCAAAACTGCCGGGGTCAAAGGAAGGCCAGGCCATTCACATGGTTCCCCCTAGTGGCCACCTTTAAAATAAATTAGTGAAAGTGTGATAGAGAATAATACAAGGAATAATAATAAAAATAACGCTGGAAAGTCTGTCATGTGTCTCTTTTTGCCTGTTCACAGCTGGCTTGAACCTGCCACTACCCTGAGCCTGTGGCACACAGCTGTCACCAATCAGGCCGCAGGCCCACGGCTGATTAGCGATTGGCCGGTTCCACAGGCTGGGGTGGAGCTGGGGGGAAACCAGCCGCGCAGGTGACAGCATGACGGCAAGTGTGAGAGAACTCAGGAAACCCCGCTAACATGAAATGACCATGCTTTATTTTTAGCCATTAAATTTCTCGTAAATATTACGACAAAGTTACGTCCCGATTAATCCATCGTAAGTGGAGAATATCGTAAGTCAAAAAGGAATATGACATGATAAAAACACAGAAAACAAAAACACCGTATGAGATGTTCACGCTTACAATTGCTACAGAGACTGGAAGCTACCATGGGCCAGCATCAGTTTGTTAACTACTGAATGCTTCACTATCACGCCATCATAAAGCAGAAATATCGTAAGTCGAACCATTCTAAAGTGAGGAGAACCTGTATTAGAAAAAAAGAAAAATATGCTTTGCAAATTAGATGAATGCTCTGTTTTCTACGGTTAGCAATCTAATATTGTGAAGTATATTCTTTTATCATACAATTACAACCCTAAAAATAAACGTTTGATTCTAAAAATGAATATAAATGAAAGTGAAGCAGCACTACACTTGTTGAAACTGCGTCGCTGTGTGTGGAAAAACCCACCACGCAGGCAGCAGAAAGGCCTGACATCATCAGAGGAAGGCCAGCTACTCATAACAGAGAGTCTTACAGGGCTGGACGCCACCCTGCCACAGGGCCACCATTCACAGGCCCTTACGCATCCTCACGATCATCACCGTCATCTCAGGCCCTTGGAGACTGAGCTGCTTTTTCCAGTTCACATGCTGCATCGGCAGGGCACCCACTGGGCCGACTTCACCTGAACC
The DNA here is from genome assembly GCA_026781065.1 of Mormyrops boulengeri. NCBI lineage: Eukaryota > Metazoa > Chordata > Actinopteri > Osteoglossiformes > Mormyridae > Mormyrops > Mormyrops boulengeri. The sequence continues at coordinate 11,895,249 of JAODLD010000069.1, forward strand.
TCCATGAAGGAAACGGGCGTCTCCACCACAGAGTACTTCATCATCCATCCTGCCTGGCCTTGACCAAGGCCCACCCGGAGCAGAACAAGCGCAGCGTCGGAGCATGAGCCTTGTGGGGAATACCAGCAAGCACCATGTCTTCGCAGACAGAGCAGAGATACAATGTGCAATGCCTTCTTATGAGCCAATATAATGGCCGCCCATGGTGTAGTTTTGTACAATAGTCCCACTGTCCACTGCCAGAAGACCACTCTCTAAGGATTACCAAAATATCACCAAGTAATGTTTAATAAGATCGGTCTTAGATATCCAACTTCTACCCAGCTGGGAGTTAATGTTTTTGGCCATGTTGACAAGTGTGTCATTTAATGGAACCTGAATCCCAGGTCATGACCCTGGACTTTCTGAAAGGGTACTATTTGCACAGAGATGTAATGTCTTTCACGGGAAAGGCCTTACTGGAGATGCTGCCCAATTGATGTCCTGGACCACCTGGGCAAACCAACCATAAAGCCAATAAAAATCAGAACATTTCAGATTTACAACTTACCACCCTTTAAAAGTGGGTGAATACTGATGAGTGAGTGTAAGAGACCTCATAGTATCTTCATCCGAATGATCAGTGCAGAATCCAGCACTGAACCAAACAGCACCCATATCCCTTGATTGTTTGAATGTTACATGTCAACTCTGACCTGCTCAAACTATGTCTACTCAGACACAGCTTTCGGAAAGCTAGATAACAACAAGAGAACAAACCTAACCTTTATATTATTTTCTTAGATGCATTCAGAGTTTGTGGAAGAGATTGCGGCCACATTGGGGAAACTACATTTTCAGGCTTTATGTGTGAGCACACATACGCACACACACACCCGGAACATAAACACTGTGGCTGTGGCACCCCACACCTTGACATTTCAGCAAGGCTAGGAGGAAAATCTTGCAGCACTTATATTTTTCTTCAAGAACAGCACTGTATTTCAGAGCTGGCTGGTGAATACAGTCATTAAAATCATTATCACCGGAAGGTTTGAGTCTAATCCAAAACACTCATGTGAACAGTCTCTGCTGTGACATTCTCCTACTTAATTTTTTCCCTTCATTGTGTCCCGATCTCAAACCTGGCCTCAGCTGAAACCAGCTGCAAGGACCCTAAAGTGGAATAGTAATTTAACCGAATAGTCTTATTAGCCCCTTGCTTTGTTAGCTCCTTGCTTTGGCAGCTCCTGCTCCAGTACTGCTAACCCTTGTACCTGGGCATTCATTGGAAGCTCAGCCTAGCTGTACTTATGCCTAGCTGAATCCTAGACAGCCTGTACATTTACAATGTGCTATCTGCCTCAGTTGTGCATCACTTTTGACAAAAGTGTCTGCTAATGATATAAATGTAAATGTAACCAATACAGTGTGGATTTTAACAGTGATGTCATGGTCTTTGATTCAACTGCTTACCTGTTCCTGTCCTATCAAGAATCACAATGTCATCCTGTTGCTGCAGAGGCATGCCACAGTCCCCGTCACCGTAACATAGCGGATCCCTGGAAGGAGTATATCCGGCCCAGTAAGGGAGACACTCAAAACTGTGTGGAAGCCAAAGGCACGAGTGTTTAGTGTGCTATCCCAGTTTCACCTGCAGCAGCAGAGCCCAGAAGGGGACCAAAACAGACAGGACAAGCGCAGCGTGCAACTGACAGAGACTGACGAGTTTCCGCTTTAGCAACAGGGGTAAAGCCATAGGAGGGCGACGCTTTTAAACACTCGAGAATTATTTACACAGTCTCAGCTTCCAGAAAAGCGATTCAGGAATGTTTGGATGTGCCATTAGTCCCATCACAGACGAAAAAGCAAGGAAGTCAGTGAAGCAAGAAAGGATTTAACAGCCCCATGTGCTTCGCTTGTGTGCTGTTAGCTGGACATAGGATTGCAGTCAGCTAAGGGCAAATCTCTCAGACCTGGACTGGTCTGGCAAACATGTTGACGACAACAGAGTATTCACTGCAGCAAGCTGGGCCACGTACCTAAATTAAACATATGACACAATACTCACTGAAGCAAGCTGAACCAAGTACCTAAATAAAACACACAACGAAGTAATCAATGAAGCAAGCTGGACCAAGTACATCAATAAAACATTCAATAGAGTACTCACTGAAGCAAGTTGGACCATGTACCTAAAAAAAACATATGACTAAGTACTCGCTGAAAAATGCTGGGCCAAGTACCTCAGTAAAACATACAACAGAGTACTCACTGAAACAAGTTGTGCAAAGTACTTAAATAAAACAAGGTACCTGTGGAAATGAGCTGGGCCAAGTACCTAAATAAAACATACAACAGGGTTTTCACTTAATAAATCTGGGTGCCGTCCCCCCTCCCAGAGCTGGTTTGTTTCATAATTTCAGATCTACCTGTACAGCTTCAGACTTGTCCACATATTTTGCTCAAACAGTTATTCTGCTCGACCAGATAATTAAGGATTTATTTATTATTCTAATTCCCTTGCAGATGCCAAACACAATATCAGGATGTTTGCGGTTGAGGAAGAAAGTGTGTTTCGCTGGCTGTTTGTGGGACTCACAGAAGCGTGTCCATGGTGCTCAGCCTGGAAATGGTTGCATGCTAGAATGTACCTGACAAGGCCACAGAAATTGATCCGCCCGCCAGCGTGGTCCTCAGCAGCCAGCGCTGAGGAAAACCAAATATAATGCAGAATAAATACATGTGAGACCTCAGGAAAAAAAGCATACTGTAATAACTCACTACAGCCATTTGTATCTGCAAATATTTCCCGCTGTGCTTCTTGGCTGGGCCAGGGGGAGTTTTGATGCCCCTAGAAGTACAGCCGCCCTAGTCATTAAAGCCCCCCCCCAAACCTCTCATAGTACTTTGGCACCAAGGCGATGGGGGATGAGACACCACTAGTGGCATTCGTGTGCATGAGTGTGTGTGGTGTGTGGTCTGTGCGTGTGCACCACGTGCACACGTGGTCGCTCCTCTCCAAGGCTAACACAGTAGACGGTGTGCAATTTATTAAGTGCAAATACCTCCTCGGTTTCAGCCCCCAGCCCGGCTGGCATCGCCGCTTTCCCACTCGCTGCCTTTGGCAGCCTCTTCCTGGGACCCTGGCCAGCCGGTGGACATGTTTCCCGCCCGGGCCACTCGTTGCTGGGATGCCTCGAGCGAGCTCTCAGACGCCAGAGCAGGGAGGCGTTCTAAATTCAATTAAAATGCACACCCTGGTGTCCCTCTTGATGTGGCACTTAGAAGGTAATCCTGTGTTTACGTTACACATGCCAGCGGCTCTGCCACTCTAGTGGCTTCTGAGCAACGTGTTTGACAGAAAAACACCACAGAAAATGTCAATAAGACTGCCTGATATGCGCCGCCCTAATTTAACAAAACCAAACACTGCAGTCGGAGCTATCTAGATGTTCTGATAGATCTGACGCAAAGCAAACAGAAAGCTGTCAATGCTGGACAAGCTGACATCACCCATGATCTGATACCCGGCCAAAAAAAAGTGGCCAAAACAGTGAGATACTGATCAATTTCACAGCCACGGCACAGAGTTTAGCACCTCGGCACAATTCTTACGGAAAATGCTGACAGTGTCACTTACATCTCATGGATGCTGTGTCAAACACCCCTTCGGCGTCTGATGCTTGGCACCACGAGAACCTTCCACTCCAGCAAGTTAAGCTCAGCTGGCTGCCCTGAACAGGTTTACAGCCCTGTAGCACATCAGTAACAAAATCGATCCGGAAATGTAATTATGCTTTAATTCCATGCTATGAAATTCCGTAATAATTTCTGTATAGCTCTGAATATCAATAAGACGGTATGTAATACACTGAGCTCCAAAAATTCCAGAAAATACGGTTCCAGCTTTAGGTATTAAAAGTTTTGTTTCTTTTTCCTAAAGCTGGTAATGTTCTGTTGGAAGGCAGCTGCGAGGATTGAGTGTTGCCGCAACCTGATGTCAAATCTCATCACTGTCTGTCAGTTGAAGGCTGGTTGGCTCCTAGTGTCTACTGAGGCTGCCTGAATTATACTGGAACACAGCAGGGAGAGGGCTGGGCACCCTACACCTCTCTGGAGCATCTTGAAGAAGTGCAGCGCAAGCAGCTCAGCGCACTTTCATATCCCTGCACCGGCCACCTGAACCTGCTCAGCGGGTCCAGGTCGAAACAGGAGCCGCTAACCGGGGGAAGCAGTACTACCTGTGCGCACGGAGAGCATCCCCACCCCCCCTGCCCAAACATGAGCCCCTGTGAACCTCCAAACTCCTTCAACCCATGGCTTTGTGTGCAGCCCTGCGTCTGAGCAAAAATTCTCCCCATGAGATTTGGGATTAGGCACATTTCTGCAAAAGAGCTAAGAGTCTGTCCCATTAATATGCACCACTTAAATCTGTCCTCTAATTTCACAAAAGGGGCAGCTGATGCTGGACAAAAACCAGCATGCAGACGGGCCAGAGGCAGGTATCCAGAAAGAAGAGAGCAACTTCTCAGTGGCTCAGTCAGTGTCTGGACTGTACTCTCCTGACTTGTGGCCCTGACGATGCTAGATTTGCACTGACTTGCCAGTGACCAGGCACTGTTCCTAACTGAATTAAAGATATGTTGAAGGGTGATCCCTATCTGTGGACCCTCTCCTTAACAGACCAGAAAAACATATAACACGAGATGCAGACATCTGAAGAAATCTACAGTACTGCACACGTCTTCAAATATGCCACCGTGAAAACAGCAAGCAGATGGGAACTCCAGTCTACCGTAAATCTGTGTGTGTGTGTGTGTGTGTGTGAGTATGTGTGGATTAGGTTTATATTACATTGTGGGGACCAAATGTCCCCCACAATGTAATAAAAACCTGGTTTTTGGGGAGTATTTTTCAAATCCCCAGAAAGATCTGTGAATGCAACCAAAAAAGTAAAAATGCCAAAAGTCTTGTATTTTGTTTGGTTACTTATGGTTAAGGTTAGGGCTGGGTAGGGATTAAGGTCGTCATGTTGGGATTAGAGTTTGAGTGAATAGAGAGTCCCTACAAAGATACAATGTGTGTGTGTGTAAAACCCTGTCTCTATCCTCCATGGACTGCAGCATCAGGGGGACCACACAGTAACTGTGCCTAGGTAACTTTTGAGGCATCCTTAACAATGCAGCGAAGTACAATCATGATATCTATAAATAATTCAATGCAAACTGACAAACTTCATTAATATAAGCCTGAGTTGTTCTGTAGTCATACGTCAGTAACACATGTCTGTTTCAGTGAATATGCCCCCCCCCACTCTTGCCTTGAAATTATGCCCCCCCCCCATCTTTTTCAGATGTGTTCCACGGTCCGATATCTATGCCTGGGGGTCTTCTGGGGGACCACCGTGCTGCTCATCCTTTGGTGTTCAGTGGGGAAAACTTCTAAGAAAACTCATCATTGGAAGGAAGAAAATAAAATCTATATTTTAACAAAATCCTCAAATGAAATCTTTAACTTTAGATACCCCATTGAGCACCAATAGCTTGTTCCATTGTTACAGCTTGATGTATAAATACAATATGAAATGGTATGTTTGGCATTAGATCAGAAACAAAGTGGTCCAAATTCTTCTCTAAAGCAGGATAAGGGATTAGCATTTAGCCTCTGTGTCTCATTTGTTTTGACAGCTCTGTAAGATAATCCCCTTAGCACGCAGGGAGCCAGAGGCCCCTATCCCATAGGAGCCCAGGCCTGAGACCAGCCTGGTGCTTGGGAAGATGCCCCCGCTCACGTTCATGGCTGGGGGTGACAGTGAAACATGCTAACAACACAAGACAAATGCATCTAATCCTGTCTGAGGCGCCATTGCTCAGCATTTTTACACATGGCACTGTGCAGCTGTGCCCTGCGCTTCACCATCTGCCCTGAGACATGTTGTGCTAAATAACTGCCTGACATGCTGATAAAGCCCTTCAGTGACATTCAAACGTGTAGAAGCGCCAACGTGACACAACAAGAGACAATATCTTATTAATAAGCCTCGTATTAATAATCAACTATCATAGGGATGCCGATATGTTCTTTTTGCTAATATATATTTAGCTGGAAAATGCATGAAGCTTTACTTAATATATATGTGCTGCAGCATTAGGATCTCTTCCTATTAGAATAGAGATGATTTATTAATCCCTATGGGGAAATCAATACAGGTAAAGTCAAGCTTGGGGGTCACAGTGAAAGGGCAGCTACCATGCAGCGGATGGGGGTATAAGGGCCTTGCTCAAGGGCACACGGACATGTGACTCTTCTGCCGAGGACTGGCTTGAACTGGCGACCTTTCAGTGAGAGGCACAGATGCACAGCAACATTTCCTTACACTGCTAAAATTGTGGCACACTGTCGCTTATTGACATCATCAGATATTCCACAACAAATATCCTTTACTGTTAACTGCGCTCCCCATCACGAGCAATACCCGTGCGATTTAATCAAGCAGTTAAGAGTCAAGACTTCCAACGCCCCCGCTTTGACTGTGCTCGATGTGCTCCGCGGCTTTGGCTCAGGCGCAAAGAGGTTTCGTTTCTCTGTACGCAACCATCTGAATCATTCAGCTTAATAAGATTCCGCACCCTGCTAAGTGAGATTAAAGCCTATTGATAATTTGCACTTAAGCCATTGAGCTGCGTTGGAGTAAAGGTTGAAGAGCTGCCTTGTAGGTCAGTGTGTATAGGAGGAGGGAGTCACGGTTGTATCTTTTACCTCACAGGAGAGCTAATGATTAGATGGTGCCTGTTAAACAGTCCACTGGACCCCAAGCAGGAGGCCTCTGTCGATGATCCTTTGGGTAATTTCCCACGGAGTTTATTAGCATTCTGTACTCTGAACTGAAACCAAGACTGCTCGTAAACAGCACTTAGTTGGGAAGCAAGCATGAAATTGTGGCTGCTCAATAAAACCCACCATTGCTTTATGAGGTCCCTGGTATACTGGTGCTGACTGTGATGTTGAACATACATTTTGCATAAAACCATATCTAATTACTCGCCACATGCAAGGTCATTGTCTGAAGTCTGGCCAGACCGCAGACTATTTTAGATATATATCTATAGAAAGCACAGTCAGCTACAAGTTCATGTTTAATAAAGCATCACTGTTCATTTCATGTCAAAGCACTGTTATGAGACATTTGCAGAGCTTTTGATTAGATTTTGTTGGAATACATCATTTTGCTCTAACAGAAAAATTAAACATTTAGCCAGAAACTGTGCTGAAACCAACAGTTTGTCAGACTGAATCCTACCAGGCTCACATCATATTTATGGCACATTCCTACAGATTCGGCCCATAAAATACTGCCACAAATTTACCGCTAAATAGGAACAGAGACGCTGGCAACACAACCAAATGCAGCTCATCATGATCTGTTAACAGCAGAGAAACTTTATGTGCAAGACCTGAATGTACTTGTTTTTTTTTTCAGATATTTTATATTTTTCCAAAGCTTATATGCAAAGCAGAACACATCTTTTGAGAAAGCAGGGTCAGCAAACCTATGGAGTGATTAGAAGTTAAGGTCCGATGGCGAAATCACCGAGCCTATCCTGGGATTTGAACTGGTGACCTTTTGCTCTCAAGCACAGTGTCCTAACCTGCTGAGCCCCACACCGCCCCCTGTAGGAAGATTGCTGTGAGAAGCACCACAACGTGCTCCTAACAGCACTTTCCCTGAAATACCTCCCATCCTGTTCCAATGTAGCATTATACCGCAAGGGATAATGCTGCACTGTAGCTCGAGATGACCTTTTAAATTTTAGAATGAATTAGGAAGCATGTGTGAATGAATATCACTTTTGTAATTATGTGTATAAAGGTAATTACTGTTTCCACACTCGTGACGCCAATAAAAGCATGGCCCGTGACGCGTGACATGTTAGCTGTGGCAGCACGTTGTGTTCGTGACCACCCTGCTATGCATGATTTAAATCGGGACTGGCAGCAGATCTCTCGCTTTCCAGTGCGATGCCCTGATCGATGCTGTGTGTGGCCACAACCATTCAAAGACTTTTCCATACAAAAACACAACGGACCCACACAGCCAGGACAGGATAGGATGTGCGGGACCACACCAAGACCGGCCTGCACGTCCAATTCGGGTTACTTTGATTGTTATGGAATTTTAATAGGAAAAATGAATGAGATGATTCTTTACTTGCCATTTGTACAAATGCATTGGAATGCTGCTCTTCACGTAACCTATCTAGCGCTGCTTTGAGACACAAGCACATATATACAGTTGAGAGTGAATCTTGGTCTGAGCACAGAGTCAGGACATTTATCTGGCACCCAGGAAAATTTTGGGGGGAGATAAGGGGCTTGTTCAAAGGCCCACTGGAGAAGTTACGATTCTACCAAGGCTGGGGCTCCAACCCATGACCCTCTGTCCATAGGCACAGACACTTAATCCGCCGAATCACACTGGCCAGTCATAATCAGGTTCAGCTTGATAGTGCTCTGTAGCCCTTGGTTAATAAGTGCTTTAGGAACGCTACACATCCCATTTGGCTTATCCCTATTTTATTGCACTGTATTAGCTGTCAACAAGTAACAAAAAAATTACAGCACAATCATGGGGGCTACGCTGCTTCCATGGTGACTCACCGCTAATATGGTCTGCCAGATAGCCAGGAAAGGCTATTTTGCCCTCATTTCTAGGGCACCCGTGTAACGCATACACATACAAAGCCATGTATAAAAAACGTAAATGTGCTTATATTCCCAAACTTCCAGGTTCGAGTTTTCCCTTCAAAGTCACCTATCCTGTTGATGCATGCTGCAGACTGACAACACTGTCAGTGGGGGGCGTTATAGTGCACAAACACACCCCCTGTCAAAGGGGGCGACTTAAGGAGACTTATCATTCCAGACTGTTACATAAAGGCGAATATGTACAAGATTCAGCAGACAAACTTTGCAGAGAAAAGCAACTTTATTCCTTAATTTTTATTTGAAAATTATTTTTCCTCTCTGCATCCTTTTTTTAAAACCCTGAATAAGTATAAACTGCTGAAATTAGTTTTACTGTTAATAACACAGATTAAAAACATGCCTGTTATACTGAGCACAGTGGACTTCCTTAAAAACTCAAGGTCACGGGGAAGGGCAGCATGTTTAATCTACCTGCCGACGAAGGCCAGTTCCCCGCGGCATTTGTGCCATGAAAAGGCCCGTTTCGCTGGCCCCCTGCAGTTGGGCCCCCGCACGCCCGGGCCTGGGCCCCTCAGTGTGACTGGGACTGATGGAAAGAGACAGAGCTGGGGTCAGAGCCATTCAGAGGCCAGGACCACCATTAGCATATTTCATATAGGCTAGCTTGTGGCTGCCGGGGACCTCATCGCCGTGAAACCCTTTCATTTTAAAACCGTTTACTTCCTAATCGGGAGGGGGGCTGCAGGCAAAAGGGGGATTATGTGAGAGGAGAATGCCTGTGAGTCAGCCTGTGAGAACGAGAAGAGAGAAAAGAATAAGCAGAGCGATGGTCTGCACAAGCATTGTGCTCCAGGAAAGCCTGTGACGAACTCAAGTAGTGCAGGCTGGGGGAGGGGAGTGTCCAACTAGGCAGAGGCCACGCCTCCCTGTGGTGTGACTGGTCGGAGGAGGAATAAGGAAGGCGGGGCATGGCAGTGGGAGGAGGAGACTAGCACCAGGCTGTAGAAGGGGCTGGCATTGGGAGTTGGAGCTCTCCGCTGCCTCTTATATGCTAGGTGAACCTTAGAGGACCTGGCAGAACAGAGCAGAGAGTCTGTAAAGCACCTGAACGCAGCGGGGCTGCAGTCAGAGCTCTGTCCCTGACGGGATCACTACCGCCTGCTGCAAAGGCACTTAGCTTTTTTTTTTTTTTTAATAATTCCATTTTTCTACCATTTTTCTGCTCTTCAGCCAGAAGATGGCGCACATGCGAAGCGGTGCTCTGCTGATACAGGTGCTGAGCCTGACCCTCCTCACCTGGGCCGCTGAGGATTACGACTATTACACCTGGCAGGCAGACAACGTCCAGAGCGGCCACTTCCACGCCAAGCAGCCACAGTGTGTGGACATCCCGGCCGACCTGCGGCTGTGCCACAACGTGGGCTACAAGCGCATGCGGCTGCCCAACCTGCTGGAGCACGAGAGCATGCAGGAAGTGCGGCAGCAGGCTGGCAGCTGGGTGCCCCTGCTGGCCAAGCGCTGCCACAGCAACACGCAGGTCTTCCTGTGCTCGCTGTTCACGCCCGTCTGCCTGGACCAGCCCATCTTCCCATGCCGCTCGCTCTGCGAGGCCGTGCGCGACAGCTGCGCCCCCGTCATGGAGACATACGGCTTCCCCTGGCCCGAGATGCTGCAGTGCCGAAAGTTCCCCATTGACAATGACCTCTGCATCCCTGTGCAGTTCGCTGGCCAGCAGGTGGTGCCAACTCCAGGTACAGATATCCCGGGGCGGGGGGGTGCCTTCTGGCATGAATGAATCCCTGTCTGAATGTCAGGTACTCGCTCTGTCACACAGGAATATAAGAAGATATGCTAGGAATCTAGGAGCTCATAAAGGTGCTCAGATAAGTCACCTGTGGGAAGCAGTTCTGTGGTACCTAAGGCGTCAGCGTGAGTGCAGGAAGAGCAGAGCTGCCATCACGCGTTTCAGGGCCATAGATCATTTTAAACAAGACTTTCATTGCAGAGCTAAAGTCCTCACTAATCCATAGAGAATCAGTCAGCCCTGGTGGGTTTAAAGTTAGTTCATACGCAGTATATTTTACCTTCCATCTTTATGAAGTGACCAGCAATCAAAAATACTTATTAAGTTTACACATATTCTGAGTTTTAAACCTCATACTTGTTAACTATTCTGACCATTGTATGAATATGAAACAGGTTAATTATAGGCACTATAGGTATCGTTTTGTAGTAACAGAGAGAATGCTTCTGTTTTTTTCTGCGTTAAGTTAGGCTTTGGCTCTACAGAAATGGCTTTTTCAAAAGCGCCAGCAGACGTGAGGGAATTTGCCATTTTCGGCAAGAATCAAAACCTTGTTCTGTATTTTCATTATAAAAATCTCTTGAGGAATGTGGAGGGGACACATCCAGCTGTGAGCGCGGCCGCTCTGTCCTTTCACCCGCTTGGCAGTCGGTGGCTGATTAGCCGAGAAGCCAATTAGTAAGGAAGGTGAATAAGGGTCAGAGCAGGGCAGGATGATGCAATAGGGTGCCAGGGAGATGGGAGGGGAAGTGGGTGTAGGAAGTCAGCAAGGTACAGTGGGGGGAGTGCCTATAAATGGCTGGACACTTGGGGTGGGGGGTCAATGGCATAGCGTGATGAGGGCTCAGACTGGGGTCTGCCTTTTGGCCTGGCACTCACGGTATTATGGGAAAACGACACACACAGAAACCCTCACAGGCGTCCGCAATGAAATAAAAGGTTAGACTCATGATACACAAATGGTATCACATATGGTTGGGTCTGTAAGTCACCCTGATTAAAAGAAGCATGAAGATAAATAAATCACACTGCGACGAAGCTGGACGCACATCAGAACAAGCAAACCAGCAGACACACACACTTCTCAGGGTCTAAGATGTTATCCAGAAAGGAACATCCTCTTCTGCTGCCATTTGTCAAAATATATGTAGTAAAGATGGGGTTATGCATGCATGTAGGACATGGGATCATACATGTCAGAAGACAGGATGAATCCATAGACTCTTGGTAAGAGGGCATGGATTATAGAGGGAATTCACTAACAGCCCCACGTAACGCTGCTAAGCTGAGGTTGCATGACTCTTGCTGGGGGGAGGGTAAGGCTGAGGTAGGGGGTTGGCCAGGCACTGACATGGAGCACGAAGATGGGCTCTGCAATGGGCTACATGCATGGTGACTGCACCTCCACACACGAGTGGCTGTCTCACTCTGCCACGGACAGCATCACCAGACAGCGACTTCTAGCACCGACCTCAGAGTCATCAGCCTCTGATTCCAGAAAAGATCAAGCCTTAGTGGACAGAGACAAACTACAAACAGTATTAGCTGCAAACTTCAGCAACAGGAATGCTTTAATTTTGGATGAAGTTATTCTGCTGGACAGCGGGTGCAGAAACTAAGGCAGAAAGATGAAATTCAATGTCAGATTCACACAGTGAGGAGCAAACACTGGCAACAGGCTTTCTGATTAGGGCTGTGAGAACATCATAGGAAAATAACCTGTAGGGAATGTTTAGGGAACTCTGCTCTATCTGCTGCTCCAGCCCAGCCTCAAGGAGATCCGATTAACCAAACATCATGCTTAGAAAATCATACAGTACTGTGCAAAAGTCTTAGGCAGTCAAAGGAAATGTTTAACGCTATTTATCTGGGTAGTAAATATATATTTTCTCAGAACAAAAAAACACAATTTAACCAAAGATTATATGCATATTAAGAGTAGCACAATAAAAACTAACAGTAGTTTCTTCTTTTCTTCAAAAAGTTACTGGTATCTCTTGGGCTGGCAGTAAGAACACTACTTCAGTTCCCAAACCTCTCCTCAGGGGCACCCCAGACATCAGAACCTCACTTAATTAATTAATTTAAAAAGTCAGTGAGGTATAGATTAGCCTTACAAGATGCGCTAGTGGGCAAGTCAGAATATACATGGGTGTATTGGACGATTGGTGCAAATACTGGGGTAACTTTAGGAGACGTTTTGAAATGGCTAAGCTGACACACTTTGACAGACATGATGGGAAAGTTTTTCACCCACATGAAGAGCATTTAAACATCATTCTCCATGACTGCCTAAGACTTTTGCACAGTTCTGTACGTGGTTGGGTTTAGAGAGACTCCCCCAGCTGGCACCAGCCTTTGATTAGGGGCACGCTTCATTTACTAAATAGATGTACCTCACAGAATTTCACTTTTCACTCATTGTGTCTTAAATGACCTTCCTTTAATCATCTCCTTAAAGCCCATTCCATCACTACTGCTAGTGGCTCCCTTACATAGTTCTGTAAAGCCTTCCCCCAAGCTTAACAGCTGCTTCAGAGCCGCTGCTGGACAGCCTAAGTCAAAACCACAAGGCAGTCTGGCCGCGGAAGGCAGCAGAGAGGCCAGCTGCTTCGTTTACCTTTAACTTACACTCACTGTGCCGCATAAAACTGCAAGCTTTATTTATAAGGCTTCCTACAACAGTAAAAGGCGTCATATTTTCAGTGGTCACCGCGGAAGGCCAGGGGACCATTTCAACCTTATCTTTCTGCACAAACGGCACATTTACTCAGATTCATGACATAAATTACACACTGTGCTTTGTTCAGGAGCAGTAAGGCTTTATGTTAAGTATCGTCGCCCATCATTCTGAGTTGGAAAACAGTGTCCCCCAGTGTGCCTTAAAGATTTCTGTAGAAAGTACTTAGGTTCTAGAGGGACGTGCAGTGTGAGCATGCAGCACGAATCGGAGAGTTCAGTGACGGGGGCATTGCACCCTACTCCGCCAGCCAACCAAGGCCCTGCCCCCATCTCTCTGCCCCCCCCCCCCATACCCTGCACAAGGCTGGGTGTACCACTGGTCCTTGAAAGTGCCATACTGTAATATAGCACCTGGAGGGCGTGCTCTGAGAGCAGGGAGAGCGTCAGTGACTGAGTGGCGCCACCGGGTGACTGACAGGTCCACTGGCCCGCCTCCAAGCAGCCCGCCATCTCAGCAGTCAGCCCCTTTCGAATGATGGCCGACTCAGACATAACATGCATGTCTACAGCCACCAGCACCCGCAAAACGACTGAGAGAGATCCAAGCCCTCAAGACCTAATCATGGCTTGCGGCTACCTTGCTTAGTGTAGATGTGTGAGCCGGGCTTCACAACATGCCAGACTCACTCTGGGGAATCCAAAGAGCGCTGGAGGCTGTGGTCATCCCGTGCCAGTGGCGCATACACCGCTACCCCCATGGGACCTTCACATTCCGAGGCTGAAGTCTCACGACTCCTCGCCACTCCCTGGCAGCGCCATCGTCCACACCGCCGTGCCAGACGCCGTATTAGTTACAGCAAGCCTGCCTGATGGGTATGACTGGGCCGTATGCACGATCTCTGTGTACCTTTTGTATTAAGGCCAGAGGAGAAGACGTGGCATCATGTTATACTTTTTCAGGGCCGGACAGGACACAGAACACATATTATTGGGGTTTTCGGACAACATGTGACTGTAAATAACACCTAGAGGAGGACAGGATATCACCAGTGAAATTAGCCATGATAGGGAAGGTCTTCCAGCTAGGAAAGATATGGAGAGGATGGCTGTGAGTTATGCTCATCAGAGCAACACAGTGATGTGTCTCTGTCCCCTGGCATCCAGCTCTGCTTCTCTTCGTGTCTGTTGGTACCTCCGGGAGACCTACAGTAACGCCTTTCAGGCCATAAATTCAGATGACAACCCCTGTAGATCACAGACTTAAAGTCCCATTCCCAAGCCGTTCCTAAGATAAAGGCAAGAGGATTGAGATGTAAAGGACACTGGAGGAGTGTAAGGAAGAGCTTCAGGCAGGCTGGGTGTGAATGCTTGCCAAGTTGAGGACGGCCTGCAGCTCACACCAAAGCCCATCTCCAGCTCCTGGGGTTCAGAGGCCTCTCAGGGAGGAATCTCAGCACCACTTTCCTGGAGAGCCTCCTCTCTGCATCCTCTACTCCTCTCCAGATTTGAGAACGACCTCCATTAGCAGCCTATCAGCCCATATTGTCACCTGCATGAGAGGAACAGAGACAAGGCTGAATTCATCTTTTTTCTTTGAGTAAGGCTTCGTATCAGTATTATGAAGTAGAAGGCGAAGGAACAGATAACATCTGCTGCTAAGCTTTTAAAGCATAAACAAGCTACGTCCCATGCATTTCTATACCATGACTTTCTGAGTCTCCCCACATGGCAGTCACATTTATCATTAATATAAGCTGTTTGCCCTCTACTACTGTATACCCGTCCAAACCTAATCTCCCAGAAACACATACACAAATCTTTCCATCACAACTAGTGCTGTCAAACGATTAAAATTTTTAATCAGATTAATCACAGAGTTGCTGTGGATTAATTTCGATTAATCATGATTAAATATCATTCATTTTTAATCTATTTA
>JAODLD010000069.1:11918300-11953250 GCA_026781065.1 Mormyrops boulengeri
ATTAGTTAGGTTCTCCCCAAACGAGCTTGATGGGCCGAATGGCCTCCTCTCGTTTGTAAATTTCTTATGTTCTTATGCCTCCTGGATGCCTCCCTGGGGAGGTCTTTTGGGCATGTCCAACCAGGAGGAGGACCCAGGGCAGACCCAGGACATGCCGGAGAGACTCTCTGTCTTGGCTGGCTTGGGATCGCCTTGGTATTCCCCCGGAGGAGCTGGAGGAGGTGGATGGTGAGAGGGAGGTCTGGGCCTGCTTAGACTGCTGCCCCCATAGCCTGACTACGGATAAGTGGTGGAAAATGGATGGCTGGATGGACAGATGAGAAGAATAGCAGGTCTGCCTGGGTTCATACCACAAAAAGGCTAAATAAAAGTCATACCAACAAGTGTCCGTATCCTGTTCATCTCCTCCTTCTTCCTCTGCGCCCGCGATGCCCGGTTCTGCTTCTCTATCCATCTTCTTTCATCTCGGCTGGTTTTATTTCACATATTTATTTTAAAAAAAGGGACAGAATCTTTATATTATAACACTTTAAAGCTCCCAAAATGCATCTTGCTGATTATCACAGCTTTCACTATTATAGTGTTACAACACAGCTAATTTTCTTAAGCGTACTTTTCATAGGTTGCAACAGTTTCATGGCCACTCACCATTCTGCTTTCTCCTTCTCTTCTTCATCCAGGTAGGAAAACTCCCTCCAGGAATCAAAGTTATACCTAAGTGACACGACGAGTTGGCCGTCAGCCGTAACCCCTGAGGGCTATAGTGCCCACTGCTCCAGGCCATGAATACATTAGCGCTTTGCTACATTAGTCAATTATGTTTGCCTTTAGCACATAACAGCAACACACATGTTCTGTGCCCACTGCCAAAATTTGAAGACTCCACTGCCAGTCTGCAGAGGCAACCTCCAAACACGCAGAGTCCATGGTGTCATGAGAAGAGCAGACCAAAGATAACAGCCAGGTCCATCTGGATCTGTGTCCGTACCAACACATGCAACTGTACATAACTCACCAGAAGGAATAGAAACTATCCACCTCCTCAAAGGTTGAATCCATACTTCCTAGTTTAGGGACATGCTTTTTTGAGGTCCATCTAAAATTACAAAACCAATAAACAGAAAGATAAGAAAGTGCCCAGGCCTGGCGTGCTGTGCTGTCAGCGGCAAGTCTAAATCGAAGGCTCACCTGGAGTTTCTCTCGAAAACAGGCACAAACACATCAAAGAAGTTCTCCTTCCCCTCATTCTTGGTGGGCACGGTGTTGTCAAAGGTGGGATCGATGCTGTCGTAAGCTCTGCGCTTCACAGGGTCTGACAGAATCTCTATAGCTGTGATCAAGGGAACACACAGGCAATAATATTCAGAACATCTCCCCCTTTTTAAAATAACTTGGAGCCATCAGCAGCATCCATGACAAGCTACTGCGAAGCAGACAGAAGCCTCACCTTTAGTGATGCAGGTGAAGTAGTCATTGTCTCCTTCCACAATCTGTTCTCCCGCAGCTTTCCTTTTGTCTGGGTGGTGCTTCAACACCATGGCTTTATCTGGTGGTTAGAGCCATCAAAAATGCATTAGGTCTGGATAATACACTGTACTGGGCAGTAGGTGGGGTAGTGATCAAGAATTTCTACTTCTAACCCAATAGTTCCCGCTTCCAGTCCCAAAAGTAGCTTTGCGACCTTTGAGAAGGTACCAGATCTGAATTTCTTCACTAAAAGTTGTCTGTAAAAACAGATCCCCCCCAATGACACAAGGAGCTTTGGGAATGTTATGCTCAGTAAAAAAGGGTTTATAATGGAGAAAGTACAACATGAGCAAACGAAGGAGAGAACAACATTTTTAAACACTCACGAGCAGCTTTGATTTGCCTCTGAGTTGCTTTGTATCTCAAGTGAGCCAATCCAAGCACAGCATAGTGATCTTGATTCTAGGAGAAGAAGGACATTTACCAACCAACACACTCATCAAGTGCATAAAAACACTTAATATCCACCGAATCTTGATACTGGATTTAATTAGGGCTGCCCTAATTTGACGATTTGAATATTCAGTCACAGACCCGTGAGTCGACTGTGATTCTAAAAGCCTTTATTTTGTCAGTCAGGGTGCATTACAATAACATGACAAAGCAGAGAGAATTATATAAAATGGATGATTTCCAATGAGGAATTTTAAACAAGGGGAATCATGAATACTTATTTATATTCTACCAGGGTACTCGCTGAAAAAATCCACATTAGCAATTTATCAGGGCAGCAGTGATGCTCGAGTCGACCTCCAAGTCAGGTAAGGGTTAGGGTAGGGGGTAGGGTTAGGGTAGGGATTAGGGTTAGGGTCGGTGTACCTGACAATATCGGGGGTACGAGCGGGTCGGGTAAGTGACAAAGCAGCATCCCAACAGAGTTATAAATAACTTACAGAAACTTTTGTGTGCAGCCGGCTCTGCATTATAGGCTCTTTGAATTGAGTGCAATAGGTGAGGTTGTGATTACTAATCCATTCAACTTTAATTCAGCTAGAACTTCTGGTGCGAGTTAAACAACAACTTAATAAAATAAACAAGCACTGTCAGGCATATACTCTCTTACTGATTCATTGGAAGCGTATCCCGACACATTTTGGCACTAGGCCATCTTTTTACCACCTTGTAGATGGCTTAGTGTGAAACACGTCTATAAAACCAAACAGCCTAAAACAATTAGTCCTTATTTAGGGCATAATGTTAAAGTGTTACAGATAGGGTCACTGAGATATAAGATAGATTTCTGTTCACATCTACCTCATATTCACCCTCTGTGAATTTAACCACCAGGCCAGCAGGATATTCACAGCCATGGAATAAGGCAGGATATCACTGTGGTTTCACTTAAATCAAGATGTGTGCTTAATGCCTAAAAATGTGTATATTGTGCTGTGTATGGCACGTATAGGGCAAAAGACCTAAAACAGCAGTGACTCAAGAAGTTAAAATAACAAATATAATGTCAAGGTAATTAATTGGTGGTTGCATGTTGCCCTGTGCTATTGTGTTACCCTGCACTTGGGGAAGCCACACGCAGTGTGCGTTTTTCCAAAAAAAACTAGGCTGTTGATTAAAACATAAATCCATGTGTGCCGCCTGTCTCATTATTCCAACAAATCCATAACGAACAAAGAACGAACAAAGTGGAAACGGGCCACAGTGCTCGAGCTGCAGACAGAAATCATCACTGAATCTCATGCTAGTGGGTGTTCTAATTGCTAGATAGTCTATATGGGAGGGACCCCAAATAGTCAAAAATTGAAAATGAACAGCCGAATCCAGTCTAGCTGAAAGATGTTTCAGTGGGACACAGACGTAGATTTAATCATGTCAATATTGTTTACAGTGATTTCCCATTTCTGTCACTGGAGGGCACGTTAAAGGAAGGCCTTCTCATGTAGAGCGCTACAAATAAGCTCTCCACTCTATGTTGTACTCTAACCAACAGCATTCCTGACTCCCACTACCTTCCAGTCCTTGGGATCCAGTGTCTTCAACATGGGATATTCTTCCAACTGCAGCTCCTCATCCTCTGACTCCTCCTCCAACTCCTCCTCCTCCTCCAGCTCCTGGAAGGAGGCAGACACATTCCTGTCCCTGCGCTTCAGGAAAGCCTCGAACCAGCGACCCACCGGCTCCACCTGGAACTGCACAGAGGCTGTAGTGTGGGGCTGCAATTAGAGGGCTGTGTAGGCTGCACAGTGATCATGTAGGCTATAATTAAAACTAATTTATATTTTTATCCTCTTAGGAAGATTCAGACTTAACACTGAGAATTGTTTAGAATTATCTGGTGCACAATGCATAACAAAATCATATGCTAAGAGCTGATTTTGAAACTTTTAAATATATTAAATATTAAACATTTTACCTTTCTACATTTTACGACACAATACAAAAAAATTGTTTAAAGTCTCTTAATGGTGAACTGTGTAACAGTTAACTGTTCTTTAGGCATGTCAGAACATTTGACATTGAAAGAAATAATCACACTTGTCATGAACAACGTCACTTGTACGTATTTTTACTAATAATTTTTCCATTTATAACAGCAAGTATACTGGCTAAGACAAAAAGCAATGCTGAGCTCTTGGTTAGCTAGCTAAAATGTCAGTATCAGCAAGATTTCCATGAGAGAGTTCTTACCAGCAATGACGTTACAGACAACTGTAACTTGCCCTTCAAGCGCTTCGTTCAACATTTCCAACTTTTTACTCACTCCAAATAATGATCATTCAGATGTGTACCTATAGAAACAAAACGTTTTCAAGAGTATTTACTGCCTAAGGCCGGTTTACGTTTATACCACATGGGCCTGCAATAACTAAGCGCCTTGCAGAGAACCGCTTGAGTAACATCTTTATTTTTCCGGGCTCGCAGTTGATATTTATTGTCCTTGATTCCCATTATTTTTTTATTCAGGAAAATATTGTAAATATTACAAACTTATGAAATTATATAAACGCCAAAATATACTACATAATTACCATGTACTCGTTGTAAAAAAAACGCATCGTGTTGTACTTTTTGTTATTGAGTTATTTATCGGACGCACGTGGGCTGTTAATAGGCTTCCGACACTCACTTCCGGCAAATCCTGCACAACGGAAGTGCTTAAACCTGCTGTGTAATTGTAAGTCCTCGGTAGCTACGTGAGACCTGAATCTGTATTTTATTAAATCGAACAGGATTACATTTTCAAAGCGAAACAATGCCTGATTATTTGGGAACTGAACAGCGCAAAGTCAAAGAAGAAGAAAAAGACGATAAACCTATAAGAGGTAAAAGAAATCGTACCGATTAGCTAGATTCGGCTAGCAGTTCGATGTTGCTTTCGGGATAGGTTAAATTACTGTGTATATTTTCACATCAGTAATGCTAGTTTTGCTGTGTATTTTTGCTAGTTTTTGTATTCTAAACGCAGCACTATACTCATTTAGTAACCGTCTGCTGTAACCTTTTTAGCTTTGGATGAAGGCGACATCGCTCTCCTGAAGACATATGTAAGTGACATGTTGAATGTACAGCGTTCGTTTCTCTTGTCTAACTATGCTTTTCATCAGTTACTTAAAACTGAATTGTGTTTCAGTAAGCTAATATTTGTAAGTTATATGTCTTTCGTTTATGATTTTCTGCAGGGTCAAAGTACGTATTCTAGACAGATCAAGCAAGTGGAAGATGACATTCAGCAACTCCTCAAGAAAATCAACGAACTCACTGGTAACTGGGCATTTTGCAGTCTATGGAATCTTTAATGCACAGTGAAGTTGCTATTGTTAAGGAGACCTGCTGAAAGTTTAATACGTGTGTTTATTTTTCAGGCATTAAAGAGTCAGACACGGGATTGGCTCCCCCAGCCCTTTGGGATTTGGCTGCAGATAAGCAGACCCTGCAGAGTGAACAACCCTTACAGGTGGCCAGGTATGACTGACCCGAGTACAGGGGTACATTTATACATAGGCCTCCCAGCAAACATCAGGGCCCCACCCTGCCTCAAGAAACATAGAACAGTTGATTAAATTGGCAGCATTTGAGTGTCTATGCTAGAGCCCCCAGGTAGGTTCATTTGCCATGGTGCAGATGTACCAGTAGCCGTTGTAAATGTATTGCTTTTGACTGCTGAAGTGCACATTTCTAGACCTGACACGGCTGTTGTTATGGCTCCTGTACATTTTGAACTGAAATTGTTCTCCATTCTTCTTACTGATAGGTGCACCAAGATCATCAATGCCGATTCTGAAGATCCAAAGTACATAATCAATGTAAAGCAGTTTGCTAAGTTTGTGGTGGACTTGAGCGACCAGGTTGCTCCCACTGACATTGAAGAAGGAATGAGGGTTGGGTGAGATTGAGATTTTTATATCTATGCTTAAAAACATCCTCTGTAAATCACAGGATTAAGGTAAATACAGATCTAGTGTGAAGGCACTTAGAATAATAATTAGCTTCTATTGATAAACTGTGCCTCTTCTGAGAATCCTTGGGTACCGCTGGTTTCACTTTGTCGAACAAGCGGTTGCTCAGGAAGTCCTGAATGAGGCGCATTACCTGCGTTGTGAGGGAGCGTCAGTTGTGGCACTACAGCCATGTGGCGTGTTTCCTTGAGGGTGATCCAGCTCGCAGGTCCTCAGCAAGTGGCTGAACCAGGCCAAGGGGGAGACCCACATTACATCTGGCTGCGGCAGATAGACGGCCATTTTTGGGGGGGTGGGACTGGACCGCATGTCGGCCTGGGGGGGTCACCAGCAGGGATCCTGAGGTGTACCAGACCTGACCTGACTGATAAACTTTATCACTTGTGATTGGACAGTGTGTGCTGCATTAAGCAAGGCAAGTTTATTTATATAGCACCTTTTGTACACAGTTAATTCAAAGTGATTTACACATAACCAAAAATACAAAGAAAATTCTAATTTAAAATACATAGAACAGAAATTTAAAATAAGTTTGAAAGAATTGATTTAAAAGAAGCAAAGAAAAAATGTATTTGTCATTTGTGTAAATTTAACTTTCAGGGTTGACAGAAACAAGTACCAGATTCACATTCCTCTTCCTCCCAAAATTGACCCAACTGTCACCATGATGCAGGTGAGAGTTTGGAGAAGGCCTCTTGTGATGTACCGTAGAGACTCTCCTGATGTACCGTAGAGACTCTCCTGATGTACCGTAGAGACTCTCCTGATATACTGTAGACCTGCATGCTGTGCTTCATGTTGGGACGTCCTTTCATTGTGTGCCGTAAGAATAGCGTCCGTGCATGAGGTGTCAATTTGCAATGAGTTGTTGGTCTTGCAGGTGGATGAGAAACCAGATGTGACCTACAGCGATGTTGGTGGGTGCAAAGAGCAGATTGAGAAGCTGAGGGAGGTGGTTGAAACACCATTGCTTTATGTATGTATTCTAGTATCTCTGTATGGTTGGGCTGAAAGACAGTATGTTGGCACCATTTTAAAGACTGAGCTTCCAGTGTAGAGAGGACCGCTTCTGGGTTTATTCTGTTTCTGTAAATACATAAATTGAATGTATTTTCGGATGCTGAATACATTGCCTTTGTTTGCCAAATGTCTTGGGTCTCTCTTCCTGCAGCCTGAACGATTTGTCAACTTGGGCATTGAGCCGCCCAAAGGTGTCCTGCTTTTCGGCCCCCCAGGCACAGGCAAGACGCTGTGTGCCCGTGCTGTGGCCAACCGCACAGATGCCTGCTTCATCCGCGTCATTGGCTCTGAGCTGGTGCAGAAGTATGTGGGAGAGGTAAGCAGGGCTCACCACAGGGTCAGACGCCCCAAAAAGACGTGAAGCGGCGTAGGACTTGCCTTCCCCTGACTGATGTCTGTTTGATATTTGGCACTAGGGCGCAAGAATGGTGCGTGAGTTGTTCGAGATGGCCAGAACCAAGAAGGCTTGCCTCATTTTCTTCGATGAAATTGATGCCATTGGAGGTGTGTTTGATTTCACCAGGTATACATGAAGCATACAAGTAGGGTAGGCTAATAAGCTTAGCTATCAGTGACGTGTTTCTGTATACATATGGTCCAAGTAAAAGTTCCCCACAAGAAAAAATGTAAATGTAAATGAATTTAACCTATTCCGGAACCCCAAATGATTGTCTGTTTATCAATCTACCTAATAAAAATCATTAAAAATCTATATAAACTAATACACACATGAAAAGCACACATACAGAAGCAACAAACATGAAATTAATGACAGTCCCACACTCTGGAGGGAGAGCAGACACACATGGACCACCGTCGAGTCTCGCTATAAAGTTGTATAGTTACTCTGACCTAGGGCTTGGCGATATTGCACCAATATTATATCGCACATGCGCAGTGATCACCAGGACATGACGCATTCATCCAGGTTATAATGACATTTAATTTCCAAGGGGCCCGTTTTGACGATGGCGCTGGTGGAGACAACGAGGTCCAGAGGACCATGCTTGAGCTCATCAACCAGCTTGATGGCTTTGACCCCAGGGGCAATATTAAAGTCCTGATGGCGACCAACCGACCTGACACATTGGATCCAGCCCTGATGAGACCTGGCCGATTGGATCGGAAGATTGAGTTCAGCTTGCCCGATTTGGAGGTATGACCACAGATCCACTGTCCCTTTCATAGGTTGAGCACTTATTTATATGGCAGAAGGTATACTGAGTTTCCATTGTGTGCAAGTAAAGCCATGATGTTTGTGTTACAGGGTCGCACACACATCTTTAAGATCCACGCCCGCTCCATGAGTGTGGAGAGGGACATCCGCTTTGAGCTGCTGGCTCGCCTCTGCCCCAACAGCACAGGTGACGTTTGCTCAGAAGAGCGCTATCCGTACCTTGGATTTAGCGGCTATGGTCCAGGCAAATTGCCCTACTATGAGTATTCATAGTGAGGTGAGGTAAGGTCATGTGATGCCATTAGGTTCTGAGGTCAAGTGTCTGATTGGCTGTCGGTGCTTTTGCAGGTGCGGAGATCCGCAGCGTCTGCACGGAGGCAGGCATGTTTGCCATCCGGGCCCGCAGGAAAATCGCCACAGAGAAGGACTTCCTGGAAGCCGTGAACAAGGTCATCAAGTCCTACGCGAAGTTCAGCGCCACCCCAAGATATATGACCTACAACTGAACAACGTGTGTCTGTGTGTGTGTTTTTTTTTTCCATGTCACTCGGTGGGTAGCTTCTATTGTGTCCATGACGCCCGGTGGGAAAAAATGTATAAATATCACTCAAATAAAAAACCAGAGTCCTACAGATTTTGAAAAATAACTTCAATGTTTTTTCTGGCCTAGTGAGTGTCATTTTACAGCCCGACTGTAACTGCAATATAGAGTTTAAGGTTAAACTGGCTCACGAAATGTAATTCCAGTTTGCACATTAACTCTTGTGCTAACTCTGTGACGTCACAGTATGGGAAATAAAAGCATTGTGCAATTTGAGATTTTATTAGTGGCAGGAATTGTGTGCAAACACATGATACGTAGATGTACATCTGTCACAATACAGTGTACGTGATAAACACAAACGCTAAATGCTTACAGCCGTATATATTCATTACACGACAGTGGCAGGCAGTAGCTTGCGGCTGCCTGTTGCTGGTGACAATGATACTTGCAGTGGGGATACATTACAAATGCTACCCTTTACCATAAGAGGCCAGACTGAGAATAAAGGCGCATGACCATTTAATATCCCTTACCTGTGATGGGGAGTAATTCAAAGCTGATGTGATTTAACATTTTTAATGGTGTTTAAAAGGCCCATTTGTTTTTCTAAAATATACTTTAATGCATTTGGTTATACAAAAATATTTGGCATAATCATCTTAAGCTTCACAACGTTACCAAAACATACTTCCAAATAGTAAATGTATGTGGTGATTTCGGCCGTTTTTAAACAATTTTTAGAGGGTCTTCCCATATATAACAAAAATGACTTGTATTCAGAATGAAATGGACATGGACTCTGGCTACGGTCAAAGTTTTGTAGACTTGAGTAAAATGTCCAGAGAAGACAAGGCCCAGAAATCCCAACAGCTAACAGACTCGCATGACAGGAACTGCATGAAAGATTATCTTCACCTGAAGGCTTGTTAATATCACACAGCACGGTCACATATATATATATATATATTTATATCCTCAGTTTACATATTTAAAATCATTGTTGATTCCAAAAATATGGCCTCCACATGGTTCTTTGCGGTCACACTGAGTCATAAGTTCAGCAGGAGAGTCGCCTTGGTTCCTTGTCATCCAGAAGAAGCTGCAGTGAGCCACAGAAGACGGTAACGCTGAATGTGAAACAAGTTAACGGCAAACAAAGTCAGCCGGACACGATTCAAACACAGACATAATCTCCCATTTAACTTAAAAGAAGGTGTTCAAGCTGCCCAAGCTAATACAATCGTTTCATCTGTGTAAAAAGTAGGAGGATCCGAGCCCCCAAACCAGATCCTATGCTGTGTTGTGAAACAATCCCTGAAAATACGCAATTTATCCCATACTTCTGTAAAAATTGCATTCTTTCTCCCATTTTCTAATGGAATAATCAGGAAAGCTCCAGGACATTTCACTGCCGGCACCTCCCGGGTCTGTGAAAAAT
Source organism: Mormyrops boulengeri (assembly GCA_026781065.1). Lineage (NCBI taxonomy): Eukaryota > Metazoa > Chordata > Actinopteri > Osteoglossiformes > Mormyridae > Mormyrops > Mormyrops boulengeri. The sequence continues at coordinate 11,928,419 of JAODLD010000069.1, forward strand.
TTGTACGACAAACTGGTTCTCAGATATCAAAAGGTTGGGAACCCCACCTCAATAACATTTAGAAATCATGCACTGAGGACCTGTGCTGTGTAAACAAAGAGGGAAGCGACAGAAATGAGAGTAGGAGAACCAAAGCATCACTCAGCAATGACTGATGTCGCTGACATTGCAGCACCCAGCATTGAAAAATATCCCTAGTGCCAAGCAGGCGGTCCCAAGTCCTAGTCTGCAGCAGACACAGGCTTTAACCTGCCTATTAGTGCCTCTTACTGGATGGCAGATGCACTGCTTGTAATTCTCAGGTTTCACATTAAAATCAGACTAGTGCAATATCTTGAATATGAGTACAATACAACATTTCAGCATAATGGAACCGAATGGTTCAATCTGTGCAGTGCAGCTGTAGCTGGACAAACTCACTCACCACCGGGAGACATAATACTTACGTAACTACAAGGCGGACACTGAGTACCATTCCGCACACTTCTCCTCAGTTAACCACACTGTGTCTGACATTAATCCTTTCAGAATGACTGTCGTTATAAATCTCATTTGAAAAAATATGTCGTGTAAAAGTTTAAGCTTTTACAAGCTCCCCTGTGGAACACATCCAAAGCCCCTGCACATGCGGCCCCTTCACACAAAGCAGCAGCTTTAAATAACTGTTTCCAGGCTCACCAGTGGAATGGCAGCTAGCAGATGCTAAGCTGTGGCTGGCAGGAGGAGCCTACGTCACGTCCATCACCCATCTTCAGCATTTTGCCCTATTTTTCCTATTTAATCAGTGCACACAAATGCGCCCCCCCCCCCCCCCCCCCCCCCCCCCCCCCCCCCCCCCCGCGCGCCCCCCGGGGGGCCGGGGGTAGTGGTGAAAGAGTTCAAACAGTCATTCATCACAAGCTAAGCGATGTAAATGCAATGTAATGCGCAGCACACAGGCTAAACACAAATGGTAAAACCCTGGTAAAATCGTCCATGGGTGGAGTTTTTCCTGTGATATTGGTCAGAGGTCTGGGCCTGGGCATGGGAGGATCAGGGAGGAAAAAGCAGGGCATTGAATTTTATTGGAGACACTATGATGGAGGGGTTGTGACACCAGGGGGGTGGGCAGACCTCACGTGAGCCAATCTGGGCCGAACGGCTTTCTGTGGGGAGGGGCCATGAGGCGTCCCTCTGCCACCGAACCTCACAGCTCCCATGTGTTCTGCCCATCTGTTCCACCCTCCCTTGCAGAACGCCAACCTGGAAATCCAGCTTTACAAATGGCAACGAACCCCAGCCACAGGTGTCTGTGGCATGAGCTCCCCCCCCCTCCAGGTTCTGTGGTTGTATTATTCAAAGAGCTGACAGGAAACTATCACCCCGGTTATAAAAAAGCTGGATCGATCAGAGCACAGCAAGGCAGGCAGAGTCTGGGACGGAGCAGGGAGATGGGGGGTGAATGAGGCCTGGTCAGTGGCGGTCTAATTAAAAACAGAATTAGTGTCACTGATCCGCGGTACTTTGCCTGGGTTGTTCATCAGTGCTCCATAACGAATCATCACTCAATTATGCCACTGATTCCCTGCAGGGGTGATTAGCTGGTCTCCTCGTTTAATCTTAGGCCGTGTGGGCTGATACAGCTTTAATTATTGTTTCTGGCAGGTAATTAGCACATGGAAACTCTCCTTTAATGTATCACTCCATTAGGATCTATTGGGCTTGAGTCTGCAGGGTTTTTCATTACCGAGCTGCTCACTCAACACACAGACAAAGCAAAACAAAACCTGCAGGAAATCGAAATCCACATCTGGCAACCTCGCTGGCAATTACTCCCATAACTCAGTCTCATAATCAGAATAGAAAATTCTAAACACCATCTGTCTCTACTGTACATTAACCCATTTCGCTAACATCTATTTAAAATGTTTAACGTGGCGTGCTCAATGGCAAAATCATTTATATATGCCCTTCACATCCTGCTGAGAATCACCCAATCATATAGACAACCCAAACTGGCTGACGAGTAATTCGGCCAATTGACAGCTGCAGAGCGAAGTTCCGCCCTCCATGGGAGGCGGAGCTTTGTTAGGTCAGGGCAGGCTGGCAGGAAGGTGGAGGGCAGCCATGGCTTCAAACTGCTCTGTGAAAATGAAGCACTCTGCAACCCCCAGCATGTCAGCAGGATTTTAGTCAGTCATGATCACCCTCGATAAGCATATCCGAAAGGCCAGCATGGAGCTGAAGTGAAGGGCTTGCACTGCCATTTAGCAGAGTTTTATCAGTCATGCTCAATCAGCCTGTCAAGTGATGCCACGAGCAGCACAAATGCACTCAGAGCGTGATTCAGTAAGGGTTGGATCTAACTTTCCAGGGGCCCTAGACAAAGCTTTATTTGGGAGGCCCATTCTAAGAAAATGATGATTCACGTAATTCGGGGTCCTAGGCAACTACATATTCTTCCTATGTATCTAGAGGCGGCCATGTCTCTGCCTGCACAAATATTTTAATTTGAAGTAAATGTTTTTTTACATTACTTTTAATCTTGTGTAATTATTCTTATTTATAAGTTGTACATATGAGCATTTTTTTCATGACTTTGTCTGGGCCCCCTTGTGCCGAGCAGCTGCCTTGTTTGCCAGTGCCTGAGTCCAACCCTGGATGCAATGAGGGTGAATCTCACAGCGGGGAATGAGAAAAATGACTGTGGCCCCTCGCCATGATCGATAGGGGCCCCCTGGTGGCCTCATCACAGAAAGGCAGGGAGGTATCCTAAGATCCTTCATCTCAAGGCTCTGATGGCTTCCCATCCCTTTTTCCTGCCGCGTCGAGCATCTGTGTGCCTGGTGACACTCAGGAACCCAGAAGAAATCAGAGAGCTTCTATATCCTTATGGCTCAGCCATGTCGGGCAGGGGGGGGGGAGCTCCAGTCAGCGAGTAGCTGTCACAATAGCCGACAGTGTACTGTTGGCTAAACATACAAGAGGTTTCCAAACAAGAGGAGGCCAATTGGCCCATCAAGCTCATTTGGGGAGAACTCAATATATAGCTCAGAGTTAGTTATCTAGCTCTGATTTAAAGGAACCCAAGGTTTCCACTACACAAACAGGAAGATCAGCCACATGCCGCGTAAAGAAGTGCTTTCTCAAATCCAGTTTAAAATGTTCTCCCACTAATTTTCACCTATAGCCATGAGTTCTTATATTTGAACTAGTACTAAAGTAGCTATTTGGTTGAACAGCATCCATACCTGTTGGAATCTTATGTACCTGGATCATGTCCCCCTTTAGTCTCCTTTGCTCAAGGCTGAACAGATTCAGCTCAGCTAATCTCTCCTCATAAGACATTATTCTAAGATCAGGAATTATTCTTGTAGCCCTACGTGGAACCCCTTCTACAGAAGTAATGTCGGTTTCTAGGTGGGGTCTTATCAAGAAATCGTATAATCTTAGCATCACCCCCCTTGACTTAAACTCCACACACCAAGAGATGTAATCCAATATCCTAATGTTCTTTTTAATTGCTTCCCCACACTGGCGAGAGTGGGACATGGAAGCATCAACATACACACCAAGGTCTTTCTCATAATCAGCTACCTTTACTTCAGTGTAATCCATAAAATATCTGTACTTTATATTTCTGCTCCCTGTATGGATTACCTTACATTTGTCTACATTAAATTTCATCTGCCAGGTATCAGTCCAGTCACTAATTAAATCAACATCCCGCTGTAACCTCTGTGCCACTAGTTCAGTATCTGTTACACCACCCACCTTGGTGTCGTCTGCAAATTTAAGTTTAAGTTTACTGTATATATTGGTGCAATATCGTTACTGTAAATTAGGAATAACAGTGGTCCTAAAACTGAACCCTGCGGTACCCCACTATGAACGCAGGCCCACTGTGACATTGTGCCTCTAGTAACAACCGGCTATCAGTTCCTAAAATCCCTGCTGCATTCCTCTTAGCGAGTCTAATATTATTTTTTTACTCAACCTGTACATGTAGATACTCCGGCTTTATTCCAACATCATTAGTTATTTTCCGTTTGTGGAACAGAGCTCTTTTCCTGCTGTCTTTATTCTTAATTTCTGTAGTAAACCAGCTTGGTGGCAGTTTCCTAGATTTAGTTTTGCTGGGAACAGGTATGAAGTCCTCTTGCGCTTACAATAATGTGTTTTTAAAAAATTCCCATGCCTCTTTGACAGTTTTGTTATTTAACTCCACCCAATTTATAGTTTCTAGTTTCAGTTTCATACCATTAAAGTTAGCCTTCCTAACGTTGTCTATATTTGTTTTGGACTTTGCTCTTCAGACACTAAAATTAAACTCAAATTTAACCATGTTATGATCACTACTGTCAAGTGGTTCTAAAACCTCAAATTTTCCAGTCCTATCCTGGTTATTAGAGAAAACAAGATCGAGAATGGCTTCTCCTCTGGTAGGGGTTTTAACAAACTGAGCAAAAAAGCAATCCTGTACCAAGTTAATTTACAGTCCCACTGTATCACATGTACATCACCCATAACTACCACATAATTTTTATTACTCATAATCCTGATATTGTTGTATGTCATTCTGCTTTCCTCTGCAATTACATCAGGTGTTCTATAACAAACATCACCTATTAGGCAATTTGAGTTTTTAGCTTATAGTTTTACCCATATAGCTTCTGTACTTTTATTTGTATCAGTGGGTTCCTTTGCCAGCAAGTTTTCTTTTGCATATACTGCAACACCACCTGTGGCCCAGCGAGGGAAGACGCTGTGCCTGTGTTCCGAAGATCGCTGGTTAAAATTCCAGGGTCGGGTAAGTGGTTTCTCTGTTGGGCCCCTGAAGTAAGGCCCTTAATCCCCAACTGTTCCAAGGACTGACTGACCCTGCTTTCAATTTTATGCAGAGGTGGAAAGTTCAGATCCAGAAAGTACAAATCCAGACCAAGGTTTTATTTCAACCAATCGGCTGAATATGAATGTGACTCTTTATGCTCAACTGGTTGGTTGGAACAAAATCTTGGTCTGGATTTGTATTTTCTGCCCCCTAAGGCAGCACCCTAACCTCTAAACCATCTACAGTATGAGGAGTCAGAACCCTGGCCATTTATGGTATGGGTTCTGACCTACCTACTGAGAAATGAAAGAGGATAGCTTAGTCTCACACCACTTTGAGTTCACTGACTGATGTTCCGCTAGCTGATAAACACCTCAGCCAGGAGGGGGAGAGAAATCTGCATCCACACTATCGGCAGTGTGATGGTTTGTGTTACGGCATGGGCATGTGTGGGGTGAGATGGATAATGGGATGTCATCCAGGAATCAGAGCACTCTGTGGGAACTGAGACAACTCCCACATCTGCATCTCTTCTCGGCAGTGACTCAATGGACCGACACTGACTCAATGAGATGGTGAGTCAAGGAAACTTTGGTAAGTAGGAGAGCTGCACTGCCCAGACCTCCCAGGAGCCGTCACACTGGTCAATCGCCATCACTGACACACTCCCATGATGCACCAGGGCTCTTCTCAGGCATCCAAAAACACTCACAGGAGATAGAGGGCCAAGAAATGGATACAAATTGCAAAATGTCAAAAAAACAACAAATATGAGAAATACTTCTTTCAGATAAATACATCATCGTGTTGTTTCCCTTTCTGCTAAAACTAAAACATGAACAAAGTCACTCTGCTTTGCATTGGCCAAGTCTGAGGATGTACAGCACATGCCTGATGTAGAGCTCCTCCTAGAGGCACAGCTGGGAGGTGCAGTCCCCCACTTCACTTTCATGTGTTGATAGCTGGGCTGTGGGGGATCGATCCCCATGAATAATTGGACGTAGAGGCCGGTTCCCTGCGTCCACTCATGCTCTAACAGACGCAAAGAAATGGGCACGAAAACGGCACATCAATGAATCACTGAGCACCACGGGAGAGGGAGCCGGCATGCCAGGCTGTACCCGGCCATGCGTACCAACCCTCAGGCCCACAGAGACAGCTTGCTCTGCCAGGCCGTCATCCAGCTCATTTCCCTGAATAAACGCTGCCAGCCAAGAATGCACTCGATAGACCCCACAGACCAAGCCAAACTGCAGATCACAAACAAAGCTACCTTAGCCATTTCAGAGCAAGGTTGCCAGCTCACACGCATCTGGCATGACACTCACGCTTTCAGGCTCTCAAGCTCATGCAAGAAATCTTCCAGCAAATGTATATTATTCCATTACAAACCTAAAGTTAGCTACATCAAAAGCATTGGGTAGTTTGCAAACCCTACAGACTATTTACAAGATAATAAAACTGTTACTTACATATAAATGCATGTGCATGTATGTGCAGACTTGTCTCAAATTGAATATCTCACTTCAGCCAGCTGGCCAAAGTTGGCAGCCCTGTAGAGGGTCAAGAAAAGATCCACTAAAAATCTTTTCTTACTGTAAATGAAAAGCAAACTTTGAAAACTCACTCATCCATTTTTTATTGTTTTTCAAATGAGACCACCAGTGATCTAAAGCCAGGCTTCCACATCATATGTTAAGTGGTGCCTTCAGAAAATTTTGATTCGTTGTAGTCTTTTGACAAAAAAAGGTATTTAGATTATACCAGATTTTTCTTTAGAATAGTGTTAGTTGAAGAAAATTGCAGGATATTTAGTCAACTAAAACTACAATATATGCAGTCAATGAAGCAAAGAGTCATTGACTAATACAGTTCCCCAGTTCTGGTGCCAGAATCAAACACATTTTAATCAGCTACTGTAATTACCAAGTTTCATAGTTGTGTTTCTGCAGGGGAATCTGCAAACTGTGTGGTATTTTGCCCCTCCAGGACTGGAATTGGGGAACCCTGGTCTAATACATCCTCACATTTCAAAGAAAATTGCCCTTAATATTCTGTGTACACATACACAGAGAATGGTCTACCTCTATCTGCTTTAGATTCCTGAAGGAAACATCTGTAAAGCTGTTATTATGGCATGACATTAGGTTTGAGCATGAGGTTTGTAAGGACACAGATTTAGCTGTTGTAAAAGTGGTAACATGAAACATTGCACTAATTCAAAACTGACCAAAATTTAGTCTCAAACAAAATACTTGCATATGTTGCAAATGATCTTTGTCATTCATCATTCATATTATAAGAAAAAACAGCAGTGCATCAAATATTAAGGGGTGGTTTAGAAGGGCAAGGAAATAATGTGATGTTTTGTCTCCTCCAGCTGCGAACCACATCTCCCCCGCATTAAAGATTTTATGCATCGCTATTCCGATCATATCAAATCATGTTTCTGTGTCTATTTAAACCTGCACTGTATGTAAACCAAACAGTCTACTGACCCACATCTGTAGTCTAATCTGCATCATCAAGACATTAACCCACAGTGAGTCAAATCCCCTCCTGCAGCATTTCTAGTGCCTTGCAAATACACAGCTACCTTTGATTTCTAACAGTCTCTGGCCAATATGGATGTTAACATCACAAACCCATAGGCTGTAACATGGACAAGCTCATAACTCAAAGTGGGGTCAGAGATCAGACTGGGCTCAAGTAACATTTCTGTGCTGTGATGTATATGCTCTTGCCCAAATGTGTTCATGCACATGTGAATCACCTTCCTTCCCTCCTACCTCTAACCATCTGGCCCAGGAACATGGAGGAGCTGGTTTGGGCTGGCTCTTGTACTGAGGAGTCTTCATTAACAGCAGGGCTATGATGACGGCTCTGCGCTGCTTTTGCAATTCTTACGCCTGGTCAATGCAATGTAAGTTTTCAACTCTCAATCTTGACCTTAAGAAATATTTTTCAACAAAACAATAAGGTAAAATACAGTCATTTATAATAGTATAAAGCTGCTGACAAAAGCCTGGATGACTGCTATGTATTAATGTATTATACATACAATTCAAGGGCAGATGTAGAGCCAAATATGTCTGGCATCTTGCCCTTAAAGAGTGCAAATATGAACTGAATTCATGGTCTTCTCCAACAAGGGAGCTCTATGCAATGGTGGGAAAGTGTGATGATTGAGGGGGTGGCTAGGAGGGACCATCGTAGTGTGCCGCACTTTAATGTATGGACCGTGCAGAGAGTGTCCCACAGTGTGGCAGCCTATCAGACACCACATGACTTCACAGCTGCCCCTAGGTGGTAGGTAGCTGATTTATAGGGGTCTGCTGAGAAATGGCTGTGCTTCTCCAAAACCAGTATTCACTAGGGGGTTGGGGGGTGGTGGCTCTTGGCCAGAGTGGCTGATAGGCTGAGTAAGCCAGCCTGGCGTTATCGTTCTCCAGTCCAAGAGGGACCAGTGATTTATGGCCCCTCAGGTGCTTGAACGCAAGATACAGCTATCTGACACGATCATATGATGTGTGTGCCTGCGGGAACGCCTTGCAGGGAATTGTGGGTTGGTTTTGTGCAGAACTCTGACCGCTGGCCACACAAACACGACACAACGTGGGCTGCTATGACTAAATATCCTGACATTAGACATGATAAGGAAACGGAGTTCAATATGAGGTCATAGCCATGGAGAAGATGAATAAAGATTCATATAGCTTATACAAGGCCTCCTCTCATTTACATTTATCCAGGTAACTCCAATGAGGCAAAAAGTTAGGCATTAACCCAAGCAGGGCTGCTTGTAGCAAGCTGTGCTCATTTAGCATGTAGGCAGAAGGGTTAGCCACGGTCTGCTAACCTCCAGGAAGGCTGAGAGTCCCGGTGTTCAGGCTGACCTAACAGTCACCTGAAAGTCACTGTGAATGGACTTCACGGGCCGCCCTGCTGCCTCACATTTAGACCAAACCTATCACCAGATCCTAGTCTCCACCGGCGAGCGTGAAGCGCGATCCCGGGCCAGATCCTCGGAGCACCTCAACGGGACAGAGGCGGGATGTGTTCCTGCCACAGAAAAGCGGCCGCATCGCAGCCAAGAAGGAAAAGGCATTTCCTTGACTGACAGAGGCATGAATTCAGCACGGCTGGAAATGCTGAGACACAGCCCTGCGATGACCCCAGATCCTCAGGTCATATTTGTTCTGCAAATAAGTGGAGTACGAGAAGGAGCCAAAAGGCACTTTGGATGGGACGCAGTCCACACTCTCACTGAAATCCAAGTGTGTGGAGTGCAGTCCTGTCTATAAGAGGAGCTGCTTTGTCTCGCACTCTCCTGGTCAAACCTAAATATAACCCAAATCCTTCCCACACTTCCCTGATCAAGTCTGTCCGACTCTAGTGAGCACGGCCCATCAGAAGGTGTGGTCTGGCTTCTTAGCACCTCATGTCTGAAGGCTGCTGCATCTGTCTCGGCAAGTGCATTTCCTCCCCTGATCTCCAGTGCTGCATGCAGTTGGTCAAGAGAACTTAGATGAGATTCACCTCCAACTTACAGATGATAAATAACAGAGGGGAAATCTCTCTCACCTGCTGTCTTTGAGAATGTACGCCCTGCGAACTAAGCCAAGGTAGCACGCCGTCAGCCCCAAACATCACCATGACAGATAAGAGGCATCCGGTAGCTGGCCACTTAATTTAGCCTACTTTGAGCTGTGCAACAGTGGCCTCTGCTGGCCACAATATTTTTCCGTATATCACATGCGTGAGCTTAACTGCAAGACAAGGAGTGTAGATGAGCAACCACCAACCGTCTATGACTAGTGTAGAGGACTGACATCATCACCACTAGGACCAAGGGCAAGAGGGAAATTTTGAGCTATGAACCCCAAAATGTTTGACTAGACAAACTGTGGCAGTTGGTCGTGAATGGGACTGGATAATATGACGTATGATGTAAGTGTTGGTCATGACAATGTGGATTTGAATCCTGCAGGACTCAATGACTTTGATACCACTGAACCCAGAGGACTGACAACAGAACCATATTGTTACCAAAAAAGAAAGCAAGGTCCCAGGCCCTTTGAACATTGCATCCCTATGAGGAGCCATTCCTGAGACTAACAGTATATTCCATCTTCAGATCCTTCACCATGGTCTTTGGAATCAGGGGCAGGACAGAACTTCTCTGCACCCTAAGCGAAGCTACTGCTCCAACTCTTGTGCGTATCCTGGTGTGTGATGAATATTTATCAGATTCCATAATGAGTCACACAACCTTGATCAAGGATATGAGGTTCAAAATCAGTGATGCCAGACACACAAGGACCCGAAATGTAGGCACGGCCCCTGCCCAACCTGACAGATCAGAGAGTGTGTCATCACACACCGGATTCAGTATTGTGTACCATCACACACACCCACAGAAGACAACACACTGTGTAGGAGAGCATGATGCTGCAGATATATCAGGTAATGAAGGCTGAAAAGACACAGCGCTTTGAAATGTCTGGCAGTACCTAGCAAACACCTCCATGGAGCATCATGAATTATACTTCATAAGGCAGTGTTGCCCCACTACACATCCTCTATATATAGACCAGCTGCTGATGTCTGCTCTAATGAGGGAAGGTGTCGGAATGGATCAACACCGTGGCCCTTATCAGTGTAACAGGTGCCGCTCGGCTAGCAGGTACCAGCAAGCAGGGAAGTGGTCCTCATGCTTGGAGAAGAGCATGCTGGGGTGGGGGAGGGGTAGGCTACCTCCAAGGGTTATCACTTTGCCCCATGTGGACAGCATGGGCACCGTGCCATGAGCTATGAAACCAGCACTATGCTAGCATCTTCATATGGTAGAACAGATTTTCTCAACCCAGTCCTTGGTGGACCCCAGACAGTCCATGTTTCTGCTTTCTCTCAGCTTCCAGTGCCCTGTACCAGGTATTTGGTGCTGATGATTGGCTGGGAGCTGGGAGAGAGCAAAAACGTGGACTGTCCAGAGTTCCCCAAGGACTGGGTTGGGAAATACTGTGGTAGAAGACATCCACTGCCTCTCATGTCCGGCAGAGCACAGGCTGCTGTGATGTCACTGGGGGAGGGTGTCACATGTCCGTGTCCGTGTACCCTTAAGCAAGGCCCTTCGGGGGGTGCTACACATGAGCTAACCCTGCACTGGGTCCTTTCAGGGTCCTTTCCCAGAGCCCATAACTGCAGGCCTAAGTCCCAGTCTGGTCTCCCCTGGCGAAGTGCACCCAGGTGTCCCTTGGTGGGGAGGGGGGTACTTCGCAGATCATTAGGGGTGTCAGAGGAGTGTTTGTCAGATGGTTTTAGCAGCTGAAATGGTTGGGCCTGCATACTAATCCAATTCTCCATCACTCCAAATTAGGAACCAGTGGGAAACAGTCAATCCACAACGCCAAAATGTACTGGGCAATGGGGAAAGCTGGCCAGCTCCAGAACTCCATAAAAGTCTCAACTTTTCCTACCACATGGGTATTTTTAAAAAGAATAATGTTTTATTCTATAAAATATATGGGCTGTTGTACCAGCTTCCTGGACTGCTTTTCTTGCCGAATGTTTCAGTACTGATTGTCTGGGATTAGTTTTTGGGATGGATTTGAAACTGATTCCTACATCCAGTAAATCCCTGTTAGGAGCATGGCTTTGCAGGCATTTTAATAGCCAAAACAGACCTAGGGATCACCTCCACCCCATTCCAGCACAAAATCTGACTCTGTCTCAGCAAGGTCTTCTCAACCGCAAAGGCTACTCCACAAGGTTTGAAAACAATGACATTGTGCCCCCTAGTGACCAAATTTCAAGCAGCTTAGAATCTGAGAAGTACAGTGATTGGACAATGAAACTGAAACACTGGCCAAAATGTGCTTGAGTATTCACATCTATATTTGCATGGCCTGGTGACCAGTCTTCACTGAGTGCACATTCCATGTAAATTGTTGGTGTGCATCTTACTGGTGCATGTGTGACCAGGACAACAAGTCTTTGTGGTGTAACAAGAGCCATGGTATCCAGGGTAATGTCGGCATTCCACCACGAAGGACGGACCACATCCAACAGGAGTATCCGTGGATGCGAGAGGAAGCTGTCTGAAAGGGATGCCCAGGTACTAATCTGGATTGTACCCAAAAAACAAAAGCTCACAGCAGAATTAAAATGCACATCTCGACTCTCCAGCTTCCACCAAAATTGTTTGTCAGGAGCTCCACAGGGTCAATATACATGGTTAAGCTGCTATAACCAAACCTTTGGTCACTCGTGCCAGTGCCAAACATCAGTTTCAATGGTGCCAGCAGCGTAAATCTTGGACTGTGGACAATGTGAAACATGTATTGTTCTCTGATGAATCCACCTCCACCGTCTTTCCCACACCTTGGAGACTTAGTGGAGAAGCCCCACAGAGATTTAGTACCTGACTACTGCATACCCAGAGTGCAGCATGGGGCTGGATCAGTGACAATTTAGGCTGCGATATCATGGCATTCCCTAGGCCCACTACTTGTTCTAGAAGGGTGTACCACAGCCAAGGACTACTGAACCATTCTGGAGGACCATGTTCACCCTGTGGTTCAAACATTGTACCCTGAAGTGGTGCCACGTATCAGGATGATAATGCACCAAAACACACAGCAAGGCTGGTAACAGAACAGTTTGATGAACATGAAAGTGAAGTTGAACATCTCCCACGGTCTGCACAGTCGCCAGATCTGAATATTATTGAGCCACTTTGGTGTGTTTTGGAGGAGCGAGTCAGGAAACATTTTCCTCCACCAGCATCACGCAGCAACCTGGCCACTGTTCTGCAAAAGGAATTGCTCAAAATCCCTCTGACGGCTGTGCAGGACTTCTACCTGTCATTTCCAAGATGAATTAATGCTGTATTGGCCACAAAAGGAGGCCCAACACCATACTAATAAATTACTATGGTCTAAAACCAGGAGTTTCTGTTTCATTATCCAACCCCTACTGTATATATGCTGGAAAATTACTTTGACCATTGGTTTGCTACTATTCATCAGTATGCCTTTATTTACATGTAGTACACTTGGATTTAGGGTTATACAGAACCACACAGAACTATCATTACAGTTAAAATCTCCAGAATACCCCTGAGATCAATAAATTCCATCTTAGTCTTAATTTTAAAATATACTAGACAGGGCCGTAGACAGGTAAGAGGACGTTTCAGAGAATTGAGGACTGTACAAGCAGGGAGAAGCGGTTCCTGCTTCACAGTCTCCACTCTGCATTAAATATAGAGCTGCCGCTACAGAAGGCTCAAACAAAGGCACTGAGGTATAGATCTAGTGTGAGGCCAATGCCTGCCGAGCCATCCATCCCAAAGCCCAGCACTCAAAACAGAAAGGGCTCCGCTCACCACAGGAAGAAGGCTCCACACAGACAACTGTGAACAGGAAGATGAGGAGACCACAGAAAACGGCCATACCTCAAAAACACAGAAGCAGACGATGATTAAAAAAAAACAGTGGAAAATGGCAGACAAATATATAATTGTGCAGTAGCATACTAGCATACTCACCCCCACAGGCAGATGTTGCGTTAATCATATTTTAAAAGCACAACATGCATGTGAAGATTCTTGTAAGCTGCATGGAGTCCTGGGTAGAGAGGTCTGCTAAATGAATCAATTATTAACACTTTTAAATAAGTTATGCTTATTGCATTAACCCCAATAAAAACAGCTTTCATGGAAGCATACATTCGTACAATCCAAAGTAAAGGTTACTCTACATATTAACCACTAGAGGGCAGCACACGGTAATTCAGTCCAATGTTCTTAAAGTAAAACGTAACGCTTTCGTTAATTATGAACTCTTAGCATCTCGCACTTTAAGCATGTATAGGAACGGTGTGTTACTGAAGACGATTTATTCAAGTTATTAACAGCATTATTTTAAAGGCGACACACGCATCGTTGCCTTAAGGTTTAAAAACATGACGACCAAGTCCTGATCTACTTCCACTGAGCATACAGAATATTTTAAAGACTGGCTAGAACAGAGCTGTGCTTAAGACTGAACAAAAGTGAAACTGTTCAAAACAATAGTATCATTATTTTCATGACAAAAGATGATACAGCAGATAGATATTTTCAATATTCTCACTAACTGATCCATGTTTTCTGTTAATCTCTGGTTTGACAAAGGATTTAAAAAAAAATAACTGGATAGATTAAACCTGAGTGGGATAAAATGTATGTATCTATGTATGCATTTATGGGTAGGTCGATAATAAACAGTTTCAGTACGGAAGATTGTATACATTTTATAGATGCATGCACCTTGTTGACGTATATGGTGCACAACACCGCACGCTTAAGGTTAAATGTTATCTGAAGCCCTCGTTACGGTTCATTTTTGCCCTTCGTAATGGCAACTGGAAATATCTGAATCTGCACTGGGGTTTTATATACAAGGCTTGTTTAAGATGAGAAGCATGGGATGGGGATAATGACCCAGGTTTCGTAACAGTGTATTCTAGTGCTTAAACCTACACAGAAGGGCAAGATCCTGCACTACAGCAGTTTACGCGGAAGGGCAATTTGGCTTGAAAGGCCATTTACCAGGTGCTAAGCACTCTGCCGAAAATCAATGACACTCATACCCCGAAAGGCAGAACAGATCTCCGGTGCAGCGCTAGACCAGACTACCAAGTGCGGTCAATGAGGCCGCTCCGCCGGGCACTAGGGAAAGGGTGCTGCGCTTTCCAGCATTTTCAATGGCGACCCAACTGGGGAATGCACACCGACGCCTTTTGTTGTTCCGATTGCTCTTTGTGTGACAGCGGGGTCACCGCGACTCCTCCAGCACGGAGTGTCCATTGACCGTAAGCCTCTCTCAGGAAAGCCGCCGGGATCTCGGAACTTCTATATGTCCACCGGTCACAACGGGGTCATAAATCTCATTCGTCACTGAAAGTGAAAATCGATCCGTTAATTTGTAAGAGCATCGCGCTGCGCTCCTAAAGCCAGACACTAAGGTTTCGCTGAACAACATAAGGTCGAAAACTGCATACAGATCATAATGACCTTTTCTATAAGTACGTAAAATAATACTTCGAGTACAATTTGGGGCTGTTTACTGGTCACCAGGAGAAACTTTGCAGGATGACCCTCGACAGCAAGTCATATAACTGCCACTGGCAACACAAGTTGCCGGGACCCAACACGGGTACGAATACTCGAGGAGTGCTTCTCAATATGAATCGACTGTAAACTAAATAAAAAATGACATCCTTTTGCTTTAGATTTATGTAACTTGGAGCTGGGGTCAATAAACGCACACATCTGATCTAACATCTTTCTTATAAGAGGTGACACAGGACAGTAGGAATTCTCCGTAAACTATTAAATTCAAATTTGGGATCGGTCCGTATCGTATGATCTTTAATAAAATCAATCTTTTTGGAGACGCGCTTTCCATGTTGTTAAATTCATAATCAGCTCGTCACGCGTGGCGTATCCAACTGTTCCTATATTGCACCACACTTGTTGTGTCCACGGCTCCAGTCTTACGCTCTCACTGTTATTCTCGCTCCCAGCTCTCTCACTTCGGCACCAGCGGGATCCGTGTCGGTGCCGAATTACTGTTTCAGTGTGATGCGAGAAGAAACGGAGACAAGCTGCCGCTCCTCATTTTTGTCTTCTTAGTTATCCTTTATTGCCGAAAAGGGAATGCACACTATTATTATCCGAAAGACGGAATAAGAAACCACTGATAACACTGCAGGCTCCTTCCAAAGCCGCTCATTGGGCTCTTTTTTGGGATACATGTGCGTTAAAAACTTTAGAGTTGAATTTGCGGAGTGAAGCTGCGAAGAAACACCGAGGTGAGTTAATGATGTAAAAGGTTGATGTAAAAAGACAGCCACCACAAGTGTTTTTTTCTGCACAGAAATAATATTAAGAGTTACTTAAAATTTTTATGCTGTATCGACAGGTAGATTTATCTTTGGAATGCGCAAGTTCGCTTTGTTTTATATATTGGTTTAAGTGCGTTGAAGTCCTGTAAGTAGACAGCATTATACAGATAATTACGTATGAGTGTTGTCTTCAGTGTGGTGCAATATACATGCGTTTCCCTTAATGAAATCTACACTCTTTCAAACACTTCATGCTTTATTGTAAATTCACCTAATATACTGCACTGTTTTTCAGATGTGACTTGAATTTAAGAGTTGAAAGTTTAATAAGAAAATTGAAGGAATTAAAATGATTATTTTTAAAATTAAAATCGGGGAGCCGTTATGTCCTTTGGAAGGACACACTATTCAAGCGTGTTAAGTGGTAAACCCAAAGGTTCCCCTGCACATCTGTCATTTGACCTCACCTGTCTCCAACTGGTGCGTTCATGTTGGAGGAAATAGGGTCACGGTTGCTAGGTGGGGTGCATAGGTGACATTTTGGAAAATGGCTGTATATCTTGGCATCAGTACATCAGGTTGTATAGAAAAGGCAGAGATCCACTGATTCATGGTGCCTGTGCTGTGTGCAGGCGGCCGTATTGTAGCTGCCCTGAAGTTAACAGGTGGGTGTTAGCTCTATGACATGGGCCCTTGTAACAGACTGTGGCAGTGACACACCGGTGTGCATGTGCGTTTGCGTGTGCGTTTGCGTGCCCTGCTCTCGCTTGTGTGCAGCTGCTGTATCAGAACCCACTCACCAGCTCAGGGCTACTCGTACCAGAGGTGCCAAAAGAGTCACCAGGTCACAGGGCATTAATGGCAGATGCCGCTGAGATACAAAACAACGTGTCGTTTGGCTTGCCTCCATCTCAGTGCTTTTTGTACACCTGCCCCAGGCCAGTTAAGATCAAAGGTTGATCCCATTGTACAGTACATCTCTGTCTACTTAGGAGTAATATACAGCTTATACCAACATGCTATTTAAGGCATCTGCACATTTAATACAGCTGTTGTGATTGAGCTTCATCATGTACAAATGACTCAAGATTTTAGATTTTTATTTGTCACAATTATACTGAACAATGGTAGTGAAATGTTATTGTGGCAAAACAACTCCACGTTGTGCATAAACATAACTATAAGGGAAAAAGTTAAGATAAATGATAAAATAGAAATAATAATAATAATAAATTGATCGAACACAGTTAACCTAAACGAAATTGCATCACCAGCCCTGTGGAGTGTAAGATGCATTTATCACAGTGTGGGACAGAATATCCGCCTGATGAGATTCCTGCTACGGAATTTTAAACTAAAATTAATCAGTCATAATTAAGAATTAATGGCCGTCCTTGTGGTGCTGAAGACCGGATGGATGGTGGCAACTGCTGGCAGGAGAGGGTGAATGCTCCACCTTGAGGCAGTGAGCAGTGTGATGAGTGTGAACACTCCTCTGTGATGCTGTGAGCTGTGTGACTAGTGTGAACACTCCACTGTGTGTTTTTGAACAGTGTGACGAGGGTGAACACTCCACCATGAACCTATGATCTGTGTGACAAGGGAGAACACTGTGTGCTCGTGAGGAGTGTGATCACTTCACCGTGAACCTGTGAGCTTTGTGACCAGGGTGTACTCTCCATCGTGAGACCATGAACGCTGTGAGAAGCATGAATACTCTGTTGTTAACCTGTGAAGCAGTGTGACGAGTGTGAACACTCCAGTGTGAGTCTGTAAGCAGTGTGATGAGTGTGAACGCTCCAGTGTGATTCTGTAAGCAGTGTGAGGAGCATAACCACTATATTATGAACACGTACGCACTGTGGCGAGTGTGATCACTCCACCGTGAGTCTGTAAGCAGTGAACATGTAAGCTGTGAGTCTGTAAATGACATGAGGAGCGTGAGCACTCCGCCATGAGCCACATGAGGAGAGTGTACACTCCTCCGCAAGACACGTGAATGTCACTCCATTGTATTTGTCATTGTCATTGTCTCCCTGCCACTTGCCATCAGAACTGACAGCCTGGTTTGGACCCCATGGAAAATGGGTGCCCTTTCCAGGCAACTCAAACAACAGTCCTGATAGTTTAACTGTTATTGACAAAGCTAAGCACTAATAGGACCTCAGTGAACCTTGCAATTACAGGCTATAAGGACTTGAGCCTGGTACGGGGTCCATAATGCCCCCACCTCCAGCACATGAGCGCCGTGAGCCTTTGATACATCCTTTGTTGTGTAGCTAATGGGGGGCTGCCCCTGTGGCGGATGGTGGTGCACATATCCACGGAAACAGCGAGCGGCCAATCACAATGCAGCTTCCCTGGGTGGCTGCAGATACAATGTGTGGGTGCGAGTGCGTGTGTGTATGTTTGTGTGGCTGTGTGTGTTTGTGTGAAACAGTGAAAGCAGCAGGGGAAGAAGCACAGAGATGATTCATTAGGATGCGAGGCGTCAAACAGGGCCCCAGTATCCCTTTGATGTGAATGGAAACGAAACCGAAGGTAACCTGCAGCGCCGGGCTGCCTTTGGAAGTTCATATCTATTTAAGGTATAATTAATCCATTTTAAGTGTGCTTTTTATGAATAGAGAACTGCTGATTGTGAAGCAGAAAGGGGTTGAGTTGGAAATATCTCAATATGAGCATGCTGTCATAACACTGATAATGATATGAAGACAGAATCACAAAAGGTCATCGTTTTGGAATGGAGGTCCTCCTGACATTTGGTGTCCAGCACAGCAGAGATGGAGGCTGGGACACATTCATCATGTGACCATACAAACTCCTCCATCTACATATTAGTAGAACCACCATCGTGAAAGTGTACATATTAAAGTGAAGTATATGTTCTAAATTCTGCTTCGTCATGCACAGCGGTGTCGTGATGATGTCAGCATGTCTGTGTTGTGCCCTGTGGTATGATGACATCCTCCAGTGCTTTTGCCCTTATGAAAGGCAAATGAAAACAAGTACATGAAGCCAGCCATGATGATACCAGCAGGTTGCTCGCGTTCTGATTCCAGAAAGCAGAATGACCACAGTCCTCCAGCCTTGTAGGGGTGGCAGGCTGCCCCCTACAGTTCATTCCCAGCGGGCTCTGTGCTGCCACCTACAGTTCATTCCCAGCAGGCTCTGTACTGCCCCCTACAGTTCATTCCCAGTGGGCAGTTTTTGTGTGACTGTGAGTCACGTGTAGGAGCAGATGCAGTTTCAGCCTTGTGACACGGGTGTGTGTGTGTGAGCGCCAGGCATGGGCTGGCTCTTGAGAGAGTTAGTGACGCACACCCTCCAGCCCAGCCCTCCGTCTTGGCACGTTCAGAGTTTCATGCAGCAGGACCTCAGTGTGAGCCCTGACTCACTCTGGTCAGCAGGCACACACACACACACACACACACAGACCTGTACTCATATCTTTGTGAGGACTCTCCATTCATTTCTATGGGCATAACCCTAATCACAACAATGACAACCTTAACCGTGACCCCACCCCAACCTTAACTATAAGTCACCAAACAAAATAGACTTTTGGCATTTTTTTGATTGCAGTCACAGATTTTTATAATACTGAGTTTCTCCTTGTGGGGACTAAAAAAATGGTCCCCATGATGTCAAAATAACAGATTTTTATCACACTAGGGGCACATTTGGTCCCCACAATGTAATGTATATCTGACCCACACACACACACACACACACACACACAGCGCCCAGTACACGCGTCAGCACACTGAAAAACACTTTTACAAAGTGACGGTGGGTGCTGGAGAGCTTGGTGCTGGTTTCAATTCATATTATAGTTCTTGTTCTGTAGATATATATTTTTTACTTTTCTTGGTATTTCCCAGCATTCCGCATTGTCTAATGAAGCGGTGAATCATCGGCATGGTGAGTGAACAGCTCCCTCTAGCTGAGTTAATTTTGCAGACCATCCTCCCCCCCCCTGCCCCACACACACACACACACACACACACACACACCCAGTGACTGACTGATAATGTTGACAAACACACTGCTCACTGGCTTGTCAATCGCAGGGTACCGTATTTAACTTTGCACTTGTGCTTTAGTGCCGGACCTGTTCTGATGGGTTTAATTGGAGTTTTTAACGAGCTCAGTCTGTCAGAAAGCAGCCCGGGCGGCTCGCCCGGCGCTGTGCTCACGGGACTGACAGACGGGTAAACACACGCGTGCTGATTGACAGGTCGTCACTGCTGGCTCCCCTTGGTAGTTCTAAATAGCGTCGCTCGGTCAAACACATCAGCAGCTCTTTCAGATGTTCCTATTCCAGGATACACAACTGATGCTCTCTTCCTGGCTAATGTCTACGGCATAACAAAAGCTGTTTACATTCTGCGTAGGTGTACTGCCGTTCTGTGTGTAAAACAAAACCCGTTTCCCGCACTGCTACACATTTGCGTTGTTATGTTTATTAGTCATCTGAAGGGGGACTTGACTAACCCTAATTACAGCTTTTAATTGCAGACCAGGCACAAATTAAATACAACTTCAACAGTGGCCAAGTAGTAAGTAGCTGCGACTGGGGTTTGCCTGCCTGTGGCCAAAGCAGAGGCGCTGAGACAGGCATCGTCAGCCCTGTGCTCGGTGTACTGCTGTCTCTAAGAAGGCACACAGAAATGCAGTCCACCGTCCTCCATCCCAGCATGCCGACTGTGCCCATCACCCCCAGGCCTGCCAGCTGCTCTGCAGAGGCACCACGCATCTCTGCCTGTCCTTATCACACCGTGTCAGGGTTTCCACCAAGGGCAGCAGGTAGCAACCAATGGTATGCGGTTCCTCAAAGAACCAGAAGGGGGCGCTGTGTTTCCTCCATGCTGTCTATCATTTAACCTGGACTGCAAGACTCTTAGTCACCTGAAGCCTATAGGCTCGTAAGACCTTATTTATACTGTTTCACTGGAGAAATGCTGTCTGCACATTGTGCCATTTGTTAGTAAGTCGCAGGTGGCACTTACTAGGTAGGTAAAATTGGATGTGACTTATGAACAGTAATATTGTGGGTGCAGCTTTCAATATGCCACCACACGCAGGCCAGTGAGGAGAACTGACTCATTGATGGACTTTGGCTTTGACCTTGACCACAGTCTAGACTTTGCTTTTAGCAAGCAGGCCCATTCTGTCTTTTTCTGTAATATTATCATGCCCAGGGGGGGTTGGGCAGCCAGTTGACCTCGGACCCCCAGAGGTTTTTTTCTCCATACTTTTTGGTTCCTCTCCTCTCCTCTGTTGTCATCTGGCTTGCTTTCATTCTTTCTTTTATTCATTCATTTTTTGTCTTCCTTTTTCCCATTTTTGCATAAATTCAAAGGTGGATAGTGCAGGTCAGAGAATAATAGTCCAGACCAAGATTTGTTTCAACCAACCAGTTGAGTACTCTGTGACTGTGGGTCTTTATACTTAGCTGGTTAGTTGAAACAAAATCTTGGTCTCAACTTGTACTCTCTGAATCTGAATTATTCACCTCTGCATAAATGAGGTAGGAATGTATGACAACACAGCCAGTTGAGTTGAGTTGAATTGAATTGAATTGAATTGAATTGAATTGACAGGTGGCACAGCGTCATGCCACTGACTATATGGGTGGCTAAGCCCTGAATGCTTACTGCCTCAGTCTCCCCACCATGACATGTGCTGTGAGGGAGGCCCACTAAAGGCTTGTCCAGAGAACATTAAGAGCTTTATGGAATGGGGCAAAGACGTGGGCACAGGTGGAGAGGCTTCACTGCAGGCTGGGAGCTGTGAAATCTCACCCCCATGACTCCCAGTGCTGCATCTAGATGACCAAACTGGCCATTCTAATCCTGTTTCCCAGGCCTGTCTCAGTGCCCATTAGCAAAAGGGCAGAGATACTGAGTTTTAGACACGTCTGAGAACCGAGAGTCTGCTAATCCTGAGAGAAAAGCTACAGAGTGCAGCAGGACACAGTGAACATCAGAGAACATCAGAGCAGGACACCGGTCACTACAATTAGCCTCTAAATATCACTGTAGCTGAAAATGCTTAGGATCAGCAAAAAATCAAGTTTTCATGCAATTAATTCAGCGGTGGAGAAATGTGCATAGCACTTCGACGGCTCTCACAGTGCGTATTACACACTCCGCCCCTGTGTGAACAGGAGTGTTCATCAAACAAACACATAGATGTCTGAAGTGCCTGCATGCTTTGGTTTACGTGGGAGCACTGAAAACCCACATCACTTTCAGCTCCATGCTCAGATACATTTTTCATGTATATTCTAATACCGCAGCTTTCATCAGTCTCCCAGATGTGCCCGGTCACATAATCAGGGCAGGACCACTCCAAGAGTGGCACATGGGGGATTTTGGGAGCCCGAGGGGGCATGGGAGATAATTGTAATCCCAAAGGAGGAGGTGAGACATCAGCAAAGACTGGTGAGAATTAGGGAGACTCTAGGTCACCACTGACATACGACAAGACACAGTGTTCCTCAAGGCAAAGAGACTCTGAGAATTTCAGAGCTGTGATTCCAGCAGGACAAGGAGGGGGCTCCTGTAGGGGGAGGCACGGATTATCAGCTCAGATGGCTTCTGGTATCCATAGTCTTGAATCTGAGTAATAGAGCCTGGAGGCATAGTGAGAGCAGACAGCCAGAGAGGAGACTTGGCTGAATGGGGATGCGTGACCATGACAACCATCCATGCATTCCAGGTCCCTGAGCACCCGCTGATGTACATTTGCTCACAGGAAGAGGAAAGACCACGGTCAGGTGCTCCAGTGGAACCCCAGATGCTCAGCTATAAAAGAACCACCTTAATAATTCTCACCCTGGCTGCCAAGGACAGAGCAGGGGCTGTGTCATAGGCCAGGGAGAATCTGTCCTTCACAATTGTGGTACCATGGTAACTTGTGTCTCCATGGTGACTGGCATGAGACACTGGGGCAGCCTTCAGGGGCACGGATGGCTGTGAGGCGTTTGTACAGAGTACTGCAGCCCAGCGGCACAGAGAGTAGGCTGATCAGTGTGCCACTGTCATCTAATATCTGCTGTCTAAAATTATTGTGCTGCTCAAAAACAGGTCTTCATGAACCTGTGGGCCATGGGTGAAAGGTAATGTGCTATGTGTGACACCTCTTTCTGTATGTCAGATCTATACTGTAGATGCTGTCTTTAAGGTCAACAGAATTCAAGCATCACGTGGTACAGATTGTTTAAAGCAGTGCTTGCCAATCTGGTCTTCGGGGACCCACAAACAGTCCAGATTTTTGCTCCCTCCAACCTGACTAGCAGGAAGCTCGGAGGGAGCAAGAATGTGGACCAGCTGTGGGTCCCTGAGGACCAGGTTGGGAAACACTGGTCTAAAGGGAAAAATCTATCCTGAGGGCAGACAGTAGTGATGATGGTTAGACATGCTGAGCCAGGATGTGATGATTTTCTCACCGTTGATACATTAATCAGAGGACTCTGAATGGCAAAGAAGGCTAAAAACCAGCACAATACCTATGGCTAAAGCCTGGGTATCAGAAGACAAAGTACTGAAATTGCAGTACCTGTATATGAACTATGGAAGCCAATGGAAGAATCTAAGGTGCTGGGAATGGAGATGAGTTACATATCTTCAAAACCGAACATGAGTCAAAAGGTGCTTTCCCACCAGGCTCTGGGTTCTTTGGCCGCCTCAATCAGGAACCTTTGTAGTTCATGGCATCTTTTGTCTGTTGTGTTCCCGCCACAAAACTGGAACTGTGACATTTATACTAAATAAACACTGGAGAGACAAAAAGCTTGTAAGTTAAACTTCACATGTAATTCCATGCCAAACTATGAACATAACAAGATGTTGTTTTCTTAGTTACTGGGGGGATCAATCATGGAACAAATTGCATCCTGTATTAGGTCAATATTGGACACTGATTTTTATCTATATTTTATGTATTCGGTCCATGACATGTTTATAATTCATTATTAATTATGACCAGTAGATCAGTCTTTTGTTTTCCACAGAATAAAATCAATGTAACGCTATTCTGCTAATAAGCACTGGCAAGTTTCACTGCCAGCCCCAGAAATATTACACAAAAATATATTGGTTATTGATCGAATTTTCGATGCAGAAATATGGAGATGAAAGCAAAAAGGTGTTCATTAATGCATTAAATGTAATTCAGATATGAAAATAATTTCATCTGCTCACTTTTTGCTCCACTGCTTTCTTGTGGTCAACTAACCAACAAAGTTTGTCACTACGTCCCAAATAGTAGTTCCTGGTGTACGAAAAGCATCCACTACGGAGTAGGAACTAAAAATTGGTCCAGAAACTACCTCCAAGCAACTACAGTCTGGTACACTTCCTGCAGTGGGACAGAAGTTCCTGGTTTCTGAAAAAGGTCCTGGTTCCTGAAAAGAATGAGTTTCATCTTTATGGTGTAGCGATGAAATTTTTTCCTGGGAAAACTGAAGCAAACCTTTGGGATGGTCTGATTTTTCAAAAATTTGAACTTCATAGGCAGGATTTGATAAGCATGGCCTCAGCCTGGCCTTTCAACATGCCATCGGCACAGAGAGGCCGCTGATGCCCTCTTGCATGTTTACATGTCTGTCTGTGTGTGTCTGCATCCAGATGAAGTCAGCTGGGCCGTGTGACGGAGAACTCTTCACAGAGAGCTACTGCAACATTTGCAACGCTCAGCTTATCTCCGAGTCACAGCGCATCGCCCACTACGAGGTGACTGTCCCCCACACACAAACCCCATGAATGTAGACGTATATTTACACACACAAACCCTGGCTTACATCTGCATGCGCTTATGCTACTGATGCGGTTGGTGGCACCCATGGGTGTAAGCTCACTCCAGCTACATGAAGCAATTGTATGAAGTTTATAAGGAAGCAAATGATTCTGACAAAAGCTGGACGGCCCACATCACAGGTGTTCCGCTGGCCACCATTCTCACAGCAAGTGGCTCCTATTGAGGTCTCCTAGTTTCATCCAAACAGAGGAAGCAGAACCTTATCCTTCCTGTGCGGCTTCGTGCCATGAGCTGGGGGGGCCCGGCGGGCGCCGGGCGGGGGGCCGGGGGGGGAGTCGTGTGGGGGGGGGAGGGCGGCGCTCG
>JAODLD010000069.1:11954756-11973083 GCA_026781065.1 Mormyrops boulengeri
GGGTTTTAGCTTGCGCTACACTAGCAGGAAGACTATTCCATACTCCAACTACACGCTGTGTGAAGAAGTGCTTCCTGTCATGAGACTAATGCACATGCCCAGTGCTGGCCGGTCATGTGCTGGGCCATCCAATAGCGGGATAGGTGACAGTTGGATGGAGCGGTCCAGGAAGCGCGTGGCAGGCCCAAGTGAGTCAGGCGTGTTGCTTACAGTCTCCATCCCCGAATGTTGCCTGTCAGACGGCCACCGGATAAGTAGGTCAGTGAAGGTTCCCATAGATCAAAGTGCTGACAGGCCACACGACCAAGGGTTTGTTTTGACTGAGAGCCAGCTTGCATGCATGGGCTTCTGTGTTCAAATAAATTAACCCATGTGTCTTACGGCATGGCAATGAGGCTGGGCAGACAGAGACCGCCCCTTACAGGCACAGAATGGCATTACTTCACCATGTAGCAGAAACAGATCCAGATGTGACAAGATCTTCCCAGAGTGACCCCATGTACTTATCTGAAGAAGGCCTCTGGTTTAATGGAGGCTCCTTTCCTCCCCTCCATATCTACCCACACTGAAACGTCTCTCCACCCACTTATGAGAAGAACTTCAAACAGCCCAATGAATAATACGCCTGCTGTTCTTCATTTTCACATTTCATAGCCAGACTGGTATTGGACTCACTAAACTCTCCATGTGACTGTTGTCTATACCAGCGCCTCCTTCAGGCCTGTTATGCGACATACCAGTGTAGCGTGGAAGGGGGAGTAGAGGGAGGGAACACAGTGCTCCAGCCCTGTAAAATGGGTCACTGGGCCGACACAGTGTGTTTAGGGAGCACTCTCCCCTAAACAGAGACACGGACATAGTTCTTATGCAGACCAGTTTGAAGGATTTAGGTCAGTTTGTGGGCAAAATTTAAATCAGTGTGCAGGCCTACATTTTCTGACAGGGAACTGAAGAAACACAGTGAGTAAATATAACTATGAACTGATCAGGGAGATGAGTCAGCTTCTGGTCCAGGTCGCCTGCCTCACCATCTACAGGGGCATCACTCGTGGCTCATAACTTTACATTACGATATAATTCTATGTTGTCTTCTTCTGTTTGGATTCAGGCTACATTTATGTTCCTTGAAGCTGTAGTTTAATGTGAAGTTTAATATTTGATGACACGGTACCACCACTCCTCGTTTAGTGACCGAGACCGAGTGTTCTTTTTACTCATGAGTTACTACCATATATAAGTGGCAAAAAGGTAGCCTTATTGTAAAGTGGGGCCGATAAAGATTTACATACCTTACTGATCCGTGAGAGAAATTTTGCATACAGCAGCAAGCATGTAGATGTAAACAAATAGTGCAAAACTAGTACATAGAGTGCAAACAATATTCTGAAAAAAAATTAGTAAGTTCACAGGCAGTGTATGCAGTGTGCAATTTACACAGTGAAAGTTCAAAATAGTGCAAGTATAAAATTCAGTAAGTCAATTCATACACTTTTCAAGAAACAGCAGTTTAGACAGTGCCTTGGTAATGCAAACACGGAAAGTCCCGGAAGGTGAATAGATGGATGTTGATTGAAGAAGCAGGAAGGGATGTCTGCAGCGGGTTCCAGAGTGGGTAACAGGTGTTTGCTGGGTTGGGGTCTTGTTAGACCAAATTTGCTCCTTTTGGGAAACGTCGACCGTTCTGCGTCTTGCTTGCCATCCAGATTGTATCTTGAGGGCTGTTTGTCAGTGCGCGCCAAAGAGGTGGGGGAAGCAGGGGGCTTTGAGGGCTACTATCACTCTAACTTGGCTCCAGCCTCCTACCCCCGGGCTGGGAAGAGGCAGGGTGCGATGCTGTGAAGCTCATGTAAAAGTGTGACTCAGTGACGCTGAGCAGGCCGCGCCATCAGATCCTCGTCTTCATCGTTATGGCTGCGGTCGTGGTTGCGATGCTCCACATCCCCCTCCCCCCAGCTCCTGTCACACCATGCATCAGAAGCATCATTACACATTTAAACAAGGGGTGCTAAATCGGTGGCATGATGGTTAGCACCGCTGCCTCGAGTCTGTATGAAAGTTTGCATGTTCTCTCTGTGTTGTCGTTAGGTGTCCTCCCGCAGTCCAAAAATATACTAAGGTGAACTGAAGTTGCTAAATTGCCCATAGGTGTAATTGTGCATGTGAATGGTGTGTGTATGTGCGTGTGTGTGTGTGCATGTGTGTGTGCGTATGTGTGTGCGTGTGTGTGTGCGTGTGTGTATGCCTGCCTGTGTGTGTGTGTGTGAGTGTGCATGTGTGTGTGTGCCTGCCTGTGTGTGTGAGTGTGCGTGTTTCTGCCTGTGTGTGTGTGCCTGCCTGTGTGTGTGTGAGTGTGCCCTGTGATGGGTTGGCACCCTATCCTGGGTTATTCTCTGCCTTGCATTTGTAAATTTTGTGATAGGCTCCATACCCCCACAGTCCTGACAAGCAGGTGTAGTAGATGGATGGATGGATGGATGGATGGATGGATGGATGGATGGACGGACGGACGGATGGATGGATGGACAGATGGATGGATGGATGGATGGGAGCTAAGCGTTTACTAGGGGGCTCTGGTGGAAATGGCATGCATTATTTGAACTAATTAGTGCACAATATACTTGGGCTAGAAGACCTAGAGCCGTCCCAACTGTGCATCTTTAATCCCTGCTAGTCCTTCTGGTCCCCCTCCATGCCAGTGTGGCCCCCGGAGCCTCAGGGGCTACAGAGGCCTGACAGCGACTCTGCTTCCCACCCCAGGGCAGCGATGAGACCGAAGTCGACCAGAACAAGTGCTGCACCCTCTGCAACATGTTCTTCACCTCCGCCATCGTGGCCCAGTCCCACTACCAGGGCAAGACCCATGCGAAGCGAGTGCGCCTTGTCCTGGGGGCAGCGCCTCCTGTGGCCCCCAGCCCTGCAGGTACACATTAAACAGGGTATGATGTTCATTCATGTAGCTCATGCAGCATGAGGCCCCCTAGTGGCAGACCCATGCCTGTGCAGTAAAAGCTCGGTCAGTAAACAGCACAGGGCTCGGTCTGCCCCCAACCCCCCCAGGGACCCTGCGTGCATAACTACCCCTAAGAAGAAGGGGTAGATGGCGTAATTGAGGTAAAACAGGTCTTATTGTCACAATGATAGGGCAGTAAAGACGGGGTCCAGTCCAGTTAGCAGAGACGGCACTGGGCTGTGTGATGCCACTCTCCTGCTCTCTTCTGAGACCCGCATACAGTGACACCTTAAACCTTTAACCCTCCTGCCTTTCTCTGGATGCTTCTGCCTGTTCTGAGTGAATCTGAATCATCCCAATCAAGGGCTGATCACAGCGGCACTGCATCTATGAATGTACTTTATGTAATTCCTATGTTGTATAGGTATAATTTTGTATTATAAAACCAGTGTGCTTCCAATACATTTTGTATCTAACATCTGCCACTAAAACACACTCACACGCACGCAGAGCACTCTAAGGAACAATAAGCAGCTAGTACCATGCTTTAGGGCAGTGATTCCCGCACTGCTGCGGCTCGCAAGGTTAATGAAAATTTCATCGTAACCATAACTGCAACCAGTCAGTTTTGATAAACCTAAAAATGCGGGTTGCAGGTCACTGGTACTGTTACTTGGAGAGTCATGGGCTGAAACGTTTGAGAACCATCAACCAGTCCGTGTCTGTGGTAAAATGTTTTGATTGAGATACAAAATATGTTATGATTTTAAACATCATATCCATGTTTAAAATAAGTATTTTGATGAAAATATCAGTCAGAATTCCCCACGGGATGACCCCTGGGGTGATGTGATTTAATACCATTGGTAGATCTGCTCAGTGGTCCTACTCGCAAGGACCTCGTAGGTCGCTGACGCCGCCCTGAGTCGTCTTCCCGCTCTGCCCTGCAGACTCGTCCTCCAAGACGTCACCGTGGCCCCCACTGTGTAATGGCGAGGCAGGAAAATATTGTGGGCTGTGCGGCGCATGGTTCAACAACCCGCTGATGGCGCGGCAGCACTACGAAGGCAAGAAACACAAGAGGAACGCGGCGCGGGCCAGGCTGCTGGAGCAGCTGGCAGGCAGCCTGGATGCCACGGAGACCACAGGTGGGTGTGGCGCCAACGCCGCATGCTGATTAGCTCGTTTATCACAACCGCCTTTGTATGCCGTCATGTCACATATCCTGTCTATTCAGCACATATCCATCTTTAATTCGGGGGAATCCTTTCAGAGAAGCGACCCTGGAAGACTCATGTACGTCAAAGGGCATCTTCTATTCAACTGTATGACAGGATCCCAAATGAACTTCATTAAAACGGTCAGGTGTTTAAATGGAGTCAAACAAAGCTCCTGCTTTCTGACCTGGATCCATTGTCTATAACAGTGTTTCCCAATCCAGTCCTCGGGGACCCACAGTCTGTCCATGTTTTTGCTCCCTCCAAACTCCCTGCCAGACAGTCTACATTTTTGCTCCCTCCCAACTCCCGGTGGACATGAGCTGTCTGCTGGTCCCCGATGGCTGGACTGGGAAACACTGGTCTATTAGCTGCAGCAATGCAGCATACATATGGAATTCATTCTGAGAAGTGAGCGGATACTGACAGACCCTTCAGAGTATCATTCAGTGTAGTTTATGGCCACTTTCCAGGGGAGTCACAAGGCTTTTTCTCGTTTAATCTGGCACCACAAATATAATCAGAGAAAAACAGCAATAGTCAATCAATAATATAATCAATTACAATAATAACCAATAGGAAACGGAGGCCAAATGCCATAACCACAACTGCCAAGTTTCTTAAGCTGTATGACTGTGCAAATATTTCTTGGGTTGTTTACTTCCTGTAAGCGTGGGACTTGAAGACAGTTTCCTGACACATTTACATTGCATATATTTTTTGAGGAAGCAGGGTCAGCCTGGCTCAATGGCCCAGCAGTAAAATTCCGGCCGCGGGATTTGAACCAGCAACATGGGGAAAAGTAATGGGGAAAACAGCCATTCATGTTATGGTACGACTTGGCCCTACAACTAGGATGGGTAACATCCACGGAGATCAGTTCTGTTTTCATTCCATTTAAACCTCTCTTTGAGAGCCTTTAATATTGTAATAATCCTCCGTGTAATGCATAGTCAGCATTATGTCCCGTTTGCCATCAGAATGCAGTGAATCCATACACAGATCTCTACATATATGCCTCAGGTAAGAGAACAGCTCAGGCCTTTCAGTCAGATTCCAAAGCCGTGATTCACAGAGGAATATATCTGCCTTCACAAGTGACCCAAAACCTCAAACAAATTCAAAGGCAGGTAGTTGATATGATGCTTTATTTGCCTTTTGCACAAGTACTGTACATTGGAATGCTTCTTTCCACATATCCGACCATGCTCTCCTTTGAGACACACATATAATAAAGCGAAGCTGGGGGTCTGAGTGCAGGGCCAGGCCATTTATCCGGCACCCTCGAAATATTTCACTGGGTTAATTAAGGGCCTTGCTCAGGGGCCCGACAGACATGTGAGATATTCTGCACAGAGGCCTCTCACGCCCTGGACAACACACCACTGCACTGGAGGAATTGTTCCTCTGTGTCTGTGTAATGCTGCCATTCTGGCATCCTCCAGTCCCTCCTTTTCTAAATAGCCTCATTGGTCTGGGCCAGAGAGGGGGCCACTAAAGAACAGTCATTGGTCTGGGTCAGAGAGGGAGCTACTAAAGAACAGTCATTGGTCTGGGCCGGAGAGGGGGCCACTAAAGAACCGCCGTTGGTCCGGGCTGGAGTGGGGGCTACTAAAGAACAGTCATTGGTCTGGGCTGGAGAGGGGGCTACTAAAGAACAGTGCCCGGCTGCTCCTCTCATTGTGAGGTATCATCCAGAACGACCCCCAGTCCAAAGCTTTTAGCATGTCAGTGTGCAATAATCACGGGGAATTAGAAGTGATTGGCGAAACGCCGTGGATGGGATCATCAACAGAGCTTCCGGTGGCACACGCTTTTGGCAGGCCTGATCAATCTCATGTCAATCTGGAAGACAGGCGACACAGCAGATTGAGATTTAAGCCTTTAATGCAAGGGGCAGCTGCTATCTCATCCTAATTTTAGATTCCAGCTTCACAAAAGAGTGTGATTTTACTCCTTA
Organism: Mormyrops boulengeri; assembly: GCA_026781065.1. NCBI lineage: Eukaryota > Metazoa > Chordata > Actinopteri > Osteoglossiformes > Mormyridae > Mormyrops > Mormyrops boulengeri. Next base: position 11,960,884 of record JAODLD010000069.1, read on the forward strand.
GGCTGAAATCAGCAGAGAAGAGGTAATGACAGACAGACAGGTTTCTACCATTCCCACTTTGCCTTGGAGCAGTTTCTTGTTACTGCATTGTACTGTATTATTCAGCCGAAACACTCGTCATGTTGGGATCTCCAGGCATGTCAATGGATGAATGTGAACAGTCTTAGAAAAAATGCAATGCATTTTATTAGATTAAGAGTAAAATTAAGATGTGCTTTATTCATCCCAGGGGGAATAGTGTAGTGCACAGACCAACATACATATACGAATGAATGTACATATGCCACCAAACAGACAAGGTACAAAGACAGTACACACAGTGTAAACAAAGTAAACAGAGTGCAAACAAATTTAAAAATATACCTTCAAAAAACAGAATTTCTCTCTACTATCAACACCGGCACACATTATGCTTGACTTTCCTCCATATTGTGTGAAGCGCTGACTTCATACTCCTAAAGGTTATTTTGCACTAAAACCAAAATGCTAATGTATTCCCCTCCAGCCAGGCAGACAAGAACAGATAAAGGCTTTATCACAATGTGTAACACAGTCTCCTTTTCCCCCAGTTAGGAGCAATCTATCTGTATCTATAATAATAACAAAAATAATAACAATACTTTGGTCTTTTGTTTCAAACATGGAATGTTCTGTAAAAGCTACAAATATCCATCACGTTTAAACAAGACATTTTACTGACCTAGTTAGAATCAAGGATCAGGGATTTTTGTTGGTCATTGTGCAAGTGGGTTACACAAGTACAACGAAATTAAATGACATACAGGTGCTCCTCGACTTATGATGGGTTTATGTTCCAATGAACCCATCCTAAGTGGAAAATATCTTAAGCTGAACATGAATTTGATATGATAAATAAATAAGTAAATAAATAACTACTGTCACTGAATGAGTGAATTAATAATTACTCTGACTAAGTGTCAGCGATTGAAAAGTAACTAAATAAATACAAGTTTATTTGGTTATCACTAGCCAAGAAACAGATCAAAAGTCAAAGTCTGCTGACTGCAACTTGCCATTGGAAAAATTGAATTATCCTATGTCAGACCATCGTATACAGAACATATAAATTACTCAGTAATGTTTTTTGTGCGTGTCCATGCAGGCCTGCGCAGCACGTACTCCTGCGGCGTATGCAAGGTGACACTAAACTCCATCGAACAGTACCACGCACATCTCCAGGGCTCCAAGCACCAGAACAAGTGAGTGATGCTGCTAGCTACTCAATTGTGCCGTTTAATCTGCAATTGCAAGTCAGCCATGTTTCTCCATGAATGAGTAGATGCATGTGTGCTCAGCCCGGCAGGTGGCCGATGGGGGACGAGGGAGGGCGGGGGAGCGGTTCACAGCGGGCTTTCATCTGGATGCTACATGCGATCTGACTGGAGAATCATTACATCTTCCCCATAATCACTGTGGTATGCAATTGATATAGAACTTGTAATCACTGAGATTAAGTTTATAGATGAAATACAATTCGCATTTTTTATCTCACATGGGCAAATTTGTATTTATGTCATTTTAAACGACTAAGTTAAACAGTTTGCTCACCAAACTAAACTTCGTTGTATACTAATATGTAATGACAATAAAAGGATTGTGCCACATAGTGAACCAAGGACAGAAGGGCCCCAGGCACTAACTATGTTAACAACGCTGCCATCTGGGGTACTGCTGAAGGTGGCCTTATATTTCAAATGAAATCGGCGGAATCAACGTCATTTTCGCAATACGACATGGTATGATATTTTGGTGCAGCGTTGCGTAGGGCCCCTGAGGCTTTTTCATTTGTTCTGATCCGTCCCGCCGTCCACGATTGGCTGACATAATTTGATGCTGCGAGGTTGGTCAGTAGGATTAATTATGCAGTTACCGGCATGATTTCCCTGCACCGCATGTATCTTTAAATAGTATAAATGGAAATGGGTATTTGTGTATTTATGTTAATGGTAAATGTCACAACCGTGTAATGTTTGCTGTGGAATGTGTTTCATTAGCATGTAACTGTGAGTGCCGTATAAATCATTGGACTCACTATCTGTGCCGCAGCTAGTATCAGACAAATTATGTATGTTAATACAGAGAACATCTTCCATTTTTAAAGAGCCGTCATCTCCATTATTAAAACGACTCATGCACTCACTACGGTATGTTTATTTGCACTCTGTATGTGGGTTTGCTGCATCAAAAACATTCTGTGCCCTCTATGGTTGGGGCATAACATAGGTAGTGGGGTCGTTTCTGGTCGGTGACAGAGTGTGCTGATGTGTTCGATTTCAGTTTGTCCGAGTGTTGTTTGAAGTGGACGGCTACGTTTGACTTACAGTACTGAAGTTTACATGGGGTGGTGGTACACCAGAGCTATGCACTCCAGATATGTAGGAATTATTATCCAGATAACCACCTTATTATAGTGCAAGAAGCAGTTCCTTTTCCTCTCTATTCTTTAAAAGATGTGGTGACTCAGTGCCAAATGCAGATATCGTCACTACATGCTATGATTGACAGGACCTGGGGCCTCATTCACTCACCTTACACTGTAACCAGCTATTGCAGCACAAACTGCCCTAACCATGCTCAGAACTACACTGGTTATTCTCTCACTGATTTCTCAAGCTTTTATGAGCTGACCCTGGCATCTTTGCATGGGGGGGGGGGGGGCGGGGGGTCACATGCTTATGTCTAGGGACACGTTCCAAACGTGTTGTTCAAATGCCCGGAAGTTTCCAGAGCTCCCCACAACTCCCTGAAATCCCAGAAGCATCTGGCCCGACCGCTGCTGGATAATTGTGCGAAACGCGTGATGTTTCACGGGATTAACAGCTCCTCTATAAATACATCCTTAACAAGGACACGCTGCTGTGTTGTTGGTAGAAAATTTCTCTTTCCCGAGTTGCTCGGCAACATGCCGTCTTGGCTGGAGTAATCTCACGCGCGGTCACATGTGCGACACTGAAGTGCACGCAGACTCCGCGTCTCTCCGACGACTGCAAACCGCAAAACCAGTCGTCAGCAAAGCCGAAGACCTGCGGAGCTGCGCCGAGGGACAGGAGTTTTCTGTATGATTGATGACACTGGGGTAGGATTGACGGAACAGGCTCAGGTGTCCTTGTCACTGACAGTGCCATGCATATTGCTTTTATGCATTTATTATCGACTTTCCTGTTAAGGCCGTGTACTACACCCCGCCTGAACACCACTGCAATGCTGTGAGTGGGACAAACTTAGTGTGGCATCAGGGTGAACGAGAAAACTGGTTTAAACTATGGTAACGCCCAAAATCTGCAAATTCACCCACATTTCAGCTACACATAGCCACAATTAAGTCTCATTTCTAATGATTTCTGAAGCTTTCAGAATCAGACATGACTTTCTGACTGTCCATTGCAAAATTGTTAATTCAGAGGAGTTCTGTTCGTGTTTGCGGTGATCGATGGGCAGCAAACTGTACTCCTTACGCTGGGCTGGTGGCCTGGCTCCGACTAGCATCTGACGTGCGGTTTTTGGGCAGGCGGGTACAGACGGGCTTCGCAGGCAAACAGTGAGCTAAAAGCTCAGTGACCCCACCCGCCTTAAATAACCTCACTCCTGACCACTGTCAGTCTTGCACAAAGAAGCTTTGCTGTTCCAGCATTGTTGTTATTGTCCTGATAGGTTCCACTGATGCTTTTCTGATATTCAGTACACAGCTAGTTGTTTTGGTTCAACAAATAAATAGATATAACCCAAGTCCTCCTCATCCTACAGCAGCCACTGACTTCAAATGGACTCAGTGGCTCAGAAGCCCGGCCCAACTGCCCCGGCCCGCCATCGGCGCCCGGCCAGTGCTGAGAGTCACGCCTGCTTGGTCAGCTCAGCCATCCATGTCCGTACGCTTGTCATCCTCAATCACCCATCTCTTCATGATTCACCTGGAATGCAGACCCCACCGCGGCTGCCAAGGTGACTTGCCAGGGTCTTACTCAGAAAAGGCCTCCCCCTGCCTGTGGCGGTCTCTGCTCACATGGGGTCAGAGACCTTCCCGTCACCTGTTAGCATGCTAACATCACCTGTTAGCATGTGCTCGAGTCACCTCGCCAGTCAGATCAGAATAGGGCAAAGCCACCAGCGCCGTACTAAGTGGAGCTTTCAGAACGGAAGCTGCTCATGGGATACGCGTGTCGGGGGTCACGGCCTGCAGTTACGCTCGCCTGAGACTGCCAAGGTCCTGCTGGTGACAGTCTGCGGCTGCTGGTGACACTGACAGATGGTATACTGGGCCACGTTCGATAAATATTAAAAAAACAACATCACTTTCATAAAGCTAGTAGAAGAAACATTAAAATGAACATTTTTCAGCACACTTCGGCCGGCCAAGATTTTGCCTGCCTGAACCTCAAGAACGCATCCTCCCATAGCTGTTGCAGAGAGGTGTCTTCTGCCGTAGGCCAGCTCCAATTCTGCCTCACTCTGTGTAAACAGTGCCTCCCCCAGTGACCGAGACGGCTCCATCTGGAGGAGATGCCAAGAGGAGCACGAGACACACAAAGCCGCCCATTAAAATTTACATCCCCGTCAAGTTGATGGAGTCCCAGGGTCAACACTCGCACCATTCTCAGTCTCCCCAGGTCGGGTGCCCAGCAGCAGATGTCTGAATTTTATGTCCCTCATTCTTTCTTAAAATGTCCTGCATCATTCGATTGTCCCCGACCCCAACTTCAGAGAGCCACACTGCATTGTGGGAGCCAGAGTGCTGCCAAGGTGACCTGGCCAGGATAATCTCTCCTGTTTGAGGCCACAGTCTTCCTCTGCAGTTTATCTGTTTAGTTTCAGAACACACACAACACGTTACCATCCCTCCCCCAGGAATACAGCTTCTAAGGCTTAGATATATATTTATAATACAGTTAATTATGCACCACAAACTGAAACCAAGGGCAAAACTCCACTAAGTGGTAAATTCATAGAAGAGACTGAACATCTCACCAGGCTGCAGGAGAGGACGTCATCTTCAGCACAGGCCTGTTAATCCTGGCCGTTTGTGAGGCCTTTCACCACATTACAATTAATGTGTTACAGGTAACGTGATGCCCCGTACAGAGGTGTGCACACTGGGGGTGTGAAAACACACACGGGCATAAACAGAGACACACATACAGATATGCCCAAGCAGATGTGTCTGTATTTGTATATTTATGGTTGCTTCGGCGGTTATCTACTTTTTCACACTGTCATGCTGTCCGTATGGTATACCACTATTTCTTAACCCAGTCCTCGGGCAACCTCGGACAGTCCACGTTTTTGCTCCCTCCCAGCTCCCAGCCAACCAGGAACACTGAATACCTGGTACAGGTGTGCTTGGAGCTGAGAGGAAGCGAAAACGTGGACTGTCCAGGGTTCCCCAAGGACTGGGTTAGGAAACACTGTATTATACCATATATGGCATTTTGACAGTATTTTGAGGGCATTTTGAATAAATTTGCTGGGACGGAGGTGGTGGCTTATTTTGTTACAAAGCTTTCAAAGTACCACGGTATACCCAAAATAGACCGTAATTACGCCAAAGCCTAATTTATGCACACTTCCTCTTATTCCCAATTTAACATAATTAATAACCCGTGACCAAAACTCTGAAGCACATAAGATTTTTTGCACCTCGTGCGCTGTGGGATTGATTCCTGGGCCGGCTCAGTGTCTGCATGTATGGTCTGTGCTGTGTGGGGTGCGCACTTCAGGCCTGCGCACCTCTCTCCCAGTCTCGTACCCAAGGGATCAAACGGATGCTGCCCAGAGCAACGTGAATAACTAACTCGGTGTTTTGTTTCAGCTTGAAACAGCTCCAGCACTGAGGGACACCATCCTGGAAGAAGGGGAACTGCTTGAAGCAGGCCAGGGAAACTTTGCCGCCTTCCAAAAATTCATAACGTGTTTTAAATCTATAAGATTTTGCTGGAACAGCTACCCGGCTGTCTTGGATATTGAGGGGCCGCTGGAGTTCACCATAACCCTCAACTCCACTCACTGACAGTCAACTTTATTGTTATAAATGCATATATGAGAATCAATAAGAATTATGCTAAAGCAGAAACAACTATCTCTGCCTTCTTTTGGTCTTTTTAGAACATTTTTTTTATATGTGGATAAACACAATCAGGTTCTGTGATGCAAAGAGCACCATAGACTGTAGTCGTAGGACGTGTTTTGGCTCTGGAGAGGAAGCAGCGAACTGGATGCGTTTGGAACTCTACAGCGTGCAGCTGGACAGACCATGTGACCCATGTGAGGAGCTGTGAGCAGCCCAGGGCGCAGGGACAGGGCTGGCTTTGGCCCCAGTCCATGGGAACCTCATTGGGACCTTCAAGTCGACAAATACCAAACTGAGGACCAGCTAGTACCTGACTACACAGAGCCCACACCACAGGGTGACCTCGTTCTGTCGGAGAATTTGCTGTTACTATTAAAAGAACGGCAGAGGACCTTGAATGTGATCTTGTGCCACAAAACAAACATTCCCTTCTCTTGACTATTTCTCGTAACAAAAATGTGATACAGTTGATTGGGAGTCATCTACAAGTGATACTGCATAGGAGGGTGCACCGTGGGCTTTTAGATTATGCTATTTAGCTATTGTGTACACACTGGAATGGTGACAGTCCTATAGGAAAGTCTATGATTCTATATTTTTATGTGAATTTCACACAGTTAAAAAGCAAAATGCTCCATTATCACATTATCAAAATCGCTATCTAAACATTTTCCTTGATGTTGCTTATAGAGTGGGTCATAAAAGCTTAGTGGATCAACAACCACACCTTTGAACCTTGGAGCTCAGAAACAGACGCTGATGCTACTGGATGATGCTTGGCTCTGTTTGATATTGCCAGGTTTTTTATAGTGCAGATGCATTGCATTCAGAAACACAGATTATACTAACAGATTATATTAACAGCCATTAAAGCAACTAAACATAAAATCCATCATTAAGCATTAACGTGATTGAGCCTTTTAGTACCATATATGCCATTATGAAATAAACTAAAGTTATATAATTTTATGTTACAGCCTAAAACTGTATTAAAATTGTTTTGTTTCAAAATTAGCATCTATGAACTGTCTATTAAATAAAGGGCTATAATTTAAGAAGGAGGGTTCTCAGGCAATCTGTCTCGTGCTGGGACATTATCCTGTATCTTGTTCTTCATCCTTGCTTTGTTTTTGGTTGGCGCTGTGAGGTTGAGTCACGTGCATTTGAACTCGCTCACCGACACCAGCCTTTGTGTTTGAAGGGCTGCCTCCCCCCCCAAAAAAAACCGGGGCCCCCTCTGACGTATCACACCCAGTGGCTGGGATGGACGTGCTTAGCGGAAGCTCCAGAGGACAGAAACATAAAGGAGGCATCACATTGTAACTGCATTCATCATGCTAATTCTCACAACTTCAAGAAGTGAGTCAGTTTGGTGACCCTCACTGTCTTCCCTCACCACACACACATCATTCATCATACAAAAATGGTTATACAACTGTCTGTAGAATAAAGTATATTTCTCAAATATGTACCCTTGGACAAATATGATTAGTTGAATTTACATCATTTAGCAGCCACTTTTGTCCAATAGCACATTGAGTTGACTAGGCGTAAGTACAGCTCGGCTGATCGTCCAATGAATGCCCAGGAATACGTGTAAGTACAGGCTCCAGGTTATGAACGAAATCCGCTGTCTGTCTTTAAGTTGAATTGGTAGATAAGTCGGAATATAGTGCATAATAATAATAGTAACTACACAGGGTACGCCTAGTACTGTACTGCGAGCCGACGGAGCTGTGCAATGTTTTCATGAGCATCACAAAGCAGTGCATGCGTTCCTTATTACGAACCATTATATTTAACCAAATTTTTTATGTAATAGGCTTTATGGCAGTCCATTCGTGTGTACGAGGTGTCCGTAAGTCAGACGTTCTTAATCTGGGGGCTGCCTGTGGGCAGGGGCTATACAACATCTTCCAATAAAGCAAGAATCTAATGATACTATTCAATGTCTAGAAGTGTAGCATTATGAACATTTAGGGAATGTAAAGTGGCATCAGGTTAGAAGAGCAATTCCTGGAACACACTGGCATTGAGCTGTTTGTCAAAGGTAGAGAGGGAGTCTGGTGACCAGCCGTGGTTCAGCAGCTCATTCCGCCATCGGGGAACCACACATGACAACCGTGTGGAGTGACACTTCTCACGTGGTGGTGGAACCTACAAGAGGCATTGGTGTGCTGACCGAAGAGGGCGAGATGGAACATAGGTCTTAAGGAGCCCCATGATGGAGATGGGTGCCTGTCCATTGATGGATGTAAAGGCCAGCACCAAGCACTTGAAGTTGATGCAAGTGCAAATTGGGAGCCAATGGAGAGAGATAAGGAGGGTTATATTATAATTCAGCTGATATTTATAAATGCCTTTTTGCTATGGATTCCACTGGAGTTCAGATTGACATGGTTGGAATGCGCTGTCTGTACACTCAGTGATGTATATCCAGGCTGACATTGCTGGAATGCACTGTCTAGACACTCGGTAATGTGAAAGATACAATGCGCAGGATCCCAGAGATGCAGGGACTCAGGGCATTATTCTGGTATCATCACAAACACAGAGGGGTCACAGAGCTGGTGGGTTCGGTAGCCAGGTGGTCAGTCCTACGGGCATGGCATGAGACAGGAGGAAGACACACCGGGATGGTCAGGTAGGAGCAGGATCGGGATCAAGAATTGGAGAGGCACGGGAACTGGGCAGGCAGAAGGTTCAGGGCTGGGCAGGAGGCAGAGGAAGCACAATCAGTAAGTTGCATTAGGATCAACAATACCTCACATTGAAGGTGACGTACGGCGGGGATTTAAAGGGGCAGAGCAGGCGGTTCCACTCGCCACTGATGACCCGGCATTCTCACGAGGACGAGGCATGACAGGTGATATATATTTTCTCTGTCAAACTCAAATTTTGTCTCCAGAAATGGTGTCTTCACAGATTCTGAAAAATTTATCCTGACATCATTTCACATTGCTGACGTCAAATGCACAGCGTCTTCCCCTAATGGATGAAAATATATTAAACTCATGCTTCAAAATCTGTCAGGTACGAGCCCTCGGTGGCTTGGCTGAAGCAGCTGTGATTTGTGAAGGGTGGCCACATTTACCTGCTATCCTGAGAGCGTCCTGGGAGTCTGTAGTGTTTTCTTTAGGTTCAAAGGAGGTTTTAATGTGTTTTTGTGCTCTGTGGAAAAACCATAGCATCTTTGTTTAAAAATAAAAAGCCCTCCAGCTGTCCTTTTTTGGTTCATTTGGGGAAGGTCATGCAGACCTGCCTCAGGCTACAATTTTATTCGAATTAAACTGTAAAGAGGCTAGAAAATATTCTGTCTGAAGGTGGGCCATGTGTCCAGGTATGGCCAGAGGCTGCCTGTGTCTGGTACAACTGCCCAGGGGAGCGGGTTCCTCTAGTTCTGATGTGCCAGTGTGGTCACTGCAGAGATAGCCTGCTCTGGAGATGCTCACACTTCTCCACACATTCCCATTACAGAACCAGGGCCATCAAAGGGGGAGGGGGGATGCTAGACGCTGCCACCATGGGGTGTGCAAAAATAGTGCAAGATTATCCATCCAAACTGCGTGCTTTCTGAAAATGAAAAAAAAAATCACTGGAAAAATGCAAACTGCTGCCAGATTCTTGGCTTGAAATGAAACGCTTTTCATACTATTAATCTTTTAAAGTCTCCAAATTGTGAAAGTAGAAAAGCTGGCTTTGCACTCGCTAGGATCTTGTCAAAAGAAGCCCTGAAGACTCCTCTCAAAGGAGTCTTCAGAACACAATGCGATGTACAATGCAACATGTGATGACAGTAAATGCAGATGTATATGAGCCCTATCAGACCCACTGCTGTCAGTATATAGTCTACAAGCGCCTAAACAGTCTTTACCGAAAAAATATCCCTTTAGATGCACAAGGGTGTTTTAGCTCTAGTTCTCCATGATACAATAGTATTGTCCAAAGTCTGAAATAGAACAGCACAGCTGCAAATGTTCACATGAGCTTTTAAAAATAGAAGCAGCTTAAAAAAAGTTTGTTCTGAAGAAGCGTTTTGATGGCAGAAGCCACTACTTTTCTCTCATCACTGCTGATTCTCCCGACTCACATGCATTCGCTTCCCATTTCACTGAGTTGATGTACCTTTCAGGTGATCACATTCGTTTAATACTATGAAATCGATTTCATGTCATTTTATTTTTCTGCATCTTTATACCATGCAACACCCATAACAGCAAAACCACGATAATGAGTTTGTAAAGGTAAACAGTCCAGGTTAGACCAATGTAAGACTTCTGCATCTTCTGGCCCACAAACATCTCAGGCAACGTTTTACCCTCATTTAGCAGAAATCATAGCTGTGTGCGTCTCCCTCTGCATTTCTGCTCCCCTAATCCGTAACCCATACAGGTTCCAGCAGGAGACGAATAAGCAACAGTATGAAGCACAATGGACACTTAAAGGGCATCTCATTTTCCTCGCAGAGATACCGCTGCCTCCTTGCAGATACTGTATAGTTATACCTATTCATGTATAGTTATGTCAGTGGATGATGAGCTGATTTGGAGCTTTCTACAAAGGTCTGCAATGCAGACCTTGATTTCTCAGACAGATGGGATTCATTTGAAGCACAAATGAACCAGAAAAAACAGAAGACTCTTTTTGTGTATCATATGTTTATGGGAGCTTTACTTACACAAAAATGTCCTGAGGGCAGAACAAAAAATTATAGACTACAGGAGGCAGGACCGAGACATATGAATGGTTGGTCCTGCCTCCTCTAGTGGCTTGGACCAAACTCCTTTACAATCTGATTGGTTCTCTCTCTGAACCAACAATTTTTCTTTCTGCCCTCAGAAGTAAAACTCCCATGAGCATCTTGCACACACAAGTGATAAAAGAGGACAGAAAATGAGACTCGGTGATATACTATACATTTTTCTTGTTATACTTTTTACCTTTAGTCTCTGGTTAATATAGGATATTAAGCACAGAAACAGTCTCGGATTCCATCCTCCCACACTGAATTCAGTGCTGATGTTGATCAAACACTTACTGTTTGCAGTACATGCTTAACAGCCTGAATTTCAGTGACTGATGAAACTAGGCTTATTATTTGTTTAAGGTCAAACCACAGCATGTTTGTCCTTTTGAAACTTTGGATGTGTGTTTGAGGACACAGCTTTACAACCATAATGCAACTATTAAGAGTTTATATCGCCCACGGTAAGAGTTGCTACAGACCCCTTTTTTAGAGGCAGGCAGCAAATATAATAAAACAGCTGAATTAACAGACATTCTCTGTATTTCCTCCAGTCATTCTAAACATATTTAAATAAAATAATGACAGGCTTATAAATGTGACACACACAGTTAATGTGCAGCTGTGTAATTACCGAATGATTTTACGTAACAATTACGAAAGCACGTGGTTAACAGGCACATCCCACGCGCTCTTTTACGTGATGAGACGAGGTCCACTGTGTCCCGTGGACAAACGGCAGCTCATGCTTCCCTCATGTCTTTTGGTAAAACATGCGACCAAACCTGCTGGCCCTCCGGTTACAGGTGTGAGCCAGGAATGCCAAGGGAATCACCAGAAGAATTTACCAGTGGCTGAAGCACCAAACCCAGAAGGGAAAAGAGAGCGACACTGAAGTATCCCCATAGTCTCATCCCGAAACCTGCTCAGTGTTGGGTTCACTGATGCTCTAATGAAACATTTCACACTTTCTGTCCATCTGTGTCACACCCGCATCTAGCAGACCATCCATTCAGCCACACCCACATTCAGAGAGTAAAACAGGAAAATAACACCCTGCCCCATTATCTTATGCAGTGTGAGAGAAACAGCTTTGGAATGTATACCCCCCCACGGGGCCCAAGCTCAGCCTGCACACCTCTGATCCACCTTCACCCAGGGCCCTAGCACTCCTCAATACCTTTGTCCCAGAAATCTGTTGTTCCAGCAAGAGGTTTTACCGCTGGATCCCTTCTCTACCCGGTCAGTAAATATTATCACCATCCTCTAGCCCCAGTTGGCAAATGTCACCACCAGCGTCTCCCTCTCCCCCCGTGCGCGCCGGGGGGGGGGGGGGGGGGGGGGGGGGGCGGGGGGGGGGGGGGGGGGGGGGGG
>JAODLD010000069.1:12003133-12014092 GCA_026781065.1 Mormyrops boulengeri
ATGAAAAAAAACCCCGGTGGTGGCCATTCCTCAGCGGTGCCCCCCCCCCCCCCCACTAATAGACAGCAGAAGGCACAGAAAAGAGCGCAAGAAGGTCAATCAGTCCGACACTCTGTCCGTCAGGATGCCAGCCGAGTGGAGAAGGGAGGCTTCCCTGTTAAATGCCTCACTCTTTTCCCTCCCAGGAGGCTAAGATGGGGGGGGCTTGCCCGCACACCTGCCCCGGCCCTCGCTGCTCTACCACCAAGTGAAAAAGGGCCGGCGGCTCTGGAAGCTCTGGGTGTAGGACTCGCTGTTGGCTCGCTGTGGTGCCCGTGCCGTCTCCACAATGACCGGCGGCATCTGCACCAGCTGCAGGGGGGTCTTGCCGTCCTTAAGTGCCTGACTTAGGTTGAGGATCTAGAACAGAGGACAGCATGAAGTGAGTTTCAAACTCACAACCCAAAACACAGACACACAAGCCCATTGGCGACCACAGCCGCTGCCTCACCTGTCCTCGCATAACCGCAGCCTGCTTGTGGAACTGTCCCCGGTCGAAGCCTGGGTCCTTCTGTGAAGCGAGGGAGAGAGAGAGCAAGAGAGTACAAGGGAGAGTGCAAAGTCAATAGGAGTGGAAAACAGGACTGTGAACTACCTGCATCTGTAAATGAAATAAAAAAACACTGCTCACCTTGAACAGCTCATACAGGTCTTCCTCCAGGTCCTTAATAAAATTAGGATCAGACAGCTTGGGTAAGACGAGCTCCTTGATTTCTTGTGAAAAGGGTACCTTTGCTTGTGCCAACCAGGCCCAGTAAAATGGATCTGTTGACAGAGAAGGTGTTCTTCCTCTAAATGCCAGCACCAATGTCAAACTGTACACGTTTTGAAGCCTTCACTGCCTTTCAAAAGGGTGTACGCAGCACGGTCAGGCATGGTGTAAGCTAGAGGTCTGCATCCCCTTGGGACGTGCAACTGCGACAAATTTTCATTTCTGAATGCGTGAGCGGGCAGGAAGTGACCGATATGTCTGCAGGAGCTGGAGAATAGAAAAGACTCGTGGTAACCCGCAAAAAGAATAAAAATAAATAAATATTGCTCAAATACTATATGCTTGTTATTTTATCAAACTAATTCATGTTCATGAGTGAACAAAAACTTATATCGAAAATCTCACCGAATTAAAAAAAATAGGCTTCTATGTCTAATTTGGTTGTACACAGCCAGCCTATTTTTGGAAGAATGTTAGCATTTTGAAAGTCCCTCATTACGCTAATGAGCACCTGGCTAATGGTGGCAGAGACAGCATGAAAATCTTTTTAAAAATGAGAATCTTAAATAATAATAATAATAATAATAATAATAATAAATTATTATAGAATAAAATGAAACACAAAAATGCATGGATATGGTTTGTGGATATCTATGACCTGTTATTGCAAACATTATACCTGTATGTATGACTAGCCTACTTTCATATGAAAGCAACCTGTTTTTACTGTTAAATGTTGAATATAGCCTATTTGTTGTGGTTACAGGTTTGTCTTTCATCTTAATCTGAAAATAAGCACCGTCATCAAAACGTACATTTCCATTGTGGGAGGGAGTAGGACAAAATCTTGCAGGTGCAGGATTTAAAATTCCATCTCTGGTGTAGGCATCAAGGCAGCTGACGTGGCTGAAAACAAAGAGCTGCTTGCAGGAGTGGCAGCACTTAATCGAGACGGTTCAGAAGGCCGTCTGTACTTACAGGCTCTCCACGAGTCAGGATGCTTGAGAGGGAAGGCCAGACCGTTGTCTATAGCGGCTAGCTTAATGACAGGCTCCTTCACAAGGACCCAGTCAGTATCCTGGCCAGGGAGAGAGAAGGAGGATCCATGGCAGGGGCCAAAAGAGGAAGGGAGGTTCCCAGATCCTCTGCCAACACAGACACTTTGCAACCCATGAAAAACCCATTACACTATAGCCTAAGGAAGATCCGTTACAACATCAAGTCACACATGCACTTTCCAAATTACAGTCTGACTCAGTCTCCACAACAGGAGTCATAAGACCTTCTTCAATTCTGAGTTTGCTCCATCATTACAGGGTGGATCCCCCCCACCACTTACTCTGGCTCCCCCGGTATCCATGGGACAGTCATATTTTAACAGCCAGTTGTCATTTCCTCGATCTGTCAGGAACACAAAGGTGTGGTGTTTAACGCGAAGACATGTTTTACCTCATATGTGATCCATGCACAGCTTGCCCCCCCCCCCAACAACTTGAGGACACACTGCCCACTTACCTGTGTTTCTGATGATGTAATCTAAAACCACCAGCCTCTCAAACTGCAGCTGGAGCTGTCGATTAGTGTTCTCTGGAAGAGGTTCTGCCTCAAATCGCCGCAGCCAAAAGTCGGCATCTTTGTACCCTTCTACAAACAACTGAAATGACCCTACCTGTAGAAGGCACCAGCACAACACACACCAGCCATAAGCACCGTGCAAATGTAAACCCGAAATGGAAACCACAGAATCTCTCTTAGATTATGGTAGAGCTAGGCCTGGGTGCTTACCTTGGGTGGGAGACCTATCCGGTGGAATCGCTGGCCAACCTTTGGCACCTTCTCCAGGGCCAGTTTCTTACCCCGGGACTTGACTCTGTCGATGGCACTGTAGTTGAAGGTCTCGCTTGCCAGGTAGACCACCTGCAGGGTACAAAGGTCACAGGGACTGATGGTTGGCGTGGTCACCTGCACCATTCTGACAGGCAAACTCCCCTCCATGCTGTACCTTGGTCTTGGGCACAATGTTGAGCTCAAGCTTCTGGTCCACCAGGCTGGCCCCAGCCTCAGACAGGTAGCCCTGGTTCAGCACCAGACAGTCCCTCCCAAAGCAACAGGGGCAGCAAAGCTTCTGCAGCCACTTGGTCCACTTGGGGTTCAGCTGTCCGTACGGCTCCTCGTTCTTGGGCTTGAACACACCGATGATTTTCTGCAATGACAGGTGGATGGTGAGCCAGAGAGCTACAGGCAGGGCTGAAACATCAGGGACCGGCCGTGTGGACAAACATCAACATTCTGCAACAAGGACACCTTTTAGAAAGTGAGTCCTTTGAAAGCAAATCATTAATTATGTTCAAAGGATATCAAAAAATAGCTGGAAACCAGCCTGAATCAATAGCCACAGAATGACAGCAGAAACACCTTGCACCATGTGAAGGTGACACATGCAGTGTGGTTTTAATTGACGGACCGAGGAGACGTCAACGCAAAGCCATCAGACCCCGACACAGCCTCATGGGCCAAAGGAGGAACAGCAATGGCTGGAAACTCATTATAGCAGTAACACTGCCTAAACCTTTCTCACATGACTGCCTAAGATCTGCTCTCTAATCCAGCCTGACAGTATTTTAATATAGCATTTTTGTATATAATATGATTGTGTTTGCATCATTACACGGCCTATCTGACTATACATGAAGACTCTGAAGGAAGGAGCTGTCCACTTCCCGCCGTGTGGCCCTTCCAGAGGGGGAGTCTCTGTTAGATCACACAGACAGGTCAGCATTGTAGGAAACAGCTGTCCTTACACCAAACAGACTCTGCTCCCAAAGTGACTTAGTAGACACTAGATACAGTACTTTGTTCAGATTAGGCTGCCTTCTGCACTCCTGCCCCCCTCCCCCCACACCCATACACACTTCCCCATGAACAGGACACCACAGACAACACATAAGTCACTGAAAAGTGAGTTGCAGTAGCACTGCTTTACAAACCTGTATGTATTCATTCCCCTCTTCTGGCCAGATCTTGAGGGCACTGGGGCCCTCCAGAGAATTAATGAAGGGTTTAGTTTCAGTAATGTACAACGTGCTACACTCTCATCTAATCCCATTTGGACGCTCATTACCATGCAGACATACAATGGATTATTGAGAGGACTAATATTCAAATACTGCGGCAAGAAAATAAAACGCGATTTTGTTCGGCTTATGAAATTTATAGAAAGGAGGAAGAAGCCACGACATACCGTTTCATTTGTTTGTTTGGTTTTCTGTACTTATGACAATTCTTAAGTAAGACACAGATGTGAACACCACCAGCAACATGTGACCCGATCCTAGGCTGCAGACCCAGACACCAGTCTAAGGATGCGGTAGCAGTGACCCCAAGTTGTCCTGGGTCAAAATACAGTGTCCCATACCGGGTATAAATCGGTGACAATACAATCCCAGGCAAATTCACGAAAACACTTAAGTAAGCGCTTGAAGGAGGGGTGTTTCGTAACTCCAGTAATACTTGACCGTGCATTGCCGGCTCTCAGCGCTACATCGTTCAGGCCTCGGTTGCGCCAGACTCGTCCGAACCTACTCTATGCCATGTTATCAACGCAATCATTTGAATACGTAAAGGACACAAAATGATAGCGTTATGATTAAAGTTATTTGGTGGGCTGTTACCTACCCCATGTGAATCTTTAACGAAATAGCTGCCGCTGGATCCCTGGTAGATCCTTTCTGGAAAGACTCCCTCCTCGATGGCCCGCTCCGCTCTCCGGATTATATCCCTAAACTCCGGATCCTCCGGGAAGTCATTCCTGTGCGCATCCCGCGGAGAGCCTCCCCTGTCCCGCTCCAGCAGCGGCTGTCGTTCACGGCTGCGTCCAGGGCTTCCAGCCGGTACACGTACCACCGAGCCCGGCGCCCCGCCAAACACGCTTCGGGGACTGCTAGGCTCTGTGGGACAGTAGGTGAAATCTGTGGCATCCCTGAGTGGGGAAACGAGCGGACTGGTTTCGTCCATAATAAACAAAGCTATGACGGGGTGAAACTCGGACTTCCTGTATGTGGAATAACAACCTAACTCTAATCAGCGACCAAACCTGCAACGAGTCTCAGCAAATAGAGCAGCTGACTGTCAGCTTCCGGACCAAAGCCCTCCTACTACCGAAGAAGTAACTCGCCACTGGCGATGACGTAGCCCAAAGCCTGCTGTCATTGGCTGCAGCCTCCTCAAACTCCGCCCCATGAATCGAAGTCAAATTTATGTTCTTAATGTGCAATATGCACGGGCTTTTTTCCTTTAGGGGGAGTGCTTTCTCTTATTCTAAATTATATTTTTGCGACTTTTAAGACTTGTATATAAAATGACAATTCTATGTTATTACTACATCTTTGGCTAGATGTATAAAGCGGTTATCATTTTTACGCTTTAGCGTCAACATAATGTAAATAAAACTCTGACGTGTATGTCCGCAAAGTAAACATCGACGTATCATAGAGAAATTATACAGCACTACATATTTATCTGAGTAGACATATAGTCTATTACCATATATATAGAAATATAGTAAATTATAACTTCCTCTCCCTGTGCACCCCCTCCCATCTGATTAACATCATTACCGGGCCTTTCGAAGTGTCTGCCTGCATCACCGTGACATCACCCTGCAGACAGGCAGCCTGACTGCACCTGGTCAGCACCGTGGGTCCCTGGACTGCTGCAGTGTACTCCTCGCCTGTGACACCACTACAGCATCTCACCAAGAATGCTGATTCAGAAGGCGCCTGGAAGAGTTGATGATGCTTTCCTGTTCAGAGTTATAAAATGTAATAGCACGTACCAGGGTTATACATGTCAAGAAGTTAACAGGAATTTCAGCATGGCCTATTGTGTGACCTATTAATATAATCCAAATATGATTAGGTAAGTTTAAGGTCAATTTTAACGTTGACCCATAAACTAGTAATATTTAGTCGTGTTACTTATGGAAATGACTCTCCCGGCCCTTAAATCAACCCATTTCCACGGCCCTTTGTAAAAAGAAATATCCCAAATTAATGAAAGAGAATCGAACATATTTTGCTGTAGAATAAGAAATCGCCCCCAACACTAATATTTACGGTAACGGAGGTGAACATGACGTCCACTTACGGGTGATTCACTGTATAATGAATACTGCATATTCAGTGGGTGAACTCAGTGTAGAGAACCCAAACTGGTAGTAAGACGCTACAGCAGCTAAGACGGCATTTAACAAAAACCGATTTCCAATCTTTTCCAGTTAAAACCAAAGAATGACAGCGTACAGATTGGTGCTGATTCGTCACGGAGAGAGCTGCTGGAATCAGGAGAACAGGTTCTGCGGTTGGTTCGACGCAGATTTGAGCGATGCCGGGGTCCAGGAGGCGAAACGAGGCGGCCAGGCTCTCAAAGGTGCTGTACTTCACATAGCAACGTTGTTTGTTTTGGTGTTATTAAACTTGTTGCCAGTTGTAAAATGAACGGTGTCGCCTTCTGGGCTGCGCGCTCTCGTTGTGAGTGATGAAAAGCTGCGATTGGAGCTTGTCAGTTACTGTACATCAGCTAGATCCATCACTGCGAAGTCCTTTCATTCGCAGAATTAGACTGATCATATCACTTTATGATGTATTATTAGCCATCTGTCTAATATATGAAAGTCGCAGCATCAGTATAAACTTGTCGGTTGAAGAAAGGGTGTCATTTTTTCCTAAAAGTTTTCGCTTCACTTTTGTTTGTAGCCTGTTAGTTGGCATTGTAAAATTAAACAAAATTATTTGCAATAACGTTATACATATCGCCTATATTACTGGTAAGCCATTTTCTATTAGTAAAATGAATTGATTTAAGGAGAGCTATTTGACAAGTTCCCGCCTCCAATCATATCTTGTTGGACCCGACGTTCCTCCCAGTTTAGACCAATCAAAGCATGCTCATGCTAATTTACAGCTTGGTTACGGACTGCCCAAATCACGCCGTCACGTGTGGACGTGCCGCTCAGAACGTGTTGCGTTTCCCCCCACTTAATATTCACAAAAATGTTCCACCAAGCCGAGTGTATGGTGCTGAATGCTGTTAGATCCTTACGTGAATAACGCATATGTCAATAGCTTTGGAAAGACTCGGTGGTTTGCAAGAGCTGAAGTGATTTAGTAGCTCAGTAAGATAAAAATAGAGCCGTGTACTGAATTCAGGCTTTTTCAGTTACAGGTTTATAACTGATGAGCAGTAGTTTTTCCTGACTCAGATTTCTGGCTGCTATTCTCCTCGCCCCATCGTAGATGCCGGTTTCGAGTTCGATGTGTGCTATACATCGGTGCTGCAGAGGGCCATACGCACACTTTGGCTCGTGCTGGACGGCATCGACCAAATGTGGCTGCCGGTGTACCGAACCTGGCGGCTGAATGAGCGACATTACGGCGGCCTCACGGGGTTCAATAAGGCCGAGACTGCAGCCCGGCATGGCGAGGCTCAGGTCAAGGTCTGGAGACGTTCGTACGACATCCCCCCGCCCCCCATGGATGCCGAGCACGACTTCTACTCTGCAATCAGCCAGGTACTGCCTGCCTCGTAGACACGTTACTCCCACCAGAGGCCAGGGAACATCATTGGCATCGTGGGATATGTGGCCCAGCCAGGTATGGGTTGTGCACATGCGTGAATCATCGCCAGTGACAGACCTGCACATGTTTATATGGATCCGACCCTATCCCATTGTTGTGGATACATTTATTCCCATTTCATTCCCCCAGCAGAGGAGTGCACCCCTCCTTCCTGACCAGCAGCCACCACAGACTGACATATTGAAGCATCATGTTTCTTCAATATATCTTTGGCCACATTTTCCAATATCTGTGGGTTTGGTGGTGCATTGCTGGGTTATTCTGTGATAAATAATTTGTAGTATCAAAGTGCAATTCAAAAGATCGGTTACGTTTGATTTAAGAGCTTGGTCTGATGAGGACAGCTGGAATCTGAAGATAACAGGCCTGAAGGCAGACCATCTGTGTAGCTTGGACTTTCATCTAGCGCTATCTCAGTTCTCTAACAGATGTATATCTGACATGGAGACTCTTTAGGTAGCATTGTTGCATCACACCCCCAGGTTTGGTGGTTCAAATCCCACTTGCGCTCTTTGTGGGTGTGCAGTTGAAGGCACTTTATTGCCACTTCACACACATGAAATGAAATAGCAAACAGCTAAAACAAAACAGTTGATCAGCAATGACTGGATGTTAAATACTAAGGGGGGAACAAATCAAAGAATAAAATAACAGCAAAAGTTTGGACAAACCTACCCATAGAAAGGTGTATTTTCATAATAATAATAATTCTTTATTTGCCATTTGCACAAATACATTGGAATTATTCTCTCCCCATATCTTGGGGGCCACAGTGCAGGATCAGCCAATATACGGTGCCTCTGGGGCTGGGGGCGAAGGGCTTTGCTCAAGGGCCCATGGACATGTGACCATTCTGCCGAGGTCAGGGCTCAAACCGGTAATCTTCTGATCACAGGCACAGGGGCTAAGCCTGCCAAACCACTCACTGCACTGTTTGTGCTATTCTCTATGTACTTAAACAAAAAAATAATAATTTGTTGTGAATGGCGGCAGCTTTGTAGGTTGGAACTCGGATGCCGGTTGAAATCCCATGGTGGGCAGAGTGATCCCACCATTTGAGCAAGCCCCTTATCCCCAATTCCTACATGGACTGGTTGACCCTACTGTTTCCTCTATGCCAGTTTCATGGGGTGGCCTCCTGGGATGCCTTTCCTGCTGTCCTGAAGGAGGTCCCACAAACATGCTGGGCACCCTCTGGTCAAACTCCTCCAAAATTATTTCTATTGTATTTAGGTTAGGTGGCCAGATCATATGATGTGACACTATTACTCTCCTTTCTAGGCAGCTTGGTGTGTCCAGACTTGCACTGTACATAAATAAGGAGGGATGAATGAACAAAAATATCAAGTGGCCTTTTGCTAGTGAATTAAAAATGAATCACTGCTGCCACATTGTGGCCAAAATGCAGAATGCCGTCTTCAAGAGTAAACACCAGGTTGTGGAGACTTGCTTGCAACCTATGACCAAAGAACAGAAGAACTGTCCGTTTCTGTGAGAAATTGTACACCCACTCCCTCCTGGACTATTATGGCCCTTGTATGAACACGTGTGTAAGCTGTCATTTCAGACAGTTTATTAAACATGCTTGACACGGTTACCACATTGGATGAAATAATCAATCTCATTTCTTCCATTCTCTCTGTATATGTGTGTTGTCTGCAGGACCGTCGCTATGGTGACCTGAGCAAGGACCAGCTACCCACCTGCGAGAGCCTCAAAGACACCATTGCCCGTGCCCTGCCCTTCTGGAATGAGGAAATTGTGCCTCAGATCAAGGAGGGCAAAAGGGTGCTGATTGCAGCCCACGGGAACAGCCTGAGAGGGATCGTGAAACATCTGGAGGGTGTGTATTCTACTTGCCACACCACTACTGTCTAGTATCTTCATACAAATGAAACCAATGGATACCCATGATGCATAATGGAGGCTGGCCTTTTGTCTGCAGGCATGACAAATGAGGCCATCATGAACCTCAATCTGCCCACTGGAATCCCCATTGTCTACGAGCTGGACAAGGACCTGAAGCCCATCAGGCCCATGCAGTTCCTGGGAGACGAGGAGACCGTCCGTAAGGCTATGGAGGCCGTGGCAGCCCAGGGAAAGGCTAAGAAGTAGATCTGCTTGGCTGTGGGATGAGACAGGTGAAGAAGGTGGCTGTGTTCTGTGTTGCACAACTTTTGAAGAGGCTCACACAGTCCCTTTTACAGCCCATGCATCAACAGATAATATAATCATTAAACTGTATATGCTCAAAGGAGCTTAACTCTGCTTGCATCTAGCACACTATATCTGAAGGTACAGAGGAATGTTAGTGGTCCTCAGCAACCTACTGCACCCTCTAGTTTTAGTTTTAGCTTCTCGTGATATTACAGTAACGTATTTGTATTTATCAGTTTGGTTATTGACAATGACAGAACAGATGTTAACACAACCTGTAACTCCGTCAGGAGCAAAACCTCATTCTTGCACTGACTCTTCTGCTGTCTTGGCAACAGCTGTCATAACTACCAGAGGACAAGTGAAGGGTGCTGTGTGATTCCAAAGATTCTAAGAGGGATTGGGTGATGTTGCATAGAGAAGTCCTGTTCGGAGTCACGAGCATGCTGGCAGCTGTTTTACATTCCGGAACATGACAATGAAAAGGACAGTGCTCTCGTTATAAGTTGAGGCCTTCATTCAGAGCTATGGAAAAATCATGCCCCCCCCAAACACACACAAGTTTTATACTGGGGCTTCTCTGAGTAACTTAATGAGCGTCATATTGCTGCTGCCCTTGCCGTACTTCCAGGGGTACAACTTTTAATGATGTGTCTGTATTAAAGTACCAAGAAGACAGTGAGGATTTGCCTTTTTAGCAGAGTAATTTGTACCTGTCCATGTTTTACCTTTGTAAACCAAGGCTAAATGAAATGGTAAAATGTTAAAGCCTGTGTCAGGAATACATGACAGTACTGATACTGTCCTTGTTTTCTAGTCCTAATTCTGAGACCTGCTCTTTTTTTACTGGTTCCACACTGCCTTTTTTAAGCTTTACAATGATTCTGGAAGTCTGGCTGTCCAGCTGTGCAGATACTCTTATCACTTGCCTATGTGTGTATGAGGTTGGGGGCTGTTCAGTGCACGCCCTTCCAGTGAGAGGTCACTTTACCTTTCCACCAGCAATCTGTCAGCATCACTCTGTTTAAAGGTTAACCTTTTGTCCAAATATATTAATAAATATAATGAGGAAATATCACAGTTTAATGTGCCCTGTTTTGTGTGGGGTAACATTGTGGTTTTACCTCTCCACTTTCCTCAGATCAATTCCTGCACTGGGTCTGTATGTTTATGGATTTTGAATGTTCTTCCTATGTTTGTAAGGGTTGCCTCTCAGTACACATACAAGCAAAGATAAGTAATTTAGATGTAATAGTGTCCCATGACTATTGGTTATCAATGCTATCTCTGAATTGACTCAACCTTGCAATAAAGGCCTTATTATGGTCACGTGACATTTTTCAAACACTTGGGGGGGGGGGGGGCGTATTACAAAAAGAGGTTTTTTTTTTTAAAATAATTACAAGTAAGTAGCTC
>JAODLD010000069.1:12014192-12056326 GCA_026781065.1 Mormyrops boulengeri
CCCCCCCCCCCCCCCCCCCCCCCCCCCCCCCCCCCCCCCCCCCCCCCCCCCCCCCCCCCCCCCCCCCCCCCCGTAGTACAAAAAGAGGTTTTTTTTTTTAAAATAATTCCAAGTAAGTAGCTCAAAACTGCAATTTCTGCTTCAGAAACCGAGATCAGAATGAGTGTGACTCAGTTACCATAGAAACTAATGCTCTGCACTAAAGCTGCTGGAGAACAGGGGCCTGTATCACAAAGCAGGAATTGTTGCTTAGCTGGATAATTTGAAGAATACAGAAATGCAAAAACGCAGTTCAGCAGAGAAATCAAGGATTTCAAAGATTCATACAAGAAACGGCAAGTGCGACTTCTCTGATAAGAGCCAGGTCTTTTGGAGCTCTTTGCAGAAACTTACTAACTTTGAACAGAACAATCTTCAAGCCTCACCCTCCCTAACCTAGGCGAACTAGCTTGACGAGTTTTACTATCAGTTTGACAATCAGTAACCACCATTTCACCTCACATGGCTGACAGAAACCAATGACGACTCCTCACACCCAATTCTGGTGCTGGAACACTCAGTGCAGCCCCCAACCATCCCCCTCCCTCTTCTCCTGCCCAGCAGGCCTGTATGGTGTCTTGCCAGGCACTGTAAAACACCACACAGATCTGAATACTCCAGTTTTTACTGGGTTCTTCAATAACTCCCTGCTTGCATGCAGGATGCCAGACTGTTTTAAGGTTGCGACAATTTTCCCAGATCCTGAGGCAAGTTCACTTAACTAAATGACTACAGGCTAGTTGCCCTGACCTCAATGAAAACCAGTGAATGCCTGATGCTGGTTTACCTCAAGTCCATCACAAAGTGCCTCCTTGACCCTCTGCAATTCATATACAGAGCAAATCGCTCAATGGAGGATGCAATTAGCCTCTCCTTTCACTTCAGTCTCCAGCATCTAGTCAACACGTATGTCAAGATCTCCTTACAATTTATTCTTAGGTTTGTCACAAGTGATTGCTCCAATAGATTGTATCCACAACCTAAACACATCAGCATGAGGCAGTTTATTAATCAGAAGTCCTTTCATAGCCTTAGTGTGCATGTATTGTGGCATCTTTTTATAAATAGGTTAAATCAGATTTGCTGGAGTTAGTGTAATGTATTCAAAACAATAGACCAATAAATTATTTGACATACAGCACAATACATTTTTAACTCATAGAAATATTGTCATTCCTACTACTTGTCATCCACTAATGTCCTTTATATGAGTACACACCGTTCTGTCATTTCAGATGTTTTGTAACCCTTAGTGTATGGTTACAAATTTTGATGTCACATTACCTCTGTCTATGTTATTGATGAACTCCTTCCCTGAGCCTGAGATGAGAGGTCAAGGTCCCTTCAGCGCAGCCCACAGGAAAGCGAGGGTCAGAACTTAAATGACCTTTGGACGACTGATGTCAAGGATTCAGTGCTTCTATGCCCTGGATCAGGCATCAGAGACTGTAGCAGCATGTGTTGTGCTCCACGGTATAGCTACTATAAGGAAGGAGAGGCACTGTCCTGTTAGAAGTCCCCCCTAATGAGGTTGCCCCCATAATTAACCCAGATGGTAGACTCCACCATCACATAGTTTTGCAGTGAAATAAAACCAACACGTGTGAAGAAAAGTATTTTATTGATTTTGTCTTTGCTGGGGAAGGAAAAAAAAACATTATGTCGATTCTTTATTTTTATAAGTATTCTCTGAGGAAAAATTCAGTGTATTAGCCATATGTACCTACCTGTTTTTCATCTTCAAGCCTCTCAATTTCAAGCTTGACTTTCTTTATTAAAAGTTCTTTATATATGATATCCAATTCCAAGGTCCTCTTGTAAAGGGTCTTCACACTCTCTGATTCCATCTGATGAAAACAATGTACTTATCGCCATACTGAATCATATCAAACACACATGTTCCAAAAGATGGCCCTGTACCAAGACATTAATGTATGTAAAATGTGTAGTTACTTAACCATTCTTGATGTTGGGGCTGATACAGAGGGCCCAGCATGTGGGGATGACACTGGGTTAACTTCCTGCTACAAAAAAGTAGAATACAAGTGAAAACACTGCCCATACATTTTCAAAATAACCAATTCACTATGAGGAATGCAAAATTATTTACCTCTGTTTTTATCTCAGAGCAGATGGATAAGCTTTCTTCATCAACCTTTGCCTGGAAGGGGGGGTCAGAACTGTGTAACCTGTGATGGCCTGTTATTGTAAAATGTTTTGATACCTACCTCAGCCTGGTTCTCCATGGTGGAGTGTGGGTCTAGGTATTTGGAAGTCCCATCCACTGCAAATGAGATATGTAGTCAGTCACAGGTAATAGCATCAAAGCAGTGAGAAAGAAAATAAGCACTCCCAGCACTAATGGACACTATGGAGGGCAGAATAGCTGGATCACAGCACTTACTACCTTGGAACCCTGTTATCAATGGGCTACCCTCATTATTCGAGAGGGTCAGCTCCTCCACCAGAATATTCTGCAGCGGTCCCCCTCCTCTCTGCCTTACAGAGCCCCGCTTTCTGTTGGCTGCAAATAATGCAACTTCTTAGTTTACATTAAATAAACTCTCCATAAAAATAAGGTGATGCAAAATACTCACCAGTCTGGACGATATTTTTATATTTTGTTTTAACTTGTGTCCAAGTTCTCTTCACACCATTTGCACTGTAACTGGAATAAAATCGTTTCCTCAAAAATAGGAACTTCTTGCAGTGTCATAACACCTATAGCCTACATTGGCATACATTAAATCCTTGACACAGATACAGAGAACACAGAATCATAAAAAGTGAAAGCATTCAGTAAATGATGAAATGGCCATTTTAAATAATCCGGGTGTTTGAGTGAGTATGTGGCGGATAAAGGAATATTGAATGGGTACTGAAGGGTGATAAGTTCATTTAATGCTGAATAATAAGAATGACTATGAACAAAACGACAAAGATTAATTAATAAAACCACAAAGCACTTGTTACAGCGAAATGGTCATGCACGTGATTTTAAAGTAAAACAATTCATGACATGTTCTTACAGATAAACCGTACATACGCATTTACGCTGTCGGCGATCCGCTGCCAGCACGCCTTCCTTGCTTTGGCGGCACCCACGGTGTTGCTCTTGGCTTTAAAAGTCCCTCTAAATTCTTCATATTTTTCCAATATAATGCGCTGTTCCTCTACCGAAAAATATGGAGCCCTATTGCGGTCCATACTTACGTGATTGTCTGATTCACGCACACGCCACGTTTTTAAGTTCGCACGCTCAGGAAGTAACAAAGCCTGAGTCATAACAGAGTGTTGCTCGCCCGCGCCACTTACATTTATTTGGATTTGTTAAACTGAAACTTAGTTGAAACCCTGAGTTTGTTAAACGAGTTTCGTGATACACGTTTCTACTCTCGAATGGGTTTTGCTCAGAGCATTAGTTGCCACGGTAATTGAGCGACGCTTATTCTGATCTCGGTTTCTGGAACGGAAATAGCACCGATTTTACATAGTAAAACGGGATTACTTACTCAATAAGCGACCCGTTTCACGAAACCGGTTTAACAAACTCGATATTGGAACCTAATTTAAGATTTAACAAAACCAAACAAATGTAGTCCTAAATAAACGATATCACGACGCTGACTACCAACAATCTATGTCGAGCCAGGTTTTCTTACTGAAACCAAGATTACTTCCCGAGCGCGTGCACATAAAAGCGTGCCGTGTGCAAAGATCAGCCAATCGCGTAAGCAGGGACCGCAATAGGACTGCATATTTTTCGGCAGAGGAACAATGAATGGAGAAATACGAAGAACTTATAATGATTACTAAGGCGAAGTGCAACGCCGTGGATGCAGCCAAAGCAAAGAAGGCGTGCTGGCAGCGGATCGGGTATGTACAGTTTTGTCATTAAGAAAATATTAGTAACTGTTTTATCTTCCAATCATATGCACGATCATTTCGGTGTAACAAGTGCTTTGTGGTTTTGTTTCATTCATTATTGTTGGTCTTTTTATTCAATACCATTTTTTACGATTCAGTATTAAATGAATATCCGTTCAAAACCCATTCAATATTCCTGTATCCATCACTCTCACTCCCTGAAACACACACACACACACACACACACACACACACACACACACAAACACAGTCTTAATATTCATATCTTTTTGGGGACTTTCCATTCTTTCCTATGGACATAACCCTAATACTATTACAACAATTTCCCTTACCTTGCCCTAATCTTAACCATATGAGTAACCAAACAAAATACCAGACGGCTATTTCTATTTATTGTTTTTGATTGCATTCACAGATTTTTATAAAACTGAGGTTACCCTTGTTGAGACCAGAAAAATAGCCCCCCCCCCCCCATGGTAAATAGTAAATATATATTATATAGTAGCGTGTGTGTGTGCAATCATATTGTGGGATTGTGGGGAAACTTATTTGATGCAAACTTTAAAGCCTAGTCCATACTTCGTTTTTTCGCTTGTCTTTATTGTCAGTGCGAACTCTGGTGTACATAAGAACTTCCAGTAATACAGCAGTCCGAGGAGGGAGACTGTCGTGGACTGCGCATGCGTACATCAATCGTCTTCCACCAGACCGGGAGCCTGTATCACGAGACTGGTTAACAAACTTAAGGATAGAACATAAGCTTCAGCTTAACAAAACCACATAAATGCAATCCGAGATAAACGACATCATGACGCCTATAAGCAATCTATGTCTAGCCAGGCTTTCTTACTGAAACCATGATTACTTCTCCAGCGCGTGCACATTAAAGCGTGCCGTGTGCAAAGATCACCCAATCACGTAAATATGGATCGCAACAGGGATAATAGTGGCTTTGTCCCATTTCTCCCACTTGGCACGCGTTCATGTGCGCAAGTATTCGAGGGTGTCCCATTCCTCGAATAAGCCAAGTGTAGCGCGCTTGACGTTATCCACACTTTGGCGAATACCACATGGAAGTATATAGACCACAATGCACCGCGGAAGTGACGACTAATGTTTACATCTAACACGAGGAAGTCAGCCGGTTTATCAGAGCCCAATATGCTTCCAAATGAGCTTCAATGTAAGATCCCAAAGGAGTATAAAGAATGTTTACATACCCTAAGGTACAGCGAAGGACAATTCTAATCGCGACCAAGACAACTGACAGCATAGTTGTAGCGTATTTCTTTGCCTATTCAGATATCCTGTTTGTCCCATTGTTTTCAATGAATCGCCGCGCACAGACTCTATACGTACACTTGCACTTGGCGTAACACGTCATAATACGTCACCATAGCTGGGTCACCACAACATACAAGCGAAGTATTCGTAGACAACCATACGAAAATCCACCACCCCAAAACAAAAAAGAATGAGCCCAGTGCCACCAACTTTGGCCAGCTGACTGGCGTGAGATTTTCAATTCGAGACAAGTTTGCACACTCATTTAAATGTATGTTACAGTTTTATTAACTTGTAATTGTCTGTAAGCTTTGCAAACTACTCCGAAGCTTTTGATGCAGCTAATTTTACTTTAATAATTGAATAATATAAATTTGCCGTAAGATATCTTACATGAGCGTGAGATTCTGAAAGCGTGAGTGTCACGCCAGATGTGTGAGAGCTAGCAGCCCTGTGAGCATTAAATAAACACAGCTAAAAAGAAAATAGCGGGGGTGGGGCATTAATCATATTAATATATTGCCAACTGGATACATTCTTAATTTTTCAGAGCCTTAAAACACACCAGGAAATCCTAAACAAAAAACACACTGTGTTATCAAAGTGTGCTTGTCCATCCCTTGTGGAAAAACTGAAGTACACTTTCTTATATAAAAAAATATACTATTAATGTCCACATTTTAATTACACTTTAGCGTGTACTAAATACACTGTTTTGAAGCAACTTACTTGAACTTAAGTATATTTAAGTAGAAGTATTTTAAAATTTAATATAAATACACTAAATGCTACTTTAGTGTGTTATTTTGGAACACTTTGTACTTCAGGAATATTAAATGTGTAGTTGTAGCACTCTTTAAAACACTGTGGTGTTAAAAAGGTATATACTTAAATATAACCTGTGTGTTACATTTAAAGGTCACTGAAAGACTTCTAAAATGCACTTAACATACTCCTGTCCTATAAGTGATGTATTATTTATACAACATGTATTTCTAAGAAATGTGTTCCAACCATACCTTTAAACAGTTTATTTATAAATGCTATGCTTGAGTACTTCAGTACACTAGAAGACATAAATTGTATGTTAATGTGTCATGATACACTTAACTCCTCAAATTCATGGTCTTTTTCTGTTAAACTTATAATGTACAACACAGAGTGCTCCATATTTGTTTATATGCTACTGGCAAATTTTTCCTACTGGATAATGGTTACGTTAACCAGCAGTCAGCTCTGAACAGACTAACTAGCCAAGGACATTCACTGCAAGAATACACATGAAAAATAAATAAGATGTTGGGAATATTCATAACTTTTGTGCTTGTTTATTAAGATAAGTGCATTGAAATTACACTAGTGGCCAAAATTGTGGAATCCCTTCTAATTTTTAGAACTTTATTCCAGTTACTTATTTAATTGTCTAATGTATATTTGTAAACATTCTTTGATTTGTTTATAACATTACTGCCAATAGTAATGTAGTAATTTTTAAAGTATAATGCCAAAAATACTTGGTGTTTCCTCAATTTTGGCCACTAGTGTATATCACTGGGAAATTCTTTCAAAATGTACAAATGCAGTATCTTGGGTTAAAAAACAAAACAAAAAACTGACACGCAAATTTTTAAAGGATTTTGGAACATCACAGTAAAACCTCCAGTGTTGAATGAACACCTACAGTGTTTGAGTGCAACTGGTTTCAGATGAATACTGTAAGAACCCAATAAACACTGTAGCTGTTTAACACCGGGATTTTTACTGGGTATAACAAGCATAACATCAATGAATTAACGGTCACTGAACTAATACATCTAACCTATTGAACTAACATACTTCCTATCCTGATGTCCTTCCATATCCAGTTACACACTGTCTCACTCAGTCAAACAGGCGTCTTTACCAGCACCAGGCTTCATTGTGCTCCCTTACAGTAGGCTTCATTGTTGCATTTTAGTCTTAAGATGGTCCTGATTTCAGATGGAGATATACCAGGAAATTGTGTTACCACTCTGTCTAGAAAACAAAATGGTAATTGGTACAGAAGTAATCAGCAATGATGTTGTAACAACTCTCAATAAAAGGGAAGGCTTTATAATACATGATCTATGCCAAAAGATTTTTAATGACCAGTAGAGGAGTTATCTGAATGAACTGATTCATTTAGAAAAACTATCCCTCATAAATTACATATTTAACTGGATTAAATTTAAAATAAAGTTCACAATTGTCAAAAATTGTTGTTTCCCATTATTATTCCCATCAACTATTTATTTCAAAACTACTAGTGAACACATATTTGCGTCATAAGGTCTTTACAGTCCAAATACATCATTTA
This sequence comes from Mormyrops boulengeri, assembly GCA_026781065.1. NCBI lineage: Eukaryota > Metazoa > Chordata > Actinopteri > Osteoglossiformes > Mormyridae > Mormyrops > Mormyrops boulengeri. Next base: position 12,021,742 of record JAODLD010000069.1, read on the forward strand.
AGCATGCAATGTTTCTCTTTATTTTGATCAACAATAAAATAATAAACAGGCTTGTGGTAAACATTTATAAGACAATGGGAAGTAAATTTTCATAAGTTGTGTACTGAAAAATAGAGAAGTTTTCCTTTAACAAATTCATACATACTGATGAGTGCATTAACCTTTTCAGGATCCAAAGGACTTTCTTTTCTGAAAATCACAACAGCCAACTCTTGAGCAAAAGTAGACATTATTGTTCTTGAAAAACGATCAAACATTCTAATTTGGATCCTCCAGTATGGCTGATCTGCCCCAAACAACACAGCATACAATTCTGGGTGAATAGGGTGTGATCTGTGATTGCCCCAGTGTCACTTTAATTTGGTATAGTGTCCTGGAAAGTTATTTCTTGACTTGAATCACCTGCGTGCTCTCACTCTTTCTGCTGATTATGATGCCAAGGCTGAAGGGTGGACATCACTGAAGGAACTACTGCGTAATGGTGATGGTGATGCAGAAGGAATCTTAATTGCTTCTAAAACTTTTCATGCTTACACCACATTTAGGCAACTATATTAAGACAAAAACACTTCATATACCACCTACCATTTGACTGGAAGCTTCAATGACAAGTTCAACAAACCATAAAAGTAACACTACAGCTGCAGTTCATATACCTTTCAATTAGGATGACCACCAAATCCAAGTCAGGGGTACACCATGAGCTAGTTCGGGCTTTACAAACTACTTTAAAACTGAAAGGCTCCAGTGTTTGGCTAGTTAGTTCAGTTATTCTTGTGCTTTTACTTGTTTGTTTCCTTGATTGAAAGCCTCATCCAGCTGTTTCCCATTAAGATTATTGACATTACTGACACATGTATGATTATAGGAGACTGACCAACCAGCACAAAGCAATAACTCATGCTAAAGTATAATCCAGGCCTTTTCATTTGCAATAGTAATTTGCAAATCCTGTCCTAGCTCATAGTGCCCCCCGACATGGATTAGGTGGTCAACCTACTTTCAATGCTTAAAGTACATCTTCATCAACCATAACCTTCTATTTTGAGGGTGCAAAAAGAGCTGTCATCCCTCACATTCTAGGTCTGTTGAGGTATGTGTAAAACAAGTCAAATTCGCTCAAGAATTAGTTCCATTAGTTCCATTAAAGAAAAACAAACCTCCAAGACGCAGGACCTTTGCTGCAACTGTCTTACTCAATTCTTTGCGGGTAAAGATCTGAACTTACGGAGGAGATGTGATTTGTGTAAATTTTCCGTCACCTGACAATAACGAAGAGCGACACCGTAGAAAAGCTTGCTGGTAGCGGATCGCCGACAGTGTAAACATACACATACAGTCGTCCTTAAGAAAATTAAGCGAAATCGTACTTTATTTACCATTTGCACAAACGGCCGTTGCTGAATTTCATTGTTCAATAATGGAACCTACAAGAAAGATCGAGTTAATGTCCTCGTTTTGCAATAACATCGTCCCATAATGTAAATGTTTTTTGCAGATAAGTAACCATACCCAGATTTTTTTTGCTGTGTGTTATTCTTCTGCATTGATTTGCAGTAAACTTAGTATTCTAATGTTCACATGCATAAAATTTTATTTCAGTGGTTTTCAATCTATGGTACGCTTCCCAGTACGTGTTACGCCAAAGGACAGCAGGCTGACAAATCGCCATGTCTCAATCCCCATCAGGCTGACAGCTTCGCTGTTTCATAATAAAAATCAATTAACCCCCCTGTCTAGTTCATTCAAAAGCATTCCCAGTTCCCGGTTACAGAAGCAAGCATTCTTATGTCATAAACTTCCCACATACATGTAGTGCCATATAGATATGATTCTGGTCACCTATTATAACAATAACTTTAATGGCATGAGGAGATGGTAGCGGAGCTATTCCCTAGGAATTTACAGTGATGTTTTCATATGCTGTGGCACATCGTGTTTAAATCATACTGGTCGCCGACCACATACCACATCTTCACAGATGTGCTCTAGTCTCTTGGGACAGCCTGCAAGTTCAGCACTTCATTCCCCAGAAGCCCGTGCGCCCATACGTTACTTCCCGTTGCACCTTGTCTTCTCGTCTGATCAGGTTTGATCATGTTGGCACAGTGTATAGTTCCTTGGTTTGATGTATGGTATTTATTGAAGCTGGACTCTTCTCATCCGGAATACGAATTTTAATAGAAGTGGGTTTAATTGTTTATTTTGTCCGAAACATTGCAGCTTGGACATAATCCTTACTGTGATATCGAGGTTTCTGTCGGTCTTTGATTACTGTTTGTCGCAATCTGCTGGATGCAGCCCTTCACAGGCACTGTCATGACCTGAGCAGCTGCTTTCCGACTGCCGGAGTCCCGTCGGAGCCGAGTGAGTACCTCTTCTCCCAGTATTACACCGAACAGTAACTGTCTGATCACTGACAATAGCGATTGACCTGAGCGGATGGTATCGTTACGATGATTAGTGAAGTCTATTTTTGCAGAAAGGATCAGATATAAAATGACAACCTTATTATTTTTTTAATTATACTGGGATTTGTGATGTATATAAGCATCTTTCTTTAATGCAGTACTTTGGAAAACATTTATCAAAAATCTACGTATGGTGAGTCTATCGTTACGGAAAAACATGAATGATGGGATTTGCGGTCTAAAAAGTGAGAATAAATGGCTGTTTCTTTCACCATTCAACGAATATAGGTCTTTCCTAGGCGTTACACCCCTATTCCATTGTTTTACAGGAATGCAGGCAGTCAAGTCGGTACGAACACGAATGGTACGATTAAAAGAGATGTAGAAAATAATCCTTTCTACAGGCTGTATGAAATTACGTCTTCGGGATTGAATTCCGAAACAAACTTATACTGTTTATAAATGAACAATAAATCAATCGTTTTAGGTCCCAGAGCCCATTCTAGGTTAAATCGTGGGTACTCTGATGTATAAATACAGCCATAATTTATTATAAAACCAGATATCAGTGAACTATTCCAGATTCCTTGGAAGGCGAGAGATGAGACTCATTTAAAGTATTACAAGTTTACTTTAAAAAGTCATGATAATCCGGAGAATAAAAAATATTTAAAATTATTTCGAAAATAAAAATGATGAAAAAAGTCGACGGTGAATAAATCTGTCCACTTGATATTGCAGTTTGCCAATATTCATTTCATGCTAACTACATTTTCTGGCACTGAGATGGGTCCTGTTGTCTTGTAGGGTGTGCATTGAGCTTCATTTTTATGGACATCAGAGAGGAGAGTGGTCAGGATTTTGTGAAGATTAATGCAGAATAGTGATGGCATTAGTACCGTAATGGCTGGATGGGCTGGCCTGTGTGTTCTGGAGGCTTATCGCGTTAATCCGGAAAAAGCTTTCCGGGTGTTTTCAGGAAAAAAAAACTGCAGGACAGAAAAGTACTTTTTCTAGGGCAGTAAGGCTGAATGAGTCTATCTAAATCCCAGTATCTTTGTGCAAAAAATAGATTTTGAGTCAGGAAACACTCGTATATTGTGGGAGGTAGTTTTCCAAGTGGTCTGCAGTGATCTGCATGGTGGCATGTTGTAGGTTACAGTGTGTCTGACAAAACTACTCATTTAGAAGTTTCTCCCTCCATCCCCCACAGTATGATGGAAGATGGGAAGAAGACCCAGATGGTCTGAGCCCTTCCACTTTTGGTGACGGAACATTCTAGGACAGCTATCTGTATGGTGTCCCCATTTGGAGACCTGGAGCCACCCAGTATTTGCTGACACTGTGAGCTGGATGATAGGCGTGTGTGCTTCCAGCTAGCAGATGAAGAGCAGTGTAGTCCACAATCCCATCAAGGTCTGAGCGGCTTGCTCCAGATGGGAGAGTTGAGGCCATGTTGGCTAAGATACAGGAGGGCTTGGAAAAAACATTCTTACTTCTCAGTGAACATGGCATCTTCAGTTAAAACTTGGTGCCAAGTCTGTTGGCCTGGCAAATATAAAAAATAGGAGGGAAAACTAGTTAGCTCAGTGCTCAGTATCTTGTGGCTTATGGGACTGAAACAGCCGTATACAATGAACACAATATATTTTGCATGCATCTATATTGTGCCACCAATTGCCCATCTCTGTGTTTAATCTAACAGGACTCATGTTCTTTGTCTTGTCTCAGCATTCATATAGCTAATCAGTATCCCCAGCAACATCTGGTAAAGATCCTCCAAAGTTTTTGGGGATCTTATCAAAAAGCTTTTTTATGCGAAAGGGATTCAGTGTTTTGGGATGTTGACCCAAGTGATGTTGCAGAGAAGATATACAGAATTGCTTAGATTCTAGTCAAACCAGCAAAGCATCTGTATAATTCTCAATTCAATATTCCCTTTCAGGAAATGTTGATTTTTCTCCACCGGCACTTGGTTCTAGGTTACCTTGGTATGGGGTTTGACACTGCTGTCTTGTATGTGAGACATTTTGATCATGTTCCTGAGACTGTAGTGCTTTACATGTTGAATTCTTAAGGAGAACCACATTCTGCATTTCATTTGTTTCAGAGGGGAATTCAGCGCTTGACACAGCTGTCCTCTAGCACCATGCGCTTGTTCCTGCGCTGTTTCCGGCTGTGCCCCAGGCGAGGCTGGCTAAGGCTGCCTAGAGGCCTCCAGGATCTGTGGAGTTACAGCAGGCTAGTGCTCAGGTCCCTGTACTTCAACACCCTCACGAACACCGACGTGATCATGGATTCCCTTTTTGAACCTGTGTTTTGGATCGTGGACCATCTTACTCGCTGGTTTGGCATGGTCAGTGTCGACGTCAATCACACATTTTGCCATCCACGTGTTTCTGTGTTTGTAACTTAGTCCCGCCTTTGGTCCAGGTCTTTGTGTGTCTGGTGGTGGTTCTCACCAGCTCCATCCTCATTATCGCCTACTTCTGCCTTCTGCCCATGGTGCTGGACACCTACCCCATTGCCTGGATTGTGTGGCATATCTGCTATGGCCACTGGAACCTGGTGATGATTGTCTTCCACTACTACAAGGCCACGAGGACATCTCCTGGGCACCCTCCACAGGTATGACATTCATTTTGCATGGGGTGATGTGTGATTTTATAGCAGGGGTCTCCAACTCCAGTCCTGGAGAGCTACAATCCAGTAGGTTGACTATTCTACCTGGCTTCTGATGAGCCACACATGTTCCTGGTATTTACCTGAGAAATGGTATGGCTCATCAGAAGCCAGGTAGTATAGAAAACCTACTTGGCAGAAGCTCTCCAGGACTGGAGTTGGAGAGCCCTGCTCTATAGGGTAGGCAAATGTGCCTGTGATTGAAAGGTAAGCTGAGTGATTTCACTGTTGGGCCTTGAGTAAGGCCCTTAACCAAATTTCCTACAGTTGCTCCAAGCTTTCTGAATTGTACGTCTCTTTGGATTAATAGCATTAGCTAAAAAAAAATAAATGTCAATGTTTTCAGGTAAAATCTGACATCCCAGCTGTGTCTGTCTGCAAGAAGTGTATAATTCCAAAGCCAGCCAGAACTCACCACTGCAGCATCTGCAACAGGTAGCTGTATTTTTGCTATAATAAAGTGTTAGCATGTTGTTAAAAGCTAGGTTAATGTGTGTGTGTGTGTGTGTGTGTGTGTGTGTGTGTGGGGGGGGGTATAGATGTGGTCAAATTCATTTAACTCCCGTTCTTCTACAGATGTATTCTGAAGATGGATCATCATTGCCGTATCCTTTTCCTGGAAATGCTTAAAGCCTTGCTCACAATAACAACCAAATCTTGATCACTTCATTAGATTCCTTCATCTGTACAAGCAGTGTAAAAATGGGTCTTCCAGTCATGTCTTTATCAAGGCTAAACCAGAGGTGTTTCTAGAACTTCTTTTAAATAAAGCCAGTGTAAGGCCCCATATTTAAACAGCCAATCCTATTATTTCTGTTTGTGTATATAAAGTTTTTTCTTTCTGAGGTTATTTTATTTTAATAATTGTAAACTTTTATATGTAACTCAGGTTTTGCCATGAATATAGCCCTAGCTGCTTGCATGGTGTCATAACTTAACTACATAACAAGCAGTGTAACTCACACAGATAGTGTCATTTTGAACAGACCTGGAGAATGTTGGTCAGAAAGTGCCAGATGCACATTCCACTGATCCCATTCTTAACTATCATGTGGAAAGACTGTTGCCAGGGGATTCCCTGTTTCTTCCTTAATTGAATGCAACACCTTCAGCCTGGCTGAACAACTGTGTGGGCCACTTCAACCACCGTTACTTCTTCTCCTTTTGCCTCTTCATGACCCTGGGCTGTATGTACTGCAGCATTAGCGGACGTCACCTGTTCTTGGATGCTTACAGGGTCATAGAGGTGAGTTAACTAAGTATGACATGGAGAAGAGTTGCGGATTTACCTGAGAGGTTCAAAAACACCGGGATCAATGAAGTACATCTAATCTAAAAGCTTTTTACAAGGCTAAATACCATCTACTATGGAACATAATCACAGCAACCACAAAAACTTCATCCTTTCAGCAGGTTTAAACTCAGTTGCACATTCACAGACTACGGTCTGGGCAGCCTTCAACTCCTACTTACACCTAGCTGAACTATTCTTAGATGTGTGATTGTGAAATGCTTTACTTGGGTAACATAGAGCACTAAGATGTAAACAGCCAATTCCACATTCATCTCCTTTGCAGTGTAGCATCACAACGCCCTCTGTCCGCACTCAGCACTGAGAGATCCCCAAAGGTGCTGCTGTTAAATGAGTCTTTGCATTGCATTCACGTTGTGCCACTAGCACTTCAAGAGCTTGGACGTGGAGCCGCATGGGGTGCCCGTGACGGGGGCTGGGTGGATTCTTGGTATCCTATCTCCTGGATCTGCACCTGGGCAGGTATTGCAGAGGCCCGGCAGTCTACTGCTCAGTAATCCCAGAAGAATTTGATTAATCTGCCAACCTCAACACTTCACTGCTACACTTGTCCATTCTGTCCATCTAAATTGGCTTGACCAACTGTTGTTGAGGGGAAAGATAGGAAGAAAGCTTTTATAGGATACTTGTATTTGGTGTTTAAAAAAAAAAAAAAAAGACATGTTTGTCTGGCAAGGTGAAGGTATCATCCCAAATGGAGATAATTGTGCGTTTGTTTTATTTGCCTGTTCCATGTGGTCCATGTTGGACAGAAGGCTGTCCCTGTCATTGAGCGTTTCAGTGTCATCCGAGCATGCGTTCGTCCCAGTGTGACCGCTTTGAGTTGCTGTCTATGTCAATGTGACCCCCTTTGCATCTGACTGGTCGTGACCTGCATTCTGTGTCCATGTGGAGACGTCCACCATGGCGTGTTAGGAGGAGTTCGTCTGTAGAGTATGTGTCCACTGTTGTGAGGGCTGCCCTTTTTTCTGGAATTGGCAGGATGTCATCGTCAGAAATCAGTGAACACACTGGATCGCTTTGGTGACCTCACTTTGTACTGCCAGTACTATTTAGCATTATAGCACAGTTCTAGTAAAGGAAGACGACTCCTGTACTGCCAGTAGTGTAAACCTTTAATGTATGTTTGTGTTTCACAGTGTCGCTGTCACTCTGTATAGGCTGGTTTTCCACATTTACATTTAATGTACTTTTACTTGTACGTGTAGAACACAGGTGTGCTGTAGTCAGTCAGTGCTAGTAAAATTAAACAACAAAATATCAGAACAAAATGATTCATGAATCCTGTAGTTAAGTCAAGGTAATAGAATAAATATATAAACTGTATAGGCTAAATATTGAACAGATTTCTAACAGGTAAAAATACATTGTAATGCAGTCGAAGAGTCTCTTCAACAGGTACGTGGTTTAAAATTATATCAGTTTAAACTTGTCCCTTTTTAGTTGTTGAGATTTCTTCATTTAATGGCTTAACTATGTCCACTGGAACACCAGCTTATACAGTCTGCCACCCAGACTGTTCTGCTCCAAAAGGCATAAATTGGGCCAAATTTGGGAGGGACACAATTGTGTATATTGACTGCATAATTCTTATTTTTTTTCTAGAGCTTTTATAAGACTCCACCTCCACCTTTTACCTTTAAGGACAGGATGTTTCACAAGAGCGTCATTTATATGTGGGTGCTAACAAGGTGAGTCATTTCTATAAGGTCCTGTTTATTCAACCCAAACAAACAGCTTAAATAAAAAGATTGGAAAGCAGTTCACTGTTCAAGAAATAAGACATACAACCTCTGCTGAGAACTATCAACATTGTAACACGCTGTGTGTGTGTGTGCGTGCGTGTGCGCGCATGTGTATTTTTGTCATTTGTCCTCCCTGCAGTACGGTGGCGCTAGCCCTAGGGGGCCTGACGCTGTGGCACGCTATGCTAATCTCTCGTGGTGAGACCAGCATCGAGAGGCACATCAACAACAAAGAGACTCGGCGCTTGCAGAAAAGTGGCAAGGTAGGGTGGGTGTCTGAGTTTCACTGTTATTGTAAACACACACAATACACGTTTCCAAAGGAAAAGGCCTCGAGTGAGTTTCCCGAAACCTTCTTAATGCTTCTTTCTGCTATTGGACCATTGCTTGTCCCTAAATCAATGACATGTTGACACATATTGGTGCACACAGGTGTTTTATAGAACGAGTAAAAATAAAATGGTGACACTACAATCTGGGGAGGCAGATTTGTGCACCCAACGGCGAAAATCTTATTTACAGTTAGATGATTCAGTTTATTAATTTTGTATTTAATTTTTAGCTTCTCCCCAGTTCTGATTAATGCAATATTTTGAAGAATTCTTGCAGTGTTTTATTTAAAAAGAATGCTACTTTCTCTCATGCGGCAGTCAAGCAGTTGCTGCATGAAGGGAATAATCAATTCTCGAGCCCAATGCCTTTCGTAAGATATATCTTTGGAGTCTTCATAAGATGCTAAGAGTCATCGTTATTGGGAAATGCACCCATGACTGTTTCTCAATACCAAGACCGGTCTTTCTAGCTTGCCTTCCAAGAATGAATTTGAGGCACAATGATTCATGGGATTGGTCTCGTTCGGCAAGGATGCAACCGATGTATCCTTGGTATTTGGGGTGGGGCAAGAACGACATCCGGGGATTTTTACCATCCTCCGTACTTCTGTTCTTCAGTATTGGAGCTGGTCTTTGGCAATGTAAGAACGTAAAACGGGTACATGAGAACACATTACGGTCAAGTATGCATATTGAGAAACACCAATGTTTATATGGTTTATCCGCAGGCTTTCAAAAATCCGTTTAATTATGGCAGACTGAACAACTGGAAGGTGTTCTTTGGTGTAGAGAAGAGGAGGTGAGCCCCAGTATCTTCAGTAACTCTGGAAAGAGGCCTGTTCCAGGTCCTGTGAATGACTTGCTGTTTTCTCTTGCAGCCATTGGCTGACACGTGTACTGCTGCCCTCCAGCCACCCGCCATATGGCGATGGACTCACCTGGGAGCTCTCTCTGCACAAGAAGGACCCAATTGAGGTCTGACCACAGACGTGTGCTAAACATGCCCAGCTCTTTGGCCCTTCAGGATCGCCTTTGGGAAGCGGCAGTAACTGCAGAGCCTGTACTGCCTTGCCTCACCAGTAGGGGCACCAGTGGGCGTCTATTCAGGAATGGGGCTTTCCTTGCGCATCTAAACGCGTAGCACTGTAGACGTTGACCACACAACTCCTTCCTTCTTTGCTGGAGGTCTAATGGGGAGCTTCATGCCGCTGAATTTCCAAGAGGCTTTGCCAAAGAGTGGGTAAGAGCTTCCTAGTCATCAGGAAGAGGCTGAGTGACTGTTTACTGTGGTGCGTTGGCACCTCCTACTGGCACAGTAAAGGATCACATGCAGGCATTTGAGGAGCACTGTTCTTCTCTCTGATTATTTATATTTGATCAGTATTTGATCCAATTAAATGTTTTTTCCATAATTTTTAATCACACTGTTATATTTTTTGTTTTTGTACTGCACAATCCCATATGTAGGGATAAAACAGCACCAACAGAATACACTACAAAAGAATAAGATATTCCAAAGCATCGTCAGAAAAGACCCAGGGTATAGATGAGAAAATGTGTCTTTCAAATGGTGGACATGATTAGGTAAGATATTAAAGGAGTCAGGGAATCTGATCTGAGATCAGCCTCCTAATGAAACACCTTTATCATTGGCAGGGAAGTTTTGCTGTATTTGTAAAAAAATATTAAACTAATTGATGAAAACTGGAGGATTATTTGAAATAGTAGCTACGCTAGATAGCCAGCCCCTCAAAAGACATCTATGCTGCTGGACAAGCTGCATTATGGGTACTATATCCTCATTTATCACAGCGTTGGTATTCTCCAGTTTGGGTGGAAATGTAGCCTTTCTAACAATGCAAGACTGAATACAGCACCAACTGAACTACCACCTTCCACAGGCAAACATTCCAATAAGTATTAATGTGGGATCAGCACTTTACCAGCTGTTATTTACATGTCTATGATCATGAATTTGAATTTGCTGAATCTGTATTTTGTGTGGATAGACCAGCAGAGGGCAGTGTACACACTCCTGACACTTAAGTAACACTTCAGCACGTACAGGAGTTGGACAGTGAAATTCCTGGTTTTAGACTATAATAATTTATTAGTATGGTGTTGGGCCTCCTTTTGTGGCCAATACAGCATTAATTCATCTTGGAAATCACAGGTAGAAATCCTGCACAGCCATCAGAGGGATTTTGAGCCATTCCTTTTGCAAAACAGTGGCCAGGTTACTGCGTGATGCTGGTGGAGGAAAACGTTTCCTGACTCGCTCCTCCAAAACACCCCAAAGTGGCTCAATAATATTCAGATCTGGCGACTGTGCAGACCGTGGGAGATGTTCAACTTCACTTTCATCGAACTAGTGCCACCCACCTTGCTGTGTGTTTTGGTGCATTATCATCTTGATACAGGACACCACCTTCAGGATACAATGTTTGAACCACTGGGTGAACATGGTGCTCCAGAATGATTCAGTAGTCCTTGGCTGTGACGCGTCCATCTGGAACAAGTAGTGGGTCTAGGGAATGCCATGATATTGCAGCCCAAATCATCACTGATCCACCCCTATGCTGCAGTCTAGGTACGCAACAGTCTGGGTGGTAAACCTCTGTGGGGCTTTTCCACTAAGTCTCCAAGTGTGCGAAAGACGGTGAAGATGGATTCATCAGAGAACAATACATGTTTCACATTGTCCACAGTCCAAGATTTACACTGCTGGCACCATTGAAACCGACGTTTGGCACTGGCACGAGTGACCAGGGTTGGCTAATGCCTGAGCTTGAATACCGACCCTGTGGAGCTCCCAATGAACAATTTTGGTGGAAACGGGAGTTGAGATGCACATTTAATTCTGCAACGAGTTGGGCAGCTGTTGTTTTATGTTTTGGATACAATCCAGGGTAGTACCTGGACATCCCGTTCAGACAGTTTCCACTTGCATCCACAGTTACTCCTGTTGGATGTGATCCGTTCTTCGTGGTGGCATGCCGACATTACCCTGGATACCATGGCTGTCTACATCACAAAGACTTGCTGTCCTGGTCACAGATGCACACCAACGATTTGTCCTCTTTTGTCCTATTTGAACTCATATTGATATGTCACCCAAATGTTGTGTGGATTGCAATATTTTATGTACGGCTGTGCTACCGCTTTGCTAATTCAACCTTCAGACTCTGGTCTTACAGATGGAATGTGCAATCAGTGAAGATTGGCTCATATATAGGTGTGAAGATTATTTTGGCCAGTGTTTATTTCATTGTCCAACCCCTGTATATCCAGACTTGGTTGATCAGTAATAACATTCTATACATGTCAAAGGAGTAAAAATTCATTCTTAGTTTACATGCAGCTCAAGAACTCTCAAAGTTGAACAGTACAACATAACGTGTAAAGTTTTTCTTTGCCTGACATCTCATAAGAAGTTTTATTTAAATTTCAAATTCAAATTTTATTGGTCACATACACAATCATACATAGTACGACATGCAGTGAAATGTATTTGCAGTGCCCGACCTATTAAGAATTGAACGGAATAAAAAAAAAAATTTAATCACATGTAATTACGACAAAATTACATGTGAATAATTATACAGAATATCACGTCCATGTGATGCTCTATAATCTCCACCCTAAGTGGTGAAATTAACTTTTTATACATTTATACTATTAAGGACTTCCTGAGCAAATGCGAGTGGAACACTATTATGCAGTTAATCTACCGAAAACCTGGCTAGAGGTGCCCTTTTTAAAAAAAATAAATAAAAAAAAAACACCATTTGTGGTTCTAAATGCAAACTGGGTCTGAAACCCTCCAGCACTGTGCAATGGGTTACCCCATACTTGTTATTGCGCTAAAGTGACACTGACCTGTGCTAAACGTGCCCCCTATGACGTGCGTAATTGTGTCGTGATCCGTAGTCAACACCTTGACTGGTCTTGCGCATGCGCGCTCGGAAGCTTTCCCCCCCCCCCTCCCTCAGGAAGGAAAAGGAACGGGAGCCTGGATGGAGAGAAGCAGGGAAAGAGTGAAAATCCCACAAAAGCTGGACTTCTACGCTCGTCCAGGTACATATTGCATTTTGCGGGCAATAACATGAAGCAGGATGCCTGTCGCGAGCCGTATGTCGGTCTTCGGGAAGGCGAACTTTTCAGAGGAAGACGTCGCCAGCTAACCTACCTTTTTGGGAATTAAGGTAGATCCTCGAGAAAGCTGTCAGGGCGAAAGTTAGGTGGACGATGCCGAAAATCTGTGTAATGCACGTTAGCTTTGCCCCCTACGCAGCGCTTTGCACCCCCGCACATCTCTGCAGATGTGACCGCAGGCTGGTGTACAGCGCGCGCGACCTGACAGCTGCGGCTGTGTTCGCGCTGTGTGCACAAGTAAAATAAGTACATCATCCCGGAGTGCAATAATTAGCCAGCAAACAGATTATTAGCCATCAGCACGAAGCTGCTTCGCTGGTCTTTTGTCTAGAAAAAAAGTCAACTAAGTAAGAATCGTGTGCTGGTAATAAGTGGCTTTATTTATTATCTGCTGGCTTGGCTTGTATGTCGGGTGCAGGTATAAGTAGTTCAGTGTCACTTTTCGCGACTCATCACTGTATTTTAAGATCTGGCTTATTGATCATCCGAAATAGGTGTGGCTTTCATGACTGACTGAGATGCTGATTGGGATCCACCTCATCTGACAGCCATGGGAGGTTGTATTGGAAGAGAAGGTGGGAACAGATCATCCAGGACCGGTAGAAGAAATGGGAGAAAGGGGGGAGGTAAGCTTCAGCCGTACCTCGTAGGTTGATGGCCTGGTGGTAAATTTTCCAGGCTTATGTGTTGCCATTGGGGCTTTACATCCCTTCGTGAGATTAGGAAACCTCTGTGTGAATTACCAAGTAAGTTACATATTCTGTCCCTTCGCACAGAATTTCAAATTCAAATTTTATTGGTCACATACACAATCATAGATAGTACGACATGCAGTGAAATGTATTTGCAGTTCCCGACCTATTAAGAATTAAATGGAATAAAGAAAATAAATAAAATAGAAGATAAGGTGAAATGTAAGATAAAATGTAATGATGTAAAATATAAACTGTTAAGAATAAAAATAGAAATTAAAATGTATAAATAAAATACAATGTGCAATTAGCAGCAACAATGACTGATTATTATTATCGGTGTACAGAGATTTAACATAGAGTTTGACTGATTGTGTGAAGGTGCCCTACAATAGACTGGCATCATGCCCAGGGTGCATCCCTGCCTTGTGCCCTGTGGTGCTGGGCATAGGCTCCACCCCCTGTAGTTGATAAGTGTTTAGAAGATGGATGGATTGTTTTTTTCCCCCTTTGTACTGTTTAAGAGAAGTAGTCAACACTGAAGTTCATAATTGTGATATTGCATAATTTGGCTATCAGAGTTGGACATTTAACCCAGGATAAAATTAACTGCAGCCACAATCTCTTTAATTTGAAAATCCCTAGCAACTAGAGCTGCTCAATTATGACAAAAATCATAACCATGATTGTTGTCAATATTGAGATCACGATTATTCAACACGATTACTCACTGACCTCGGAAATATCACGTGTTGAACTTTATTTTTTTTAAATTGTCTTTTTAACAGTGGATTACTGTCAACTCAAAATATAATTCAACTGAGAAAAAAGGGTCTGGAAACGTGTGTGCTGGGTTTATAACAAACAAGACAAAAGGGCAGCGTCATCACAAAAGGAAATGCGGCACAATAATCTTTGGTAGCCAAAATCATAATTAAAATTAAAATCTGATTACTTGCCCAGCCCGACTGTAAACTCAGATTGGATGGTATGAATATGGTATTTTGTGGTATTTTGAAATCTTAGCTATAAATTGAAATGTATCATCTGGGCCCCCAACCCCCCGTCAGCAAATTTTATTACCGAGATTTCAACGTAGCAGAATAGTGTTGCTTCTGAAAATATCATTACAATACCATATGATGGTTTTAATAATTAGATACCATCCAAACGTACTATATTCCTTGTTTCCCACACGTGTCATTTGGTCTGGGGAATCATTATTTTTTATTATTATTATTCCCCTTTTTCGTCATTGCTGTGCGCTGTGTCCCTTTGCTGATATAACCTGGTTGTGAATGAGCAGTGCTTGCTCAGGGTCACCATGACCTGTGCCCAGGCTTTATAGCCATGGGTTTTTTTTTGACACTTGGTTTGAGGTGTGGCTAATGGGATCAGGACTCCTCGAAGCGCAGGCAGGTTTAACTGTGTCTGCTGAATAGGCAGTGCAGCCGGGTGCTTAAATTGATCTATTTCTGTGGCTGCTTCTGTGGGTTCAAGCACACTAGTAAGAGTGATTGCAGGGTTCTAGCTTTGTAGTCCTGGGAGTTAGGGCACCATTACCACTTCTTCGATCATGAAGGTATGTCCTTCTCTGTAAGCTATTTTCAGATTTAGTAGCTGTTTACAGTAAATTTATTTTGGGTAAGGACAGCTTTATAACCTGGTGGTTGGAGTGGAGCGGTTGGATGTCACTTTCAGCAGTACTGGGTTTTAGCCGCTGCCTACTTAAGGAACATCGTGATGGGTGTCAGCCATTCTGGGAGCTACAGTCCCACCATCGCCGTTGTGTTGAAAAGTAAGTGATCTCGTGTTGGTGGTGTCACTTTGTCAGAAAGTAATTTGTCGGTAAGTGTGAAGTATTGGGAGTTGAGGCTGGTTATTCTAATGATCTATAACCTGGCCAAGGTATTGATACCTAGTCTCTTGTAGTCATGCTTGCTCTGTGGTCTGTCATTTGCTGGGGCAGTCTGTATTCCAGTCTGTCTAGCCCGTCCAGGCCCTCATGCTGGTGCGGTTTGGGTGGGGTGCTCATTGTGGAGTAGTATATACAGTGCAGCTTCAAAGATCTCATCAGTCTGCTGGGTCAGAGCCAGGGGCTGAGTGACAGGATGTCTGTTTGTTTAACATTAACCTTGGGGCGGAACGCTCTTCCGTGTCGCCCCGGGCGCATGGAAACTTCCATCCCCTTGCATGTGAAGTGACTTTGGTGGGTGGCCTTTGCTAGGCTGCGTCACCAGGGAGCCCATGGCTGTGTTGTGGCCGATTCTTTGCTTAATAGAAACAATTGCGTTCGGTTAAAACGAAAACAGGCCTGGCAGTCCTCTCACTTTCCTTGGTTAGCGACTGTCCTGTTTTTATTAGGATTATTTTAACATGACTAAGTAGCTCAGGGTGTCAGAAAAATCTGAACAGTACCAGCAGTGGGGGTTCTTCCCTGATTCAGTAGAGCTCTGTTAAGCTGGTTGGTCAATGCATGCCGGTGCTAGAAAAGAGATATTTGTGTTTCGTGACTGCAGAAGAGTCTCAGACACGAACAGTTAGGGGTAGATGTTGTTAGCGGTGTGTCGGTAGCAGTGCTCGCTGTCTGAGTGGCTGCTTGGGGAGATGGTGGCATGCGGTAACTCCATGGCTTGGGTGGGGCCTAGTGATGCATGAATGACTGGATGCTTCTGCAGGAGTTTGTGGAGGCGCAGCCAACCTTCACATCGATAGTCAGCTTCAGCATTATAGCCTGTTCCGTCATGGTGTCAGGTATTATGTCAGGTTACTCAGGTGTGATGATTGGCCGGTCAGTATGGCTTCCATGGCAATAAGAGCACACACACATAGATACATGCCTTTTGAATCATTTGGTTGTGGTTCTGTGTTCCCCACACTCCCAACCTGAGTAATGTTTACTTGTTAGTTGAGTGCAGTGTTTCTCAACCCAGCCCTCTGGGATCCATACCTGGTCCACATTTTTGCTCCCTACCAAGACCTGGGGAGGGAGCAAAAATGTGAACTGTTTGTGGGTCCCTGAGGAATGGATTGTGAATCACTGGTTTAGTGAGTTTGTGCATGGCCTGTGGTTTCACCGCAGACTTAAAAAAAATGTAATCTCTGGGACTGGACTGACAGGTGCTTTATTGATGGCTGGTCTGCTCAGGGGAAGAAGCGTGTATTTGCCTGGTCTTCTAGGTGCACACTGAGGAGCCCTCTCAACTTTTTGGGTTTTCAGTAGCTAGACAAAGTCACTTCATTCCAGTGGCTTCATGCCCTTCCCTGAATTCCTTGACATGTTAGGAGATGGTGGAAAATCCCATGGTGCCTGATTACTGTCTGTAATCTTCTGTGCTATAAATAGGTCTTTTTCACCAATGCCTGGGATGGATGGTTGCCATGGCAGCAGAGATTAGAGAGGGTGGAGCAGAGCGTGCCCAGTGTTTGTACACAGTGAGCTCCCTGTCATGGGCTGGAGGGTGGGGCAGTGAGGGAGTAGAGCTTTCCGTTAGTCAGAAGTAACCACAAGAGTATCAATGAGTTTCAGATTCCAGGAAGGGAAACTATTGTGTCTTTTTAGGGTGTAATTTAATTATCAGCTGAAATATCGCTTATAGAATTTACTGGAAAAGACTTCATTAATGGGCGTGAACATTGTGGCTGACACTAATCGTCTGTTTTAGTCTATATTTAATATAATCACTAATATCTTATAAATGACTATCATGTGAAACATGGGTGGCTCAGCACAGCTTGAGTACTGCACCAAATTCTCCAAATGGGTTACAGGGTCAGCAGCTATATGACTGTAATTCTCAAGGCATTGTGTGCCAGGTGTGAATTAGTCACTAAATATAAGACCAGATAACTGCAAAACCAGCAGCTTTGTTCAGTATTGACCAGGAATGCATGATGTAGCCAGGAATGCATGCTATAGCCAGGAATGCATGTGATAACCTGGAATGCATGCAATAGCCGGGAATGCATGCTGTAGCCAGGAATGCATGATGTAGCCAGGAATGCATGCTATACTTGGGAATGCATGCCATAGCCGGGAATGCATGCCATAACCGGGAATGCATGCTATATCCGGGAATGCATGCTATATCCGGGAATGCATGATGTACCCAGGAATGCATGCTGTAGCCAGGAATGCATGCTATAGCTTGGCCACCAGACAGGATGCTATAGGCTTGCACAGCGTGGGGCACGCCTTCTCGAGGTCCACCCCAGTAATGAATGAGCGTCACCTAAACATGCAGCCCATATCCCTTATCCAGATGCATTAAAGGGCCCGTGCTTTCCTGTCCTGTTGCTGCTCAGATATGACTCCACCTGTGACTGCCCGTATGCTTGCTCATGACCAAAATTCTCGGCCGTGGTTCCATACAGGACGCAACGAGCCCCTGAAGAAGGAGAAGCCCAAATGGAAGAGTGAGTTCCCCATGACTGAGGGCCAGCTGCGCAGCAAGCGGGATGAGTTCTGGGACACAGCGCCGGCCTTCGAGGGCCGCAAAGAGATCTGGGATGCACTGAGGGCAGCAGCGATAGCCCTGGAGAGCAATGACCACGAGCTGGCCCAGGCCATCGTGGATGGCGCTAGCATCACACTGCCGCATGGTAGGGAGCGGAGTCAGCCCATAGTTTGCTTTTCACGTGATGTGCTTGGCTAGTAGGGTTGAAAAGGGTACAAACTTTCTAGAAACTTTCCATGAGAAATAGGGCTGCAAAGGGGCAGAATTTTTCAGTAAATTTCCTGAAACTTTCCAAAAACTTTCCATGGAAAGTTAAGCTTGGGAATTTTGGAAATATTGAACTCTGTGGAACTCTGTGCGAGCTGTCAGATATGGCAAAGAAAGCAAACTGCATGAATAATGCAACATAGAATATGACTTGTTAGCAGTGCATCTTGATGCAGATGCTTGTTTTGAAGTGTTTTTATGTACACATAATTACTCAGAAGCACTTGGTTACACAATGATATCACTATTAGTGCCATCAAGATTTTGTTTCCAACTACATTTAAGTTCCCTGTTATAGGCTAACCTGCATCTTTGCAAATTTCCAGTTTATTCTCATTAATTCCCATGAAACTTTGAAAATTCCCGGAATTTTGCAACCCTATTGGTTAATAATCCCTTGTGTCCATAGATCCCTTGTGTCCAGCTAAACTCTTGTGTCTTGCCGGTTCATCATGTAGGGTCTCTCTCCGAGTGCTACGACGAGCTGGGTAACCGTTACCAGTTGCCAGCATACTGCTTGGCACCTCCAGTCAACTTGATCTCAGAGCGCTGTGAGGAAGAAGTGGTGGAGCAACCCGAGCCGCAGGTCACCCACAAGAGGGAGTTCCAGCTGAAGGTGCGGCTCTCCACAGGCCGGGACCTGCGGCTCACTGCCAGCATGGCCAACACCATTGGCCAGCTGAAGAAACATTTGCAGGCCCAGGAGGACATTGACGTTGCTCACCAGCGCTGGTTCTTCTCGGGCAAACTGCTCACAGACAAGACTCGCCTGCAGGACACCAAGATTCAGAAGGACTTTGTTATCCAGGTCATCGTGAGCCAACCCACTGTTCCCAAATGAGCTCGGGTGGATTGGGATGGGTTAGGGGGATCCTCCTGGCTGACTGGCTGTGGTGCTTTTTTCTTGGGGGCACATTGCACAGGTTAAAGGGTGGGGCTACCAGGGACAAGCAAACTGCTCCGGAATTTTCTGAGAAACTGCACCGGGGTGGAATCCCTCATGCTATGCAGGCCAGTTGTCCCCTTAGTCTCTCAGGGTCTGTGTGTACTGAGACCTCCCCTTTTATTTATGATGCATACCCCAAGTGTCTGCTTGTTCAAATACAAGACAATAGCAGGTGACAGAGAAGCGGATGGAGTCCAGGGCTGGGGCAGTGGGCTGCAGGCAGCACCAGGACCCAGGTGCTGGCTACTCTCAAAGGGAAGCATGTGAATATACTCCTGGAGGCTGCTGGAGCAGTCTGACTTTGTTCACGACTGTCTGTGTAAGGAGGGAAGCAGAAAGTACTCCCAAGCCTTTCTCATATTGAGCCCTTTCTCTAACAATTCAGATTCGGTATGTATGGTAGATGAGTGAAGGGATGTCTATGCAGTCGCTCTGGGGGATTCACTCCTCTCTGCTCCACAGTTCTCCATGGTTCTCCATGGTTTTATGTCTTGATGTCTTAGCTGCTATTCCCCAAGGATCAAGGAACATTGGGGCCTCCTGGCCTTTGGAGATCTATGAGAATTTGGTCACTTTTAGAAGCACGCCAGTGCAGTCAGTAATTTCACTGAAACGACAAGCCATCTTTATGAATCCTGTGTGTGTATGTCGGTGACACTTCCTGTGTTTTCCAAGAGTATCTCCTGAATTACCGTCTGATGTTCCCTTCTGCTTTCCTCTGCTGTGAGCATCACAGTGCACTTCTTTAAAACTGTCACTGCACGTGCTAGAGTGTGCAGATCTGCATTAATGTACGTCAGATTCCGCGTGACTCTGCATTGCAGGTGAAGAACTTCCGCCCACCTACATTCATAATCAAGTCTAGTCCTAATACCTTGGAACAGATTGCACTTGATATTATTTTTGAAGTCTTGTAATAATACTGTACATAGTGGTTCTGTAAGCATATAGCACATTTGAAGCATGTCGCAGTCTCATTAAATCCTTCAATAACCAAGTGGAATATCAGACCACAAGTAGAGTCCCTCTGTTTAACCGTCCAGTCCTGTGGGTACAGCGATACATGTCTTCACATTTCTGAACACTTTTCATTGCTGCTTAATTCACATTAAATAATCACTTCATGTTCCTGTGTTAGTGTGTCGAATTGTCTCTCTTAAAGGTCATGATTTTATCATCAGTGTGTGGAATGAGGTGTTGAGGTAGTGTCTTTTTTATGATAAACCCACTAAGGGAGAGAGATTGCTTAATTTAAATTGTAGATCTTTTATTTCCTTGATGTGAAAGGGTGGTCAAGGGGCAATTTCCTGACATTTGACAAAATGTAAAGGAATACAACCCTGTGTGTTTAGAATGCTTTAAGGATGTAACTGGAATATTAAAAGATGATTTCTAAATTTAATGTGTAGTTTTTTGAACGTGAGTATGTATGTTAAACCAGGGGCATCAGAAGCATTTTGAATGTGGGGGGGGGGGGCTAATATTTTGTGAACTAATATTTTATGTTAAATATGGGGGGATCCAAACGAATAATTATGAAATCTGAGGGGGATTTAATGGCGGCGACGCCCATGTGTTAAACAAATTCAGTCAAGTTTTAAACTATTATAATATAATATTGTACTTTTATGTACTTTTATTAACGGCCTGTTACCATTTAAGATGTTGGAGGTGCTAGGCCACATTTGAATATTTTCACACGTTTTAAATATTTGTACCGCCTAAAAATAATTTGAAATTCACCATGTTAAGCCAGAAGAACAGACAAAATGGGACGAAAAGCGGATGCAAGGAAACGCGCTCCTTGTGTAAGAGGGACCTCACACCAGAGGGCCAAGGGCAATGGGGTGGGGGCCCCTCGGTAAAATATGTTGGTTCTTGGTGAATTGTTGTGAATTTTGCATGATCGTCTATTAACAAAAAGGGCACACGGTACATTTTTCAGGACACTCCCGCCGTGATGCCCCCGGGAGTCCTCCTCCGCTATACAGTAGGTCCTGTGTGGCGGAATAGAAATAAACGTGGCGCCCCCGTGTGGCTCAGAGAATCAAATGGCAGCATATGGCAGACGGTGACGTCAAAATTAGCGCGACAATCCGGGTGCATGGTCCACGCGCAGCGCTGTTCTAACATTCACCTATCCGAGTTTCACCAGGCATCATGGTGAAATCCGGAAAACTTCGGTCTGGGACCGCACAGAAACTAAAGCGATGGAAAAAGGGACACAGTAGCGACTCCAACCCGCAGATCAGCCGACATCGTCAGGCAGCGAGAAGCCGGTTCTTTAGCCGTCCGACGGGTAAGCTCAAGGAGACGGACGCGGATTACAGGAAAGCGCTGGGCTCTGGGCCTGCGCCGCACACGTGGGTACACAGCAAGGCATCGGATCCGAGAAAGCAGCCTGCGCTATGGGTTTCTCTGTACAGTTGCTGCTGTCGTTCAGCCTGACCTATTTAAAAAGTTCAACATGTCTGTTTCAAATTATACTTATGTTTACCTATAACTGTGTAACAAGCCTGGAAAATATTTACGTTCATAAAGAAGCGTATTAATAAAGTTTACCGCGACATTCTTCTAAGGAACATAGAAAAACAAAACGTAATATGTCTCATGTGCCAGCATTGTTTTAGATGCATTTATGTCATTAAGTGTGTCACTGAGACATTTGTGCTAATATAAAGTAAGTTTTATTTGCTGAATTCTATTTCTGCCACCCTCCCGGTCCTTAAAGATCTGTGCTTGTAATCTTGAGTATCGATCGTGTCATATGAAGGAGTGAAACTTCTATACGCTATAGACGTGTTGTCATTTGCGTGCAGTGTCAAGGGATTTGTTTTTGTGCACATTTAAACCGCTATTAAAAAGCTTGTGATGTATTTGGACATTTAACTCTGTAATTGGTTCGACGTTTTTGCAGAAAAGAGCAATTTGACTGTGGATGCACTTCAGCTCCACAATGAGCTTCAGACGGGAACTCTGGAGAAGGCGGAGCCTGACTTGGGAGATGCCTGCTCCATAGAAGAACCAGCTCTGTCAGAGCGCACCTCCGGGACCTTCCTGAGTGGCCTGTCTGACTGTTCCAACCTCACCTTCCACAAGGTCCAACGTTTCTGGGAGTCCAACTCGGCGTCCCATAAGGAGGTCTGTGGCTGTTCAAGTGAAAATCAGCACTAGCTGAGAGCGACGGGACCCTCATAACAGCAGCGCTTTGTGTCTGTCTTGTGGCTCCCAGATTTGTGCGGTTCTGGCAGCAGTCACCGAGGTTATCCGTTCCCAGGGCGGGAAGGAAACAGAGACAGAGTATTTTGCGGCTCTGGTGAGTGCTTTTGTACCCGCTGATTTTCCATTTTTGGCTCTGATGGTACAGCACCCACGGTCCGGTGGAGCCTTAAGTTTGATTTATACTTATGTGTTGAAATGACGCTGTAAGTACGGCATAGCTGTAGACTCTACACCAAAGCAGTGATGCAGACTGCAAGAACTGTAATTGGTCTGCTTAGTAGCGTTTGTTTTTTATGGGATCGAAGAAAGCGTACATCCCAGGTGTACTTATATCACTGATTGAAACTGACGCATTATTTATCTAGCATTAAATTTATGTAGCATTAAATGTATATCATTAAATATTAAATAATGTATAGCATTAAATGTTAAATAAAAAGCATTATTTGTATAGCATTTAATAACCCACCCTAGGCATTGTAGCAACAGGTCTGCAAAACACTCAGGGAGGCAGCACCAGCTTCACTCACCTCCATTAAGCTTATTTGTACTTCACAAGACAAAATGATAAAATAAAAAGTATTATAGATACTAATTTTAGAAGATGTAAAAAAGTGACTTTGTAGCTGCTCAACATTTTTCCACATTTGTCTAAAGGAAGTTCGGAGCGTCACAAATGTAACCAGGACTCAATAAATGGATACTTTGTTAAATGTTTGTTTTTTTTCTGTTTCAATTGCGTGATTCAACAATAACGTGTATCGTAGGAAGGGAGGACAATAAATTCATCTTCCAAAAATATATGTCACCTAGCATTTTGGTTGCTGAGCAACACACACACCGACGCTTAAGTATAGAAGCTCATGATGGCATTGGCCACTTGTATAGGTCACGGCGTAGACTCGACTAAGAAGTTTTAATTCAGGCTTTACAGTGGTGTAACGAGCCTTTCGCCTTTGCTGCCAGATGACCACCCTGGAGGCTGTGGAGACCAGTGAGTCTCTGGCTGCAGTGGCCTACCTGCTAAACATGGTCCTGAAAAGGTGGGTGTCCTTATGAGCTTCGCGAAATTTCTGTTACTGGAAATGAGCTCATGGGGCGACAGCGGTGTTGCCAGAGGGATTTGAGAATCTTAAGGAGCTCCTGCCACTTTCTCACGTCTGTCCACCTGACTGTCCTTCTCCAGAGTGCCGAGTCCAGTGCTGATGAAGAGGTTTTCAGATACAGCCAAGGCCTTCATGAATGTGATATCCTCCCAGGCTAATGCAGATTCGTCCTCAGCCCTGCGCTGGGTATGTGTCCCTGGGTGCGATTAGCGTGGTGATTCATGTGAAAGGTCGGCTTGCTGTGACCCGGGTATACTGATGCATTGGCCTCTGTGTGTCCGTATTTAGATCCTGTCCTGTATGGCCACCTTGCTGCGGAAACAGGACCTCTCCGTCTGGGCTTATCCTTCCACCATGCAGATCTACCACGGTTTACTGAGCTTCACTGTACACTCCAAACCTAAGGCCAGTGTCCCCATATTTCCCGTAATGCTCCAGTGTGGTACCGGGGCAGTTTTAACATAGTATCAGTGAACCGTGCTGATTGTAAGCACAGCATCAAGAATGATACTTCTGTCTAGAATGACCCTCTTCTCCCTTGTGCAGGTGCGTAAAGCTGCGCAGCATGGTGTGTGCGCCATTCTGAAGGGGAGTGACTTCCTGTTCAAAGACTCCGCCCCCTCGCATCACCCTGCGGCCACGAACACGGCTAAGTTCTGCGTTAAAGAGATAGAGGAGGCAGGAGGTGGGCAATGTGCTGGGAGTTGGGCTCATAGCCTGTTAGTGCTTTGTGTTTGGGCCACAGCCTTGTGCTGAGTCTTGTCTTCTTATCAGGCAGTAAAGAGGATACCACCACACTGCACGTGTTGGGCCTGCTCAAGGACATTGTGACTGGGTTTCCAGTCAGTGCTGTGAAGCAGTGCTGTGAGACGCTACTTCGTGTGATGACGCTCAGTCATGTGGTGAGTGGTCCTACACCGCCATCCCCTGGCCATCTGTCACATTTTTGCACCCTTTTTTATTACTTTATTTTATTATTCTTATTCTGTATTCTCCTTTCGTCTATCATTGGTACACAGAAGGGCTGTCTCTAGGCCTTTCACACCATAGGAACTTTTTCCTGGAACCAGAACCTTTTTCTGGAACCAGAAACTTTTGATGTGTTCACACAACAGGAACTCAGCCCAACTGTAGTTACTCGGAGGCAGTTCCGGAACCCCTTTTTTAGTACCTGCTCCAGACTAGGTACTTTTCATTCAAACGCAATTGCTTGCTGATTGGTTGATCATAAGCACCGGTGCTAATTTGGAAGTTATGCAGAAATGTTGTAAAAGAGAAGTAGAGGAACAAAAATTGAGCAGATGGAATTATTTCTGTTCCTCAGTTACATTTAATGCATTAATTAATATTTTTTTTGCTTGCGTCTCCATATTTCTGCATATGAAAATTGGTCTGATAACTAATTTACTTTTGTCTGATATTGCTGGTACCGGTGATGAATCTTGCCAGTGCTCCCAAGGTTTCTTCCTTCTAGGGAGTTTTTCCTTGCCACTGTCACCTCTGGCTTGCTCACTGGGGGCTTTGGGTGGGGATGCTGTAAAGCGCTTTGAGACAATGTCATGTTGTGAAAATGCGCTATACAAAAATAAATTTGTTGTTGTTATTAGGAGGATAAAGTTACATCATTTTTTATTCTGTGGAAAACGAAAGATCGATCTGCTGGCCAGATTTAGTAAGAATCATAAACATATCGAGGGTCATATAAGTTAAATATAAATAAAAAGCTGTGTCACATTTTGATAGTAATCGATCCCCCAATAATTGACAAATAACCAACAAAACGCGTTTTTTTTTATCCTCTCTTTTTTTTTTGGTGTGGTGGTGTGGTTTCATATAAAATTACATGTGAAGTTTCACCTACAAGCTTTTTGCATTTCCCATGCTTATTTAGCATAATGGTCCCAGTTCCTGATATGTGGTGTGAAAGCGACAAAGTTCCCGGTCAAGACGGCCCAGGGACTTGTAAACCGGGACCAAGTTCGGGAATTTCAGTGTGAAAGTGCCCTTTGTGTCCACACCAAGGGTGTTGCTAGAAATTCTGGCCCCCCTGCACCCCTTATAATTTGACACATTCCCTGGTCCCTGTAAATCTGCCAGGTTATCCATGCCCCTACTGCGCCCCTGGTCCCTGTAAATCTGCCAGGTCATCCATGCCCCTACTGCGCCTTGCTCCCTGTAAATCTGCCAGGTTATCCATGCCCCTACTGCGCCCTGCTCCCTGTAAATCTGCCAGGTTATCCATGCCCCTACTGCGCCCCTGGTCCCTGTAAATCTGCCAGGTTATCCATGCCCCTACTGCGCCCCTGGTCCTTCACCCACGTGCCATTTACCCTTTCCTGTAATCTCTCTCTCTCTTCCAGCTGGTGACAGCGGCAGCGATGCAGACCTTCCACAGCCTCTTCAGCGGGAAGCCCCACCCCTCGACGATGACGGCAGAGCTCAACGGGCAGATCATCACGGTGAGCGCTGCATCATCAGACTGGTGCTTTTGGGGTACACTCTTACACTTTTTAGGGTTGTTTCTGCGCTGGTTTTGTGGTTCACCAGCATTCTAGTACCTAGTTGGCGTTCTCTGTGTTTTGCCAGGCCCTGTATGATTACCTTCCCAGTGAGAATGACCTCCAGCCTCTCCTGGCCTGGCTGGCTGTTATGGAAAAGGCCCACATTCACCTGTGCAGGTGAGCGAACTGTCCACTGTGACCCTTAAGTTCCACTGTGAAATGGTCTGTCTATCTTTCTGTATCTTAATGTTAACTGTCTCTCTCTCTGTTGTGAAGTTTGCAAAACCAGCTGTGTTTAGGCCACTTGCCCCGCCTCTTCTCCACGGCCATGTCCTGTCTCCTGTCACCTCATTCGCAGGTCGTCTCTACGGCAACGCAGATGTTGAAGGTCAGCATATGCTTTCTCAGTTACCCCCTGTTTGGTGTCACCTGTGCTCTGGGTGACCTTCACTCTTGTTCTCCGTCCATAGACCCTGCTGACGGAATGTGTTGCTCCGTATATGGAGGATATTGGCTCTGTTATGTCTGCCTCTGCCACCGGTCAGGCCTCCTACATCTGCAAGATGTTCCGGTAAGTTCTCTAAGGCAGCATTTCCCAACCCAGTCCTCGGGGAACCCCGGACAGTTCACGTGTTTGCTTTCTCTTGGCTCCCAGCGCACCTGTACCTGGTATTCGGTGTTCCTGATTGGCTGGGAGGGAGCAAAAACGTGGACTATCCAGGGCTTCCATCTTTGAAGAGTCCAGGGCCTCATTTCCATGAACACGGAGCCGGTGCTGGGCTGGTTCTTACTTGGTGCCTTTTGATAACCTACCTGCGTTTCCGCTGGTTTCAAAAATGAATGGAGCCAGTTTTTTGTGGTGGAACTGCGTGGAACCAATGCCGGATTGGGGATAAAACTTGTCACCGGCTCCAGAACCGCATTGGACATGAGGAACTAGACTGTCTTTTATATCTGACCACTGCTTATAGCCTGTGTGCTTCATTATGAATGGGGGGTTGCATTGTGACCCCCCACTCATGCTTAGTGCCACTTTTTCTCCTCAGCATGGTGGAGGAGGGCCTCAGCTACCGTTTCCATGCCTCCTGGCCGTTTGTTCTCCAGATCCTTGGCTGCTTCTACAGGGTTGCTGGGAAACAGGCACATCCCATCATGGCAAAGGTAATGACCCAGCCTCATCTCTCTCTTTCTCGTGCGTGTGCGCGTGTGTGTGTGTGTGTACATGCGCACGCACGTGTATTTGTATGCGCTCATGCCCGTGTCTCATTCACCAGAGCCTGCAGTCCCTGAGTGAGTTGCGGGTCACACCTCGCTTCCCTTACTGCGGGGAGCTGGACCTGGCTGTAGGGGGTGCTGTAGAGAGCATGGGGCCAGAGGTGGTGCTGAGGGCGGTGCCCCTGCAGATCACAGGCACTGAGTGAGTCCGGGTCGCCTGCGCCAGAGGGCTGCATCCCACACAGCATATTGAAGGCCTGTCCAGCAGGTCTTTGGTCATGTAAAGTTTTTATGCATATGTTTTTTGAATGAAAATGCCCTTTTCCTACCTCTGGGATGTTTCAGCGACGACATGGACTTTCCCCGGAGCTGGCTGGTGCCTGTGATCCGTGACCATGTGAAAGGGACCCAGCTGGCCTACTTCAGCTCCTATTTCATGCCTCTGGCCGCCACACTCAGACAGAGAGGTAGGCTGGCCAACGCTCTGCCGTGACAGTCATATGCCATTAGCCATGTTAGCGTCTATGTCTGAATACCCTTTTTTTTATTTTATTTTTTAAGCTGAGGAGCTTGAACAGGCCAATCATAAACTGGAGGCTAAAGTCTACCAGACTCTGCAGCTGCAGGTAAGGTCTGGGACCTCCTCCTGGACTCTCATCCAGTGAGAATCACCGTTCAGTGATCACAAGCCAATCACATGTCCAGTTCTGAGGTCTGTGCCTCGCCACAGTAGTCATGTGACAACTCCACTGTCGTGGTAGATTTGGACCATGCTGCCTGGGTTCTGTACCGAGCCCACGGACCTGGTGCCCTCCTTCAGAGGCCTGGCGAGGGCACTGGGCATGGCTATCAATGAGAGACCCGACATCCGGCCTACCATATGTCAGGCACTGCGGACCCTCATCAGCAAGAGCTGCCACACAGGTGAGGGGGGGGCAAGGGCTTCATTCATTCAGGTTTGCTTGGTTTAACATTCATAGAACTGTGGTGTTTACAGTCCTTGTTCTTAACCTCTCTACCCCCTGCTGGTCACAGATGGTAGATTGCCAGCTTCATGGTGATGTTTAACAGAAGTCATTTACCCTACAGAGGAAGAAAAGGCTGAAGTTGGTCGCTTTGCAAAGAACTTCCTGCCAATTCTATTCAACGTGTACAGCCAACAGCCCACCCCAGGCGAGACAGCGCCCCCTCGCATGGCTGTCCTGGAGACCATCAAGGTCTTCCTGACCATCACTGACCAGCCAGTGAGCATCTCTATCCACCTTGATTTATGGCTTTCTGGGCATTTATTTCGGCTTGCCATCTTTTTGGCTAGTTGTAGGCTGGAATGTGTCTCCCTGCCGTAATGCTACTTTCTGCCAGCAGATGGTGTGCGCATTTCTGCAGAAAGCCAGCGAGAAGGTCGTCAGTCCTGATAGCACCGAATATACCAGGTAATGGGAGTTTCTGGGGTAATTGACAGGAGGTTAGAGTGTAGACCTTCAGCACAATCCAAGCTGTCACTGTCTTTTAAGGAGACCTATGCTTTCTTCAGGCTCTCTGTGATGGACCTGGTAGTGGCCATGGCGCCTTATGTTGACCAGTCTACAATGAGCAGCACATATGAGCTCATCAGGCCCTATTTGGAGGTAGGACTTTCTGCGTGTTTTTTGTACTGTTCTTTGTAGTAGGAGCATTTTGTCTATGTATGTGTCCATCTTCACAAACAGAGTAAGGAAGCAGGTATGCAGAAGAAGGCCTATCGCGTCCTGGAGGAGATGTGTGGGGGCAGCAGCGAGGCCTGCCGCAGCTTTGTGCTGGCCAACCTAGAACAACTACAGAGGGCGCTGTTGGATTCTCTGAAGAGCGCTTCCTCGCCCGCCAAGAGGGTAAGTCTGTAAAGAAAGGGGAGGACTCTTTGGAGGACAGGTGGGGCTGTCCTTAAATGTGAACTGGCTCTTTAACCCCCTGCAGCCCAGACTCAAGTGCCTGATCCACATAGTGAAGCAGCTGAGTGCAGAGCATTGTGACTTCATCACTGCCCTCCTGCCTGAGGTACGTCTCCCCCCCCCCTCTGAGTTCGGACACAGAATCGTTACAGCATAGATGTTTGACACGTGCCCAGTAATATCAGCTATATCAGTCACCACTCTGTGTCCTCCTTCGTTCAGGTCATCATCTGCACCAAGGAGGTATCAGTTGGGGCCCGTAAAAATGCCTACACCCTGCTGGTGGATATCGGGCGGCTCTTCATTAAGTTCTGCGATACTTCTAAAGGTACGACAGCATGTTGCTGGCTCATCTCGGTGAGGCTGCAGTATGTATCGGCTGAAATGATGTCATGTGACATGTTTTTCTATGCCCTGCCTGCTTCCCTCCCAGAGGCCATACAGCGGTACCTGGGTCTGGTCTACGCTGGCCTGACAGGCTCAGTCACCATGATCAGCTGCACAGTCCTGGCACTGACCCGACTGGTGTTTGAGTTTAAAGGTAAGGGGGACACAGTGTGGGGTAGCTGTGTAGTTAGGGAGGGGGGACTCTTTTGTTGGCCAGTCTGTGCCAGTGTGCTGTCTCTCTCTGCCTGCCTGTGTCCTGTCTCTCCGCCGGCTCGTGTTCTGTTTGTCTCCGCCAGCTTGTGTCCAGTCTGTCTGTCTCCCCCGACCCGTGTCCTATCTGTCTGTCCTCGTCTGCCCAGATCCTGTGTAATGGCTGTTCTCTGCTCCACAGATAACATGGAGCTATCTGTCATGGAGGAGCTGCTTCACAACGTCTGCCTGCTACTCACTTCCAGGACCCGGGAGATAGTGAAGGCAGCGCTGGGCTTCATCAAGGTCATCCTCTTCATCATGGATGTCAAGGTCCTGGCCAACCACGTGCCCACTATGGTAAGACACTCCCTGTGGCAGAAACACATTTACACACCCACAGTGCCAGGGCCACCAGACTCATGGTGTTTCATCTCCAACCTTATCAGATGGAGGCAATTGGGAACATCAAAGGCGACACCAGGCGTCATTTCCGGACGAAGCTAAAGAACATTTTCACCAAATTCATCCGCAAGTTTGGGTAAAGTTACAGGACACATCATCTGATGCTGTAGAAAAAGACTGTATTAGCAACTCCTGTTCTGAATATCAGACAGATAGCCCTGACCCTGCTGGCATCCTACACGACTGCTTTACTGTTCGACAGTCTTACTGGTCTGGAAAGTTTTGTGCTATGATCAGTAGCACTGCATGCTGCGGGGTCTCTGATGTGTGCGTTTGCTTTCGCGCTCAGGCACGAGCTGGTGAAGAGCATGCTGCCTGTGGAGCACCACAAGGTGCTGGCCAACATACGCAAGGCGGAGGCCCGGGTTAAGAGGAGGCGACTGCTGCAGAAGGCTGAGGAGGAGGAGGGGTCAGACAGTGAGGAGGACACACCCCAGGCCAAAGGGGAGAGGTTGGTTCAAAACGGGGCGGGACCTCTGATGGAGGCGGGGCTGTCCCACTGATGGGTGTGGCTGTCGTCTGACCTGGATGCTGCCTTAATGTCGTCTTCAGCATTGAAGAGATTCTCGCAGAGTCGGACTCTGAGGATTCTGAGGATGAGAAGCCCAAGAAGGGACAGAAAAAGAATGTCAGGCAGAAGGGCCAGGCCTGGCTGAAGGAGGGCGAGGGTGACGAACCCCTCAACTTCCTGGACCCCAAAGTCTCCCAGAGAGTGCTGGGTATGGATTCCTAGTGCAGCCACTACGGGGCATAGCCCCTGTTTATAAAACAGCAGTACTGTTGTGAGGTGGCCTTTACTAGTGATGGGCAAATGAAGCTTCATGAACCATTTGCTGTATTTTTTGACCCCACTAGATGGAGCTCTTGGTTTGCTTTGGGGGGCGTGCTTTGAGCCCTTTTATAAACACAGAGCTCCATCTAGTCTAGCTTTTACCTACAGATCAGGGGGCGACCAAATTATCAGAGCTTACATTAAGACCCCATGACAGATGTTTTTGACATTTACACTGTTGTTTTTATTGTGATCTGAAACCTGTTGTCTGATTGTGCCTTTTCCATTTTTGGTTTAGCTACAAACCCAGATTTGCAGAAAGCCCCCAAGGTTAAACATGGCTTCAAAACAACGTCAGACGGACGCCTGATCATCCAGGAAGAGGAGGATGATGGTGATAAAAAGAATGGTAACTGCATGATCCTATAAGTAAATCTGTAAACAATGGCAAAGACCACAGCCATATTTGTGAAACAGAGTTGATCAGACTGTGAACTGCACATCCGCAGGTGATGATGGAGAAATGGAGGATATTCTGGAGGAAGCTGGGGTCAAGACTGTAAGTCGGCAAACCACTGAAGCACCAAAATCCACTTTCAAGCCAAAAAATATGTAATGCTGAATAAATGAGTTGTACGCCCAACTTCCTGTTAGTGTATACCTTGTTAGTAGCCCTTTTAAGGGCTGTTTGGCTGCAGAGGTGTGGTGCAGAGCCCAGAGTGGCACTGATGGCCCCTGACAATATTCAGGTCCGTGTCCTTCACTCTTTTCAGAAAAAGACCCAGAAAAGGATATTTCGCAGTGGTGATGTTGATGAGGAAATGGAACCGCAGCTTAAGTATAAAGGTAAACACAGCCACCAAGCTGCCAGCTATCTGTTCATTCTGGTCGCTCTCTTCCTCTGTCAGTTCCTGGTCAGTGTTTCTTTTGCATCTATTGTGCTCGACTCTCATTTGTTTTACGGTCTCATTTTTAGCTGGTGGCTCAGGGATCCACCGACCTTTACCTGGAAAGGAGGACTTTGGCAGGGAGTACAAAGCCAAGGTGAGGCTGGAGGTGTTTGCTGTCCTCTAACCCCGTCTGCTGGTCCTGGATGGTAGCTTCGGTGTTATCACTGGACAGAAGTGTCCCTTGTGTTTATCTTACAGTTTGTGTTTGGCATGTTTCAGAAAGCTAAAGGCGATGTCACGAAGAAGGGCAAGTGTGACCCCTATGCGTACATCCCTCTGAAAAAGGCCCAGCTGAACCGCAGGTATGGATGCCTGACCATTTTGGGCTCAACGATTAAAGATATTCTGGTTTCAATAAAGTAAATAAACTTGGAACGGTTAAATGACAGCTTTCAGTTAGGCTATGGATTGATGGTGTTGAAATTCTTTTTTGTGGGAGGACATGGAGAATATTGGGTTTCTAAGCTTTTGCAGGCCACAGTCCACAGTCTTTGGTTTAGGTGCAACTTGGTGATGCTAAAAATGTAATTTTCTATTGATGGGCAAATGAAGCTTCATGAACCATTTGCTGTATTTTATTACCCCACTAGATTGTACTCTCTGTTCATAAACGGGTCAAAGCATGCCCCAAAGCAAACCAAGAGCATCATCTAGTGGGGTCAAGAAATACAGAAAACGGTTCATGAAGCTTTATTTGCTCTTCCCTATAATTCTTCCAGCAGGCTTTACCTGCCATCCAAGGTGCCTTTGGGGGTTGTGGTTGGTGGTATTCTATGGCTGGGTGGGTCTTGTGTGCTCATATTGACAGAGGTCTTCTTGACAGGAAACGGGCCAAGCTGCAGGGCCAGTTCAAAGGCATTGTGCGAGGTGCCCAGAAGGGGGCACGGTCTGGGCGGAGTCAGCTGAAGAAGAAGAAGAAGGCCTGACCTTTTTCTGGATGCTGTGGACTGTGTGTTTGTGTGTGAGCTGCAGCTGCATGTTCCTTACATTTTTTAATCAACACCAGCACCGTGAGGTTTGGTCTGGACTGGGTCCTGTCCTGCACGGTTGAAGCCATGTTGACTGATGGTCAGCCCATCTTCTGTGGGATCCCGCAGAAAGCAAATGGGAATCTCATTTGGATCGGATGCTGACAGTTTAACAAAAGCTTCTGTGTGTCATGAAAGAACATCAATAAATGTTGCCGAAAGGGGACGACTCATCTGGTAATTATTTACGACTGATGTTACAGCTGCCAATTTACAGACTTTACTGAAGTCTGACTTCTTTTGAGTCACCTTTAATATAGATTGGGCACTCTCTACACAATGTGCAATACTTACAAGTTACATAGATGGTAAATGTTTACCTGCTTGCATAGGATGGTTGATTAGGCAATTAGTGTAAGTGTCTATATATTTATTTAAGTATCCGTTGACTTAATACATCCTATTGAGTAACGTCCAATCGCATTTATGTCCAAGGTCCTTTGTAAATAATATACACAGATCATGAGATGCTTGAAAGTGGAAGTAAGAGGACAGTGGGTGTATCACTTAGTGCAACAGGTGCAGGAAAATGGGCAGCACTGCCAGCCATATAATGACCCACTGTCCTTATCTAGCTTGTAATACAGTATGGATGCAGTGATGTATATGCAATGGACAGCTACTATAAGCAGATAGCACAGTACAGGTGCTGTATCTGTATCCTATTTCATTATATAAAAAGAATCTTACTGTACTGTACAATAAAATATTTCACCGCTGCTTCTTCCTCAGCTCCCACTGTTTGCTACCACATGCATCTTTTGATTTTGTAGTGCTATCTGTGCTTTATTTTTTTCGTGTAGTTTAGGTGCAGTCTTTTTATTATTAAGTGTTGTGGTTTTATTTGTACATTATTATTTGAGTATTGTATATATTACAGTACGGTCCTTAATGTCTTGCCTCTTTTGTATAACTTGAGATACGCCCAAATTGACCTGCAAAAAGTGGTCCTGGTTCCAAATGCGGAAGTCGATGGATACCTGTATTTTATATGCTGTAGCGTGCTGGGTGTCAGACATTGCAATGCATCTTGTTTTGATTTTGACCCGTTAGATCAGGGGTAGGTAAACTTATCCAGAAAGGGCCGCTGGGTATGCTGGTTTTCACTGCAACTCTCTAATTAGATTACTAATTAAAGGGCTGATTGTCTTAAGGGTCCCCATATCTGGGTTTGAACAGCTGACCTAAATGTTATCCCAATACCCTGATCTTGTTAGCATATTTAAATGTGAATGGAGCGCTAAAGGCATTCAGAGGAGGACTGATGATTATCAGAGGGAACAAAGGGTCTGGGTACCTGTCAGAATGCATTTGAACAACCAGACTGCTACACTGAATGGTCCTGGATCTGGCACAGAAGCAAGTCTTCCATCTGTATTAGGGGATCCATCTCCAGTTTGTACTCCACCAGTTAATAGGAAAATTATCAGACAGATTTTCGTCCTAGTCCAGTACTCATTCACAGTCTAATACACCATGTTTCAGTTTCTCTTGATAGTCAATACATCTGAAGGGCAAGACCTGAAACCCCTGGGGGCCACAAGGTAGCTGCCTCTTCACTGTGACTGCCAAGCTTGTTCTTGCCTTTATGGAGAGCAAGATGGGGTAAATTATTAATCCCATGGGGATTAATGAAGTTTCTCTATTCTATAATGCCAAACATAGTTCAGGGCCTCGGCAGAATTACAAACCAGTACGAAATAAACTGATTTTTTTAGTACAGTACTATGTTTTTGTCACTCTTTACATCTTGTGGCAAAATTGAAATACTGCAGTTTGAAAACAATTAAATGATTTCTTCCCGAAATTGCAGTACCTACTTT
>JAODLD010000069.1:12062260-12092306 GCA_026781065.1 Mormyrops boulengeri
TATACGTAAAGCACCGCGCGTAATGTGTTATCAACTGATATTGCTAGCAATGGCTTTAACAATTAACCGGGCTAAAACTGGATTTCATATGAGTCGGATTATTTGTTGGATTTAAGGTAGTTTGGGCTAGTTGTAAGTGAACGAAGATAATGCCATTTAAACTGAGGTACCTTAAATCCGACAAGTTGTCCGGCTAAGCAAAAAATACTGCTTTTTGATACGGGTCCATGGTATTGCCTACTCTGTGGCAAATGGAACGCACCCGCCCCGGTTTTCCCCGAGTTTGTGGTGGATGTGATGCAATCTCGGCAACCGAAACTCGGATCCGAAGGCAATTGGAACGCACCATACGTTTGGGAGGGAAGTTCTTAGATCAGCCCACCAACCTGGCACCCAGAAGCTACGAGGCCAGTAACTGCCAGAGAAAGAGATGTGGGGTGTGGAGACCCCCCTCAACGTGAAGCAAGATATCCCAGGCGCTCTCCTGGACCAGTCTACTGAACACAAGGAGCCTTTCTGTGAGCCCCACCCAAATGGCCCTGGTCCAGGACACCAACCGTGGTTCCCTCTGATGCTGACTCCCCTCCCCCCCACTCCCACAGGAGGGTGGATCTGAGACGACTCAGGGATGTGAACCCTGATGTGATTCAGTTCAGCTCGCACGCATAGCAAACCTTGTCATTTTGCTCAGCAAACACTTGTGCCTCACCTACTTTATGCAGCTGTCACTATAGCTGTTACTTGCTGAAAGATGTAAACGGCTCTCTGTCCCCTATCATTCAGATCTGAAGAATATTTCCACTATTACTCTACCTGCTGCCCCTGTTCTGAGCATCACGTAACCAAGATGACAGGAGTGTAAGCAGTGATTCTCAGGCCAAGGGGTCATGGCATACTCCCCCGTCCAAAGCCTGCCAGAGAGACGGGCCACGGGGCACCGAGAGATGACAGGATGCGATGATAAAGTGACGTCTGTGCCCATCGATCAGTCTGGCTGTGTTTGCCAAAAGGGAGAGTTCTAGAATCTTCTCAGCCATGATGCGTTTGCAGTGCGGCTCCCGGAACTTGACACGGTGGCCGGCAAAGACCAGCTGCGGTGTTTCTGTCTTTCCTCTCCAGGAATAAACCTTAAGAACGTCAAAATAACCCTCTTAAACCATTTTAACAACTGGGAGATTATTCCATTATACTTGTGGTGACAGCAAGTAGGTTAAACTTAACTACGACCGGGCTGAACCTAAGCCACCCTTTGGGACGTCATTCCGTGCTGCCCAATAAAATTCAGAACTGCAGGCCCTCCAACAGAAGTTGTCACTCATGTACGGTAACCCTACATGGAACCGACATCCCGTGTGACATCAATGCTGTCACACTTGAGTCCAACAGTTCTGAGCTCAGAGGAAGCCTCCAGTCCCTGAGTGGATCCACTTGACAAATAATCCTGTTTGCGTCAACGAGCTGTCGTGCCTGGTTGGTATCGTGATGAAATGCTTCGGCCGTGCAAAAGCCTCTCAGGTACAGGGAAAGACCGCCACGGAACTGCAGCCGAGGGAGAAAAATCACAGCGCATGCTGACGTGAAAATTCAGCAGAGGGGAGCTCAAACAGTCCCAACAGATCTTCTTGACAAGAACAAGACAGATGACTTCCCCAAGGTGTCTGGGGCCAGAAGAGCAGATAATTATGCACTGGGCTCTGAGGGGACAGTATGGCCAGTAGGGTCATGCCACAGTTTGGACTGAAGCCCCCGGACTCTCTCTAGGGGTGCAGCGGCACTGGGGGGGTGTCTGTCCTCTGCCCAGGCTGACCGACAACCCGAGGCCAATGGGTACTGGTGGAGAAGTTCTCACACAAGTCAAGACGATCTGGACCTTCCTGACTGTAAGGCTAATTAAAGCCTCATCATGGCCCTCCGTACAACAGGAGGGGTGTCTCTCCCTGTTAGGAAGACCATCTGTGATTGATAAGAAGAGCGACATTGGGCTGAACACGTCAAGGATTTCTGTGCTCTTGGTTTTTTTCTGCTTGTCAGGATCGCAAATCGGGTCAAATGATGCACTTGGGCGCTTTAGAAACATGCTTTCTTCTCGGGTTCTTGGGTGAGGGGTGCAGATCACAGCAAGAGAGTGTCTTCAGCATGGACAGGCCTTTGACAGAAAGAGAAATCCTCATTTTGATTTTCCCAGAATTCCTTCAGGCGAATCACACCATCTTCATGCTGTCAAAAGCTTGCTGGAGCCAAAAGCATCTGAAAAGAAGAATCAGTTAGTCTGTCACTCAGAGGCGGTGGTGCTCCTCAGGTCTTGGTCTCACGGAGACCATTTCCTGAAATGCCAAGCATCTGAAAGCCGTCCTCTGCCCTTTAACCTTTTCGGGAAGACCCGATTTAGCGAGACGCGCCCACACACACACATACACACGTGGCCCCTGTATGTGGCAGGAGGCCGCGGCTGGGCATGAACTTGTGGGAGCCTCCAGCAGTTGGTGTGCTAAATAGCATATGCTGTTGATATACGGGGACTGGGGCAGCTGTAGACCCTCCAAATGCCTGATTCACACAGTGGCTCAGAGGCTCACAGCATCAACCTTTATCCGTTTGGTCACAGGACTCCTGTGACGAAGGCTTAAGGATCAAGCAACGACCCTGACCATGTCAGCACTGGTGTGAAGCCGCTAAGGAATCAGCCAGGAGACTCCCCATGAAAATGTGTGACTGAGAAAGACAGAGATGGCTGGACAGGGCAACATGCTCCTGTATGCCAGTCTACATGCATCATCAGGAAGCACATGAAACCGCTAACAGCTAATTTGTGTTCTCCACATCCTAGATATAACACAGCTCTCTCCAGACACAGAAATGTAACAAAGTTCTTTTACAGAGTCAGCTATGTTGGCTCCTCGCCTTTCACCCCAGGGATCAATGTGCTACAAGGATCCATTCTGCTGTTCCTATGAGACCCCTATGAAATCTTTTCACAGATCAGCCATTACTGAGCCCTTACCATAGGTCTGCCCATTCAGTGCCTCATCCCCCCATCCATCCCATAATCTGTGATGTCTGAGATGTTTGGTGAACATTGCTGGCAGTTGGTGTGTGTGTGTGTGGGGGGAGGGGGGGGGTGGTGTGCGGTGAGCACTAGTTAAAAGCACATCGGTCACCACGGCAGCAGCCCGAACACGTGTCACAAGCGTTCATGTCTTGGCCGTTCCGCATAGCCGCCTCCCCGCTAACCTGTCAGTACCTTTCCTGTGACGCCTTCTCCATACACTAATAACTCCTTATCAGTAAGCCCCGCCCCCCGCGTGATGCATGCACACTGACATAGATAATTCCAGTTAATTTGGGCCCTTTTCGGCCTTAGTTACCATCAGACGCACTGTGCTGAGTTTTGACACGCTGGCACTGGGGAAGAAATGGGTGGGGGGGGGCTGGGATTGGGATGGGGGCTGAAGCTGGTGTGCATTGAAGGCTGGGTGGGGGAGGGGACATAGGGCCGCACTATGCATCAACAAACCTGGGGAGGTGGACGAAACTGCACCTAGAGGGGGTGCTCTAACATCACTAAAAAAGCCATGGCCAGCGCCCCCCCCCCCCTCCCCCCGCTGTGCCTTATATACTCAGACACAGATTAACTGCCCCAGTTTGTGATTTAATAACCACAGAGAGCAACAGCCAATCACTGATGAGACCATCATTTGGCAACATATCAAAACTTTTATGGCATGTATTTAATTAATTACTGTGCAGAATCACTTCACCAGTGAGTTCTGAAGCATTAATGGGCTTGTATTCTATTCATTACTATTCATTTCAACAGCTGTGTAAATCAGGCTGATCAGATTATTTTAAATAGCTTCAGTTTACAGATTAAAAGTCAGGTTACATTTATTTCTAAGTTTGCTGGCTTGCTTGCATTTAACAGGCAAGATGTGTGGCTGATATTTTTGGCACCAGCATGTGTTTGGATAGTAGTATCCCTCCCTGGGTGCTCTGATCCCTAGATGAGGTGAAGGACCTGTGCTGTGAAGGACCTGTGTTATGAAGGACCTGTGCTGTGAAGGATCTGTGTTATGAAGGGCCTGTGCTGTGAAGGATCTGTGGTGTGAAGGACTTGTGCTATGAAGGACCTGTGCTGTGAAGGACCTGTGTGAAACCTCATGTACCGTCAGGAGCAGACGCTTAAATTAACAGAGTCATGCTGTACTTCAATCCTGCACACTAAAATAGGCCCATTTCTGCCTGTTAGGTAATTATGGGCACTGGCGAGGCTTTCTGCTTTGGCCTCCTCATTCCCATGGGACGGCCTTTCCCTGGCTGCTCTGCAACATCCCGTCACAGCCGCCACCCTGCAGACAGATGCGGCCTGACGTGA
The DNA here is from genome assembly GCA_026781065.1 of Mormyrops boulengeri. NCBI lineage: Eukaryota > Metazoa > Chordata > Actinopteri > Osteoglossiformes > Mormyridae > Mormyrops > Mormyrops boulengeri. Next base: position 12,066,633 of record JAODLD010000069.1, read on the forward strand.
CCTTATTAGCGTGTTTAATGCGCAGCGCTGCACCCTCCGCGTTAGGATCTCCCCACTGATTAGCATTTCCGGCACGTTCTGAGGGCCCCGCCTGACCCCAGGGACCTTGTGCACCTGCTGCAGGCATCTGAGTCTCCGCACAGATCTGACCAGTGGCCAAGGAGGGGCTGACAGCTGGGTCAGGGTGCTTACTCCCTGAACGCGGGATGGTGTTCAGCTCAAGGCAGCAGAACCCCGTCACATCAAGCAGGACACACTCTGACTTTCCTGTGTTTTAACCCAAAACAGCCATTAGCAGACGGCCACAACATGACCAAAGAATGATGTGATCAGTGTCATACCAGTCGCTAGATGCTGTTTGACTGTCAGGCTTCTGATCACTTCTCCTCTTGATGAGAAGCACATTCTCAGTGTACAGTACACTTGTTTTTACAGGAACAATGTTGTTTTAAAATCCTGTTTTAAGTCACCTGATATACTTTCTGTTTCATTGAACCTAATCATTACATTTTAAAGCTAAAACACTACCAGTGTAATTGCCACCTGCAAGATCTTCATTAAATAGGCTTCCCAGCATGTGGAACTGAGCAGATGTTAGTGTGTATGTTCAATAACATTGAACAGGGCAGCTGGATGATTCACATCTGTGATATTAGAGCCCTGAGGGATTCGGTGAGGCAGACCTGATAAGCACCACCATCCCACTCCAACCATGTTGGTTTACCAAAGCTTGCCAGCATTTTTCTGCATGGAACCAGAGTGAAAATGCTGAATTCTGCTGCGGCCATCGCCTGGTTTGACTTATGCTCCTTTTACATCAGGACGCCACTTAAGTTTGGCTTCATGAATAAACCTGACAAGGTGAGCTGTCTTGATGACACCAGGGGTCTACAGGAGAGCTCTCCATGCCCTGGTGTCAGGACTGCAGTGCAGTAACGTCACTTTGAAGAACGTGCAGGGCCTCCACAGGTCCTCCAGCACTTACGAAACTTCACTCACTGAAGGGTAACATGCTAACTTTCCCTGACAAATGCTGGCTAAAAGGAGGGGGTCTGCACAGTGATGTCCCCAAATGTCCTCTGCTCAACCACAACTTCAGGCTTCCCACCTCAGGCATACTGATTTCAGTAAGGCGGATGAGGGACAACCGGAGCTTTGCCAGTTGTACTGCATACCATGGTATTTTCGTTGGAAACCATCACCCCAATCTGCTCGAGATATTTAACTGGAAAATACTGAAATACTGTTGCTTTTAAAAATACCATCAAAGTACTGTATACTGAGGTAAAAAGCACAGAGCGTGTAATGGAATTAAAAATTAAGTATCGCCAAAGCCTAGTGCTCGCTGGGGGGGGGGGGCGTTGGGGTGCCAGTAGTAAAATTTATCGACTGGGTGGGGTACGGCTGCAGCGGTAAAACTTCTTGCCGGCAAATTTTACCACTGCTGGATAGTGGAATGATAGATTTCCAGGGCATTGCACATCATATACGGGTGTCATGGAGCTGCCGTCAATTTATCTGAGACTCTCTAAACTTCCAGGAAACCTGGTGTGTCTGAAACTTACTGTACCATTCAGGTTTGAAATTAAGAAACTCATAATTCTCTTCACCCGTCCTTCCTGCGTAACCTGGCCTGGGAATTGGACTGCTTGCTAAGGTTGAGTAACAGAGGTGGATTTGTGGCAGATATGGTTCAAGCAGCATTCTGGGCTATTTACCACAAGGTCCCATGAACACCAACTGAGTCACGCTAACCTCAGACTGTGAGCCGATTCACAGACACTAACAGCCAAAACCTTATGGGAAGAAAGTTGAGGTTGAGTGTGAATGATCAGGTTTACAGTTAGGGCCACATGGTGTTTGTGTCTTCTGAGGCAGTGCCCTGGTGGCCTGTTAAACAGACTCACTCTGCCCTCTGCAGCCCCTGACCACTGTAGACCAACTTTGACAGACTGTCTGTGACTGCACTCAAAGATATTCATGGTGGTACACGTATCTACCTCAGAAATGTGAACCTGAGGGAATCTCAGGAATCCCAGGGAGTTTGTTACATTTATACATGTATCACTCCAAAGACACAGAAACATCAACCGGACACTCAGATTTCTCCAGAAAGAGTCCACCTTGGGCTTAACCGCACTGTCGCTCAGTCATGTTCCGTTCATGTACTGATGTTATTCATGTTTATACTAGTGGATCTTCACTCCTTCACGCTTAACCCAACAGCACCATTCAAATTTTTACCTAACAACTGCATATTACAATAAATATACATTTTCTTAATATTTTAACAAATAACAAGGCCAGAAACTACCATAAACTATTTTTTTTAATTATACAGATTTTAAGTAATTAGCAAAATAGTACAAATACTTGAAAATCCTGACATTAAAGGCTACCTGTGTAAACAGCAAAAACTCCACATTTATTTCTATTGAATTTAGGTGTAGATTTTACTTTTAGAAATTGCGGTTCGAATCAAAATGCTTTCACTATAGGCTTATGTGTCACCAATACATGCAGTTTAAAAAGAATATTTGGAGTGTAAGAAAATGTTCGGCTACCATTGTGCACAGGTTAAATTCATGTGAAACCATGTTAATATAGGTCACGCCTAAGAGTAAACAACAATATTTTGTTTGATAAATTGTTTTAAATCAGGCTTGGCATTATTGCTGTACCTGGGAATACGGGTCTGGATCTATACACTAAAAACCTTTGTAACAAATAGCTCCAAACAGACCTGAAAGCCTACTCATCGATGATGGGCTGTAATTCATGATCTGACTGGATAAAACTGATTTTAAAAAGCATCAGGAAAATCTCTCTATTCATTAGAATATTAATATAAGATGTATTGAAATAGAATTTGCTCCCCATTATATAAATATGGCCTTATGACACCAATCATTAGTATTCCCAGATGCCAAAGTCTATATGCAATGAAATGAGTCCATAAATATGACATACATATGATTCATGGAAGACGAGGCACAAGTTGAAGGCACCTTGACAAGACTTTCCTCTATCTTCGCCTTAGGGTTATACAGTAACAGGGGAATTGTGTAGATCTTAAAAGCCCTTCAAAATTAAGGTAATGTACATCCAAAACCCCTTTTTTCCCCAGAAAATTGCATAATCAAAAACAAACCCGGTAACATAAACGAATACATCACATTTCCCAGGGGCTGCCAGTCAGATTTGATCAATAACCAAAAATTATATGTTAACGGTAGGCTATAATTACAGCACCATCACTGCCATGTGCCAGATAAAATGAACCGGTTTCGTATTTATTAATACAAAGAAAAAGAAGAGGCTACGCTTTCTCGGTCGATGATGAATGATTTACGCACGGCCTTTTCACAACATCGGAGATTGAACAGAATGCAGCATCTGTTCGGTAGTAGAGGCCTTAAATTGGACCCGCTGCTTAAAAATGTCTAAATTTTCGGGCATTTGATTAGCGTCTTTCGTTGCACTGTACTATAGCTCTGGGGAAGCTTCCTTTTTTCACCGTACTGTAATGTTAACGGATAAGAAGAAACGCAGCTGACCATATCGGGCCAGGCCACAGACCAAAGTCATGCATCTGACATGTTCAGGTCATACTTCGGAAGCTATCATAGAAGGATCTCAATAATTTTTTTTTCGCGAACACAGTCGCACTGACGACGCGTTTACTCACCGGTGCAAACAGAAAAAAACGCAAAATAAACATGAAAACGATAACGATTCCTTCCTTATGCATGGTATGCATGATATATGGTATGCATGGCAAGTGGAAAAAATACGTATTGCGCAGACTATGGGCAAAGACGGCAAAAAGTAATCTCAAGTGCAGGTGAATTACCCGAATGCCTTCCGTTTTTCAGATAACTTTTTATTTTTTTATTTTTAAAACATAGGCCTAATAAATCCAGGGTTTTGTACCAGTTACTATACGCTTAACCAAAATTAACCAAAATTCTCACGTTTGCTCCGATTTAGTCACAATACACAATTAAAATACAAATAAATGTGTAATTAATTGTTCAAAATTGTTAGCGTAACATTGCTATGCAATATATCAGTCTGAATAAACTGAATTCTTTTAACTATTAAAGGCAATTCTTCCCCCCGCAAAATAACTTCACTTTAAACATGCAGGTTTATTTAATTTAGATAGTTTTGATCTTATTTGCGATAAAATGCCAATGATTTACGAAACCATAGATATTGTATAATTCGTATCAATAGCTGAAATGTTACATGTACTGAAAAATATTCATTTAGTGAAGTTAGTAAAAACCTTTTATAAGATCGGGATTGAATGCAATGACTATTAATTTTTGTAAACAAAATCTAAGCTAATCAAAAAAATCGCTACGAATATTCCGGAAGAAAGTCTTCCTCAGAACTGCAGATAATCATTCTTAAACATTTATAGTAGGGGACGTTTTGGATCTTTAAATTTGAACAAATATAAGACTTATTTCTCACTGGAACACAAAATGTTAAATAATATATTATATAGGAATATAAGAAACTATATGGACATATCACGTTCACTTTCTTCTGTGTGATGCACTTAAACATCACATATAAGTTATTCTACCATCACTGGAACAGGCAACAACAAACAGTCAACATTTCTGAAGTTACGCTATTAATATAATACAATACGCGCATGGTTGGCATTCGAATGCATTCTCTTGGGCAATATGGTTCAATATGTAATGAAATACGCTCAGTCGTTCTGCATTTTAAAAATCAATTTCAACCGTGAACGGGTTCCTTTCTGGTATAATTAAGGCGTCTGTAACAAGGGGGAAGCGCCAATCAAAACGACACCCGGGGGTGAGGGGGGACTAGGGGCCGTCACGCATGGCTGCTCTCCCAGGCAGACGCGGATAAGTGTCTGACACAGCAGCGCAAGTGGCAGTCGGGACCAGACATCGCGCTGCGCGTTCTCGTTCCGCCGAGGACTGCGGCCGGCACTGGGCCAGATCTGCACCTGCCTCACAAAGCAGCATCCAGCGCTCGCGATCTGGAAAGAAGCCACATCCAGTGGGTAGGTTCTTTAGTTTGTTCACTGTGTCATCAATAGCTTAACGTGTACGTAGGCATATTCGAGTAAAACACACATTTGAAATGTCAAGATCGCAACGAATTTGTTTTATATAAATTAATATAAAGCAAAAAATAGAAAAATCTATTAAGTCTACAACTTTTCCTAAGTTAGTCTCACGTCTAAGGCTCATATTTGTAATTTGATTTAAAATTTAAGTACCGGCAAAGAAACATGGTTTTATAAAGGCTTGTCGTCATATATGGATATAATCTTTGATGTATAAGACTAGTATCCTGCACGTTTCAAATGTTGATGGAATATTTGAAAACAATGGAAACGATCGAATGGATCCAAAATAGTGGAATCGATTAATTGTGCAAAGTGCAGTATAATTTAAATACATTACTATAGCTTAGAAAACGTTTGCACGACGTTTTTTATTATAGAAATAAGTAACAAATTACTACGGTGATGCATTAATTCCAATATATATTATTTATCTCGTGCTGCGGCACAAGAACTACTGCATGCATGAACACAGAGAAAACACAGTGTTTGGATATGCCTGAATGAAACATGACCTAGACGCAAACCATACCCGCGGAATGTTTTCGCGTCAACATGTTCTTTGCTTTCACAGGCTAAGCATGGAGCTCAGTTTCCTCCCTTGCGCTTTCTGGGATAATGACAGCAAATTTCAGCAACACCACCTGGCGGATGTCCTGACGAGTGTCCATGTGACGCGAGACCTTCCGCTCGGCGCCGCTTTCGGTCCCTGCGTCCTGCAGAACACTTTCTATGACACCATCGCTTTTATTGCCTTGAAATCCTGCGACAAAAGAAACGGATCATACGTTTTTCGGGTAAGTTCTGATAGCTGAGTGATGCGAGCTTTGTTTATGAATGAAATGATGTACAGCTACGTTTCTACTTACCATACGCGTTATTTTGGACTATACAATGTGAAAAATTACTTGTTAGGCCTATGTACATTATTTTTTTAACACTAGAACAGTAGTATGACGGATATATTAATATTTACTTGTCAGACCCTGTCTCATTTTGCAATGACTACCATTAACTTGAAGCCAAAGTTAATCGTGGATTGTACGACTTTGGCATTTAAACAGGTGGATACGGAGACAATGAACAATTCGCCTCTGGCGTTATCCTGGTTGCGATTTGTGCAAGCCGCTTGCAACAAAGATGAGCAAAACATGGAAGCGTATCTCAAAAACGGACAGTTGTATTTCCGGTCCCTGCGGAGCATTCGGAAAAACGAAGAGCTATTGGTGTGGTATGGCGATGAACTCTCCCACCTGTTAGGATTTACCGACCTAAAACCTACGAATCCCAATAACGGTAAGCAATGATCCCTCATCATCTCCCTATATCTGTAATATTATTTTCCAACTATATCAGAAAAGTTAATCCAGTAAGTTACACTTGGAATAAAGTACTATAAATAAAGTATAACGACGGAAATGTTTCGTATATTTAGCTGTTTCAGTAATTCAGTTACTCTCAAACACACAGTAATATGGTTTATTTATTGTACAGAATTCAAGTGCATCAATTGCAGTCAGACCTTCAAGAACGAGTATCCCTATCTTGCGCACTGTCGATTCCTTTGTGCGCAAATGAAAAATGAATTTCCCCATCAAAAAACTCTGGAAGTAAAGCAGCAGCTACAGCACCGCGTCACCGACTTCCATAACATTGCCAGAGACCTGGAACACAAAAAATCCAGCACCAATGAGGACGCCGCCAACGTGGTGCAACTTCGAAAAAGGAAGTATGAAGAAAGCGAGAGCCCTCGGGCGAAGAAATCAGTCTTACTGGAAAAAAACAACATTTCTAATGCCAGTAACATTACAAATTTAACCAGGGATATCTCTGCTGTTCCAGAGTTCGCGGTTTCTCTTACGAAGCTCAATGCAGACCGATGTCCATTTAAAAAGGACCTGGCAGGATACAAACAGAGTGCTTTTACCGAGGTTAAGAGGGTGAAGGAGAAGATTAAGAAGGCAACGGATGCAGTTAATGATATGGTACACAACAAAAGTGGACAGAGCCGCGTCGGGATAGATGCGAGGAGTTTACAGTCATCAGGAAGCGCCTTTTCATTCGTTTTGCCGAAGGGTATCCGAGAGGAGCAGAAGAGCGCTTTCTGTAAACCTGACAAAAGGACAGTAAACGACTCGGCAGCGCACCCGTCCCGTACACTAAGCGGTTCCTCAGAGCGGCCGCAGGACATGTCAGAGACGATTACCTCCAAGACTGTATTGGGATACAGCAGTCTGATGGGTACCGCGTTGTTAAACAGAGAGCTGCCTGGTGCGCAGTCAGTATCCAGCAGTCATTACGCATACACACCGGAATCATGGCCCCGGGCCGCTGGAGTGCATCTACAGACCGCGTCCCTTACACTGCTGCCGCCGACGCTCACCTCCTTCGGTGTTTCCGTGCAGAACTGGTGCGCCAAATGCAACTTGTCTTTCCGAATGACTTCAGATCTGGTGTTTCACATGCGGTCCCACCACAAAAAGGACTTCGCCGCAGAGTCGCAGATGAGGCGAAGGGAAGAGAAGCTGTCTTGTCCCATATGTCATGAGTACTTCCGAGAACGCCATCACCTGTCTCGTCATATGACATCTCACAGTTAGGGCGCTAACGAGGAGCGAGCGCTGCGCATTTGCCCAAGAATGTCTGTACATAAGACATTTTTGCATCTTTAATTCAGTATTCCCACATGCATTCTGCATAAGTCAGTCCTCGTTTACTGAATACCGCTTTATATATATATATATATAGCGGAATAAAACATTTAGTCCACATGACGTGTGCATTTTATCAACGTTTAAATATGTCATTGTAAGTCCTAACAATGAAGCGTAACTTCTTACGCAACGGGATATTTAAAATACCATGTAACGAATTTCTTACTGGGCTAGTGCGTCCGTTAGATGGCAGTAGAGGTACATTTAGTTGCCCTGTGTCCTCAGTATCTGTATGTACTGATGTGTTGTGTGGGTTTGTTGGTCATGCTGGAGACTACATGCCGCACAGAACTCTTCCTAGTGCCTTAAGAAACTCAGGGTTAAGCGTTCACCGTATAGCGCAGATTGGAAAATCTTTAATTTACTGTTCATGCTGTATCGCATTTTTAATGAATGTTATCTATAGCACGTGAATTTCTTACGGTTAAGATTATTTGTAATCATATTTCCATGAGTAATGATTTTCAACTTGACCCCCACTCCCTCACTACAGTTTGGTATCCGCGGAAATGTAGAGCAGAAATGAACGGCTTTTGGTATTCACATGCCCTACTCTCTTCCAGAGTCTTTTTATCTTTTGTGTTCTCTTTTCAGATAGTTTGGTCAACAGTAGTAACTCTATCTATACAATTAAATATATTAAACCAGATTTCCCCATCTGTCTATCTTTATTTTACCAGCCTTTTCTAGATGGTACACAGATAGCAACAGATTCATTCGACAAGTTATTCCCTGCTTTGCGCCTGTAGCCTCCAGGTTACGTTCCGGACCCCCGTGACCCTGAATAGGACAAGCGGTTACAGAAAATGGAGGAATAATATGACTAAAATTCAAATCTGAAAACTTCCACAAAATTATTTGCAAATGAAACTCCCTGCATTATATGGCGCCTTAATCAAGACCTTACTGATCTGACATTTTCCTGGGAAGCACACAGTATATATATGGAAGGAAACAAAGAATTTTTGATAATTTTTAAAAAGATATCGCTAATGTTGTGTCTGACATCTGGAACTACAATTCTAAGCAGTATTTGTAGTATCACTAAAAACCCCCTGTGCTGAACCTTGCTGTGTGTTAAGCCATCTGCCTTTACATCTTTATTTTTTTTTATCTTGCATGCTACTTGTCCAGCATATATAGGGTCACACTGACAAGTCATTACACTGAATGCTTAATACAAATCATGTCTCTGACGCTGGAAAGGAAAAGTCTAAATCGTTCTCTTTAGTTAAGGTTGCTGGGCTTAAATATGGGTCACTGAATATAAAAGAGTGACATGGCTTTAAATGAATAAAGCCAAAGGTCAGACAGAAGTCAGGCACGCTGAGATTGTGCTGCAATGAAAAGCTGAAAAGAAGTGAGTGTTTCTATAGTAGAGAGAGAAGCTCAATTCTAAATGGTTACAGGTGTTTGGTACATCAGGTAAGTCCTGTGGCAGATTAAATGGAAAAGATCTAGTTAGAGGTTAAGTAACAGCAGTGATCCAAAACCGAGCCCAAGGTGTCCTTGAAAGTGGTCTGCATGCCATTTGACATTCATATGAACTGCAAATAATGACTTCCCTGCATATGTGGCCAACATACTCACACTGTATATCAGCGGTGTTGTTAGGCCTAATTTAGGAGGGCTTTAGCCCCCTTAAAATGTTTCTTAGCCCCCCAAATAAATGTGTATTTATTGGCTAAAGTCATGAATAGCTTTTTATATTATATATAAGTTTGACATCACCCCGCCAGTAAAGACTGAGCCCCCCCATCCATTAATCTCTAACTATGCCCCTGCTGTATATAGCATAAGTACATGTGGGCCTATGAACATAAATCCATTGACGACCGTGCCTTAACTTGCCCAGAAACAGGTGATAACGTATTCCTAGGACATCCACTTTCTCCACTCTAATCAGCAGACTGCTTCCCATTAAAATGTAGTGCAGGTCATCTGAAAGCCCCACCAATTTCACTAATGATCTCATAAGCAATTGCTCTAAAAGCATGGATGTTCTACTTTATAAAATGTTAATGATGTGTTTTTCAAGTGATTTCATGAAACTGCAATTTCTTTGAATTATCACCACTCCATCAGAGATCTATAATTTTTATTAATATCACGGATCATATCCTGTTCCTTAAATAAGCAGCAATCTCAGATAACATCTTTACAGGCATTATTAGTAATGCCGAAGACGGCACCTTTTCTCTGGCAGGTACAGTGCTCGCTAATACATATAGAGGGCGCTGTATACACATGATTCGCTGGAGTCTGGGGGAAAAATCAAGTTGGAAATGTGTGGTAAAACACTTTCTGTGAAAGGTTGTTTTTACCACAGGGAAGTCAACCAGCATGAAAACCATAATTACAGTAATTCCATATTTACTACAACACTCAGCCTTGTCCTGGATAAGCATCTGGGAGATGGATAAATGGACGTATTTATGACATTTATACCAGAATGTCAGCAGATAACACATCGGTTTTAAAATTGAAGTTTTGAATGTTGTTCATTGATCACTATACGGATATATTTGTTAACAGTTCTCTGTGTAAAGTTGGAGCCATTTGGGTTAATTACAAAGCCTATAAACCTACCAGAATCAGGAAACCTTAACCTCGGCAAATTGCTGCTAGTATCTACACCGAGCATTCTGTTATTAATTCGAGCCAAAACAGACGTTATTTAAACACCGGAGCTCATGTGATTATATATTGCCTGAGGTCTTGAATCCAGCGCGGTAAGGTGAGTCACCTGAGCTTTTTAGAAATGCACAGAGGTCTACAGTGTTTGATTGTGTTCATAAGATTTGCGAGCCATTAATTGATCAGCCCTAATTTGGAAAACTAAATATTGTGCTTGGTGCGGTGGGAGGGGGCTGATTCATTGCCTATACATGTCAGAGCGATTCCCTTGGCGGCCGCAGGGCAGCTGCGGGGCATTTTCCTCCTCACGGATGATTGCCTCCAACATCAACGGCATGAGGCTGCCCACTGGAGCTGGACCAGAGTTGGGGAGGTAACATGGGTAAACTTTCGAACAGTACTACATCTTATGCTGGAGCTCCCCCTGGTGGGTCATTCAGTGATTTTTTTTTTCAGGGAAGAATGACGGGTCAACCAACGTGGGTCTGTATGTCCAAAATGCAGCAGAGGTTTATTTCACCCCTCTGTGTGAAGGCTGACTTTAACATCATGGGCATATGTAGCAATGGAAAAAAATCAATTTGCAAGCCTGCGTGACATTTTAAACACTGTATGAATCTGTTCATTTGTGTATGCCAATTAAGACCATATGCAATAACATATTTTTGGTAGCAGAATATTTACATTCCTCTCCTGAAACTGCATATATGCGTATGGGAGCGTATGTGGGTGCGAAACATAATAATGTTGCTGTCTTTCACCACAGGAACCCAAGTACAAAGAACCTGTCCTCTTTATGATCTGTTGGTACCCAGATGGACATTGGGCAGATGTCCCCATTCCTCTCATGTTCTGCCAACATGGGTCACAGCCCCAGCAGGCACAGAATGAACAGATCTGCAGCTGAAACCCCGCGAAATTCAGCTGAAGGTCTTCACCTTCCAGCAAGTATGTGTTTAGGAAAATGTCACTGCTTCAGACGGTCCTGCGCTTCTGTTTTCAGTCAAATTTGAACTGGAATACATGTAAACAATAAGCAAACCCCATTTGTTGCTACATTCCATATAAATGACTGTAACAACTTCAGTTCTTCCAAAAAAAGAGCCTCCTGTTGTTTAGAGTTCTCCTTTGTATGCTCCCTTTTCTGCTGACATGTGCAGCTATCATGCAAAAACGGACTGTGAGCATGTGGACACATTCATGCGTCGATCATTTAACAAGAAGTTTAACAAGAAAGCAGATTACGTGCAATTCAGTATCATTGCTTTAGGTTTTATTCATTATTTCTGATAACTACTTTCCTCATAATTTAAAACACACATAAAGAGCTGCTAAAATGTATTTGCTAATTAAGAAAAAAAAGTACATATACTCAAAATACATAGAAAAATAGCTTTTCACATAATGCCATTTTGTAGGTGGCACAAAATATTTTTAAAAAAAGTTCAATAAGCTGAAATAATTAGGGAATTTTGAGAATAATTTTAGTAGTGAAATAGTATATAACTTTTTACAAAATAATACCATCAAAAAGGGTATTTAGTATGTACAGTGTAGAATAAACACGAGAATATGCAACTTAAATTATTCAAGATGACTGTGAATTTGCAACCTGTAAAAAATAAGTCATACGGCTGGCTGTTTGACACCACCAGAAGGTGGCGTGCTCTCATCGCTGGCATGCAGAGCCAATATGGACAATCTGAATGCCGGGATGCAGCTATCTGGTGGCTGCAGAGCTGTCACCCCACAGAAAGAAGAGACCAGAGTCCTCATTTAACTGTCATACCTTCCAGCACTGTTACCTGACAAGAAGCAGCATTGTTACTAATCGCAGCCTTCTCAAACTCTCCGATTTCCACTGCTTTGCATTCATATACATCTTAAGCTTTAAACAAATGCTTATTCACTTACTCATCTACATTATAAATATCATATTATGATAGTCTTTACTTTCTATTCGGTATATCCAAAGGAGCAGATACACCAGCTTGTGGATGACTGCAGATAACATACCTGTTAGCAGTCTGCCCCAAAGAGGACTGCAAAATGTGGGACAGGAAACGCCAGGTGGTGGGCGACAGCCCTGGACCATAGTCACTTGGCCCAGAAAGCAGCAACAATGGGAGAAATTAAGCTTCTAAACCTATATGGGGTGGGATTATGCTGCACTGCCAGTCACTGACTGGAGAACCGCGAAGCGAGTAGATTAAACCAGACAGTGACTGACAACACGTGATAATCAAAGCCTCATTTTTCCAATCACTGGAAAGCAGAACTCCATTCTGCCCAAGGTCTGCCCCCAGGGGGCTTGGGAATGGTATCTCCCAGGCCTCTCTCTATCTGCAAGCACAGGTCTCCACAGACATGCTGGGGTAGACCTTCAGAACGACGTTGTGGCCCTCATCCAGGAAGAGCACGCTCAGGGGGTTCATCTTATCCGGCACGCAACAGGGCTCTGGGATCCCCGAGGTGATGCCCACTGCCTTGACGATGCTCTGGATGGTGGCGTGGTTGGAAGGCCGCACCACCTGCGGGAGGGAGAGGGGGCACAGCATTAGTGTGACCTGCTCCTGCTCCTCATGCTCCCTAAATGTGAAGCTTCATTTACAGTTTATGGCCGTTTTACTCTGGCTGTAGGGAAATCCATCAGTTTGATATGTCTGCTATATAACTTATACAGCTTCCTTTCCCATGATATATTCCATTTTAAATATCCTGCACTGAAAATCCATTTTAATAAATTACATAATTCTGGATGGCATACAGAATTAATAAACTTGCACTTCACATGACTTCATACATATATATTATAGCTGTTCAACGGAGCAAAGTCATAGTTTAACTGGCAATGTTCCTACAGCACACTGAGAGCAGCCTATTGAAAAGTAGCACACAGTAGTAGACCCCAGTAGCCAGTATTTGTGGTTGAGGAAGTCCTAAAGTCTTCCTCCATATAAATTTCTGCTAGGAAACATACCCCTGCCTGGACTGAGAGCATTTGGACGCTCACATGTAAACGGTCTAAAGGCTGACCTTAGACATAGGGAACTGGCAGGTCCCAGAGCAGTAGTAAGCATCAAACGATTTTGGGGACAGGATCCACTCGCTCCAGCCTATGTCGGCAAAGTCCACCTTCAGGTAGCGTCGGAAGCAGCTACGGGGCTCATCCCACTGCCTCCGCCGGGCTTTCTTCATGGTCTTCTCATCAAAGCTGAGCACCAGTGACTGGCTGGGTCCATTGCTCTCCTCCTGGCTCTTTCTCTTGCTGGTCTTCTTGGTCGGCTTTGGCTTCAAAGCCAAGTAGGATCCCTCCCATAGGTCGAGTTTCATCGGAGCCTCGTACTCGACCTCTGGCAGCTCGTTATTGTCGATGTGGTCCTGAGAGTAGGTGTCCCTTTTGACCCGAGCATCAGCAAAGGAGTTAGGAGGCTCAGTGGGCTCTCCGGCAGTCAAAAAAGGGTCGTATCTTTGGAGGGTCTTGGCTACACTGTTGGGTTCCGAAATGGATAGGTCGTTGGCATACACCAGAATGTACGGCAGGTTGCTGGAGGATGCCAGCTCCCCATATGCTCGGTAGTGTTCGCCGAGGTCAAACTCGGCCATGATGAAACGCTCGTTCGTGTTTCGGACTTCCTTCAGGACATGTGAGATGTCCTTAATGTGCCACGGCCCTCTCCGCTGCAGGACCAGCGTGAAGTTTGTCAGCAGGGCCCCAGGGCTGCCATCCTGTAGGACGCTCCAGAGCAGCAGCTGGACAGGAGGCAGCATGTGCTGGGGGCCACAGTAGGGGCCCCTGGAACGTTTGCATGGCCACGCCCTCTGCCTCAGGCGCTTGCTGAAGAAGAAGTGTATTGTTGAAGACAGCACCACCTCTGATTCCTGGATGGACGTTAGGTTGAACTGGTACAATACCCTCTCCTCCACAATTTCTATGAAAAACACACCAAAATCAGTTATACATCATTACAATAATCCTCCCAGCTTCAGGGCTTAAATATCAAGGCAACTCTTCTGTGAATCATATTTCTAGTGATTGTATACCTATGAATGGCTCCTGTTTGGACCTGGGCATATGGAAATACTTATAGTTGGCCCCAGATGATTTCTGTACATTTTAAAATGTCTGATGGCATTAATAGGACCTAATCAAGCGGTTTAGTGTACTTCGGACTCTTGCGGAAACTTCAAAGTGATATTTCTTATGATCATGTTCTTTCTGCAATTATGGAACAATGACGCAGTATTATGTGAAAGCCAGTATATTACAGAAGCTGACTTCATGGCTCTGGGATTAGCCTTTCAAAAACACCATCCAGCAATAAAAGTCTGCTGAGAGCGTCTCTGTTGATCCTCCAGGGTGCCCCACTAGCTTCGCGCACTGGAGCGCCAGTGTCCTGTAACCTCCTCGTTTTTCAGTGTGGCAGCTGCGTCGGGCTGAGTGGCATTAAGAAGATCCCTGCCTGGGATACTTTAGCCCACAGAAAACTGGCCTGAACTGAAGAACATCTTACAATTAAGATTTTATATAATTTACATATTCCAGTGCTTATTCGTTTTTATTCTGTTTTATTGTATTGTGTTTGTTCTTATTTAAATATTATGTCTTTTATGCGTACTATGCTAGGCTACTAGATTAAGGAAAATGTCCCCAGTTTAATCACTAATATTTTACTTATCAATCAGTTGACTTTTGTAAAAATATTTGTTTGTTTGTTTCTAGATTTATTTATTTATAACAGGGCGTTTCGGACCTCTAAATAGAACGAGATAAAATTGTGATTTTTAGATAAGCAGGTTAAAGCTTTTGTATTAATGACAGGAATAAACAAATTTGAGGAATGAAACGTGTGTAGAAGGTACGTGGGAAAGCGGAGGCGTTATTTTCATGGAGTCTGCAATTGACGCTAAACACAAATCAAAGTATAAAGCGTCAATATGATAAGATGCACAGAATCATAAAAACTTAGACAATGCGAGTTTTATTATAAAAACAACGGTAGGCACATAGCCAGCCGTATATCTCACTCATATTAAATGGCATAAGACATTAGCGTGTTTAAAAACGCCAGGAGGATCTTACAAAAGTTTTTATAATTAGCGTTACCATGAATACTATAAGTACCTGCGTTGCCTTACCAACAAAATACGATTTTTGGATTTTAAAGAATAAGAAGGTAAGCATATTGTAGAAATTACTTGGAGACTCTAACGGATGATATCCCCACTTCCCATTTTTACTTATCCCAAATGAAGAGAAGCTGTGAACGCTCACCCGGAGTTGCTTTAAAGCTTCGGACTGTGTTTCCGTCGCCGGGGCTGTTGCGCTCCCTGTTGTACTTATCGTAAAGTTTAAACATGTGCACTGAAACCATATCCCGGGATGCGCTGGAGGCGATCTTGCCAGGGGAGGACTCGAACATCTCGCCTTGGGACGATCTTCTTGCGTCTTGATGATCAGATGCGTAAGATCCGAGGTAAGAATCGATGAGACATAATAACAGGTGCACCAGAATTATACCTGCCATTCCTAATACAACCGTTAGACGTTTTATAAAACCCCGGATCATTCACCAGAAACAAGAATAAGAAATCAGCTGGTGCGCTGGGGTTTGCTTAAAACATACCATTAAATCTTGACGCTCGTACTGATTAGCATTAGTTTTCACAATTAATTTCATAAAGATGCTGTTCATGAATGCACTCTTTTTATGCAACCTAATGCAGCACCGTTGATACACTTGTTTCTTCTTACCGCCAGAAACCGGGAAGTAAGACTAAGGCAATGAAAGATGCTGACGTCTGCTGGTCTTGACCAACGAAATCCGTCGCTGCTGCACATAGCTCTCACTGGAAGCTGCGTCGGGGAAATGATCCCTATAATGGATTGGAGCTGGAATCAGCCCACGGGTCACGCGTGGATTTCTACGTGATGTGTGGACTTGCATGTATTGTCTTCGCTTCTTTGGCAACAGTCCTGAGAACTATAGCATAATTATCATGCGCAAGATATTGTGCGAAAAAGCGCAAAACTTTATTTTATTAATCTTTAATATTTTTTTATTTTTGATCTCCCTTATTGCCCAAGTTGAGTGCGTTATCTTTAATCCAGTTTTCTGGAGCATAGTGGTAGCCCTAAGAGTTTGTGCAATTATGTGCAAAACTTGTGTTGCTCCATTCTCGGTGATTTTATTGCATCTGTTTCGGTGTGTGCATGTTTTAATAACACATCGAAAGGTGTTTTTACTCCTGCATAACATATTTATCTTGTTTGCATATTATTAGCAAAAACCATCGCGAAATGTATCTCTCCACAAAGTGTAACAAAAGGCCGTTACTGTTCTGACACTGTGGAAAATATTCGCATATAGTGGGCCATTAATCGCAGGATTCACTGTGGGGCTGTTAGACGTTATTCATGGCTCTCTGTACGTGACCTCTGCCAGGGGAACGGTCGCACCTCGCCGGGTCGTTTTTGTTTTCCGTCTGCAGCGCTGCAGCACAATACCGGGGCTGTGAAAGCCAGCGGCTCCAGCGGGGGCGGCACCAAGCTGAGCCGCTTGGGTCATTTTGCCATTAAACGCCGTCCCATAGCTGGGGCCACCGAAGGCTCCTTTTCACTCTGTGCTTGTATCTGCCTTAAAACTCCTGAGACTTCGCCACTTTGACACGGTTACTAGCGGATCAAAGAGTAAATCAATCCAGAGGAAGATTTCTTGCTGTATTTTATTGTAGGTCCTCTGGCAGGCGAAGTAATTAAGACGTATGACGCCACTTTTTTTGTTTGATGAGAATGTATGTAGGGAAGGAATTCGAATTAACTCTGGGTCACATAATTCCTTCTTCCTGAATCGAAGTAATCAATGGCATCTCTAAGGTACCTTAAAAAAAATCCCGTTCATGCTGGACGCTATTGACCGCTGTGTCCGGTATGCTGAGTTCTTGCCAAAATAATGATGATCATAAATAGCACAAGGCTCGACAGGGAAGATGAGCTCAGTTGGATTCACGCTTTCAGTGTTTTGGTCCGTAATTACGGAACAGCCCGCTGCTGCGCCTGTGTAAACCAGATTTGTGCGTGCTTATGTGTTTGAGTTTTGGTTCATTCAAGTTTTTTAAGAAGCTATGCGGCGAAAGAAATACATGGGGCTGCACCCTGGAAGGAATTGCGATTAGAAAAGGAACCATGATCCTCTGTTTGATTAATCACAATGGTCAAGGAATTCGTTGGGTTCAGCACATAATTACGGTGCTACACTGAAGAACGCAAAGGAATCTGGGAAATCCAGTGTGGATTACCACAACCCGGTAATATCAGTACATGTCAATATATAAATACCTTAAATGCAGGACAAGATGTCTGCCAAAAACAAGAAACACTGCGTGACTTGAACAGCTAGAGCGCCTGTGGGTCTTTCTTATAGAAGCTTAATTTATTTCTCATAAGTTGAATAATAAGGCCAATGCACTAACTGAGAATTATTCATCCAGTCATTTGAGTGAAAAATGACTTGAATAGTCTTCAAGACACGATGGTAACTGCGAATGTGGCAGGGACGCCTATCTTATGTTATTACGCGCAGTGGTGGAAATTTTTCATACTTAAATAGAAGTGCAGATACCACAGAAAAATGTTTCAAGGTAAAAGACATGCAGTAAAAAAACTACTTAAGTAACAGTTAAAAAAAAAAGTTTTAAAAGTAGTCAAGTAAGAAATACTTGGCCGACATTCAAATCTATTGATTTTATAAAAAGCAACATATTGTGTTAAATTCACCCAATACAGGTTTGTATATAAGTTATAGTGCAGCACTATAAGGAAAACTGAGTCACATATTTTCCTGTTATGCAGAAAGCTTGCTGAGCTGGCTAACACAGACTAGTAGATTGACATTTTTATTCAGTGGAATACAAAAAATAAATCAATGGGCAACATTTAATAGTAATTACTATTATATTGTTATTATAATAACAGTATACGCATTTTGCAGGCCGGTACTTTTAGACCTCTTATAAGTGGTGAAATAGCCGACTCAAGCACGCGTCTGCCATTGGGGAAATTGCTGATTGTCTAATCCCATTGTTTCAGTAGTAGCTAGTCCTTGAAACTTTGAATATCGAAAAAATTAAAATAGGCTATCGGCCAGCAATTTCGGTATGTTAACCGATAGGCTGATATCATGCATCTCTACGTATCTTTCTTCCATCTCCATAAAGCCAATAGCCTATGTAATGTAAAATAATAATAATAAAGAAATATATTGCTCAAGAATTGTCAAAGAAAATTGTGTTCTCGATTCTGAGTGAAAAATTGTGATTCATAATTTACCCAGAATTGCGCAGCCCTATACTAAGGTGCGCTGTTTTTTTTTAAGGTAAGTCAAGACTGTCGTGCAGAATGAATCAGAATAAAAAGTAGTTACAGTATTTGGCTAAGAATTGTCGTGAGGTTAAAATAAAAGTTGCAACAATTTTAAATACTCAAGAACAAAAAACCTACTTTGTAGGCCTAACAAAGTTTTTGTACTTCATTCCTTTACACCTCTGATTGAGCGCTAATTCGTAGGCCTACTTAACGTTTCCACGGAAGAACAGTTTAAAACGGTTCGTAGCTGTAGTAATTAGGGTAATAGAGTGTGTAAACTTATTATTTAAAGCATTTTAAAAACTATATCGGTTAACTGCATTCCACTTTAAATAGTATTTCAAAATAATTAGCCTTCACTAATTTTCTGTGTTATTTTTATTGTGTTATTTGTAAAACAATACCTATTGACAAGTAAGAAATAAATGGCAGTGTATCTGCTGTATTCATTGGGCTAATCTTGTCTGGAAGTTAGCACGTCCGTTTTATCAGAACTTGAATCTGCAAAAACTAATCTCACGGGTTACTGAAAGTTTAGCTGAACACCCTAAGTGTATGGTTCTGCTGATTTTCAATGTCACAACCATATTCTGACACATCACCCATCCATCCACCCATTTGTACATCCT
This sequence comes from Mormyrops boulengeri, assembly GCA_026781065.1. NCBI lineage: Eukaryota > Metazoa > Chordata > Actinopteri > Osteoglossiformes > Mormyridae > Mormyrops > Mormyrops boulengeri. The sequence goes on from JAODLD010000069.1 coordinate 12,086,097, forward strand.
GTAGCACCGACATATAACATAATAGACCAGCCACAGTTATTTTGAATTATAGCTACAAATGTCGTTGGATCTATACTTGTTGAGCCGCTGGTGATGCAAAACCAGTGAGACGGGAAATAAAACACACTATATTGCAATTATTAAAGAGTAACTGTTTTAATGTAAATCTGAAACACACGTAATCATCGATCTGAATGGTAAAGGGCATAGACAAATACACACACTCACATACGGAGGTTTCCTGTTTATATTTCATTGAATTAGTTATTTTTCCCTTCAATGCATTGAAAAAAAGATACATTTGCGATTATGGATAAAGACGTTAATGGTTATTATTTTGCCGGAGTTTTATTTGTCTGATGTGTGGTTTCGCAGAAGAAGGCTGTCATGCCTTTTCCTGCGAGTTTTACTTATTCCAAGCCCCTGTTTCGGAAGGCGCAGTCGGTTTAGTTTTGAAACGAACGTATTAATAATACGTCATCCGTAATTACCAGTGATTGTGAGTCGGCCACGGTTACCGGATTTTATTTTATTTGTCTCCACCCGTACTAGTTTGTATTGGCTATTGTTGGTCTTGATGGAAGCACAGTTAGTCCTTCAGCACTGTATATCTGTATTTCAGTCAGTTCAAGGGTTTTCTTAACGCGGATTGTTTGGAACATCATGCAGTCACGTCAGGCAAATGAGCGCCATTCTGGCAGTGTGATTCTGCAGTGCCTGTCCCCGTACTGCCTGATGACATTTACAGATTGACACTGAGGTGAACCTGTTACATACAGGTGGCCGTTTGTTATGCACTCTGCCTGATAATGATAGTGGTACTGGGTGACAGGGGAAGTCCGTGAAATTAATTTCAATAAACAAACGGATACTTGTGCGAGGCTTCCCTTTACATAGCTTTCCCTGACATAACATAGAAGTTGGAGTGTTTAATGACAGTTAATAGATGTCTTCATCTATACTACAACAAGGTTTCTTTGTGTTTTCTACAAGTCTGACCTCAATAAAGGTCTTTTATGTCTGTTCTCATAAGAAAGGTGGGAGTTAAGTAAAATTCAAGATATGTTTAATGTTTGTAGCAGAGCTGGTTAATCCTAAGTTGAGCTACTCAGATACACAGATATGTCACACAATGGTCCATCTAAAGGATTAGTTTCTACTTGTATTTCTTGGGCAGCCATATATTTTTCTTCTTCTTACTCTGTATTTTTGCCTTTGAATGAAATGGAAAGTGCTAACGTGCATCTCTGGGCAGCCTCTTAGGCCAAGAAATGATTTAGCTTGGCTGCATAAATCATGCTGCTAAATGCAGCTAGCTTGTCTGCAGTTAGCTTCCTGGGTCTACAATGACATGCTGTGTAAAAACATAAACACCTGTGATTCTCATAAAATAATAGACAAATCCAGAAGGATTGTGTAGATTTTCTTTCATCTTCCACTCCTGGTTTTAGGTCAATGCTCCTTTAATTACATGAAATGAAACAGAATCCTCTCTCCGTCGCTGTTTGCAAACAAGTGGCGGATTTTTTTGGTGCAGGTCAGCCTGTTCCCTGTGCCTGAAACAGTCCAGCTATCCAGTCAGAAGGTCCCTCCATGCAGTTCTGAGCAGTAAGTAATCATCAGATAATCCCCCAACCCCCAGTTGAAGGTTTAAACCCATCATGCCTGTGCTGGATAATAACCCCCCACCTCCCCAGCATCCCCTGATCTACTTGTTCCTGTTTCTGTGGCTACTCTTCCATCTTTGTGATCACCTTTAAAAGTATGCACATATCATGGTGCCCGCACACTGTAACTGCTGTTAGCTGGGCCAAGTAGTGTGATGTTATTTTAAGAGCCGACAGCAAGAGAGCAGAGTCAGGAGGCAGCAAAACCAAAGATTTCCATGTAGGAATCCTGCTTAGATCACGGCTCTGCTGGAAATCAAGTTTGTGGCACTAATCCGGGCCATGACCGGGTGGGGACTGGGCTTTCCCTCTAAAAATTAGGCCTGTCGAATGCCGATGTAGCTGTATGATGGAGATTAAGGTGTGGGGGGGTTGAGGGGCTAGGGGAGGGGTGTAAGCGGGCAGGTTGGTGGCAATTGAGACCAAATCGAGATCAGATCATCACCAGATCTAGGAAACGTTTCATTAACTCCCTCCAGTCCTCTTTCACTGGGCCACGTCAGGCTGTGTGCTCCGGGGCTTAAACACACTGAGAACATTCCATGAACAGAAAAGGTACAGTGGAAGAGGAAGCCTGTTCAGAACACGTCACGCGGATCTGAGCCGGACTGCTGAGGGGTTTGATTTATATGCCGACAGCTTGTATCTGGGACATTTAGCCGCCGACACATTTATTTTTCATGCACAGTTGTGGAAAGCAGGAATGTGGGTTCAAACCATTCTTGAAAGGAAACCTCAGCTTGCTGCCTCAATCACATGAGCGGTGCTGTAAACAGGAGCCCCTCGGGCCAGCGGGGAACCGGGAGAGCCGTAACTATATGATTCAGCTGCCCCACGTCAGGAGAACTACAGCGTTTTGGTTGTGGAAGGAGCTTCCGCTTGTAGCCGTGTTGGATGATGGAGCCGTCAAGCCAGAGCACTGGATTTAAGTTCCCATGGCTCCAACATTTGAGGAGCATCAGGGCTCTTTATTGCATGGGTTTACCCAGGCTGAAGCCTAGAGGCCTCTGCTAAAGAGGGGCCTCACCTCCCCTGATCAACCACATATACCATCACCACTGTCCCACCCCCTCCAATTCCAAAACTTTTACCATGATCACCCTGCCCTCCAAATTTATGGGTGGGGGGGGGGGGGTCATGATGACTCAAATAGCCCAGGAGGTTCTGGCTATGTCAGTGTACCTCTGATGATCCTGTACCATCCACACACATTGCTTCTCCTGGATCAGACCTCAGATACCTCCAGAGGCCCTAGATACTACTAAAAGCACGCTCAGCATGCTGACCTCAGGCGCTTGTCCGCTCTCTGCCTGCTTTTTTACCTGCGTGCCTCTTGATGGCTTCCTTTGAGGGTGCGGCCAATGAAAACACATTGGCTGCCAGCATGGGCTGCTCAGACTCACTGAGTGGGTTAAACACAGAGCAGAGCGGCAGATAAACCTGATTATTACTGTCTGGGGAACCCCTCACCGCAGGTCGTGGCTCCAAGGCTGGCGGCACGTATTTAAAAATCTGTAAAATGCTTCACTATTATCCCGAGATCCCATATCAGATTTATTTTGTTGTCGCACATCTGATATTTATCTTATGCTTTCCCTCACATCCTTAAATTGCAAGGACACAGCGGTAGTCACAACACGGGCGGGCCGTTGGCTTTTATTGGGGAGTTGCATGGGGGGGGGGGGGGGGCACACGGCCGTCAGGCGTGTTCAGCGGTTCCGCGGCGCATGCCGCAGTTCCTCCGGCTCACGATGGAAACCCGAGAACTCATTAGTTTAAAAAAGGAAGTGGACAAAGGCCCATATTGATATTAAACTGACATGCCCGTGGATTTGGCAGCGACGGCTCACAGGAAGTTTGCGGTTGAGGTGAACCAGGGGCCATATTTCAGGCCACGGGTAAATTATCCTTTTATTACGACCTTGCAAAGCCTTCATCCAGTGGTACTGCAAGAGATCATCTGCAAGACGCAACTGAGCACGAGCAATAGCTATTTGCCGTTTAATTACGAAAATTAGAGTTAATCTTTAAGTGGGATCGTATTTTGTACGACATTCAGTGGATACATTCCCATCTGTATCAACAAATAAATGTGTGAGGGGGAATGTATGTAAGGCACAGGCTGTTAGAAATAGCCACTCACAGCGCACGCAGCTCCTGAGTGAGCCATGAAGACCCCACACTTCTTAGCCTTCTCTAAGGACAATATTAGCTTAGGATCACCAGTTGAAAACAACTGCAGGCAGCGTCTGTCTGCCTCTGTGTCAACAGGGCAGTGATTGGAAGCAGATGAGGACCCAGAGCTGGTGCTTTGGCTCCAGGTCTTTAACAAGGGTGTCCTGTGAAGATGCCTGACAGAGTGCTGACAAGACAGTGTGATTCGTTAAGTGGAGAAGTCACGTACCTAAGCCCATTTCCTAAACACGAAGTTAGAGTGAGTTTATTTTTCATGCAAGAAGACGGTTCTTGCACATTTCCAAAAAGGTCTAAATCACTCACATTAACCACATCGCAAAGTCTTGTTAAAAAGGGTCATCTCACAGTATTTACTGCCATTCAATACATGGTTATTCAATAGACTTGATGTTATGTCCCTGCATGGGCTGTTAAAGATAAATGACAGATTATTGCCCTAAAATGACAATACAACATATAAGTCATATTTACAGTAATAAACAACCATTCCTGATTTCCATGATTTGTCAAACACTGGAATACCAATCAACCAGAGCAGCGTTTCCAAACCTGGTCCTTGGGGACCCCCAGACAGTCCACGTTTTCGTGACTGAATTGCCTCCACATATTGTATGCTTTTGAATAAGAGCATCCTACTGTCTTCCAGGCAGCTCTGCAGAAAGAACGTCTCACACATCTCTACAGGATATTGTACTGAATGTGTGTGTGCATAGCAATGCTAATAGAACACACTGTCAGAGGAAGTTACTGCTGGTGAGGACGTCACAAACAGTTTTACTTTGATTCCAGTTAATACTCAAATCCCACTGCAGGATCAGATTTGCCCTGTTTTTTTCATTAACTATGCACTGAACCCACACATAAACATTTCACGCCGTTGGGCAGCCATCATCGTTATGGGGACTCTGGGTTTTTCGTTTTTTTGTTATTTTATTTTTATAATGCACTGAACAACAGTTGCCTAATCATGAAAAGTCCTAAACATTACACAAGCTAAACATTAAAACTGGACAACAATCAAGAAGAAAAATAACAAAATATGATTGTGGCTTCATTTGATGGGTTATTTATAGGTAGGCTACTGCTTTCAGAAATGTTTACAAAAAAAACATCCAGTATGTCTCACAAAACGGTGTTAGGAATTTGTTCAGAGATGGGGGCAGGGCTGAAGATTAAAAGGATGTGGCTTGATTTAAGGCAGCTTTTCAGAATGAAGCAGTGTGTGTACCCAACATAAACTTGACTTCCTCTGAGACTAGATGTCAACAGGACCCTTAAGCTGATGAATGGAAGTGTTTAGACGGCTCTGGACGTCAGACGACTGACAGAAACCTCTTTAACGTCTCAGTTAATCCTCAAATAATGGCATTTGGTCAAAGGAGCTTCGTTCAGTAGCCGGTAGCTGAACATTCTTCGCTTTGTTTGCGAAACGCTGATGTGAATCGCGGGCCACGGCCATTGTGAAGTTTGGGCCATTAAAGGATTTCGGCAATCAGGCTCAGACTGTAATTTCCTCTCGAGTGGCATCCGCCGGGGGGGCGAAACCTTCCCCCGAAGGTGAAGGTCAGCAGCCTCTGGGACATGTTCCGGAAACGACCCTACACGGCTTAGGTTTAATGAATATAATGCCATTCTTGTAAACATAACACGGGCAAGAGCGGGGTGGCTGGGTGAAGTGTCTTTTTAAAAATGTTTTTACACACACATGGAGGAAGGCCTGAGTGAAAAACAAGAGAGAGCGCTGATTTCACGTGGTGGCGGTAGGGTTCGTTGGGGGTCGGTGGACTAGAGGAAACGGCGATTTGCGCTGTCGTGGAGTAATCACCTGCCAGAGTGTGGTGGATTGTGTTGCAGGGGGATCTTATTACAGCCGGAGCTGTTTCATTAATGTTTCTTAACCATTGAGTCTCTCCCTCATGGTGGCGAGACGGTCACTGGGAAGTGGTTTCAGCACAAACCAGCCGGGCTCCGCGCTAATCCAAACACTGACGTTTTTATACCACATAAAGTAGCCATTGAGAGACGGCAGAACAAAGGCCATATGTCACACATGTGAAAAGCCATCAATTTTGCTAGAATATTTCAGTGGCTACCATTTATTTTCCCAAATCACGTCCCGTGCCAAGTGGTCTCAGTCTGGTGTGCTTGGAACGCCGTTCTTAAAGCCCCCCCCCACCCCCCTTGAATGGAAACTGTCCCGGCTTGGGCTGAGAGGCCGCGAGTGGCTGGAGCTGTCCTCTGCAGGCGCGGGGCTTCTGCTGGGGGGGGGGGGGGGCGACCACCTGCACGCATCTGGCAGGGTGACGAGTGGCGGCGGGTCAGCAAGGCGGCGTGCGGTGCCGACGTC
>JAODLD010000069.1:12105933-12117090 GCA_026781065.1 Mormyrops boulengeri
CCAGCGAGGCTCGCTCAGTCCAAGGTCCTTTTCGATGATGAGAACGGGAATTTCTGTGTCCCTATTCCTCTGTCCAGCCCGATCGCCTGTCTCACTTCTTGACATGCTGTGGGATTTCAAAACCAGCACCTGGGATAGAAATGCAGCTGTTTGATGGGGACCTGAAGTCTAAATTCATAATTTCAATAAAAACAATTTAATAAACACACCATAAGAATAGAATACACATATAAAGCAGATTTGTCGTTGCAATGTGGCCTCCAAGCTCGGGGCCCTGGGCCATTGCCTGCGCTGCCTGGCTGTGTGCTCATTCTCTAGTGAAATGGATGGATCTGTGAAATGTAGACTGTACAGGAAGATACAGAATCACTGACAGCAAAGGAAAAACACCCACAGCTTGAAGTGGAAATAGGCGACATTTCCTTAGGGTGTCATGGACACCCGGTGAGTTTTTATATTGGCACTAGACATGGGTCAGTTATATACCAAGTATAAATGTGGTTAACTTTTGAAAAACATGAACTGCAGTCGTTTTGAGGTGGGTCTGGGGGCGGGTAAATTATTGTTAGGGAGTTTTCTTTATGATGACGCAGAAGTAGGCACTCAGGCCCACTGCTGTTGGAGCTCACATGCCTACCGGCACCTCCTACAGGCCACCTGAGAGGCTTCTGGGTTGAGGCTGTTTTTATTCATAATTAAGCCTCTGGTTTCTGGGCTCCAGTGTGTGCTGGGCTTCCAGGTGTCTGAGCACTGCCGTCCCAGCACAGGAATCTGGATAAAAGGGCCAGTCCTTGAGGAAAGCCTCCTGAAAACACCTGCAGATTGCTGGATATTAATTCAATGGTAAAAAACAGCTCACAACTGCTTTTCCTGCCTGACTGAAATGTGAGGGGAATAGTCCTATGCTATATATATGTTTTTTACTGTGATGAGGGCAGCACTCTGGGAAAGTTATTTTTACACTCTACCGCCTGAAACAAGGCAGGTCTACACCATGCCGTGAACCCGGCACCGCTGGATTTACAAGGGGGCTGTGAGGTCACTTCTCGCTGTGCCCGGTCCTGTAAATCAGCCAGCGCCCGCCGCTGACGCCACTGCTGCTGCAGAGACTTGCATAACTTCATCGATTCGGCCTCCACACTGATGCAGACATTCCTCTCATTCCCAAACCGGGCACCTCTGACCTAGGAGACAGACAATGAGCAGGTCTTCCCAGCAGTTGGGTTGGCCCACAGAGGGGCACAGGGGCCTTCTGTAGAGACTTGAGAGTGGAAAATGGGATTAGGGAGACACCTGCATGCCGCCTGGGTCACATGTTCACATGGGGGCCGTGTTAGGATGCTGGGATACCTCAAGTCATGTGTACTTGTGATTCATATGTGGACTAAATGGGTTCAGGCTTCACAGGATGTGTCATTGGGGAGAACTGCAGCAGACGGACTTAGTGGGTGGATTGGGGGCCTATACACTGAGTGTAAATTAAAAGCACCATGGCTGGAAGTGAACCTAACAGTGAACCATGACAGGGGGATGGAGTGAGTGGAGGAACAGGAAAGGTCTTTTTCCTGGTGCTTTCCATGCTGATACAATACACTCTCTGAGGCAGTGTGTTTATCCTGCTGTAATGGTGTGTGTGCGTGTGTGTGTTTGGGTGTGTGCGGGTCCACTCACTGGGTTTCCCCCACTAATGCATCAGAGATCCTCCTGCCAGTCTAGATGGGAGACACACCGATCAGGTAGGACAGACGGTCCAGCCAGGGAACATTAAGCTGAAATCCAACAGTGGCACCTTCCCATACATCCCCACCCAGAAATCCTGGCCTTCCACTCCACTCATACTTTATTATTTATAGCACGTTATAATGGGGAGTAAGGATAGGATGGAGAGTTATACTAGGGAGTATCCAGTGAATAAATAAGAATTATCCAGACACGCAATTGCAGTTCAACGATAGACAGATTTATATTTCCATATGAACTGTTAATGGCATGAAACCTTGAATCTTGTGAAATGCAAAAGGAGATCTCAGAAAAGTGCTTTGTTTGGCCCCTCTGAAGATTCTCCACAGTCAAGTGCATGCACACATGCAAAATAAAGGCATATATCCTTATATGAGAACATCTGAGACATACAAAAAAGAACTCATTTATAAACTGGAAAACATCAATCAGATTCGACTTCTACTGGAAGAAGGTAAAACATCTTCTTTGAATGGATTTTTGGGGTGGAAATGAGCTTTAAATAGACTATAAATAGATTATATAGATCATTATTATATTGCTTTTATTAAAACCACAGCAGATAAAACTGAGATTACCATGTAATACAATCAGAACTGCACTGCTGGTTCAGTCCAGCTATCATGGCCTACAAACAGGACTTCACCCTGCCTCCATCCTGACTTCAGCGTATCAGTGCTTCTGCATTTCATCATCTCAGTTAATATTTTCTATACATTTCCTATAGTGTGTGAGAAGAGACAGGAGTGGGAGAAACACAAACATTTAGTGTGTGGAATGATGAATACCAGAGTCCAGATCTTGAATCACCTTCCGCTTTAAAAGGACGGAGGCCCCCTGAGGACGGCCATGTTTGTCGATAGATAATAAATGCTAATATTAAACATTCCTCCCTATCATTACTGTTAGCGGTAATAGGAGTCTGTGGTTCTGTCTGGCCCGTTTCCTGTGTCCCACCACCCCCACCGCACTTACAGATGTCTCGTTCACGGACAGACCGCTTCTACCGACCAGTTTTCATGTAAATATACAAACCATACTTCATGAACCACTACACCAAAGCACATCTGTTTAGAATCTGTTCAGAGCTCTGACACAATACACATGATATATATAGCTCGTTATCTGGATGAGAATACTGCAGGTAAAATATTCACATTATGATCAAAACAACCTAGTTTTGTTCTAATGGACCCTTGAAGGTTAACAGACTGTGATCTTCTAAGGTCTGCAATGCCAAACTGCGCCGAAGTGTGTCAGTGTGACAATGTCCTGCAGAAGAACTCAGACAAGGTTCACGCTGATTCAGGTGGCAGAAATGAGGATCACAGAGAGTAAAACTAAAAATATAAATACACGGGTGTGGGTGTGTATGAAAGCATACAAAGTGTCGTCTTTGGGAGAATGCTGGAGAAGGTAGCCAGGGAAACCAGCAGTGTTCAGGAGGCTTTTTCCTGGAGCCACTGGGTGCCACAAAGAGCCGGGATGTTCTGAAGGACGTCCAGCCAGACTTTGTAACAGAAGAGGTACTGTTCCTGGAATCAGAGGGAAGGCCGTGTTCATTACCGAGCAGTACTGTTGGATTTATTGGGCTCCGCTCAGCCCGTCTGGAGGAAGGGAAACCCAACGCGCCCTGTGCTGATGTAAGCAGAACTCCCCTCGGACAGCTAATGAAATTAGGCTGAACTCTGAAATGATCTGCGTTGTCTGTTTGCCAGGAAACAGCTGCTTGTTCTGTTTTCTGGCTCCATGTGGTCCAGCATTTAGGGGCCCCCAGGATGTGAGTACAGCCATTAATGGACCAGGGACACATATGTGCTGCCATTAGAGATCTAGGAGTTCCGGGGATGTCTAAAGGACCATGGCTTTACCCAGAGGCTGAGCCATCTCTACAGGGGCGCCTCAGACAGTCATTGCACAGCCTAGCCTGCAAGGGGCGGTGTCTGAACTGCAGAGTAACACACCTTGGTCTGTACCATGCCGTGGCGCTGCAGCCTCATCTCCCTCACGATGCTGCTGATGTTTATCTGCAGAGGCGGAGTAGCACAGTGGTTAGACTCACTCGTAGAGAAAGAGCCAGGCCTGGCCCCTAGGGAGGGAGAGGGGGACACGGGGTGGGTAGCTAAGGGCTGGGGAGAGACCATCTCACACTGAGGTCCTTTGCAATAAGGGCCAGGATGACATCATTGCAGATAAGGACGCCGGCTCGGCCAACGCCAGCACTGCAGTGCACGATGACGGGGCCGGAACGGTGCACGGCCCGCATGTAGCGTGCAAAGTTCACCAGCTGGTGACAGGAGCGTGGCACACCGTGGTCGGGCCAGGCTGTGAACTTCAGGTGCCTCACCAGGTGGACGTCCCCACTCTGTAAGAGAAGGAGGTGCCATTAATACTGCAGATGTGGCTGGACCTCCTCACTCCATGCTCACCTCCTTCTCCACCATCTTGATCATCCTGATGTAGAAGTAGTCCTGCCGCTGGTAGTTGTCCAGGATGAGCTGGTAGCATCCGGTGTCCAGAACCTCATGGAGCTTCTCGGGCCAGTACCGGTGGCACTTGACCCGGCCACGCTCTACCTCCCGCGTCACCATAGCGATGACATCTGAGCAATTCTCCCACACCATCTGCCAAAAGCAGGCCTGGGTGCCGGGCAGCGGGCCCTGCGTGCAGATGTAGCAGAGCCGCTCACTGGGGCCCACGCTCATGCGGATGTAACTGGCGTTGATGTACTCCTGCTGTTCCCCCACTGACACCCGTGTTCCATCGTCTGTGGAGTCACAAGGAGGTAGGGGGGGCATCCCAAAGGGCATCACATAGGGAATCAGCTCAGACTAGCACAAAAGCTGGAGGAAAACGGGCATGGGCATATTGGAATGTGGTAGAAATTCCCTCGGGGTGAGATGGGAATGTTGCTCATTCTTACCGGATTTGCTGAGATCCTTTGAAATTATCTAAAGACTGTAAGAACCTTTTCAAACTGCAGAAGGCCCCTCAGAGACAAGTTCCTGAACACAGGCCCCAAGAGAATTCCCCTCAGAGACAGGCCTCCGGAGAAGCCCCCTCGGAAACAGATTACTGGAGTAGGCCCCTCGGAGACAGGCCTCCAGAAAAGGTCCCTCGGAGACAAATCACAGAGAAGGGCCCACCGAAAAAATCTCCATGGTGATGTGCGTGTGCCTCGGTGTGGTCTGCAGCCCCTCCGGCTGCAGACGGAGCCTCTCCTTCTGGGTGGTGTTGAGTTTTACAAGCCGAGCAGCAGGGCTCTGCAGGCCAGTGAACAGTACAGATCCACAGTGGCCTTGCTATCAGAATGCGCAATGCGCGTGACCCCTGCAGCACAGACGGAACACACAGCATGATATGTGCTGAAAGAGAACCGGGGTGGCGCGTGGGTGGGCCTGCTCCCTGCATTGTGCACCTAGGACCCTACACTGGATCAGTCATTAGCTGATGGTGCAGGAGACTGAATATACATGGACCTTCAATAGGCAGACAGGCCCTAGCCCATAATATCCTCTCTGGATTCTCATTTCAGGGGGTGCAATGGAGGGGGGAACGTGAGCGGCGTGTCAGCAACTCACAGGGCAAAATGTCCCGGTACCGGTTCTTCTCCCTGTTCTCTGGAGCATTTCCCACCAGGCAGCTATCGGCAGGTCTTAGGTGCTCCAAGGCCTTTTGGGAAGAACAGGAAGTTCACCGTGCAAAGAATTAAGCTGAGTGAAGCCTGGCATGCCACCTGTTAGCCGATGAGAGGGCCCAGGTGCTCAATTCCTCTCCTTGGCTATGATGAACAGAAGTGGCCAGGGACCCATAAAAGTACACTGCTCCTAGTGTTACCCAACTCCATGTGTCAACTCAGGCCCGGGTTGGATCGGGCCACGTACCATGAACTCCTTAATGAGATCCTGCTGGTCCAGCTGGTGCTGCAGGTTCTGAATGAGGGCCCTGAGGCAGACGCCGGAGTACTGGCTGTTCTCAGACAGGCTTATCACGGCCAGGTTGCTGAGGGCCTCCTCTGACACAATGGGGCTTTCTGCTTCACGGTGAGAAAAGCAGAATTGAAGATCAAATTTCTAAAACTCACTCAGTCCATTTGTTTGTTGTTTTTGAGATGCAACAGTCAATGAAAGTCAGATTTTCTCATCATATGTTATGGTACCTGGCACCAGCACTCACTCACCGTAATCCAAGGAAGAACGTTCACTAAATTTCAGCTCACACAGAAATTTTCTTGGATGTGTGTCCCGTGGTCTGAGTGAGTTTTGGAAATTTGTTTGTCGTTTGTAGGGATAAGAAACCTACATGGAAATATGCAGGCTCCTAGAGAAGCCCCGCCCACAAATCCTCTCTCTCGCTTTTGAGGTAAACTCTACAAGAAACACCCTGGAATCACAGCTGTTATCAATCAGAGAGTCTTCCTGAAGAAGTGGCAGGTAATGGACTGATTAGCAGCCCAGCTACCCATGAAGGACTCAAACGTCACCATATTTTTTTGGAGATATGCTCCCGGGCACTCTAACAGCCATGATCCATTAATCCACTCCACCTGTCAACGGTGAGTCAGGGTATGATGAATCTTCATCACTGTCACCCTCACCCTCCTCATCCTCACTGCTCCACCCATCACTTTGGTCTTTGCGTCGTCTGCTGGCTGCATCTTGCTGCAGTGACAGAAATGCGTTCCTGAAGTAATGTGGAGCAGAGTCAGGAATAATGCTGTTATTCCTCCATAGGGCAGTCAGGCCACCTCTTCCACCTAAAGTGCTGAAAAGCTGCTCATAGTAAACCATATGTAACTACAGGTCAGTGACTTGATTTTATCGGACTCAGAAAATGCAAAAGGAGGATGGATTTTATTAATGGCTCTCTGCTGCCTCCTTGTGGACAACTTAATAGCTGATTAAAGTCATCCTGCGTCCTGCATCTGTATGAAGTTGAAAGTTAAGGTAGTCATGCTCATTGTTGGTATTTACAACGCAATTCTTATTTGCTGCATGAAAATTAAGATAAGGAACTAAAACACACAACCAATAGAAAAAAACCATAGACTCCTCAATTGACCATAAACTCCTTAATTAATGTAAAAGTCGCACATTATGGTATCATTATTTGGTCTCTGTGGCTGTGTGGTACCTGTCGCAGGCTACCCGGGCCTTGTCCGGCATGCAGAGTGGGAGACAGGAGCTGTTCGGACTTTCCTGCAGGTCAGAAGTGAAAGGTCAGCATTTTGGATGTTAGCAATCTGTGGTGGTAATGATGATGTCATCAAACAGTGTGGAGAATGAGGATGAAGATGACATCATCAGGCATGACAGGCTGCAGTTATAGCACCGGGTGAAAACTTTCCACTGTACCTCTCCCGAGTTTTCCAAGAATCTTCCCATAACCTGTCTTTCTGTCATTTCCTCTTTTGCGTCAGTCTCCATGGTGATTCCTGTGGAAAAAGTCACATGCCAGTAGGATGCAGTTGAAGGACCTCACCCAAAGTCTCGCAAATGCCTGAAGAGCTGACCTGGGCGGCCATGTTCAGGCTCCGGACCGGCCACCGCCAAGCTGTCTCTGTGTACGGTCAGCTGCACAGTGCCCTCCGCTGCCCACAGGATCTCCAGCACCTTGCTGCGACTTAGGCCCGACACAATAATGCCGTTCACCTGGCAGAGAACAAACCATCCTCAGCCAGAATAAAGGCAAGACAAGGCATTCTGCAGGAGTTCTCGTTGTACTACCATGCATGATAACAATAAAGACATGACTGCCTTGATTTTATATAGACACAAGGAGTCAGCTTCAACTTTGAGGCAATAATAATAATAATAATAATAATAATAATAATAATAATAATAATAATAATAATAATGGTACCACTTTACAACAAGGCACCCTTTTCCCACTTATAAATGGTAGTAACCCCTTAATAAAAAGTGTTATAAGCTGTTATAACTGTTTATAATTGTCTATTAATGATTTACAAACCTAATTAATAACCCAGTTATAAACCATTTATAAGGGTAGTCTTATTCTAAAGTTGTACAATGATAGCAACAATAATAATAATAATAATAATAATAATAATAATAATAGTGGAAAGAATGGTCTTCTACATATCACTCAAAATTTACACAATGATGGTCGAATATGTTTCCACTTAATATTTTTTGTATTCAGCTCCTTTATTCCATTCATGAACACCTCCTGCCTCTACATATCCTACTATCTATGAAGCATAACCCCCACAGCTATGTTCCTCTGGCAGCCCGAGGAAGCTTTGATGGCCGGGTACCTCCAGGAGCACATCTCCCGCCCGGAGCCTGCCGTCCAGCGCCACCATGCTCCCAGATCTGATGTCTTTCACTCTGAGTGAGCTCCCGTTGACTCCGCCCGTCAGGGTGAAGCCCAGCCCCCTTGTCTCAGGCTTTGGAAACTCCAGTTGGTAGATGCAGCTCTAAACAGAGATGGGGGGGATGGGGGGCAGAGCAAAAAGCTGTAAGGTAGAGCAAGTGCTCGATGAGAGACTCCACCCCTGAGGACAGGTCATAGGTCCCTACGCTGGCAGACACAGACTGGTGAAATATTCATGCCAGTCTTAAGGGCAGATAAAGTTTGCACATGAACACAAACCTGGTTCAGGGAGAAAACATGGGTTTTGGTATGGGGATGCTCACCTGCTGCGCTGAGGTTGGCGAGAGGTTGCGTCCGAGTCTCTCCCTACTGCCAGGTAAAGCGCTCCCTGCAGAAGACAAACACAGGGGCGGCTCCTTGGAGACCCACTCAGACTGACGTTAAGGCCTGATCTCACAAAGTTGAGAAATAGTACACAAGTTCAAAACAGAACAGGACCAAACTTTTAGCAACTGGGTTGAGACCAAGTCAGCCACCCACAATTAATATTCACAACAAACAGCACAACCTGCCCACTTCATCTAAGCTAATATGCATTTCCAAAAAGGGCCCAGAATAGCTCAGAGCCTTAGGGGTGAGAGCCCCAAACTCACGGTGCCATTGCCGGTCTGCGGCCATATCTGGAGAGCAGCGTTGCACACTGAACTGTCGTCCCTCCCGATTGAGTTTGTGTGCCCCTTGAGGACACTTACCCCCAGGGTAGCCGTCTCCCAGCAACCGGTGACATGGTTCACAGGACAGCTCCCACTGCAAGCAGCACCGTGCCGTAATACCCTAGTGGGGGGTCTGCAGCCTCACTAATAATTAATCCCCCCCACCCCACCAATCCCAGCCAGAAAGGCATCAAGGTGTCCTTACTGTCATCACAGGTCGCATCCTGCTCTGCAACACTTGGATCCTCAAACTGGGAGAACAGTATCACATGCCTATTCCACTGGAACAGCCCTGGGAGTGGGTACAGTTTGAGAACAGCCTTCGGAGAAGGTGACAGAGGACACAGCTCAGGATGGGAGAAAGGACAGGCAGAGAGAGGACAGACCTCAAGACAGGAGAGAGAGGACAGGCCTGAGGATGGCAGAGAGGACAGGCCTCAAGACAGGAGAGAAATGTCAAACTAAAGCCTGTGACTGTGGCTGTGCCCACACTCAGACTCATAGACCGTAACTGTGGCTTTGCCTCCGCTCTGGTTCACCTATTGAGGCCTGTGACTGTGGCTGTGCCCACGCTCTGACTCACTGACTTGCCTACTGAGGCCCATGAGTGTGGTTGTGCTCGTGCTGAGACTCGCCTACTGAGGCCCAAGAGTGTGGCTGTACCCGCGCTCTGACTCGCCTACTAAGGCCCGTGAGAGTGGCCGTAACCGCGCTATGACTCGCCTACTGAGGCCCTTGAGAGTGGCTGTACCCACGCTCTGACTCGCCTACTGAGGCCCAGTGAATGTGGCTGTGCCCGCGCTCTTGCCCTAATGGAAGTTGACACATCACGATGGAGAGTCAGTCAGGCATTCGCTGATGGCAGGCAGTGGAGCAGCTCTGGATCTAATGCTTGTCACTTCTGACTTATGCTGGATGTGTCTGCCCGCCTGAATCCCCCAGTCGACATGCCTCTGACAGCCCAAGTGCTTAAGTAACCTCAGGGAAGGTTAACAAGACACACAGGGAATGTGGTGTAGACCAGTGTTTCCTAATGCAGTCCTTGGGGACCCACAGACAGTCCATGTTTTTGCGCCCTCCCAGTAAGGTACTTTACACTAGCACAATAAAAACAAGAATTTTTTCTGCTCTCCAAAAAGGTACTGATATCCACTTTAGTTCTCAAAACTCTCCTCAGGGGCACCTCAGCCATTGAATTTCACAACCAGCTCACTTAATAAATTCATTAATTAAATAATTTAATTAACCTTACAAGGTGTGCTAGTGGTCAAATGAAAAGTGCAGGGGTGAATTGGACAGTTGGTGCAAATCCTGGGGTGAATTTAGGAGAGCATTTGAAATGGCTAAGCTGACAAATGTTGACAGACATAATATCATAGTTTTACATCTGTATGAAGATTGTTTAAACATAATTTCCTTTGACTGCCTAAGAACTTTGCACAGTACTGTATAACTGGGATCCACCCAGGGTTCGTCACACGGTATCACCAACATGTCCACAGACGCTCTGTTCTCAGTATGGAGATGGAATAAAACCAAACAACTGACCGTTCCTCTTCCCTCTGGGTACCACCGGCTTGTCATCCCTGCACAAGACACGGTATCACTGTTATGAGCCCTAATCATGTGACCTCTGAACCAGGCTGGTTGATAAATGTGCAAAGTTGAACTGGGTCATGTGACAAGGCCTGGACCGGGTGGCCTTCAGCTTGACCTTGTGCGGGGCTGACTCGCAGGCCCTGACTGCGTCCTCCAGCGTCATTCCCATGGTGCACTTCCCGCAGATGTAGAGGATCTTGTCACGGGGCTGGATGGTACCGTCCACACTTGCAGGGGAATAGGGCACCACCTCCTGTACATAGATGGCCTGCCAGTGGCTGCCAACACCCCCGGTCAGTTTGATGCCTGTGGGGCAAGCGGAGGGCGGAGCTGGGATGAGGGTCAAATGGACTGTCCCTCCAGGGAAATCGGGGCTGGCAATTAAAATAGTGCTCAGCACAAACACATGGCAGTTGGTGAAACACAGAAAGGAGCAGTACTTTAGGGTTAAGAAGCTTCTTTAAAAAGTCCTTTATGTTATAGACGTGCCAACAGGATCTTCTCACGGTTTACTGTCCCGACGGCTGATTGCCAAGTTCTTCTCCATGGCCATCCTGTCTCTGAACTCTTTGCTGCCCCCTCCCCTCCCCTCCCCTCCCCTCCCCTCACAGATTTGGACTTTACAGTAACTCTGCCATCTACCAGCGGTTAGTTACTTTATTACCATTTGTGCTGTTACAGCCACTGTTTGTCACGACTGGGAGCGGAAGAAGGAGGCAGGGATCCAGGAATGCAGGGGCACTGCCGTTTATTAGCCTGGGCGGAG
>JAODLD010000069.1:12131803-12152361 GCA_026781065.1 Mormyrops boulengeri
CAGTGAAAAGATAGATGCAAAAACAAAATGTCCACTACAGAGGACACAAATGAATGGCCCAGGTCTCAGGAGGATATCTGGCTTCATGTCTCGTGCCTGTTTACATACTGTACTATATCAGGCTCCAAGTCTCGTGCTTGTGTGTATACGGTCAGTACTGTATCTGGTTCTAAGTCTTGTGCTTGTGTGTATACGGTCAGTACTGTATCTGGCTTTAAGTCTCGTGCTTGCGTGTATACGGTCAGTACTGTATCAGGCTCCAAGTCTCGTGCTTGTGTGTATAGAGACAGTACTGTGTCCGGCTCCAAGTCTCGTGCTTGTGTGTGTACGGTCTGTACTGTATCTGGCTCCAAGTCTCGTGCCTGTGTATATACGGTCAGTACTGTATCTGGCTCTAAGTCTCATGCATGTGTGTATACGGTCAGTACTGTATCTGGCTTCAGGTCTCATGCTTGTGTGTATACGGTCAGTATTGTAGTAGTCTGAGTCATTATGTGTCTGGCTATGTATGGTAGCTGTTTGAGTCATACAGATCTGTATATGCGGTTGGTTCAGCAGATGGTTCTTCCTAGACCCAGCCACCCAGACAGTGTGACACCTTTAACGCTGCGTACATGAACTAGCACTTGTGCTTGACGGGTATTTATCACTTCACAAACCACGTGTCTGTGGCTTTTGCTGTACGAACGGTAAGAATAACAGTTTATCTAGAAGCTCTACATAATTTCCCAGTTGACAGGCAAGGGCACAGCTATCCAGATTACCTTTAAGAAATATGTAAGTGTATGGCTGGTTATGTAATTTTTATTAAGCCAGTATGGTTAAGTACCTGTCTGATGGACCACTTAGTTGCTCAGAGGTTTTTGTGTTGAGGAGGATTTTAAAAGTAGTTAAAGGCAGGCAGACAGGCTTCATATAAAGCGCATTAGAATCCCCATGGTTACTTTGAAGTCCCCAAAGTCTACCTTCACTGACATGCTTGTCTTACATTTTATCCAAATTTCAGACATATTTTGTGGGCTGAGTCTTAAATGGCACGTAAGTATTCTTTATTAGAATTGGAAAATAAAATGTAACCAGTATTTTATTTTTTAATCTTTTTTTATGATATATTTTAGAATTTGGGACATGCAACTTGCTTCTTTCCATCATATCCTTTTGTAGTTGAATAATGTACCCACTGAAGTGTTTATATGACAGTAATCACAACAAGTCTGGCAGCGGTGTTTCTAGGTAGGAATTTACTGTGGAAAATGTTTGGATTTTGGAATGTTTCTCTTAAACGTGTGAATTAGGTGTCCTGGATTATTAGGCATTTTAACTGCAGTCAGATTGTAAGCCTGTGTATTTCTGTTGTAAATGGTTGCACTGACTTTTGGGTAGTCAAGGCCTGTTTCTGATGCTGGTCTAAGGAATGAACCCAAGTAAGGTGACTGTCAGGTGCTCTGGGTCTCTGCCCTTAGGTTTGGGCAGAAAACCTTTTATGGTTCTTGAATAATTGATGATGTCGCTGATTTCTTCAAAATGGCTCATATTGATCGTCGTTTGGCACAGGTAAACTGATATCTACTGAAACAGCTTCCTAGTGTGACTATAAATGCTACTGGCATCATTTCTGTTTGTGGTGCCAGCCTGAGCCTGTGCAACTCTCAGTGCCCCCTCCTGTCAGACACCTGTCTTACTGTATCTACCCTGAAAGTGGAGACCTTGGCCTTTTATGCATCTTTTGCTCTGGCAGACCTCATTCTCCTGCTGCCGTGAACAGGACTCAGGGCACAGTGTGTGGTATGCTTTACGGGACTCTCGTGGCTCCCTGAGGCAGCCGCTGGGTTTAGATGTTTGGAAAGTCTTAGAGGCTCAAGGAATGAGATGGTACTTCCACCGGCAGTGTTTGGGGGGTAGTTTTTTGCACAAGATGGACCAACTGGGGTGTCAGAAGAGTTGACCAATCAGGGAGCGCCTGTCACTCGCTGTGATACCATCGTTTGCTTAGTCTGCTTATGTACTCTGGGATATTTTGTTGGGAGTAATATCGCTCATTGATCAGCTGCTGAATGCCAGCTTGTTTTGTGCAAGCTAATTGTTTTCTCATGTAAACAAGCCCACGGAATGAAGTGCATGGCTGAGCTGTGGCTGAGCGGGTCAGAGCTGAAGATGGCTGGGCGTTTGCTTTCTTAGGCTCCGAACACGAGGTTTGCATTTCAGCAGCTTGGCACAACGCTCATACGGCAGAATGCAGATGAATATTGTTAAGGATAGAGCTGCTTGCAGGAGGGCCCTTGAGAGTTTACGGCCACCCCCCACCAAGCTACCAGCCGGCCAAACTGCTGGCTCACTTGTGTTCTAGTGTGGGCTTTTTTTGTCATAAAAAAAAAATGGCATGGCAGTGGGTCAGTTTGCCTCTTTGTATGTGGCATTCTGTTCTGGCTGTAGAAGTGCTAATGGCATTTTGAATGTCTAGTGTTGTTTGGGGTCTCAGGTACTGTCCGTAGAGAATGGTCTGGTGAAAGCAGGGCACTGGATAGATAGAGCTCTGTGGAGTCTCTCCTCTAGTCCAGTTATTGGACTTCTGAAGAAGGAAAGTGGTTTGTGTGAGGGTGTGCGTGCATCTGTGTGTGTGAATTATGTTTATGTTACATTGTTGGGACCAAATGTTCCCCACAATGTGATAAATATCTCTTATTTTGACATTGTGGGGACCATTTTTCAGGGCCCCACAAAGATCTATGACTGCAATGGGCTGGGTAGGGGTTAAGGTTGTCATGTCGGGTGTTCGCATGCGTCAGGGTGTGCCTGTGTGTACCTGTGTGTGCTTGCTGAATTCAGAGCTGTCTACAGGTACTCAAAAGTATAAATCAGCCTTTAGCAAGAAGGGCTGACATCTGCACTGTACTTCAGGGTGCTTGTCAGACTAGATTGATATTAAACATTTAAGCATTAAACTTACTTTTTAGTATATTCATCTTTTGCCGATTTATCTTAGTTTGGACAACGAACATATTGCTGTGTAAATGTATTGGGTGTATAGTACCTCCTTGGTAGATGGCACAGCATGTTGTTGACTGTAGCATTCTCCTGTTAAAGATAATGTTTTGTACAGAAAAAAATGGTTTTAGTTGTTGGAAAGACCTCATGTTTATCTGCTCTGTGGAATAACCGAAGTAAATGTAAGGACTGATTCTACCATATGGCTGTCATATATAAATGCATGTTTGGGATTGAAATCCTTTATGGAGGCTGTCTCTGAGAGCTTAAAGTCACCCTCCTTGTGAAAATATTGGTCAGTGTCCGTAGAGTACATTAAATCTCTTTATGTAATAATGATTTTGGGTGAGAAGGCTAATACTTTTTGTGTCTTGAGTTATAGGTGTTGAAAGGAAGAGAATTTTTTGTTGAATGCCCAGAATTCAGCTTCCCAAGACTGAACCATGAACAAAAACAAGCGGGAGAAGGAGTTCTACAGTTTGGATGTTGGCGATTCCACATTCACCGTTCTCAAGCGCTACCAGAACTTAAGGCCCATTGGCTCGGGTGCACAGGGAATCGTCTGGTAAGTCTATAGGCTGTCGGTACAGTAGGTCATTTTCAGCCCATGCATGGAGGTTCCTTTGTAGCTCTTAGTATTCCAAACGCCTGCACATTTAGCAGTTTGAGAGTTACTGAACACAATGGGAGACAGGGTTAGGCTTGTTTGTTGGGTGGTGTCCTTGGTTGAGCATTGCATGGTGATCTTTGCTGTGCGTTGGTGTTTGGCTAGTGTTCTTGTGGTCCTAGGCTAGTGTTCTGCCCCCAAACTTGTTCTAATTTTGTTTGTTTCACTTCACTTTCAGCTCTGCTTATGACCACTGCCTCGAGCGAAACGTGGCCATCAAGAAGCTCAGCCGGCCCTTTCAGAACCAGACCCATGCTAAGCGAGCATACAGGGAGCTGGTACTTATGAAATGCGTGAACCATAAGAATGTAAGTTCACATTGCTGGACCGGCCCATGGATCCATGCCAGGCCCCGTGTATGACCAGCGCTCAGTTTTGTTTGGTGTTAATAATACCACTATGAATGGGTGCCTGGTGTAGCTCAAACCGCTACAGGTCCTGGTGGACTTCCTGTGGTAGATTGCATGGAAGCTGCTAATAGGTCACCTAAAGCAAGGGGTGAGGTCACCTTACCAAAGCCCCTTCCCTGCTGTTTACTATTAACTACAAATGGTCATTCTATGAGTGAGGAAGGTGAACCTCACCCCTCGCTCTGTGTCAGTCAGGGTAGGTAGCCGGTGTTAGTCGGGGTATGTATATACCGTTAAGGAGTAGGAATGTTCTTTTATAATTGCTTTGCAGATCCATCCACTTGGTGATGTCAGTGTTACCTGTATTCCACACTTTACCTGTAGGATGTGTTAAGAAATGTGCAAATGGTCAAAGTTATAACATATATTTTATTTCATATCTCCACAGATTATTGGCCTGTTAAATGTATTTACTCCTCAAAAAACACTTGATGAATTCCAGGATGTGTGAGTATTTGTTCTTAAAAACAAGTTTTTTTGTGGTTTTCATAGTAGTTGTGGTGTGAGTGTGATTTAATACTGCTTAGGAATAGCGTAGCTGTCTGTGTTATAGTGTCAGTGTCAGATAAGACATACGGTATATTACAGTAATATAAAGATTATTATTCAGACAGGCAGTTGCGAAATGCACCTTGGTGTAGCTGCTGGCTGAATTCCCCCAGTGGTCCTGTGATCTGGGACTGTGGCTTAGTTCTCAGTTCTCTTTTTTTTTTTTGAGAACTTGCTGGACTGTGAAGCAGCAGCAGGACCCGCCGTGAGATTGTGACATGAGTGTTGGGTCACCTCAGGAGCGTCTTTGATCTCCCCATGTCTGCTCACAGGTACCTGGTGATGGAGCTGATGGATGCCAACCTGTGTCAGGTGATCCAGATGGAGCTGGACCACGAGCGCCTGTCCTACCTGCTCTACCAGATGCTGTGTGGGATCAAGCACCTACACTCTGCTGGGATCATCCACAGGGTGGGACTCCTCTCTACATCCCTGTTGGACAGGCCTCCCCTTGATATGTTTGAAATTCAATTACACCATAATTTAACCTTTTTTACCTTCTCAAGATGAAAGGAAGATTTCATTTTCAAAGCATTGGTATTATTTGGGAGAAGTAGTTTAGAGCCTGATAGACTGTGCTAATAAATAATGTTAAATGCTTTATGTGCCATTTGCACAAATCCAGGTATACTGGAATCCTTCTCTTCGCCTACTCCATCTTGCTTTCCTTAGCTTGGGGGGTCATAGCGCAGGGTCAGCTAATGTGTGGCACCCCTGGAGCTGGAGTGTTAAGGGCTTCGCTCGAGGGCCCATGGATTTGTGTCCGTTCTGCCGAGGCCAGGGATCAAACTGGCCTGATGACGGGCACAGACACTTAGTCCAACGAGCCACTCACTGCCCCATGGGCTTTTAGGCTTTTAATATGACTTGTGGGTTGGGCTTTCACTGCGACCTTCTTCCTGTCTACCCACAGGATCTGAAACCAAGTAACATCGTAGTGAAATCGGACTGCACCCTGAAGATCCTGGACTTCGGTCTGGCCCGGACGGCGGCCACGGGTCTGCTTATGACGCCCTATGTGGTGACGCGCTACTATCGGGCTCCTGAGGTCATCCTGGGGATGGGGTATCAGGCAAATGGTGAGCGACTTCCTGTTTCCACAGAGCGACTTACTGATTTCATAGAGACCCTGGCTCACTCTGCAGCTGGAGTTGATTATCAGTATTAGAGAAACACATGTTATTAACGGAATTAAATCTATGTGATATGGGTCACGTGACGCATCCGCTCTCAAAATTTTCTAACATTTACTCATTGAGACTTCCCTGCACATATGTGTGCCGTGTCTGATCCCGAAGCTGGCCTGCAATGCGCACGTTCACGCGTGAGGGTGCTGGCCAGCACCTTTCTTGGGTCCAACCTGCTCACTCACTGCTCTGCTGTTGTTCTCTCCTCCTGTCTGTGCCACGCGCTCTTAGTGGACATTTGGTCTGTGGGGTGCATTATGGCAGAAATGGTTCGCCACAAAATCCTCTTCCCGGGACGGGATTGTATCCTTGTGCTGCTGCCTGTGATCAGCTGGGCCTCAGCTGTCCAAAGCGCCTTCTCACTCCGAATGGGCAGAACACAGATGGCCCATGTTCAACTTCGGTGTCATTTTAACTCGGTTATGTCCGCAGTAGTAACCAGTGGTTTGAAGGTGGGTTTCAGTTCATAGAAAGGTGGCTTTCTCGTACCCTCACTGGTTTCGTCCGAATATTGTCTTTGTTTGGCTTTGTCCCCTGAGTTGCCACCATCCCAAGACATGATGGAATGCCTAAGTGTGTAAATGCTTTATAAGCAGCTCAGCTTGCTCTAAGGTTTAACTGTTTCAGTCCACGTGTTCTGAATGTGGACGGGCCTCTGAGTTCTCCCGCATTCGCTGGCTGCGTCCTGCATGTCCCCGTCCCCCTTTCTCTATTTGCCATCCATTGGTGCGTCACCGTTTATCAGTTCTTTTCATTTTCGCTTGTGTGTTCTGCATGTTAATTTTATGTCCTTCATTTTTTCAGTTGATGTCTGGTCTGTTGGCTGCATCATGGCTGAAATGGTCAGAGGTAGTGTGTTGTTTCCCGGTACGGATCGTATCCTTACCTGTACTCCATTCATCATGTGTGTGTTTGGGTGTTCCCTTGGATACCATTGCTCCTTGCCATGCTGGCGTGATGCCTCATCGTCAGAGTTGTACACACTGCCTGCTCCCTAGTGTACTTCTCCCCTCACTGAACACACTTTGTGTCAGAGTTTGTGTGGGCCGCTCCACGAAGGCTGTGTCCTCCTTAAATGCATCCCATCAGACATCGACCAGTGGAACAAGGTCATCGAGCAGCTGGGCACGCCGTCGCAGGACTTCCTGATGAAGCTGAATCAGTCTGTGCGCACCTATGTGGAGAACAGACCTCGCTACGCCGGATACAGCTTCGAAAAGCTCTTCCCCGACGTGCTCTTCCCGGCCGACTCCGAACACAGCAAGCTGAAGGGTGAGATCTCTGCTTCCCTGGAAATAATCTGGGTCATGCTGTGCCCGGGTCCTGTCCATGTGTTTCTGTTAATGAAACGTGGGCTACAACTGAGGAACACTGAGACCGGATACTCATTTACCAACATCACCGATCATGTCGTCCAGATGGACTGTATGAATATGCATGTGTGTAATGATAAATATTTATGGTTGGCGAGCTTGTGGTAGCCTCTGATTTTATCTTGTAGCAAGCCAGGCCAGGGACCTGCTGTCGAAAATGCTGGTGATTGATGCATCAAAGCGCATCTCTGTGGATGAGGCCCTGCAGCACCCCTATATCAACGTGTGGTACGATCCCACTGAGGTGGAAGGGGTAAGTGATAAAATGCAGCATGGGTTGAACCATGAACATGGGGAGGTGGGGGCACTGTCTTCCTTTTCGTGTCACCCCCTACGCTCTTACTCTCTGTGGGCTGTCCGTAGCTTCCTGTGTCACCCTTGTTCCTCTGCCCCTCCCATAGCCCCCTCCGCTGATCACAGACAAGCAGCTGGACGAGCGGGAGCACACAGTGGATGAATGGAAAGGTAACGTGTCCCCGGCCGGCCAATGGCACGCCACGTGTAACTCGAGGCTGGGCCCGTGTGCGCGATGGACATGTCTCCGTATCGCTTACGCCCAGTGAGCCAGATGAGCTCATCCCGCAGGCCTATACTGTGATAATGACAGCTGACTTTTTTAGAGCTTAAATTAGAAGGATGAATATTTCTTATTCTCACGTGGCAAATGTCACGGCGCAACTGAAGGCTCCGATACCATCCACATCATCCCCTTCTCACTGCTTGGCCAGTGAGGTGCACGCTGACTGCTTTTTCCTACTCCTGTCTCATTTTAGAGCTCATATACAAGGAGGTCCTGGAGTTGGAGGAGAGGACGAAAAATGGGGTGATCCGTGGCCAGCCAGCTTCCCTAGGTTAGTCACAAAGGGGGCTGTTCCCTGTTTGTCAGTGTGTGACAGATGGTGCCTGGGTGTGTGTGTATAGACTCTTCCGGTTGTATTGACGCTGAATGGTGATAATGTGGATGCTCGAACTTGAAAGCATGGCTGTTTGTTCTCGGAATCTGTGTGTGTGTGCCTGCGCATGTGTGTGCGCATGTGTGCGTGCGTATGAATAATGTAGCAGTGCACAGCTGACTCTCATGCTGTTATCGGGCGCTTAAGATCCCCCCGCCCCTCCCCCCAAAAGGGCTGGCTAATGGGACTCCTTCCTCAGGCCCCCACGGCTCCTCTGGCCCCCAGGCCGTTAACACTCAGTCACAGCCAATCAAGTAAGCCCTCTTACGGCTTATGGCTCCCTGAGGCTCATTAATATTGATGTTTTCAGGGGATGGATCTGCACAAACACATTTACTCAAAAGGTTTTTTAAATGTCATTCATAATTATAACTGCCTGCATATTTATTAATGCACAGATGTGGTGATGAGTAGACTCTGTATCATTGTGCATTTCAGAGACTGTAAGATGTTGTGGAAGAGGAATGTTCTGGTAAAAATCCAATCCTTTTTCTTCTTACTGGGCTAAGTGCTTTCCTGCCTGGTGGGGGCCATGTGGGGCAGTTCTGCATGTCGCCATGGAGTGCATGGTGTCCCACACTGGGTCAATCTTCTGATGTAACGCTCTGCTTCTCATAGCACAGGTGCAGCCGTGATGGGCGGCTCCCAGAACGCATCCTCGTGCTCCTCCGTGAACGACGTGTCCTCCATGTCCACTGACCCCACCATGGCCTCTGACACGGACAGCAGCCTGGAGACCTCAGCTGGCACACTGGGCTGCTGCAGATGACCTCCTGACCTGCATCTCCCTGTTCCCTTGGCCAGTCTCTAGGATGCTTTGTCTTCTTTTTTGGGTTTTTTTGACTGTAAATAATCATGGCACGTATTTTATCCCCTAGCAAGAATTTGAGAACATATATATATTAAAAAAACACTAAAGTGTCTGCTTAATTTTAACTATGGTCAATTAGTACTTCTTTTTAAGCTATAGCAATACCATTTTGCCATATGATTGCAGAATGATCAGTTTAGTACCGTGTTTCCCGACTCAATCGTCGGGGACCCACAGATGGTCCACGTTTTTGCTCCCTCTCGGCTCCCTGCCAGACCCGCATTTTTGCAAAACATGGACTGTCTGTAGGTCCCTGAGGATCTGATTGGGAAAGACTGGTTTAGGTTTTATGGTGGAAATGTTTTGAAACTTTTCTTTTCTTTGCTGTGTCCTGTCTCCTTTGCAGCCTGAGTGATTTTTGCTTTTCCTTAAAAGGCTGTAAAAACGGTCTTCCGGGCTCCTTCTCAGCCAGTGGATTTTCAAAGGCACAGTCCACTTTACCTTTTTGAAACATCCAGCATGGGGCTGTCTAATTACCCTCCTTTGTATGACGCTTTCAGTTTAAGACGCAGCATTTTGATACATTTTTTGTTAAAGATCGTCTCCGAGGAACCTTTACTGCCTCATCCTTGTCTGCACAGTGTGCTCATCCGGTAGGATTTGCTGATGGTTCTTGACAGCTGGAAGTTTTGCAGGTAACCAGGGAGAAGTGTTACAGTAACGTCAAAGATGCATTGGGGTAACGGTTGTGCTTCCCACATCTCTGAGCTGCTTGGCTCGCATATGGAGGAGTGTCACTGTGGTGAGCTGTGTAGCTGGGAGCTGCTGGTGGCAGCCACCTGTAAATAAACTCCATGTGTCACAGAGGATGACGACGGTTGCTGGGTTCTTAGCCATTGCGTTGCCTGGTAACGGACCAGATCGTAGGTTTGGATCCTGAGGTTCCAGTGTTTTGCGTGGGAGTCTGGCAAAGAAATCCTGTTAGCTGTTTTTTTATAGCAGTATCATGGTGGCTCAAGTATGGATTAAAGTAGCGTTTTAATTGAGTTTCAGTACAGTTACGTGTCACTTTTAGTGCTTTTTTATTCATTTAATGAAACACTGGACCTGTGACTGGTTACAGCTTCACTTCTGCGCTCTTTGTGTGTTGATTTGCTTTACGGCGAACAAAAAGCTCCGGACTGGAGGAGCTAAAGCTGTACGATATGAAAAGCCAGCGCAGTAACGGCATCCTTTCGAGGTGGGCTTGTTTTACTTACTAAAGGGAAAAGTGCCTGCAGCTGCTGCACATTCATTCCTGAATGACTAGGAGACAAGAATTTGCTTTGTAAGAATTTGTCTGAATTTGCGAACGGCTGTTTTATTTTCCCGCTATTCCCTCACATTATAGGGCGGCTAGTACAAATCTATTTTTTTACTGCTTTGACGAACCCAAAGGGTGGGAAAGGTAATCTGAGAAAGGGAAAAGGGACACTTCAAAATGTCATGGAGCATTTTTAAAAGTTATTGTTAAGATCCCATGGGCAGGTTGGTCAGGTTTTTCATCAAAGTAGTTTTCTTTTTGAAGTATGACGACTTTTCTCAAATCCCTTGAGACATGTCAGATTGTGTCGTGTTGAAGCTGTGTTGGAGGGCTGAGGGAGAACCGATTGGAGCAGATCTGTGTGTCAGAGCACAATATCGCACACGTTTGGCATGTGTGTCTGGCCTGCGACCCGGGGTACCTCTGGGAAAAAAAGTGGATTTTGTGTTTAAGTGCTCTTATTTTCGTGAGTGATTTGGAGACCCCTTCTGGTGCAGTCGGAGCTCTGCTTCCCCACTAGGGGGTGTTGGATCACATTTAAAAATAGACTTTGATGAACTACCTCACACTAAATTACTCTGAGTCCCTGCATAAACTCAGCTGCCCACATTAGCTAGAGAAAACAAATGTGAAATAAAGGATTTCGTTATTTATTTATTTGAAATTGTACAATTGTCAATATTAGGATACTTCTGCTATTGTACATTGTGTACTTCACTGATGAGTACAAAAACTTCATGTATTTTTTTTTTTTTGTTTTTCTACTGTTCATGTGCAATACCCTCTACGTCCTATGTGTGTAGCATGTGGTGGACTTTGCCATGTATATGTCGAAAATGTTTGGTACTGTCAATCCACATTGTTTTTTTTTTTTTTAATAAACTAAACTGATTTTCCATGGCTGGGCACCGTTGTGCTATAACCAGCTTTGTCTCCTCCACGTCTGCCCAGGTGGGACTGGCTACATGTGCGACCATATTGTGCAAAGGCACAGGAACATGCTGGTCTGTAGCGTATGCTAATCAGGGCAGCCACGCGACTTGACAGGGGAGCGTGATCCTGGGTTTCTGTATCGCACATTGGGGGAGGGGGGGGACACTACTGTCAGTGTGTCCACTGGAGTCTAATTATGCCAACATTAAAACAATAAACTGGGAAACTGACATCATGTGTCTGTCTAAGCCCTCTTCTTTCTCTCTGACATTGTGAACATTGGCATCGGAGGAAATGCAGTTGGCCACAGACGGTTTTGTACGTTTGTGGGTTAAGTTCATGTGTACAATGTGATTTTCCTCTGTACGCAAACCCTTTTATTTTGAGGAAAATGTGAAAAAAAATTCCAGCTAAAATACAGTAAGCATGACAACAAATTTAGTTGTCACATGACAGTAAAGGCATTTATTCCTTAATTTAGAACGATTTGAAATACTGTGTCAGGTTTTGGTAACCATACAAATAAACGGACAAATAATACAAAGAAAACTGGCACACATGAATGAGTGATTGCATTGTTCTGGCATGATAATGAGATGCTTTGAATACGCCTAAACAAGTACATCAGCTGTTTCTATCTCAAGTGATATTGTTTAACCTACAAGACATGTGCTTGCCATTTAAGAATGTTGGCTCATAGTTTAGACTTTGCAAAATGAGATTTGTGGGCCGCTTAGATTCCCGGACTGCCTGTACTTCAAGAATCATCTCAGGAAACACTTTTAACAGCCAGCCAGCTGTGATGTGTGACCTCTGACTGTCTTCTGTAGGAGGGCTGATATGGGAGTCATTTAATTAACTGTTCATTAACAAAAGCAGAGTACTGTGCAGGTGTGTTTGAGTGACAGCTGGCAGAGAGTGCTCTGCCTTCTGAAAAACTACGAGATCTTTGTTTTGTTTTCTTGGTACCTGGGTTTGAATCGCATGATTTTTCTGAGTGGGCCGAGGTGAACTGTTAATGAATGTCCATTTTGTTCAGACAGTATGTTTTCTGTCCCGTGCAGTGACCCTAAAAGGCACATTGAGGGTGTGGTTAACTGAGATCTCTGCCAGCTTCCACCGTTTAACGAAGCCCCAACAGAACGAACAACAGTAGTTATGGTATGGCTCTCCCAGGGCAGCCCGAAGAAGCCGTCTTACACTTTGAATGCGACTAGATGGTTTACCAAACCATGGCTGCATCCGCAAGCACCCTGCTCTGACTCTACATTTTGCCGGCCTTCGTCCCCAGAGTCAGATCTCCCAGTGTGGAGAAGAATTCCTCCATCTCCTTCTGCAGGAGGCGGTTGCGCGTCTCCGCATCCTCGTGGGCACGCTCTGCATTCCGCAACTTGATCTCCAGCATCTGGTGCTTCTTGCGCTCCTGGTCCAGTTCCTCCTGCAGCTTCTCCACCTGGGTGCCCAGGGCTGTGACGGAGGCCTCCAGCCTGCAAACACAGCCCACCAGTAACCAATGGCTAGTGGCTCCTGCCCCCTAATGTTATGGAGGGTTAATAGCAAGCCATTTTAAGGCCATAACATGATCCATTATGTGTTCCATACAGTGCTCTCCATGATTGGGACAATGACAAATT
Source organism: Mormyrops boulengeri (assembly GCA_026781065.1). Classification (NCBI taxonomy): domain Eukaryota; kingdom Metazoa; phylum Chordata; class Actinopteri; order Osteoglossiformes; family Mormyridae; genus Mormyrops; species Mormyrops boulengeri. Next base: position 12,144,609 of record JAODLD010000069.1, read on the forward strand.
ATTTTTCTAATTTGACTCTGAGTACTCCACAGTTTTGTTGGGTGTTGGTGGTCCAGCATCGCTGGTTAGAGTCCCTGCTCTGGCACTACCATCATTGGGTCCCTGAGCAAGACCCTTAACCTCAACTTGCTCCAAGGGGACTGTCCCTGAATTTAGAAAAATGTAAGTCGATCTGGATAAGAGCGTCTGCTAAATGCTGTAAATGTTAAATGTTTTACATTTGTGGAGCGCAATGTATTTGCAGATGTGTATGATGCCACAGAGAAGACCTCCGTAATAAATAATAATAAAATAGTAACATCAATTTATCCCATCATTCTTTTCTGAAAATGGGGAACTCCTAACTGGACCTGATATACAGATGCTCCTCGTTTCAAGATGCTTGCCTTGCAATATTTTGACTTTACAACAGTGTGACAATGATGCATTCGGTAATTATCAAATTTTGAACTTTGATCCATCTATTCATCCATCTATTCATCCATCCATCCATCCATCCATTTTCTTTACCCATTTGTCCTATTTAGGTTCACGGGGGGTCCAGAGCCTATCCCGGAAGCTATAGACACAAGGCGGGGAACAACCCAGGATGGGGCACCAACACATCCCAAATAAACTTGTATTAATTTATTTACTTTTCAATTACTGGCATTTAGATAGTTACAGTAATTATTTATTTACTTATTCAGTAACAGTAGTTATTTATTTTTCTATCATATTTATATTAGACTTACGATACTTTCCGCTTACACTAGGATCATCGGAACGTAACCCCATCGTAAGTCAAGGAGTACCTGTGTATATTATGAATCTCAGAGCAGCCTGCCTTCGTTTCCTTTGCCTGACATGAAGTCTCCCTGTCCTTAATCTGTGTTGGGGCCTGAAAGTGGCACACAGACCGCTCCCCATGCACACCTACTTCCTGATTCTGCTGCCATAGGCCACCCTCTGCTGCCTCAGTTCCTCCTTCAGCTCTGTCACTTTGCTCATCAGCGTCTGTGAATTGCTGATGGGCTCTGCAGGCCCGGCGCCCTCGCTGCCGCCCACAGTACTGCAGATGCTCTCGGTAGACGGACCCACGTCCCTGCAGCCATCCCCCGATTCCATTGGCTCCTTTACAGCCTGTCCTGGCAGCCCTTTCCCCGCCCCTACGTTGCTTTCCGAGTCTGGGTTGAATGATCGTTTTTGTTTGGGCTCGGGTGTAGAAGGGGCATTCCAGGCCTCAGTAGCGACACTTGGCACGCTCAAACTGCTGGGGGCCACATTGTCATAGGTAGACAGCCTCTGCAACGGCCCCAGATCCTTCATGTACCCCCCCGACGACGTGCGCTGGTGGCCTCGCCGCAACGGTAGTCCATTCATCAACCAGCTGCTACCTGACAGGCTGGGGATATCTACAGAAGAGCCTCCCAGCTTCCCATGGGCCCGAAAGGGGCACTTAAAGGCGGGCAGAGACTTGGCCTGCTTGCTGGGGCTGATGGTGCCCTCTGTCTTCCCCTGAGGTGCCTGTATACAGGATACGGTCGTGCTGGCGTCCAGACAGGGGGCGCTGCTGCACAAGTCCTCTGCTGGGCAGGCACTCCTGCTTCTGGAGGAGGATTCCTCATCGGAGATCCAGCCCACCATACCCCGCTGGCTGTTGAGCGTGGTCTCCCTTGGAACACTAGGGGGCTCCACGTGGGCTACTGCAAACAGCCGATAGTGTTCTCTGATCAACACAGTCATCAGGTGCTGCACCTGGGAAGTGCCTGAAACAGAAAAGCTGCATCAACACAGCCTGTGCCTCACCACCTATCCATGTTCAGCCCAGAACCATATGTTACAGGTACATACAAAATTAATTGTTCAGCCTATCCACTAGCAAAACATACTTTCCATAATCGTCACAGGGTCCTCCATTTTAGGCCTTAGAATATTGGGTCCAAAAACTGTTGCCAGGTTCTGAACACTCATTTTATTTTCACTTGAATGCGATTGAACTTCATCGAGGAACCTGGAAAGAAAGTTACGCCACAGAAGTTAAATCAGTTCGTAATTACACGGGTTGACACAGCCATGAAATAACCAAGCTTCAACACCAGGGGGAGCTGCGCCAGCAGAGCTTTTAAAGACGATTTAAAGGCCACGTCTAAATGCCTAGATGGCAGCTCCCGGTTGAATTGTCGTTGAGGCCACTTTTTACAGAATTCCGTTTGTCAGTGTCTTTTTCCTTTAACTGCACCTAAGGCAACACTCATTTTCATACTGTTTCATCACTCACAGAAAAACATTAAGCATTTTACTATATCAGTTAATTTACTTTTAAATAGCATTCACGCAGTAGCATTTAATGTGTGTAATTCTGTAACACTCCAGGTAATGTAAATTTTCAAGTAGGGTTGCAAAAGGTAATTCTGTCAGTCATAAATGTAACAATTAATGACACAAATCAATGTGCTTGTTTCATTAGTTAGTATAAAATAAATGCAAGTTAAACACTATGGATGTGAGCAGTGCAGTTTGGCAGATGAGCTAGATACTTATCTTTGTTATGCTAATTATTAAATTTTACCTAGTTAGTTGTAATGATGGGTCGAGCAGTTATCCTGATTAGACTTGGCTGCAAACATTCAGTTAATCAGCCCCTTGTATAATGGAGAGGGATAATACATCTACAATCACATCGAAACACCCTGCGCTACACTCTGGGCGACACCTCTAGCTGTACAAATGTAGTTCTTGCCTATGTTTTATAGGGAATATATTTTAATTACTGGGGCTTTTAACATACAAGTACCTGGCCATATAAGGGTTAACCCCTCCCCAAGAGCGTCCTTGCTGTGGTAATCTTAAACTGCTTTAGTAATATATTCCGTAAAAAACCGATGAAATTACCATTACCGGATCGATAGTGTTAGCTGAGTTGTCTGAATGTAAACTTGCCATTGCGAAGGCACTGCAAAGCAGCAGATTTGTAAGGGCTCATAGTTGGTTACTAACACGTTAAATCTTAGCTGGTCTTATTTGTAATGTAGTGATTAAATAGACAGGGGATCATTCTTTAAGTTTTAATTCAGCAGGTGAGCTTGCTGTGTTATTGTACCCGCTTGTTAAATTTAATAATGTAAGCTTTTAATGAAGGTCAGCTCTGTCAAATAAGAGACAGAAAGGCTCTTGAGATGCCCAGATATTAAAGCACATCAGTTACCTACCAGTTAGGCATTGTAAATGTAAATTGACTTTTGAGTTTTTCTTTTATCTTTGCTGGTTGTGCACATGTGATTTATATTTGTTATCTTTATTATACAGACTTTAATGTTGTCAGGGTAAAAAGCTGTGTGAGGTCTGAGGCTGTAATTAGCACCCTCTGATCTTTCAATACCTTCAAATGTGCAGTGTCATGTGACTTACTTCTGAATAACAGAATGACAGTAACAGGTACAAAATGCTGATTGGTGTCAGGATTGAAATTCATAAACTGGTTACCTTGTGCTTTGCTGGGACTGAAAAACTCTGCTTTGATGCTTATTACAGGACAGGGAAATGAGGTTACCTGCAGATGTATTTCAGGAGGTTGAAATTGACTTGGGGCAGGGTTTTCACCTGCTTTGCTAGCTCCTGTATCCCCTTGAAGGAAAGACAAAAATCATATTTTCAGTGAGGGTCTCCTTCCTGTAGGTCATGGCAGAAGTGTAGCTTTTGTTTGGCAGGATATCATTTCATAACGGACCGCCTTGCCAGCCAGTTACATGTTCAGCTGTAACTCAAAGTTATTTCTCATCATATTTTTCTCGGCCCAAATAAAAATCCACGGCTAGAAATTTTGGGCCCCCTGCTTGGGTTGGCATTTTCAATACGAAGAAATGCGGGTTCGAAGGTAGACAGAATCTGCCAGGCTTGGTGGGACTGGGGGGCAGAGTGGGGGCCGTATTAAATGCTCGGTTCCCCATATATGCCATGATATCTATGCTCCTCTGATGAGAACCCTACAAACTCTTTGCTTCCTGGCTATATAGATGCAACCCAGATGTCCTGCTTACGGTCCCCAGACTGATGATACACACTGACGGTACACAGTCCGGGCTTTTCAATGTCGGTTGCGTCCACTACATGCCCTGTTCTGCTCTGTCAGGGTCTGACACTAGAGAGGGATTGACAGGCAGACCCCACCCCCCCCCAGGAACATGAAAATTACAAAGTATGGAGACGCACATGCACAGACCCCTACTCACCACCTCCTCGTCTTTGGCCAGCTTCTGAGCGCACGTGAGGAAGTCCTCGTATTTGGCGAAGGGGACTACAGGCTCAGGCAGCTCTCGCAGATATAGCTTTAGCAGAGACGCCACTGTGTGGACATCAGTGGTTCTGCAAGAACAGTGTAAAAGCCAACCGAGTTCTAGCTAAACTGAACAGATTACTGGACTGTCAAACAGAAACGATACCAGATTGTGTGTTTCATGTTATTCTGGTGAGTACTGGTGCATCTTACTGTAATATTTGGCCTGTTATGTACCCTGGGTAATAAATGCATACTTAATTCGCAAATAAAGTAGCCCTTGTGTGGACAGGATTCTGTAGGCCTTTGGAGTCAATCACAATGGTGCAATTGTGTCAGATGGTCTGTGAACCTGTCAAAGTGGGGCTTGTCCCCACAGTGGAACGCATCCTGCAGCTCCTTCACCAGATTGGCCTGGCCGGGCATGCGGAACAGTCCCTCCTCCCTCAGGCCATGCTCTAGGATGAAGTCCACACACTGCTCCACCAGCAGTGGGGCCTGCCGTGGCCCAAAACGTCTCTCGTACTGCACTGTGTCCTCTAGCTGCTGGCCAAAGATTCCTGTGGAGACACATGCGCTTTCAGAGTCTCATGAGAAGGAGAGCTTCAAGTCAGTAGGACCAAGACCCCATTTGACCAGTTATTTTAACCTGAGTAGGACCTCCTTTTATACTAGTTATATTTATCTAAGTAGGATCAAGACCCCCTTTTAACCAGTTATTTTTACCTGTGCCCCATCTGGTCTGTGTCTCTGGGTTTGAGATCTACACTGGAGGTCACACCCATTACCAGTTAGTGTCATATAATGTGTATCGCATGATGTGTTTGTGTGTCATAATACACAGTGTGTGTGCATGTGCCTGTTGCGGTGGTTATACCTCCTCCAAAGGGGGCCCAGATGGCACGACGGATGGCCTTCACCCAGTCCTCCATGTCAGTGTGAGAGATGGCCATGAGCAGCAAGGCCTCGTCGGTAGCTCCGCCTGGAGCACAGACCACATGCGGTTAGCCACCTGCCCCACTAACAGCACAGACCACATACGTTTAGCAGACTGCCCTGCTAACAGCACAGACCACATCCGTTTAGCAGCCTGCCCCAGTAACAGGACACACCACATACGGTTTGCCGCCTGCCCCATCTATAGCACAGACCACATACTGTACGGTTAGCTGCCAGCCCTGCTAACAGCACAGACCACATACGGTTAGCTGCCAGCTCTGCTAACAGCACAGACCACATACGGTTAGTCACTTGCCCTATAGCAATGACCACACACTGTTAGCAACCTTCCTCAGTGCAACACAGGGCTTCAGTGCAGTTTTTGTCAAAAATAATGGAAAACATTCAGTTGTTAGTGCAACATATTCATAAAGCCATTAAAAGTGTTAACTCTTTTGTAACTATCCAAATATCTATACACAACAGTATAAAGGATTCTTATGTTTACATGTATGTTTTAGCAGTTTAGAATACAACATCCTGGTAACATTTGACCCAGCTCTCTGTAGACAGTTGAATTTCAGGTTCCTACATATCATTTTTCTAGTTAAAGTTCTTACAGATTAATAGGTTGGTAAGAGAGTGGCTGAGTGCAGAGCCGTTAGCAGTGCAGTATAAATTAATGCTATGCTGATATTTTGGGAGGGAAACCCATCTCTTTGGCAGGCTGCTTATCTTCTGTGCTTGCTTAGCACAAAGCTCTCTCTTCTAATGTAATAAGTGCAAAATGGCATCACTGGCAGTCCTTCCTTCCTTGATTAAACCCCTTTATCGTATTGATGGACTTCTGATTGGCTATTGGTTGAGCCACTGCAGACTCTGGGCTTTATCAAACTTTGCAGTCATTGGCTTAGTCAGCAGTGATATGGATGCGATGGACTGGCAAAGTGGCCACTCTGAGACTGGGCGGGTGTCCGCCTTCATTGTACAAACGGGATAGATTTGGTCGTCTTCAGCGACTGGACAGTGAGTTGTGATGAGGCGAAACAGCGCATTGATGCCTGCACATGCAGTTTGCAGAAACCCGTACACTAGCTGTAAATGGAAGAATGTACATTATGGGGGTCCCTGAGCCAATCCTAACCCTTTAGTTAATTGGCCTTTTCACTAGCTCTTTCATAAACTGCATAGCATGTCACATAATCAACCGCTGTATTAGGGCAGTGTTTCCCACCCATCCTCTGGGACACCCAGACAGTCTATGTGGACCGTCTGACATGGAGCTGGGAGGGAGCAAAAACATGGACTGTTTTGAGGTCCCTGAGGACTGGATTGGGAAACACTCTATTAGGAGATGGTCAACATCATAAGAAATGCTTGAACTGGGATGACAGGTCAATAGCAGCTGCGACATTTCATCAGACAACAGTCCCTCCATCACCAGGAGTCAACCTTGTTAAATGCATAATAAATTGAAGTGCCCCAGAGAGTGATTAATTGTTACTTTTACAGGTTTTTTTGTCATTCTTTTCCAGTCCAGAACAGAATCACTAAGGGTGTATCTGAACTGAGGGAGCGGGCACGATACCTGCCACTGCGTCGTAGTTATGCACTGATTGACTTCCTACCCTATTAATTTGAGGGTGCTATGATCATACACAGGGCAGTTTTGCTGACCAGTGTTGCTCAGGCACTTTTCCATTGATATTAGCCAACAAATTTCTATTTGTAAAATTTTAATCGGCGGTGGGCAGCTATTCACGATCATCCAGATCCATATGCGTTGCCCTTTGTCTCACCCAGTCGCTGGCAACATTTCTCAAAAAATTGCCCTGTGTTTCATCACCCTTGATAGCGCAGGTCTGGTCTATTCTTATGCCTAGATGTGATGGTAGATTATTCCGTGTTTCTCAGTACTGTGGTCATGTTTTAAATACATATATATATATATATATATATCATTATAGATATGCATTAAAACTTTGAGACATGTGAGGACTAAGAAGAACATTTAGGATTACTTCAAGCTGATGGATCTGTGTGTTATTAGGGCTCTTGTCTTCCTGGCTTTTCTGCAGGCACCTTGGTGCACAATGCTGGGTTTTGGGGGATGTCCAATGCCCATTTAGCATTGTTTATTAGGCCCCATCTCGCAGATTTTTATGGGAAAGAGACTAATTGAATGATTCGATCGTCTTAGTGCTCTAAAAAATTTGAATCCAGGAATTCTCAAGGTTTGGGTCCAAGAAGAAACTCTGAGAGAAATGAATGACCTCTGCGATCACAGCTCTCATGGACAGTGCCTCCAGTCATTCTTTTGTCCTTTTATGGAGTAAAGGATACTAAGGAGCTAAGCTGACTGGAGCATTGTGTCTACACCAAGTCTGTGGTCCTTCGGTGTTTAATGGTACTTAGCAGGTACCACTGTGAGGACTGCTTGAGAGAAGCAAGGGGCTCAGCTCCCCACCCTTTCTGATCTGTTTTAATATACAGGTCCTTCTCAAAAAATTAGCATATTGTGATAAAGTTCATTATTTCCTGTAATGTACTGATAAACAT
>JAODLD010000069.1:12152461-12162527 GCA_026781065.1 Mormyrops boulengeri
CTAATGTTTATCAGTACATTACAGGAAATAATGAACTTTATCACAATATGCTAATTTTTTGAGAAGGACCTGTATGTCCAGCCATTGACGTTACAAGCCTTGTTTTTATGCTCCAGTGAGCCAAGTCTCTTATTTCTGTTTGTATGATGAAATGGGTACTGAGGCTTTGCCTGGATTTTTCATTTGTACCATGTTCCACTGTGGAGCTGAGCAGCGTAAGTATGTGCAATTAAAGCTTGCAGAGTGTGCTTTAAGGCAGGTAGAAATGCACAGCTGCGACACCAGCTTACCGGGAATGATCTCAAATAGGTGGCGGCCTGGTTCCTCAGGATTGGCTGAGAGCTCTGTCACATGACTGCCCTGGAGCTGAATGCTGCCCTGTGGAAAGGAAGTAGTGAAGATGATAAAATGTGTGTAGTACAGCATGAACTCCACAGGCTCCTGTGTGACAGATCTAAGGGAATCTTCATTCATGATCTCAGATGCACTCCTGATAGACAAAAGTAGCATCAACACCAGCAAAATACATCATTAGTGCCCTGTGTGGTTGTATGAGTTCAGTGTGAAGTGACTTTAATGCTATTATGGAGGGGCTGGGCTGCTCCGTTGTGCTGCCTTGTTTGCATGCTGTATGCGTCTCTTGGCTCAGCTGTCAAGAGCTCATAAAGCTGAGAGTCCGGCTCCACCTAGCAAACGAGCCATCTGCTCGTCCAGGCAGGCCTACACTCAGAAGCTGCCGGGGGAGATGAAACCTGGGGGGATGTGGGCCAGCTGGGCAGCCATGACACCCCAGGTCCCGGCAACATTAGCTGTAATAGGCAATACGTATCAGGAATTGCTGAGTCCTGTGCCGGAATGGCTTTGATGCAAAGTACACTGAGCAGATGTTCTGGGAATGCTGATTAGAAAGGCAGCTCCACCGTGCCCTGAATGTCCACTGCCAGCTCTGAGGGCTGGGAGACTTCATATTTATTTATATGCAGCTCAGTGCTGACAAGGGGTGTGGTCACTGCTGCTTCATTAGCTATCTGACCAGTCTTATTACACACACCCCCTCCCCCATATTTCACCATGGCAACAGAGTAGTTGTATAGTGCAGAGCCTGAGAGGGCCCTGGAGGAAGGTGAGGCTTTGGGACATCTTTTCTGAGGATCTCTGAGGGACTTAACGTGTTGTTTAGATCAGAGGTAGAAAGTTCGGGTCCAGAAAGTAGAAATCCAGACCAAGATTTTGTTCCAACCAACCAGTTCAGTATAAAGAGTCACAGTCACAGAATACTCAACTGGTTGGTTGGCACAAAATCTTGGTCTGGATTTGTAATTTATGGACCTGAACTTTCCACTTCTGGTTTAGCCTTGCTGCTCTGCAGATGGCCCAGATACATAGATAGATATACTTTAATACTCCCACTCTGGAATTTGTATGAAGCAGTGGCAGCATTCAGGTTTTCTGGGGCAAGAGTATTAAATACTGCACGTGCTTCCTGCCATTGATAATCTATCTGCCATGTATATCACCAGTGGCTGTTTTCCCCCACGGAGGTCAGGACACGGGGAATGCTAGAAGCTCACCTGCGGTTTTGTCTCCTCTTCATTCTTGTAGAAGTAGAGTTGGTCCGGCCTTAGCACGAACCAGCGGGGCTGCCAGTTCTTCATGATGCTGCGCTGCTTCTTGAGCCAGCCGGCCTTCAGAACCCTCTCCTGGAGGCTGGCGGGGCCGCGGGACATCTCCCCCATCACCATGCTCTTGGACCTGGCTGGAGACACACACACACCACGACCTCAGTCTGCATCCCGCAAAGGCATTTGCCATGACAGGTAGGCGTGCCTTCCCCGCATCACCCTGCTCTATAGCCCACATACAGGAATCCATTATTCTGTGCACTATGGCAGAAAGACTCAAAATTCTCCTTTTCGATTTCAGTTTACCCAGGCCTCCTTAAAAGACTACATGCTCAGCTTGTGGTTTTAAGACTCCTGGCGTGTGAAAAGCAAGGGCATACTGCGCTACAAAAGATGCCCCAAACAGAGCTTCTTCAGGGCACCAAAAGTCCTGCCAGGGATGAGCTATCAGACAGCATCACTCAGAACATTCGGTAGCTGTTATGTCTAAGGACAGCAAATGGAGACCTGTGATGGTTTTCCTGCTCCCCGTGTTTATGACAGGTGAAGGCCTCTCTCGGTGGCTTCTCAGTCATCCTTCTTTATCACAGAGTCATGACTGCCGCTTATTCGGCCTGTGATGAACTGCCACTCTGACTGTTTACCATCTGAGATGAAGTTTAGCATGCTGAATGAAATGGTGCGGGTCTGACCAGCGTTTCCCTGGGAAACACGAAGCATGAACTCCTGGTTACCCAGAAAAGCAGAGTGATTAAAATATGTCAGTGAGATCGGTCACACGGGTGTTGATTGCATGGAAGACTTGTGGCTATTATCAGCACGTCAAGCCATTTATGTAATACACAGCATTCAGGGGCTCTCAGGACTGTACACAGCAGGTGCCTGCTTTGGTGACTTGACGCTCCATGCACAGCTCAACGGTTTTCCCTTTTTGAAGAAAAGATTTTGTTGTTGATGTTGAGAGTGAAAGAGGAACATGGATAAAATGTGCGCACGGCTCCCGCTGCTTCCAGAAGCATCTTGCGGTTATGGTCGAAGAGAAGAATAAGCCTTTGACATTTGCTGATGCCAGCTTAAAGTTGCTGAAAAATCTGCTTTTGCCACAAAGTCTACACCCTGTACTCAGCTGCATAATTGAAGTCCAGATTGATAAACCCCAGTCTGTCTGAGTTGCCTTCATGCAGTCCAGTGCACAGCACAGCAATTTCAGGGAGGCCAGCACCTTTTTCCCTTGTCCTCTGGATGCAACCGTCACTTTCTGGTCCAGCTTCTACATTTCATACATTTTATCTTTACAAACACTTCTTTAATGCATATTCCCACATTTGTACACAGCACAGCCAACATTGCAGAAAACAGAATTCTGTCTTTGCAGCTGTAATGCAGTGTGGAGATTTGCTCTAAACTCACACTCACACTGAGTGCCACTGCAATATTCTCAGCCAGGCAGAATCACAATGCCAGTCAAGGGTTTCAGGTATGACACCTCTGTTGGAGCTGGTTAGCGGTTTGCTAAAGCAATGATCTTTCCCTCCAGGACAGGTTTTTGGGGTGAGACCCTCTGTGAGAGACCCCAGGTAGCTGCTGACACACCCATCTGTGTGCCTCTGATGGAGACATGAATCACAGCACATGGATTTCATATTCTTACTAGCCCTGTTCTGGGGGAAAATGGTGTGGCAAGCATGGAATTTCAATTAAAATTCAAGTCCATATTCATCAGCATAATCTGCCAGAAGTCCATAAAAACAGAAAATAATCCTTTCACTGGATAGAACTAGGGATCACAGATAATAAGACTGCCCTCCTTAGGCACTGGCAGAGGTATTGATGAGACCTTAAACACATGGATCATGCAGGGGTGTCTCGCAAATAAGTCACGCACCGCAATATGAATGATTCAGGATGACACGTGGAATGGCATGCAGACTACTGTCACACTGCAAATATCATGCGTATGCAGTGGACGATGTCTGAAGCGGCATTGGGAGCGCCAGAAGCCCCCAGCCCCCAGGGGGTTGACCTCTCTGAGCGCTTACCTCTCCGGGTCTGCCTGATCCGGGGGCTCAGCATCGCTCCCTCACAGTGCGGCCCCGCACACCGCCATCCCGTCTCGCTGCCCTCCGCTCGTTCGCCGCTCTGCCCGTGCGCCGCCGGCCCAGCCCCGCAGGCCCCGCCTCCCCGGCCCCGCAGCCCCCCCCTCTGCTGCATTATTCATTTCCCCACAGCTGAGCCCCTGTGCTCTCAGGCAGGCATTCAATGCAGGGTGACCACCATCAATAACTCAGGGGAGTGGAGCCACTTCTGCCTTCTCCCTCAGCCATCCGTGCGTGTCTCTCCCCCCTTCCCCCCATCTTAATTGACCCTGCATATCTGTGTCCCTGTGTGTGTCCTCTCCCTCCCTCCCTCTCTCCCATTCGTCTCTCTCTCTCTATCGAAGCAGCCATCGGCCCTTCCCTCCCTGGCCCCCTTCCTGTGTATCGCTAGTACAGCCATTGTATCAGCACTGTCAGCAGTCTGACTGGCCTGGAGCTGCATCCCATCCCTGCATCCATCCATCTATCCATCCTTTACCCGTTTATTCTGGTCAGGGTCACACGGGGGGGGGGGGGGGAGATAAGAGGAGATATTCTGGACCCTAGTAGCTTCATTTCATTCAGCCTAATTATGCACCAGCGAAACATTGACTCGTCAGTCTCGCTGTTCCCCACATCACATCCAATTTAAACATTTTTTTTTAGCAAATTCTTTGCTGTTTCCTAAAACATCATTAACACAATATTAGCATGTGTCTAGTGACCGGTGGCTGACGTTTGGTCATGCTGCTGGTGTGCCGCTTGATACTGAATGCCAAGCTGTCACAGGGTGGTAACAGGAGAAAGAATGACACTGCGTACGGCGTGAGAGAGGTGTGTGGTGTTACCTGGGGGATTGTGCTGTCTCCCTCCCATCAGGCTCCTGGAACGGTTCATCACGCTGCTCGGTGCCAGTCCGCTGCATCAGAACATCAGGAGGTGCATGGAGGAAAGATGGAGAGAAACTAGTGAAAGGAAAAGCAGAAGTGTGTGCATGCTCTGGACCGGAGGGGGTCCGGCATAAGGAATCGTTTGGGACGCCAGTACGTGGCCCGCGCGACGTGCCCAGGCCGAAGTCAGCCTCTCTGTTAAGCCAGTTCAGTAGCAGCGTGGCCACACGTGTAGGCGTGTCCCCTTCTGAGAAAACTTCCCCCGGTGGTGACGCCAAAGTGACCGCTTCCCTTAGAGACGCTGAAGATAGAAGCCAGAGCCCATCACAGATTTCAGATCGAGAAAATACCAGGAACTGAAAGGTGACAACACAGAAGTGAAAACGGCCAGACCTTCCCCAAATGGCCACTGGCCAATAGCTCACAGAAATGCCAATCCTAAATAAGAGATAATTCTGGGTACAGCCAACAGACTTCGTAATAAATGACATCACATTGCTTTGAAAGTAATTGACCCTTTATAATAGAAGGGGTCTTGGCCACGTTGGTGGACTTATATGTTGGTGAATTCATGCCGCATGGCAGGAGACCAAACACGTGCACCTACATGATGGGCTGTGGTGACCACAGCCGCAGAATAAGCTGTGTATTACTGACTGGCCCCGAAACCGTAGTCATGGTGTTACACATGATTAGGCTGCGAGGTACGGTTTAATTCACTAATGGGAGTAATTAGATGGATGGCTGGCAGGCAGATGGCTGTGACAGTTTGTAAGGAGTAGAATGCACTGGACAGTGTGGACAGACTTAACTTGCTGGCACTGGACCATCCCAGTCCCACAGGTACCAGTGCAGGAATACGCCAGCATGTATGGGGGCGTAGCTGCCATGCGGCAGGTCCAGTGGGTGATGGTGGCGGGGTTGTGTAAGCTCACAAACAAAAGATTACCGGCTGGGATGAAATTTCAACCATCAGCTGCCAGTAAAGATTTGGCAAGATCTGGTCTGATGCCACAGGATCTCCTCACAGTGGTGTTACTGGCTGTAGTTTTTGGCTGTGACTCTCCTTTAGAAGAGTGTTTCTCAATCAAGTCCTCAGGGAGCTTGGAGGGAGCAAAAACAAGGAATGGATTGGGAAACACTGCATCAGAGGAAATAAACTGCAAAGATCCTAGGGCTACATAAGGTCCAGGCTTACAGCTTATTGGTCAGCTGTGATAAATCGTTGATCAGCCCATGGAGGTAATCTTGGAATTTCCACGTTACTAAAATATTAAAAGGGAACACTCTTCATTTAATTATGAAATGGTTATGTACTGTATGATGAAATACAGCTGTACCATATGACAGACAGAATGCTGTTGCTTGTTAGTCAGAGAATCTTTTATTTCAAAGGTTTACACTGGAAAAAACAGCAGAGTCCCATCTGGGATCAAGTCAAACTTAGTAGCTCATTGTTTCATACACAAAATACTTAAAATATTTTTGAAATATTTAAAATCACTAACAATTGTTTAAAAATAATACACTTTTCCTAAAATAACCACTTTTATATGAATTTCTTAAATGAACACAATTTGATGCCGGGCAACTAAAATGTCAAAATGATACAGCAGATGTAGGTAAAGATGTAGGTGGCAGGGTGTGTATGGGTTTGGGGAGCGTGGTCCAGTCCGTGTGTGTTACTGATCCCTGGATGGATGGGCAGGTACCACCTGACTTGTGAACAGTTCCATCCTAAATGTTCACTGAGGACAGGCGCCACTGATGCCTATGCAGCCGCCCGCTTATCAGGAAGGAGATGACCGATGCCCAGCGCTGCCTCGGTGGGCGCTGTGGGTGAGGTGGGTGTTTGAAGTAGGTAGAGGTGCCCATGGAGAGGGTCTGGAACTGTTCCTTCAGCAGCCAGGTCTCCCACAGGCCAGTGAGGAAGTTCATGACAGACAGAGCCAGCACCCAGATTTCTGTGCCTGCCACGGTCCCCTCCGTGGCCAACGGTGTATCGGTAAACCTATTCCAGAGGTAACGGGCAGCCGCAAGGAGGAAGAGTGTGTGGGCCACAGCCATAGCCAGGAGGAAGAGGACGAAGAGGCGCCGGTTGTCCCTGCCCACGCAGCGGTTGAGGAACAGGCAGTGGTGGTCGTATTCCAGGATGCACATGCCGCACAGCTTGCAGTGTTTGGAACCATCCGGCTGGAACATCTGTGACAGAGGAGCCGCCAGTGAGGAACCTCATGAGGATCCCAAAGAATTAGCAGTGGCTCTTTGCATTTAAGACAAAGAGCTTAAAAAGTACCACACTGTGCTAATCAGTTGCACTTGGGTAGCACTGGCTCGTGGAATGTATAATCAGACTGTAGAGGAGGTGGATCCAAGCAACTAGAGGAGGCGGGACCAAGACATCTGATTGGTTGGTCCTGTCTCCTCTAGTTGCTTGGACTCACCTCCTGTACAATCTGACTGGTTATCTCTCTGAACCAATCATTCTACTTCTGCCCTGAGAACATTTTTATCTAAGTAAAACTTCATGAGCATGCACTGCTGGCTCTCAGCCGTCCAAAGGGCAAACCAAGGAAGGTCTGCTGCGACACCCGGGCTTGCATTGCCCCCCCTACCTCACAGTAGATGCAGAACCTGCTCAGGCTTTCATTGGCCTCCACCAGGTCGGTCACCCTGGAGAACCGGGGATCGGCCTCTGCCTGCTGCACGTGGCCAGGGTCCTTGATGAGGAGTCTGTGAAAAAGCCACAGCACAGCTGAGAACTGGATGATGGACGTGTGGAGGAGCAGATCCGAAGAGCTGATGCGTGGGATGTTGTCAAGGAACCATGTGACTCAAGAAGGCAAGAGAGCGGGTAAACGAGGGCCGTTATGACAAAGGATATTAGGCATGATCTTTCCAAAGAAGCAGAGCAGTGAGTGGAACATACCAGCTGCCAGAGTACCCAGGTAGACAGGGTTAGGAGACCTGGAATAGAGCAGAAACAGACTCAACAGCAGCACCAGCATGTTTCTGCCCTTTTGTGTCAGTCGGCTCAGCAGATGGCACGTTTTCCAGAGAATGGGGTCGCAGTGGCCCCTGCTATCCAGAACTACAAGATGGCGAACAGGGCCCTAGGCTGAACTGGCAGCTTAAATCCACATATATTTTCATCAGCATTGCTCGTATGAGCCGGGACTTAGTGTAACTCACCTCTGGTAGCTGCTCATCCTGTGATACTGGGTGAAGATGCACTTAGCCAGCCAGGGGAAAAGCAGAACACAGAGAAGACCCCCGTAGACTCCAAGTGCTACAGCTACCAGGAAGATGGCGCCCCCACCAAGAGTGGGGAACAGCAGTGCCCAGTAGTACATGCCTGAACATAGGTGATGACAACAGGCTTACTGGATAGTAGCTCATGTGCTCATCACTGATAGGGTGCTGCAGACAGGAGGCACTCATGCATGGCATGAAAGACAAGCTGGATAAAACTGCAGTGAAGCGAAACAGTACGGCACTTTAAGTAGGTGAATTCTGCCCTCTTGTGTTAATCAGAAGGTACCACAGCTGTCAAATAGTTTATTTTCCTTTGAATATTTCAAAGGCTCTCCTAATGCAGTTTTTTTTCCATTTTTGAACTGAAAGAAAAAATCCACATTTTAAACAGGTAGTTACCACACGACTCCTTGGGTTTGTGATTTGCGGGCTTGTTGATTAACTTCATAAAAAGTTCAGTGAGCTGCTGGTGTCTGCAGCGAAACAGAAGAACACAACATTGTACAGTGGGCATCAATACAGCGTGTGTGGGCATGTTCACTACCTCCGTTGTGTGGGACGTGCTGGCGTATGTACCTGAAGCTGTCACCCCGTCTGCTCAGGTCCACAGGAGTCAGCCGGTTGTTGTCCTGCAGGTGTAACACATGCAGTCCGGCCTCCTGCAAGAGCAACCAGCTCACCTCGATGGCCCCCCCCTCTGCAGCAACGTGCAGCGCTGTCGCCCCCTTGTGGTCAGCAGCATCCACAGTACACCGCTACCCACAAACCACAGAACGGAGATATTTACTGCTGTACGCATAGCATTACGGTCTCAGGGCTCAACCTGCCAAACAAAAGGTCATGCAGAGCCCACAAACTGAAAGATTACAGAGCATGTTTACTTTGCACATCTACAGATATGGCATGAATCGTTAATAATTCATTAATATGAAACAAGAATGAGTGCCACTCTAACATCATTAAGGGCCAGATCCAGCAAGCACTTGGGCATCCAAGTCAGGCAGGGACTCACATTATTCCGCAGCAAATACTTGACCATATCCATGTTCCCCGTGGAGGCTGCCAGGTGCAGAGGGGTTACCTTGAAGTTATCAGTGTTGGAGAACCTGAACATCTCTCTCTCCCACAGGTACTGGACAGCCAGCCTGCAAGGACAGTCAGAAGGATGTGGCAAAGGAAGTGTGTGGGATTTGAAATGGAGGACAGTGAAGGGAGTCCATCCAAGCCAAGACTGACTTACACGTTCCCCCCAGAGACTGCGTAGTGCAGGGCAGCTTTTCCCTGGAGATCAGTGATGCGTAGGTCTGCCCCATGCTGCAGCATCTGATGCATGATGTGGACATTACCTTGTCTAGAAAGGCGACAGATACGAGTGACTGTGTAGCTTTTAGGTTACGGCTTGTTCAGGCATTGCCATTCACGTCACCCTGAGGTTTTCTGACATACAGAGGATGCTATAATGACTCTCTAATCCTAGGTTAGAACTCACCTGCTGGCGAAGTGGAAGGCCGTTTGTCCTGCGTCGCATGCAGCGTTGCAGTCGGCCCCATGACTCAGGAGGAGGTCCGCCAGAGGCCTGCTCCCCTGGAGAGCGGCAAAGTGCAGGGGAGTGAACCCCCCCCAGCCTGGCCCAACAGACAGACAACAGATACCTCCCATCAGAAGGCTCCAAAAAAAAGAGAGACCAGACAGCCGTGGCAAAAAAAAAAAAAAAACGCTTAGCCGACCCTAAATAAAGGGGTAAGTGAGACATGGCAGGGCGAGGAAGTCGTTCTGTGTTTGGGCCAGAAGCTATGATGGATTTCACTGCGTCAGAGGTCACTGAAGCTGTTCTTGGGACAGGATCGAAATGAACCTGATCATCTAGGGGAACATCAGAAATCGGACTCGAAAACAAAGACCCTGGCCCTCCATGGATGGGGACTGCTGTCACTTTCAGATGGCAGTCAACCTTCAAACCTTTTTAAAGTAATGAATAATGGATAGATATAAGAAAGGGAAACGGAAATGGCTTTTGTGTGGTGTGACCCGACTATCGATCCAAAAACAGTGGGTATTCACCGCTTGTGTATTTAGGAAATAATCATTACGGTTTCATATATCAGAAGAAAAATACAGCAATTATATGAAAGGACATGGCATTGTACCTCAGCCTGGAGAATAAAGCGCAGAAGAGACACAGCACAATTTTTTTTCCACTCATTCCTCAATTTATGGGTATATA
>JAODLD010000069.1:12166329-12192112 GCA_026781065.1 Mormyrops boulengeri
TATATTGTAAACTACAGTCTGGCTCTTCTTTGTTTGTCATCGATGAAAGGCTTCTCCCTTGCTTTATGGGACTTCAGTCCTGTCTCTAGGAGCCTGATATGAGCTGTCCTAGCCATGCATGTCACACCTGTACTTAATGTTTTCCATTCCTTTTTAAGGTCACTTGATGTCATCCTCCAATTCATGAGTCACTGTCAGATAAGTTAACGGTCATCTCTGGCATTAGAACGGCTGGTTTCTGGTCGTTCCCAGCGTCTCCTGCTTCACTTTGTTCTTGTGTACTTTGTTAGAAATTTAGAACCTGGAAGCAACCTGTTGCTCAGTGTAGCTTTCTGCCAGCAGAACCACAATTAACCCAGGATTTTAAAATGCAGATTTGTTTCAAATTACACATAGTGGTCTCTTAATTTTAATTTAATTTTTTTCCGCGGGTGTATCGGGTATTTGTATGTGGGCGCTACCAAGTTGTATTTATTTCCTACTCAAGAGAGTATATATTGCATATATAAGCAAAAGCGTAAGAGAAACATACCACAGATCAAGGGCATTACTTTGGGTTGAGAACTGGGTGGTTGACGGCTCCACACATTTAAGGGGGTTCAGGGGGTTTGTATTGGCTAGTTTTCATTACTGGGGGGGAGTTACGAACCCCCCACCACCATCCCCCCATAATTTACGCCCATGCCACAGAGAAAACGGAAATCTAGTCGTTAAAGAATCCCCCAGATATTCACATTTCCCAGTTACCAGTTCATTTAGAATAAAAACCAGAAACTACGAGAGGTAGCGCCCATCTGCTAAATCGTAACAGACCATTAGCGTCAAGTTTCAAGCTTCAACGGGACGGGTCATTGGGCGGATCGGACAAACACCAGTGCAACACAGGACAAGATAATAAAAGTGCAATATAAGAATAAGCAGACGCTGCAGACCTAATAAAAAATAAGTTGATATGTGGATGAGGTAGCTATGTGGAATGCGAAGATTTACAAAAATATAGTATATAATGTTAATGAAGTACAGGGAGTGAACTTACAATGTGTGGGTGTGCAGTGGGTGGATAGATTCCGGTCGCTGGCAGCGGCAGCCAGGAACTGAGAGCAATGAGCATTAGAAGTCCTCACCTGTCTGTCTGACAGCTCGGCGATCACGATCTAGAAGCCAGGCACACTGCTCTGTGTCGCCTTTCTGGATAGCTTCAAATATATCACCGACTTCCACGCTGCTACCTTCCGCGACGGGGGAAATCTTCATGATTTAATGGTATTTTCATCCAATAAATGGAAATTGCTTGGGTGAAATATGAAGCCACTAATTTTCAGCATTTCTTCACGCCCATCTGCTAGGTCGCATGCTGATATGTTTGCACTGTAAAACGTGCATTTCACACACGCCAGTCTCCGTAATATCTCACGCAGAGAACGTCGCGGTCACGTGGCGTGCTAAATTACCATAAACCCCGCCTTCTGTGCAGGGTTGCCAGGTTGTGGATGCATGGACCCTATGTCTTATGTGTGGTGTAGGTTTGACCGGTTATTGTAAAACCACGCCAAAAGACCGTCTACGCCAGGGGTCATCAACATGGTGCCCGCGGGCACCAGGATACCCCCAAGGACCACATCGCCCGCGGAAAAATAGCACAACTCACCAGTGAGCAGCGTCTAAAATTTTATTTTATCCTGTTGCTATTCTTCTTTAATCTCATTTGCATTTATATAGATTTGAAAATGGCAATATCTAAAAAAATGCATTTAAAACATGTTTATTATACATGAAGTTTAGATAAGTTTAGGAGGGCTTTTCAAACTGGTAGCCCTTCATATGGCTCAGTACCCGTGAAGTAGCTTAGTTTCAAAAAGGTTGATGAGGGGTCTACCAGAGGTGGTCTACGCTATTTATAAAGCACTTGATGTGCAGAGGTAGAAAGTTCAGGTCCAGAAAGCACAAATCCAGACCAAGGTTTTCTTTCAACCAACCAGTTGAGCATAAAGAGTCAAAGTCACTTAACTGGTTGGTTGAAACAAAACCTTACACATCTACTGCTGTGAGCTTTCTGGATAATTAAATGCTGCGTTGTCAAAGCTGCCAGGATTTGAAGATTAAAATTCGACACCTGTAGCATCGAAGCGTGCCCTGGTTTCCTGTTCGAGTACCTGGCAAACCATTAAACCGTTAATTATGTAGACAAACAGTCCTGTTCCTCTCCAAGTAAAATAAGATAGTATTATAATGATATCCATTTTACAACCGTTTATTCTGAACAAAGCGGCCGAAGGGGGTCCAAGACTAGATCCGATCTCAAACAGTACAGGGTAGTCCCACAAGGCAGAGGTGGACGAGATGTAAAATAACATTAAATGCTAAAATCACGGAATTCAAATACTGCAGATGGGTACTTAATGCCAACCACACCCTCTAAATGCATGAATGGTTCATCCTTTGTGTATGAGTGTAACAGATGTTAGAGAAAGATCATTTTCACCTAAAGTCTTGCTATTATATAGTTTTATGTAAGGGAGGGTTTCGTGTTGGCCGTCATTTTCTTTTTGAAAGAAAAGTGACAGAGACTAGCTGGCACCCCAGATGCGCTGTACATGTGTCTTTTCAATTTCTATTATTCATGTATGTGAACTCTCTTCTATTTTGTCTATGACGTTTATTTACGTTGACATGATGTTTATGTAATTTAAGGAGATTTGTATGTAGCTTGTAACTATTGCTGGTTGGTCGATCGAGGACTGGCGCACTCTGCAGTGCCCCCTGGTGGGAGCGACGTATATTTGCGCTTCCTTCTAGTTAGTTCGCACTTCAGGGGTCGTACATCGGGGTTAGTAGAACTAAGCTATTTCCCTGATGTGGGCGATATGATAATTTACGATTTGATGACGGTTTGGGTTGGGTTGTTTACAGAATGTATTTTGAGCAATTAAGCAGGAACGCTGTAATTCTGTGTAATTAACAAGTACATAATAATAATAATAACAACAGTAAAACAAGGCGTTATAGTTTTGCTTGCACGTTTTTTACATGATCGCCAGTTTGTGCAATTTTCACTTTATTACTTTAGACTGACGGAACTCATTTAATTAACTCAAGTATCTGACGTAGAACCGAGACAAAACAGGTACAACAGTAGGGACCCGGTGTTCTGACCGGCAGTTTGTATATAATTAATCAAACCTGTGCACAAGCTGTATCTGGCCCATGGCGCTATTTTTATTGACCCCTGCGATCACTGACATGGAAAAAACGGGTAAACTCATGTATAATCACAAATACTACTGTTACTTCTTTACCGACCTCTCTCAAAATAATAAGTTTTGTATTGTAGCTTTCATAGGACATAAAAATAATCATATTTTCTTATGGTTGAATCAGAAGTGACCCAAATAGTTTTTCTTTTTGCATACAATTTGTAATGACAGTAAAGAATTGTGATTCTAACATTGTGAAGCTCGGATTTGCCCTCCACAGAAAATAATTGCCCAGGCCTAAGCGGAAAAAGAAAATGAAAAATGTGTACGTTAACTTACATTACCGATAGAGGTCGCTAGAGATTTGTCGATTTTTAAAAAAATATAATTTTCTGGTCATTTATGGATTTTATATTTGTCCAATTTATAACCTGAAATATAAATTATAGTATAGCAGGGCCAGTCATATTAGTATTATGATTATATTTTCTTGAAAGACATCTCTGTCTAATATGTCCTTTGTGTTATTTAATGTGGTTGTACACCTTAGTAATGAAACAGGGAACAAAAGTTATTTCAAATGGTTGTGTTACAGTAATAACAGCTTTCTGCACTGACCATGGCAGTCAGTGTGACAGAGCTGCAGTGGCTGTTTGAGCTCACTGGCTGTCTGTACAAGTGTTGATAAACAGGAAGTAGCAGATGAGCGCTAAGTGAATGAGTAACTATCGTTATGTCTTATTAAAATGAGGGGAGAGCAGTGGAGGAAATGTAAGCTCTCTACTTCTGCTTTTCCGGTGAGTGGAGACACATGACCAGTGAGCTAATGAAAGAGCAACTCCTTGGTCGACGTTCAGGCTTTTCTGCTCCAGCTGTGTCTCTGGAATGCTGTGATTCTGGATTAGCAGAGTATTTCCTGACAAACAACCCTGTTCCTCTACAAGCCAAGGCACGTGCAGATGAACCTCCAGGTAAGTCTGACTGCATTATCATCCTCTAAATGGAGAACTCTTACAGAGGAATGCAATTTTGGAGCAAAGGGAATTCTCTGGATTACTGTTCGCATATAGAGTTCTGTTTCAGTTCACACATAGACTTCTGTTACTGTCCATTTTAAATGTCAGTAAAGCAGTGAACTAACTAATGTCACAAGATCACCATTACAAAAGAATGTGTTCTAGGAAGAAGGAATTCTTCCTATTATGTATGTTTTATAGCCAGGGGTTATTCATTTGTAGAGACAGAAACAAAGATACTTTCACAATTTGCAGAAGGTGACTGTGGAAAAAGTTCCGAAGTAAATTGTACATAAGCTCAGATTCAGTGATGTAGCGAATTAAAAGGAAAAAAACAGGGATCCCAGCAGAATGTGCAGAGAGAGATTTTTCTGGAATTACAGTCTCTTTCTTGTAGCAAAATTAAGCAGCTGCTGTGCATCACAAGATCAAATCAGGGACTAATGTAATGCTGACGCTAAGTAGCTTAGAACGACTCAGGAACCAGAAACTTTCCCTTAGCTGAAGGCAGCACAAGACCCAGTTGCCGGTCTCCTCTGAAAGCATGCTGTGTAAGTGCAGTGAGTCTTTGGTGTGAGTCTTTTGGTGTTTTGAGGCTGACTCCTTTTACTGAGCGATTTTGTGTTCAGTTTATACATCCTGTGAGTAAGTAATTATTTTTAACAGTAAATGAATAATGGGGGGGAGAGCAGTCACATGTTTGTATTTTGTTGGGGCTTAGCAGAGAAAACATGGAGGCAGTAGATAAGCCACAGATGCTGGCAAAACCTGACCCAGGCAGCAGTGCGGACGGAGCCAGCCAACATGCCAGCACTCCAGAGTCAGCCCTCAGAGACCAGCTGGTCCAGCTGGGGGGCAGAGAGCAGGGCTGGGACTCAGTGCCGGAGGACGAGATCATCAGAATCCTGCCGCTCTTCATACAGGTACAAAGGGTGTGGCTGGATATGAGACACACCAGGGTCTTTATGAATATGGTAGTTTGTTGCAATACATAAACTTTTCTCAAAGAAGGAACAATAAGACAAAGGGGAGATTTAATCTCTGTTATTAAAAGCCGACTTTGACCAGACACACTGACACTCAATGAAGGCAATTTTAGGTCTGAGAGCAGCTCATTGTTCTGGACAGGCCTCATATCTTCCCACACGTGACCCAGTTTTGAGTGTAAGCCTGCAGTCCTGTTTTATCATTAGACCCCAGCGTGTCAGACTTCTTGTCATTTTCTCTCTTGTGCTGTAGGATGGCGTGTTGATGTGTTTCATTTGATATGTTGATGGTCCCATAATAGAGAAGTGAAACCAGCATGGGATCTTTGGTAAAGGCTTCTAACCCCCCCAAACACCAGGTTTCTCAGAGCTGCGGGGTAATAGACCACCTGGATCTCCAGGGCCTTGCATACCGCTGTGCTCAGATCGTGGTTTCCCATGTCCAACAGAAACTGCCAGGACAGCCTGCAGGTATGGAGACCTCACACTTCTCTATAGTACTATGCTCTAGGCTGGACAATTTGTGTATGTTTCATCTCCAGAAGGTTCCATCTTGGACGCTGTAGGTAGGTGCCACTTTACTGCGGCATTTATGAGTATGATACAGCTGTGGCATGTGACTGATCACAATGAGTCCCCATCACTCTGATCTGCTTCACATCTGCTTAGAGAGACACCATGTATGTGAGGCCCAGGTACTTTTTTTGGGGAAGTGAGCTAGTTTTGTTTTCCGCTGTGTGTTTGTGCTCGACATGCTGGACATCTCAGCAGCACTTTCACTCCCTCGTTACGTTGGGATTTTTCAGCCGCCACCTTGGATTGCACCACATGCACGCGACACATTTCAGTGATATGGGCAAAATAATACGTCAGCCTTTAATTTCACAAAATACTTATTTCGCGAAGCATTTGTATGTCTTACCTAATGCAGTGCATGCTGTGACTGTGTAGTTGTTGCACTTCATTGGATGGTGCTATTTTCCGCTAACAGAGGAAGGCCGGTTTGAAGTGGAGCAGTTCTTTCAGGAGAAAGCAGAAGTGCGAGACGGCAGGGGCTGGCTGCTGTTACGTGCACTGTCGCTGCTGTCTGCTCAGAGTCCAGTGAGTAAATGAAAGGCTTCCTATTACCGTCTGTGCTGACAGAATGGCGGAAAGGCAGGTTCTCACTGAATTATACTGCAGATTAACCCCCTCTGTTGGTGCTTTCAGGAAGTGGTGAGGGCTATTATTGGGACTGAGCTGCCATCTGCTTTGGTCAAGTGCCTGTATCTGTTCGTGGTCATACCTCCCAGAAAGGACAGGGCTGAAGGGGACACAGCCCTGTGCTCCTTCCAGGACACATTCACTCAGGTTACAGTTTTTCCTTCATATCAGCTTTTAATTCTAGTCAGTGATGGGCCCTGGGATCGTGTGCTGCTTGCAGTGTTATCTGTTCCAGGCTGGGTGTTGAGGAAGGTACAGTCTTAGCCTATAGCTGATGGTGTGCCCTGATTGGCCCTTTCACAGGTGATTCTACAGCTGTGCGGACAGGTGCACTGTGTTGAGACCCTGGTGGAGACACAAGAGCTGCAGTGTCTCATCATCGCTCTCACCTCACTGTGGGAACACAGCAGCTCCGTGTGGAGGCGGCGGGCTTCGCGTGTGCTGAGGGCCGTGTCCGCAGCCCAGACCAGGAATGTTGTTCCAATTCTACGTGGTGAGTATAGCTCACACTACTTATACTGACTAAATGACCTCCCTATGACCTTTACACAGGCCTCTAACAGTGACACACTGACCTCCCTGTGACCTTTACACAGGCCTCTAACAATAACACACTGACTACCCCATGACCTTTACACAGGCCTGTAACAGTGATACACTGACCTCCCTGTGACCTTTACACAGACCTCAAACAGTGACACACTGACCTTCCTCTGACTTTTACACAGACCTCTAACTGACCAGCTTTTAATAACGTGATTGCTTGCAAACCCGGGGCTAGATTTTGAGAATGTATTTTCTGAATGACATTGTATGCTAAATACTATTGTTTTGAGTGAATAGACACTGGATCCCAATTACAGGACAATGAGCGTGCCTGGTGCATTTCTGCATTGCTCTGCTGCCTCAGAGCTCCGATTATGACCTGTTTACCTGGGCTCAGTACAGTGCTTCATGGCCTACACACTCTGGACAATTTAATGGGTGTTAGTGCGCAGAACCTCTGCTGTTTCTTGTCTTATTTTGTCATGGATTATATTAAGAATGAATGTTACGATAACACTTGATTAACAAAAAATATAGTATTATGCTATTACATATTAATTAATTAACCACAAACTAAGTCTTAGTTACATACTGATCTCATATTAATTCATCACAAATGAGTCGAGACACATCTTTTATCTCAAGCAGTTACTATATTTGTTACTATATCTGTTAATTCTGTAAAACTTTGTGACCTACTGAAGGAGCTACTAAAGAACTACTGAAGGAACAAGTAATGAATAACACAAGTGAAATACTGATCTCATGTTTGTTCATCATTAATGAATCGAGACATCTTATCTCAAATGGCCACCATATTTGTTCATGATTTGTTTATGATTTGTCCTTCAGTAGTAACTTACTTATTACTAAGCATTTGTGCCCCGTCAAGTAAAGTGTTATCAGTGTTACTTATGCCATATTTCAGTGTTCTTAGTGCCTAGTTGTTCGCTTGGAAACTTTTTTATTCATTTTATACTTTTTTATTCTGCAGCCAAGAACTGTATGAAGATCTGTATCCATAACCTGCTGAAGATCCCAGGTCAGGTTCCTGGGCCACTGCTGGCTGAGGTGGCCGTCGGCATCTTCAGCTTCGTCAAGGACTCCTACCCTCATGATGCGTCGCTCTTTGAGGAGTTTGAAAACAATGAAGGATACACGGCTTTGCAGACCATAATGTCTCGGTGAGTCAACATGGCATGGTCCCAGCACTGTAACACTGCAGGCCTGGGTCAAGCTTCCTCTGGGATAAGGGGTCATGTTACACCCAGGAAGCCCTTTTCACACGCATCCCTCACACCACCATGCTGTGTTTGAGGTTCCAGCACAGGACTCTGACAGGTCAGAGAATAGAATGTGAGTCTGTGTCTGAAGAATTAGAATTTAGTCCAGGTGTACGTGCTGATGTGTAGGAGTCCCGTCTTTAGATACCCGAATCCAGTTTCCAAACATCCCTGCGTTACGTTACTGAGCTGAGTTTGGTGGGGATACGGTAATGCCAGAATTCCACTACAGCAGTTGTGCCATGTTCTGGCTGTGACACGGTTTTGGTCCATCCTATGCATGTCCTCAACCCCCCACCAGAAGTGTTTCAGAAGCAGGCTACTTTGCAGGGTGGTTTGGGGAACTCAAATTGACTTTACTCATGATTATTCATGAGTAAAGTGCTACCTGATTGGCCGGTTGAGCTGCTGTCAGAAGCATTCCAGAAGTTACATCCAGCAAAATAGACCCATGAGTATGTTTAGGGAAGAGGTGCGGAGAGTCTCATGAATCATGAGCGTTGGACAGGAGTGGAGGTGAACACCTGCAGTGACTGCATCGCAGCCGGAATAGGGCGCAAACGCTCTCGGTGGAATTCTGGCCTAAGGGTGGCCAGGCCCTTGCTGTGGGATTGTGTCACCTGCAGGGAGAACAAAGCCCCCATCTCTGTGTTGCAGCTGCGAGGCGGGCGTGACGGCCGAGGACCGTCAAACTGTACAGGACTTCCTGGATCTCCTGGCAGCTTTCACCCTCTACGGGAGGGCGGAGCTGAAGGTGGCGCTGTGTGTCAGCAACCCCCAGCCTCCAGGCTTCAAGTTCGACCCGGTTCTCACCAAAGGTGGGTGCGCTGGGACACCCGCGGCAGGCCGGCAGGGGCAATTACGCCGGGGATGATGAAGTGCACGGTGTTTCCATAACCCGATTAGCAGGCGCCACATTCATTCTCTGCTTCGGCACGCAAAGTAGCCATCTATCACAAACAGGGTGCCTCGCAACACAGGGGATGAAGCATGGCCTTTCTCTGCTGATTTCATTTTGCTCTGATGTGATTTTAATTAGGGATGAAATTGGATTGTATTAGCCTCCACTGATACATTTATTTACCAGAATGTGGTCGATTCAAACCTGGAAACCCCAGTTCATTTGAGCGCTTTTCTCCCTCAGTGCCTAACTGTGAATGACTGTCGCGTAAATAAACACGTTGGTAAAATGTTTCTAAAGTCTTATGGCAGTTAGGAGGTTACCCACGTCTTCCCCTGCTTATGTCTTCTCAGGCCGCTCAGTGAAGAACCTCACGGCATTCCGGATCATTCAGGCCTCTTTTCTTTGCTCCGACAACGTCCACATCTGCTCCCAGATCCTGCACACGGTCCGGAAGATCTGGACGTGGGACAAGGCCAACTTCTTCCTGTTGGAGTGGACGGTGCAGTCTTTGGCCCAGCTGGCGGGCTGTATTAGCAGGAAGCCGCCTGCGGTGCACACAGTCTTCTTGGAGCTGCTGGAGATGGTGGTCCTGCAGCTCTCCTACATACCACATGAGGCACTGCTGGAAGTCGTGCGGGCTCTGGAGCGGGCCGAATCGGTGCCCTTCTGCAGCGCTGCACTGGGGTGCCTCCATGGCCTGATTCTGCACACGGAGCTGTTCTGCGACGTGCTCAGGGATGCCGGGCTCCTGCAGCAGTTGCTGGAGAAGCTGAAGAAGCAGGCCAAGGTGCTGAGGAAGGCTGGCGTGAGTGGTACGTCCTGCAGGCCCATTCTGCTTCGCCATATGCTGTGAGAGGAACATCTGCTCCGATCGCCTAAATGTTTGATTACATGACTGTCAACACATTTCTTGAACTATTTATTATTCTGTTGGCTATGTATGTTCCATGTTGCACTTCTGGTGTCTTTACACAGATTTACGCATGTATACAGTTCATACATATGTCTGGTTCGGGGCATTGGTGGCTTGATGGTTAGGGAAGCGTATTTGTAATTGAAAGATTGCAGGTTTGAATCCCTGACCAGCAAGGCACCCCTGAGATACCTTGAGCAACGTACCACCCCCAAGCAGTGCTCACTGGGTGCCAAATTAGCTGTCCTCTGCTTTGTCACGTTGTCACAGATGGGTTAAATGCAGAGGACACATTTCGTTGTTGTGTGCTGTAGTGTGTCAACAATGACCACTGATCACTAAATTCTAATTAGTTAATGGCTGGTGAGGCATTTTTCTTGATTGTAACGAGCAAGGCCCATTGTGGGCCTCTGATCGCTCTCGCATAATGCTGAACGCTTTCTCACAGATAAACTGTATGGGTCGTCTGGCCTTCGGCACAGTGAGGATGAAAAACTCACTACTGAATTTTCCACCATCTTTAGAGCAAAATGCTGTATCATGTGATGATTGTCCTGAGAAGATTCTGACCTGTCAAATGCTGAAGGTGGTGGCAGCACTAGCTGTGAAGTCGGTCAGGAATACCGGTAGGGTTTCACGGCTAACAGCTACTCCTGTAAAACCCTACCTCATCTTCACCGCTCTCACTTTAGCATTTGGCTATTTGGTATTATCTCCATGACAGGCTGTGATCACTCACCGGCTGAATGAGCTTTGTGCTTTTAACAACTGGTATTTTTTATTTACGAGACTGAGAATATCTCTACCTCTGAACACCTGTTGATAGTGTTTATCAGAGACTATGGGATGATCCCCTACGTGAAGATATTTGTGAATGATGGACCGCTGCGAGGACTCGCCCTCACCATCCTGGAGCAGGCATCTCAAATTAATCCTGAGGAATACATGAGCTCCACTATCGGCGCCCTGTGCTCCTCTACGGAGGCGGAGCTGGACCTCAGGCAAGACCTGCTTAAGGTACATGTACATATGTGCGTGATCTGCTGCAGAAACACAGGCCAGCCATATGTCTGTAAATGTATTTCAAATGAATTCAGTGCTTATCCGTATGACTCACAGGACTGACTTGATTATAAGATTGTTGGCCATTCAGGTCTCAGGCAGCCCCCGATATCCAGTGACACCATCGTCCCCCCAACTCCGTTCAGCGTGCATACTCTGATTGATGTGCAAACTCAGTTTTTATGTCTAATTTTAACAAATTGTAACACATTTAAAACATAATAAGCCAGTGAATTTATTATGCCTGCCGCCAGTAGGCTGATTGCATTAGGCACAAATTCAGATTGATTCGCTAATACAGGCGTAGCTGCTAACGGAGCTGCTGGCCCATTAGGGCGCTCGGCCCGCCGTGTCACACACCCAAATTATGAGCTATATCACATCACGGCACGCAAAATAAATCCGATTACGTCTAACCAACTTATCGAGTTACTGTATACATCCGGTTTTTATAGATCCGAGGAGGGGGGATGCTAACTCAGAGGCGATGAGGGCATAACAAGGTTAGGGGCCTTCAGCATGACCTCTGCTGCGATGTGTCAGAGCCATTCTGATTACTTCTATTGGTGTTAATCACATTTCCTCTCTTTATGACACATTACCCATTTGATATATTATCGCGCTAAATCGAATAAGGCTAATCTGATTCTGCTCAGCCCCCACGAACCGCTCTCTGAAGTAACACGTTAGTTATTTATATATCTGTCCGGCCTTTATCTCCGCTCCTTTTTGAAGCGCTTGGGAAAAAGCCATCCTTCCTCGTTAAGTGAATTAGAGACACGGCGAGGCGTCTCTCTGCCACTGTTGTACCCCCCCCCGTTTGTTGTGTCTGTGCCTGTCTCTCATGCAGACACGCAGGCATGCACATACACTCGCACCCACATGCACACACACACTCACACCCACACGCACACACACACACATGCGCACAGGCTCTGCAGGGTTATATCTGATGGTAAATATTTCATGCTACTTCATATTTGGCTTTTATCGTGCACGTATAATTTTAAATGGATGTCGAGGCCCCACATGATTAAGAACATTTTTGTCTGGGGAAATTTTTAATGCCCATTTTAATATATTCATTCTGAATCGTTCTTAATTTTCACTGTAATTCACTAGAATTCGTACTGTGATAGTAATTGAATTCATTCCCGCAATATAAAATTGTAATAAGTGAAACGCTATGATTATATTTCCAGATTTGTCACCTGGGTTTGGTGTGCAGATGGGCTCTTTTTCAGCCGCTCCCTCATATGTCTCCCTGCTCTGTGTTCCGCCCTTCCCAGTCCATTCTGAAGGTACTGGAGGAACCGCATAGCTGGAGCGCCTTCCGTACGGCGGGGGGGTTCACCGGGCTGCTCTCCATCGTGGTCGACATGGCAGGGGTCTTGGGGGAAGCCGTGGGGGGGGGCTGGGCCTCGCTGGAGCCCGCCCGCGTCCGGGAGCTGCTCTCCCTCACGCTGCACACCCTGGCCACAGCCGTGCAGCTGCACCAGCTAAACGAGCACTGCTTCTGGGCCGCCGGCCACTACGAGAGGCTGGCTGAGGCCCTGCTAGACCTGGGCTGCTTCCCAGGGAAGCCGCGGGGGCACAGCCCAGGGGCACGCGGCCGCAGCTCCTGGAGGACCTTCTGGCAGCTCAGAGAAGCAGCGGCAAGCCCCAGGACCACCATGCCGGCACCTCTGCAAGACTGCCTGAGGCTGCTGGGCTTCTTGGAGCGATTTGCCTTGGGGGTGGATGCTGAGGGAGACCCCGACAGGAGGGCGGGTCTCCGGGATGCAGCCCCACACACAGGCCAGGCTGCAGGGGAGGAGACTGGCGTCCCGCAGGGCCGCAAGGCTGCAAACAGCATGTCCTCAGCAGCCAGCAGCTGCAACAGTAGGTAAGTGACAAAAAGCTGGACGTGGTGCTTGACAGGAAATTGTGAAAGTGGTGCAACCAGGACTAGCACTAGCTATAGGCAGAATAGGCAGTAGTCTGGGGCTCTTGCATTACCTGCTTAGCGGGCTCATGGAAATTTTAGAGAGCCGAACGAAAAATGATTGGTTCAAAGAAATAGCCAATCAGATTATAGAGGAGGTGGATCCAAGCAACTTGAGGAGGCAGGACCAAGACATCTGATTGGTTGGTTCCACCTCTTCTAGATGCTTGGACCCAATAGGCATTTTATGGTAACAGGCTCACAGTGCTTTGGCAACTAGTATGAGCCAGTTCTGATGGTTGGTCACTCATGATAAACCAGCTTTGAAACTTTTGTTTTTGATGATGTTTATGCTACTCAAGTGAATGTTCCTCAGTGAAATCTGTGTGATTGTTTAGGTTTGATGAGACAATACTTCATCCTGGTGCCATCCACGTTATCATGATTCTCGTTCCGAAAATATTCTGCCCTGGAGACCCGCAGGTATTCCCCTCATTTCTTTGAATTTCTTCAATCCTCTGTATGTCTTTAAAAAGACCCCCGGTGTGCTTATCATGAGCATCCACTACATCCATGTGTGTTTTTAAAACATGGCACGGTTGATGTGTTTTAGGCTGTTTTCCAAGAATAGCTGCTACTTCTCCCTCAGAACTCCCTGAATCTGTTTGTTAAAGTCCCCGGACTTTAACAAAGCATGCTGAAGCATGCTGTCTTAGTGCTGCTATTGACATATTCAGTATCTTCATACTTGCTGACATATTCTGTGGTGACTCTCGCTCCCTCCCAGCTCTCAGTAGAGGTGCAGTTGTCTGTGGCTCATCACATCCAGTCGCTGGTGAAGTTGGAGAAGAATCGGCAGATCATGTGTGAATCAAGCCTTCTGGAGACACTGCTGACCCACTGCCAGGACATCCTGGACCGCACCGATGACCCTTTACACTTGCCAGTGGTGCGCATCTTTGAGAAGATGGCGTCCCAGGCCATCGACCCCTACAGTCTCAGGTATGAGGGAGCCTATGCCCTGTACCCTGCTGTAGATCCCCGTGAGGCACAGACTAACGTCCATCTTGATGCTGCTGTTAATGCGTTCGTATCACATGGTGTCTCGCAGGCGGTTTCTGTGCTTGGGTCAGCCGTTGATGTGTGCTGTCGAGGATACACCTGGTGATTTGACAAACCCTGCTACCCAGAATGGTAAAACACGACCTTCTTATGCATCCATGTTCATCCTCTCTGTTTAAAAATGAAATCTTTTACTTCATCTGCGCAAATTTTAGGTTGTGCAAAAAAAACACTGGAATTAAAGTGGATAAAACCTTACAGATCTCCGTGATTATTAATGTAGTTTGTATTGTTTTCTATAATAAGGATGCAACTCAGATGTAGCAGAGTTCAGACAGAGCCAAGAAACCAAAGCCCCCAACAAGAAGCTGAAACACAGCTACAGCTTACTGACCATGTCCCCCAACCGCACCATCCCGCACCACCGCGTTGTCAGCCTCGTCTCCATGACGTCACCTCGGACCCTGCAGCCGCACCGGGTGACCAGGATGCCGTCGTTTGTGGAGTTTGACATGAGATTCAGTGGATATGGGTGAGATTCCAGGCTTATCGCAAATGTGCATACAAGTCTGACTTCTGATCTCATGAATGGTGACCAATGGCAGCATCTTCTCCACACAGGTGCCTCTTTCTTCCATCTGTAGCTACTGTGAAAGGAGTCAGCGCCGACTCCATAGAGACAGGTGGCATCGGAAGTGGTAAGGGTCTGCAGTTTGAAGTGCCATTTCACTTGGACTGCATTCATATTATTTGGGTTAATAGGTGACTCTTCTTAGTAGTAAGACCACAGATCCTATGCATTTTAGCTGTTTTCAGGATGACTTTGAACTCTTGTGTCTGTAGCAATGTTTCTTTAATCTTTAATCTTTAATCAGCTCTGTTCATATTTACTAATAATCACAGAACAGAGAGCATGCTAAATTGTTTTAATTAGGGTAATAATTGGGTATATTGAGTCCCTCAAACTGAACACTTGCACAGATAGGAAGCCTGAGGATGAGGGTTGAAGACTGATGCTCTCCACACTAACTGATGCAGACGCGTGCAGATGCAAGTCAATGCATGCGGACGCAGATATCTGTGCACATGGATGTGTACAAATGCATGCAGATGAATGCAGACGTACGTGCGGACATATGGCAGGCACACAGACTTGCGCAGATGCAGTCAGACATGTTCAAATCCAGATGCAAACGTGCTCAGATGAACGGGAGCACATGCAAGTGAACGCAGATGCAAACATATGCTGACACACGCAGACTGATGTAGACACAGATGTGTGCCAATGCCAGTGCACACAAAGGCAGATGATCACAGATGCAAACTGATGCAGATGCAAACACAAATGGAGATACATGCAGACAAATGCAGGTGCAGACACGTTGCTCTTTTTCTTCTGTGAAGACTGCCGTGGCTTCCCACCGGCGGCGGGGCTCTCCTTCTCTACCTGGTTCTTCATCAACCAGTTCAGCTCGGCCCGTGATGCCCACCCTGTGCGGCTGCTCACTGTGATGCGCCACATGTCTCGAGCCGAGCTGCAGTACTCCTGCCTCGCAGTGAGTGTGTCTTGCCCCGATCGCTACCTGGTGGTCTCCACAGAGGAAGAATCCTTTCAGTTTCTCGGTAAGGAACAGGAAGTAAAAGTGCAAGAATACAGGACACTTATTCCCTGCAGAAATGTCCTGTTTTTAAGTTTTTGTTACCGGAATCCCTCATTGTGTTGGTGGACATTTGTATGTGTGTGTGTGTGTGCGTGTGTGTGTGTGTGTGTGTGTGTGTGTGTGTGTGGGGGGGGGTTACACTACATGGCGGGGACATTTTTCTGCTGCCCACAATACAAAACTCAATTTCATAAAAATCTGTAAATGCAATCAAAAAACTCAAATAGCCAAAAGTCTTGTACCTGGTAAAGGTTAGGGCTGGGTTGGGGTTAAGGGTGTCATAGTTGGGATCAGAGTTATGACCATAGAAATGAATGGAGAGTCTCCACAAAGATAGTATATGAATTGTGTTGCATGCATTTCTGTGGTGTAGTTGTTAGCTCACGATCACGTCACGATCATCCCTGAAGGTAAGGTGTGGGTGTGACGATGGCCTGTGGTCTGTGTCCTTTGCAGATATGATGGAACCAGACGCACAGGCACACAGCTCCCTGCCAGCTGTGCTTCGCTTGAATACCTCCAAGCTACTGGTTCCAGCTCAGTGGCACCACCTGGTCCTGACCATTGCCAAGGACATTAAGAAAAACTGTTGGGTAACAGTCTATCTAAATGGAACCAAGATAGGAACATCCAAGGTGATTGTCTTGGCCAGTTGTATTAGAGAGCTTTGTATGAACACCTACAGTCTGATGTGTCGCACAGTGTGCCATTATAGGTTCTTTTATCTGACTTTTCTGGTAGATGAAGTACATTCAGCCGTTTCCTGGGTTGTGCATCTCAATGGAGCCCACTGCAGTCATCGATGTGTGTGGAATCATCGGCACGCCATTGCTATGGAAACAGCCATCCTCCTTGATCTGGCGTGTTGGTCCCACCTACTTGTTTGAGGAGGTCTTGACGCATGAAGCTGTACAAGTCATGTACAGCCATGGCACAAAGTACATCGGAAACTACCAGGCACTGTGCCCATTAGGTGTGTGCAGAAGCTCTTAAGAGGCAGCCATACCCAAGAACTCTGTATAAACATCCAATAAAAAAAGCAGGCCTTAGTTTTCCATTAGTTTAGCTCTCCTCGGCCTTTGGATCTGATCCCATTGTGCTACTCGGCATTCTGAGAGTCTAAAGAATGAATTTTTCTGTTTCCAGTGAATGATGACACGTCCATAATCAAAATCGTAGCTGAAGAAAGGATTTCGTTTGGCATCAACCCAGCAGTGGCCACAGTCACCACAGTTGCTGAGGTTCGAGATGTTTACAATGAGGTCGACTGCCGCCTTATTGCCAAAGAGGTCAGTCAAAGACCCATGAAAATGGTACTTAGCAGACACATTGTCCCTTTCCACATAGGCCTTCTGACCCTGAACGTTAAGACCTTAATGTTTTCTCACTTTTCAGATGGGAATCACATCACGTAATAACTGCACTCCTGTCTACCTGCTGAAGAACATCTCTCAGCACCTCAGTGGAACATCTCGCACCATAGGAGCCACCCTGATCAGGCATTCAGGTAGATGTTTATCATCGTAGAAGTGCCATTGTGAGTCTGTTTGTTTTATAATTAGTTTGCACTTGTCTCATACAGAAGGCGTTCTAATTAATGTTTGCATCATGAATTGTAGTGTTTGTTTAGCATGAAAGGTCATTTGGACCAAGGACCTAAAAGCTTCATACTGCCAAAGATGATTAAAACAGAGGGTGAACTTGGGACCCCATCATCATGTCTAATTGTGCTTTTGTTGTGGAACTTCTTTCAGGAGTTCGGACATTTCAGTCTCACAGTGCGGCCGACAGCTTCCAGTACATTGGCGGCCCGGCTGTGGTCCTTAGCTTTGTCGCCATGGCGTCGGATGACAACTCCTTGTACGCAGCTGTTAAGGTTCTGCTGTCGGTGCTGAGTACCAGTCCTGGCATGGAGAGGGAAATGAACAGGATCCAGGGATACAAGGTATCAGAGCGCTGGCCGCTGAGGAGGGTCACCGGGACCTGCCACGGTCTGAGCGGCTCGTTCACACCTCAGCGAAGGTTAGCTGTGTGTCTATGTGTCCTTTTAGGACAGTGAGCCCCCATATGGTTCAGTCTATATTCTGTTTCCAGATGCTGGCCTTCCTGCTAAGAAAGAAGAGCCACCTGATCAGCAACCGGACCTTCCAGCTGCTCCTGTCCATCACAGGCTCCATGGAACCGGGCTGCTCAGCTAGTGTGCTGAACCTCAGTGCCTTCCAGGACCTGCTCTGTGACTTTGAGGTACCACCTAATCAGGAAGCCTGCTCGCAGGATGCTGTCTTCCTTATGATACTTGCTGGCTGACTTTACTCTGCTGGACACCCAATTTAAGCAAACCAGTATCTGGGCCGGTATGTGGCTTTGTGGGTAAGTCCACTTGTGCCCATGGTTGGAAGCTTATTGGTTCAAATCCAGTTGTCAATAGAGTGATTTCACCATTGGGTCCTTGAGCAAGACCCTTAAACCCAATTGCTGCAAGGACTGGCTAACCCTAACCCTAACCCTAATCCTAACCCTAACCCTAATCCTAACCCTAACCCTAACCCTAATCCTAACCCTAACCCTGCTTTCACTGTCATGCATCGCTTTGGACAAAAGTGTCTGCTTAATAAGTGTAATAAATGTGTAATTGTAATGGCAGGCCGTCTACTTACATGTAACAGTGCTAGAGATTTCAGTTAAAAAATGGGAGTGACACTAGCAGATGTTTCAATGCAGTCAGAGACTATGGCATCATATAACAGAATTACACAATTAGAACAGAAATTTCTGCTGAAGTAATTACCATTACTTTCCATTCTTTTTTCCTCAGGTGTGGAGGAATGCTCCAGAAAGCCTTGACTTTTTGGTGTTAAATCACTTTGCCGATATTCTGAAGTCTCCCAGGTAATTCTAATGAAGCAGCTGGTGAGCTCCTGATCTGTTGCTCTCTCACAGTCACCTAGTTTTACATAAAATCATTCAAGTGTTTCTGTGCTTCCATGTGTTTCCACATCCCTGTTATGAAATGGTAGCAGTGCACATGTCCTGATCAGAAGGCAATCACCAGATCAATGTTAGGTCAGCCCTCCCCCAGTGCTTGAAGTGGGGAAAATTGGGTGCTGGTACTCCCCTTGTTATTCAGTACTGGGTGAAAGTGAAAAACAAAGAGGTCCTGATACTGTATACTGGTGAGTATCGGCCCACTTCAAGCACTGCCCTCCCCATTAATGAAATGATGCTTTTATTTGCCATTTGCACAAGTACATTGGAATGCTTCTTTCCATATATCCCAGCATGCTCTCCTTTGAGAAATACACATATAAACACACATGTTTGTATTCATATCTTTGTGGGGACTCTTCATTCATTTCTATGGGAAAAAGTAGCCAAACAAAATAAAAGACTATTGGCATTTTTAGTTTTTTTGAGTGCAGTTACAGATTATTATAAATTTGAGCTTTCCCTTGTGGGGACCTAAAAAATGGGCTCCATACCATAAAAATAACAGGTTTTTATCACACTGTGGTGACATTTGGTCCCTGTCATGAAATATATACATGCCCACACAGACACAGATACACACGCACGCAGACAAACACACAAACATGGTTGAGAGTGAAGCTTGGGGTTTGAGTGCAGGGTCAGGTAATTTATCTGGCACCCCTGGGGCAATTTGTAGATTGCAGGCCTTGTTCATGTGTCTAACAGAGAAGTGACTTTTCTGCCAAAAGCCGGGCAGCAACCTTTTGATCACAGGCAGCGAGGCTTAACCCATTGAGCCACACATCACCATTACACACTGTGTGGATTTTCCCTACCTTTACTCCCGGCAGAACGCAGCAGGGTCAACGCTGGATCGGCCAGACAGACAGGCCTTACCGTTACTCTGTTGTTGTGTCATCCCATAGCTGCAGCCAGCACAATGCTCAGGTCATGCACTCCCTCGGCGTGATGAACAGGATGCTGTTCCTTCTCAGTGAGCCCGGTGTGATGTGCCAGCAGGTCTCCATCATCACCACTATCATCAAGCTGATGCTCGTCGGCCACTTTAACACCACGGACTTGTGCAGGTGGGGGACTCGTTCCTGCCCCCGCCCTGTCATTCATTAGCATGAGGGAGGCGGAGGAGGATCCATAGTAAGGAGCTCTTTGTCCTCTTGTCCTCTGGAATGAGCTGAGCATCCCAGTCACTGATGTGTGTTTCTCTGGTGGGGGAGTTGACTTCATGTTGCCATTGTCAAAGCCTGGCTGGAAAGGTCACTCCAAACATTTTCCTCCATCTTGCCAGACTCGGCCTATTTATGATTCACACGCTGCTGCCCCCGTCCTTGAATGAAAACGTCATATTTTCCGACGCTGGCATGTCGTCACCAGGTACTACTGCCCACTGTGGGACTATTATTCGAATGTGGGTGTACTTCAGAAATGGAAGCATTTTTTTAAAATCCACTGTCGATTCTGCATGTAATAGGACTTTGCGTGATGAGTAAATTCATCGAAGATGAAAGCCACCAGCCTCCTTGCTGTCATATAAACTCACTTCCTCCACTTGATTTTTGTAGCCTTGAGCCAAACACCTGCAAGACCAGTCTGGATACGGAACCAATTGCTTGAAATGCTGTTGTCCTTAACCAACTCCGACAGAGCGCTCCCTGTGAAGTGAGTGAAATATTATTGTCTTTATCAGAATTTGTTATCTTGCTCAAAACAAGGTTTGTGTCTTTAACCATTTATATAGCCAGGTTCACTAAAGACACACATTCAGAATCTTGCTGGCTTTCACCTCCAAGCCTAAAGCCTTAGTGGCCCTGGGAGACTCAGACTGAAGCTGTCATGTCAGATGTTCTTCTGTGTTTTTGGGTGTGATGATGTTGCTCACCTGCTGTGACATCTCTGGGTGCTTTGTGTTCTGACAGGAACCAGGAGGACATGTTTTTTGCCCTTGGGTCGGATTGGTTCCTGCTCTTCTTGCAGGAACACCTTCATTCTAGCACAGTCCTACGTGGGCTCACGCTGCTCGCTTGCTTTCTGTCCACACCGGTGCTTCTGACCAAATTTCGGGAGGGTGTAACCCCCGGATCCCTCTTGCAGAGGTTGCAGGAGTCGTCATCCATCGCCTTGGGTACCACAGAACCATTCGTCTTTCATTGGTTCCTTTTTGTACTCAAAGCACTGTGCTGTTATGTGTGGGTACATATGTAGCATTTGTATATCATAAGTATATTGAATGACCAGTGTAGGTGTGCTGTACCTACACATGGCGTTTTTTTTTGACGAATGAGGTGAGGGGATCATGGTTAATAGCTTGAAGAATCCCATTTCCATGCCAACATTTCATTGTTTTCTTTGCTAATCATCTTGCAGATAACCTGAAAGCTCAGGCCTGCCCTTGTGAGGTTCTGAGCAGCACATGTGGCGGCTTTCAGGTCCTGCAGAAGCTTCTGCTGCATCATGTCGGCATTCCTCAGGTCTACGGCATATTAGCGGTACTCTTACTGAGAAAGACGGACTTCGAGAGCCTCACCAACAAGGTAATGGGCCTCATAGCCCAGAAATGGTCGCTTACAGATGTGGCTGGATGATACATAGAGATGGACATCTCAGAATTCATTAATCTTGGGGATTTCCATTGCTGTTTGAACAGGTAACCTCTGTAGAACAAATTCTGATAAAATATGACTGGGGTCCCCTGATCTATGCTGGTGGTCTGTGTTATCGAATGTAAATTGTAAAAATTTTCAAAAATGAAAGCATTTATGACACCTGAGAAACCACTGTCCTTCTCTTTGACCTCTAGCTGGACATTGACGAGGTCCTTCAGGGGGCAATCGACTGCGTTAATGGGACCACTGGGCTGCTGTTGTGTGGTGACGTGGCTGTTGTTCTCCTGGAGCTGGTCAGGGTCATCATTAGTGAGGTTAGGATCCATGGAAAATTTGAGAAGAAGCCTTTTAATTCATTAAGCGCTGTGGATATGCTGTGAGATAAGTGCTGCCCCCACCTGGCAGCGTGACATGCCTCAGGCTCAGCCTGTCTCAGAATGTAATCTTTCTGTTTTGATGTTTCATCTTTTGCACTTCATGAAGCCCTTGATAGAAGAAGAGGCCTCCTGGAAGACGCTGTACCCTGGTAGTGTCATGCAGTTCTTCTGTCTGGTCCACAGCATGTACCCCAAGGATCCGCTCTGGGCATCTCCTGCCTTCCTGCACTCACTGGCAGGGACCGTGTTCCCACCCGAGCCCTGCGAGGTCAGTCTCGGGT
Organism: Mormyrops boulengeri; assembly: GCA_026781065.1. Classification (NCBI taxonomy): domain Eukaryota; kingdom Metazoa; phylum Chordata; class Actinopteri; order Osteoglossiformes; family Mormyridae; genus Mormyrops; species Mormyrops boulengeri. Next base: position 12,188,330 of record JAODLD010000069.1, read on the forward strand.
GTTTCCACCAGAAGCTCAGGTGTGGCTGCAGGAAGTGATCACAGCTGAGTCTTTCCTGGTTCCGCAGGACACCCTGACTTCAGAAAACATGCTGCAGACAGCCCACCCAGCTCGCAAACAGGTGTGTGACTTCATCCGCATCCTCCTGATGGACAGCCTGATCAACGTCCCTGCCAAAGACCAGCCGCACCCCTTCGTGTTGCTCCTGGAGGTGAGAGGCACTGCGCAGGGTGGGAATGCCAACGGGGGGGGGGAGGGTTAGGGCCTGTGTCTGTTACAGAACAATGGAGCTGGTTTCGGAGTGGGGGGTGGTTAGGTGGTTCAGTCAGAAGGGGCTCACATCCCAGAGGGAGAGGCTCTTGTACCCTCAAATGATGTAATTGGATTCAGTTGCATTAGAGTGTGAATGATAATGACAGTATAGTTAGAACTGCTGGGGATGCTATATAGGTCAAAGCAGAATAACTGCGAATCTGTGGCTCTGTCTAGCGCTGCCATTTATTTTCTCCATGAGGGGCCACTGTTTGCCCAATTTTAAGGAATGGCACTGTGCGTCAGCTATGTACTGCTAACAGCTGCGTGTCACCTTGGACACGGTTTACAGTCCTCCCCCGAGGTGGCTTCACACGAGCAGAAGCAGAGCTTCCAGACGGAGATGCTGGAGTTCCTCATGGACATTGTTCACATGACCTGCCAGGAGGAGGGCCAGTGCACCCATGTTGCCAGAAATGGTATGGTCCTTTTGTAACGCATGCTCAGCACACTTGGCTGAGAATGGTACTTTCCAGCCATTAAGGGACATATGTTCAGAGATGGTACCATCCCACACTTGTTTATGATGTTTCCAGGATAATCCCATGATCCCACGATGATGATGAGGTCACGTGATTTTTATGTGTCTAATATCCACGTTCAGTTTATGCAGTCTAAGTAGTCATTTGAAATTGAGTCGATAAACACTTTGTATGGTCAGCACTTTGCTGCCGCACCGCTCACTGTTGCCAGGACAGACATTGACCTGATGACGATTTTTCCACAGACATTGGACCAGACAGGCAGGTCACTACGCTGATTGAAAATGTCTCCTTCTTCAGCAAGAAACTAGTGGAAAAACTATATGCCGGGATGTTTGTGGTGGAGCCAGAGAAGCTCCTGGTGTTTATTTCTGAACAGATCGCAGTGGTAAGTGTGTAAGAGGAGAAGGTTGGGAACACACCAACCGTAAGGACTGCGATGGGCCACTCAAGGCCTGTTTCAGTGGCCTGATCCATATTGGTGTTTAGTGTTGCTCATAAATGGCGTGCATGACTCCCGTGAATCCTTACCTAGCTAAGAAGGTCTAACCTATAGTTAGTTAACCCTCCTGCTGTTGTCAGGCCATTGAGAAGGCCCGGGCTCAGAGGGAAGAAGCAGTGAGTGCCCTGTACAACAGCATCAACAGAGCCCTGCTGTACTTCCTGTCGCGACCGAGACAGACACCAGACGAGCAGCGGCTGGTCCTGCAGGCCATGGAGGTGCTGCAGCAGCAGTGGGATGTGGTCCTGGCCACTTACAATAGAAGCCTTGCCTTTCTCACCTGCCTACAGCACTGTCTCTTTCTCATCAAATCGGGCAGGTGAGGCTGCCTGCTGTCTGGGCTCCCTTTCTGCAGGACTGTGCCGCTCGGGGGATTCTGACACAGCTCTGTTCTTCACTTCCAGTTACACAGACGGCTTCGGCTGCAGGCCGCACAAGAGGCACATGAAGAAAATCTGGCACCATCTTTTCCCGCATAAGAACAGTTCCTCTGGTGTGGTGTGCGAGGCCCCGGATTCTGCCGAGGGTGAGACATGCTGGGAAAGATCTGGTCCTGCCTGTGATTAGTGTAAGGGGCGGGACAAGTCATCGAATTTGTAACTTGAATCCAAATCGAGTTGTGAGTCAGTGACTCAAGTCCCCACCTCTGCCAGGTCCAAGCTCTGCTTTTCAGTTCCCTTTCTGTCTTCCTGTGATCTGCGTCACTTTGTACCTGTAGTTGGCTCACTGTCTGTTGTTCCCCCAGCAGTAGAGTCCCAGCTGCAGGCACTGGCGGAAGCGATGTGGGGACGGCTGATGGCGGAGCGGCGAGCCATGCTGGAGGAAGCCTACAAGATCGATATCTCTGCAAAGCCTGGCGGGAAGGACGGGGCGCTGAGCATGGCAGATATCAGCCCCTTGTGGGAGGAGACGGGTGTGAAAGCATGGCAGCTCTTCATCGGTACGGCGGGCACACAGGTCACGATGCAGCATGCACGCTGGCACACATGTAGTCGTGTGACATTGACATACTGCTGCTCTGTGCCCCTCCGCCCTTGCCTGACTCGTACTCCCGCAGACTCCCAGAAAAAGAAGCTGAACCGGGTCCAGCAGGGCAAGCACAGCCCCCTGAAGGCAGCGGTGCGTTCGGCCCAGAAGAGGCTGGCCAGGGAATCATTCTGCATGCCCAAGGTAGGGGGCGCTGCTGAGAGCCGAGGTATGGGCAGGCTGCCCCTTTTAAGCACTTATATTTAATTCATGCAATGTCCCAGTCATTCAGAAAGGGTCATGTTCTGTTTTGGCTGAGAGGAGATCGTGTCAGTATAATACCATACAGTGAGACATGCACCCAGATACGGCACTCAATTTGAAGACTATTTTCTGGCACTAGGATATATGCTCATACATCATTAATAAGGTAATTTCAGTCAAGCAGGGAAATGGCTGTCAGTGTTTGACTGGAGGAGCCGTGTGAACACAGAATCAGGAGCGCACACTAACACACGCGCGTGCACTTGGCTGTGTATGTGGTGTGTGTGTGTGCAGCCGTGTCTTTGGCACCAATCGCGCTGTATCGGTTGGTCGGTAGTGTGACGTTTTGCCCCCCACAGGTGAGCACATGGCCCCTTGTGTCATCCCGCAGAGGGGGGGGGGGGGCAACGTGCCCTGGGGTCTGTTTAATTATTCCCTTAAATTCATTTAGATTATTACAGCCGATTACACCTCACTGAGCAGTGTAATTGATATTTGTTAATTTTTCCCTGGGAACATTCTGTAGAACATACAGTTAGCCGCTGAAGGTTAAAGACGGCCGCCTTGTTGTTTTTTCCCTGGAAACACGAGCGCATCATTAGCTCCTCCAGTGAAGATGTGGCCATCTGGAAAAGGAGGCGCGCCGGCCTCATTCAGCCGTCAGGGCATGAAATTGGTGTTTCCACAACTGCTGTCTCCGCTCGCTGACAAACGGCACTGTAATTATAGGAACTCCCAATCTGATGAAAGCATTATTCATTTTGTGTTATTCTTTATCATATCACCCCCTGACAGCCTATCAGTTGTTTTGATAAATTGTCCCACTCGGAGTTGAGAGAAAAGGGAGCGATGATTATTATCGCGTATTTTTTACTGGGTTTTGTGGAAGTTGCCACTACGCATCGCGATTGTCCGCTGACATTTATGAAAGCCCTGTGGCTTATGGTTAAAGGGCAGCGCAGTTCCTCTGCCGAAATTCCCAGAAATGATGCTGGGAACTCTTGAGTGTTGTCAACCATGCACCTGAGAACACGTCTGTGCTTGGGGGGGGGCATCATTTCAAGGCAGGAATGGGGGGGATTATCCATTAAAACAGGTATGTAGTACTGATGTATGACTACAGAACAACTGAGGCTTTTATTAATGAAGTTTCATCAGTTTCCATTAAATTGTTTGCAGGTCTTGTGTGGGGGGGGGGGGGGGGGGGGGGGGGGGGGGGGGGGGGGGGGGGGGGGGGGGGGGGGGGGGGGGGGGGGG
>JAODLD010000069.1:12192212-12207253 GCA_026781065.1 Mormyrops boulengeri
GGTTTCATGGCCTATGGTGTCAGCTGTGATTATGAAGGGACAACAGAACATTACATCTGAGCACTATACGTAATGACTGCAGTTTTTGCTGGAACATTTTACTTGAAGGAGCACAAATAATGTAGTACTACACTGTTATTTCATGTATTAATTAACATACTGATCGATTCATGTATTCCATACAGTTACAATATTTCTTCATGATTTGTCCATAAACAGTATCTGAGTTACTAAATTACTTGTGCCCCCCAAGGAAAATGCTACTGTGCTGTTGTGCATATTGACAGTTTGTGTTATTTGCTAGATCTGGGAAGCTCAGGTGTATTTCTGCCAAACTGCAGTGTATTTCTGATTTGAAGGGCAGTCTAATCATGCTGTGTAGTTGAATGGAGGCATTTTGGCTGAAGGTAACCCCTCTGTTTCGGTTCCGGTTTTCTGCCTCCATGTTCTTGGTGATTACAAAAGCCGGGACGAGATGTGGTTACCTAAACAGAGGTGGAAAATTCAGGTCCAGAAAGTACAAATCTGGACCAAGATTTTGCTTCAACCAACCAAGGGAGTATACAGAGTCAAAGAGTAGTCAACTGCTTGGTTGAAACAAAATCTTGGTCTAGATTTGTACTTCCTGGACCTCAGCTTTCTACCTCTTTTACCAAAACCAGTGCGTGCTGGTCTGCCCCCAGTTGTTGGAAATTCAGCAGTGCCTTTGACAGCTCGTCGGTTTTCCATTTGGAAGGAAATTGGGAAATCTGTCTCATCTGTTACATGTTGCTTTTGTATGGTAAAAGTCGATCGCAGATGTCCTCCGAAGCATTTTAGCCCAAACGTTAAAGGGATTTATTTCAGAAAACAGCCTTCCATTTGCATAATCATCTTTATCAGCATATTAGAAAGATGATTAACATCACTAATGATCGAGTTAAGTTCATTACACATCCACCAACTATGCACAGTGAAGTTGACATTATGTTGTGCTATCAACAAAGATAGTGTTTTCTTGGGAAGTAATTAAAATGTAAATTAGCATGATGTTAATTGCAGAGGGGCTGTTAAGAGTTATATATTTAATGTAGAGTGGCTATGGAACCAAAGGAGGTCTTATTAAATAAGAATTGTAATTAATGCTATATATTACTTATGTTTTTTTAATAAACAATTTGGATTATGAGCAGGCTGTTAAAATTAAGCACTTGTTCCCTAACAACACAATGTATTGACCTGTCATTTTTCATGTAGAGGACAGAATGACCTTTCCCAGAATTCCCATCATTAAAATGACCTTTCCCAGAATCCCCTTCCCTAGGTAGTGCCTCTGAGACAATTTTCATAACCTTTAATGTGCGAAATGTGTATCTTCTCACGGCTTTCAGTTAATGCATTGCTTTTATTGAGGCTGGCTGAGTGTGTCTATAGGTTCTGCAGGGACTCTCTGTATCTTTTCAAAACAGTCAATGCTTGTTAAGGTAGCGTACATGACACACAGATCCAGGCAGACCCAACTGTAGCCGGAGTCGTGGGCACACTCACTCGGGCCTGTTACAATACCACACCCTCCTCGGTGTTTAATTTAGCCAGACACCCAGCGGGGGGCAGCGTTGTGTTAAACGGGGCCCTCTGAGATTGAGGGAATGGGCTTTCCAGGCTGCTCTTTATGGCGGCATCCCGCAGAGCGGCTCACTAGCTGGCCAGGCCTGCTGCTGTGATTAGCGGCTTAATGATCTTGTAGGAGAGCGCCATGTGAGTGTGCTGTTAGTGCGTGCCTGGGCCCCCTGCAGGCTAATGCCAGTCAGTGCAATATATCAGCAGGACATCGACACAGGGGGGCAGCCAGGAGCCCCATCATGCTGTGCTCATATTATAGCTTAACTTAATTATATCACACTGAAAACAATTGGATTTGGAGGCAGGTTTTATTGTGCGCTCTGTAGCCAGTAGGTTATTTTGCTACGCGACGTAATTTAGCATCGATAAAACCAGCAGCACAAACAGACCTAGGGAAATTCGTACAGATATTGGGTGCAGAGCTGCATTGCAGCAAAAGTCAAGTCAGTGTTGTGAGCAGCCAGGGTCACATGAAGTGTCACGTGACCACACCTTCCAGGATACCTGGGTCCCGCTCCCGCATGCACGTCACCTTCTCTCTCTCTTTGGTCTTCCTAGGAGTATCTGCTCTGCATGGAGAGTCGGCAGAGCTCTGCTCAGGAGATGTTTGAGAACCTTTGGAAGAACCATGCCCAGGTGCCTACCCCCTCACCGCTGCCCCCTGCTGGCCACTCTGGAGCCGAGGTCATTGGGTTGGCACTCACACTGGAGCTTTGCGTCTCCTGTCCCTGCAGGCAATGCGGTGCGAAGAGGCCCGCATCAGTCGGCGCTGGGCCAGTTGGGAGGAAGATCTGCTCCGGGAGAGGGGCCTGTTTGGACCTGGGCCTGGGGTGCTGGTGTCACGCGGCTGGGTGCAGGATGGCTCCGAGGGACCCGGCCGCACCAGGCCTAGGATTCGAAGGAAGGCCCTGCGCCGCTCTAAGAAGGTATTGCATCGCCGTGGCGAAGTGGGTGGCAGGGTGGCTGGCGATGGCGGCCCTTCGAGAGCCTCTGCGTGTGTGAACAGGAAGCTGCCATGTCGTTCTCCAGTTCCCTGCATCTCGCCTGAGTCTGCAAGCGAGATGGGACCTTGTGGAAGAAGGCAAAGCACCTGAGAGCACAGTGGCAGAGCCAGGTGTGGTGGGCACAGACAGATACTGACACATAGACTCAGAGACAGACACTGACACATAGACTCAGAGACAGACACTGACACATAGACTCAGAGACAGACACTGACACATAGACTCAGAGACAGACACTGACACATAGACTCAGTGACAGACACTGACACATAGACTCAGAGACAGACACTGACACATAGACTCAGTGACAGACACTGACACAAAAACACGCACATACACATGCGTTGACTCGCAGTTATTATGATTTTATTCGTAACCACAAAAACCTTCTACAATTCAAGCTCTGGTTAAAAAAATTGTCTTACATCATTGTTGGGAACAGTTCCTGCAGTGACGTACACACCTGATGTATGGCCATACTCATGGGGTATCCCTTTCACTGGCTGATGAACAGGAAAAACACACATTAATAGCTTCCTTTGAAAGGCAGATGATGTAAAAACAGGAGTTTCCCTGTCAGGGCATCTCCACAAGGCCTGCTTTTTCAGGTTTTGCCATCATAGTGGGGTCGGCATTAAACACACACACACACACACACAGTTTGCTCTCTGGCAGAGTGATTGTTTTGCATTTACAAAGCTTCATACACCCAGGAATTGCTTTTACACGCAAGTGAGTCCACTTGGGATGCAACAGTTTGTGGACCCCCGCTGTTTTGTTTATTGAGGAAAATCATATTTACATTTATTCAGTCTAGGAGTCCCATGTGGTGCTGTAGGTAAACTAAGACTGCCCTGTGGGTGTGTGTGTGGGCGTGTGTGTGTGTGTGTGTGTGTGTGTGTGTGTGTGTGTGCGTGCGTGTGTCTGTGTGTGTGTGCGTGTGAGACACAGAACCCTTTGCCATTTGTGAGGCCGCCCAGGAGGAGGAAGAGACCACCCGGGACTGCGAGCGGCTCACCTTCTTCCCCTCCCTGAAGGAGCCGTCGTCGCCTGTCGAAGAACCCTGCGAGCTCTGCGCATCCACGCAGGTGGTGCTGCAGGAGCTGGCTGAGGCTGAGCAGGTCAGTGCTCTGCAACGGTTTGACGGTGCTCTGCAAATGATGCAGGACCTATCACCCAGTACGCAAAGGGTCTCAAGCTAGGCTATGGGAGGGCTCCAGAGATGGCCGAGCTTAAGGAACAGTCCAGGAAGGATCCACATATATCCCCACGAGGGTCCCGAAAGAGCAGGACAGATGTGGATGCGAGATAGGCCGCAATAAGAAAACGCCCTGGGAAACCCCTGTTTCCCTGATCGTTCTCATCTCACTAGGGGGCAGAATGCCCCCTTTATATCGGCCCGCACAGCTAGCAGCTGTCCAGCTGCACGCTAACGGGAGGCCCCCGCCTCTCCCCGGGATGGAGGGGCCTTCTCCGCCTCAGCATCGGGCTGCGTGTGCCTGACAGAAGTATTAATAAAAACGGCAGGGGGTGACATCAACTGTCTTGTATTCATTTAGAGGTTTTTAGTCCTGCTGCGACGCCTGTCAGATGAATCGTTCCTTTCATGCTCATTAATCTACAGGCACAGTTCACGCTGCCTTGCGTGCTTCGCCCCACGCCGGCAAATAATTAGAGGGCCGCAGAATGACAACTCACTCAAGTGTCCTTTTCATGCCGCTAATGAATGAGTGCTGGGGGGCGGGGGGGGGGGAGGCTGGATGTTGGCGGAAGAGGCCACCGCGATCCTCCTGGCGTGACGTTGGCGCCTTACTTATTAAGACCGCTCCACACATTGGCTCTACCGCGGCCGGCTATTTACTGAGGCAGGTCTCCAGGGTGCAATGGCTATTCAGTCTGTGATCCTTCGTTCACCTTTTATAGTGCAGGACATGGAGGCATTTTGGGAGCTGCTGGCTGACCAGGGTGATTTTGTTTTTGTTAGCATGCCCAGTGACCCCCATGTTCAAATAGCCCAGAGACATTTCTAGGCCCTGCTTGGGGGGGGGGGGGCTTCAGCCACCCTGTTTTTTGTCTCACTACATTATTATTTGAAAACTATTTAGCGATTTCGTCCCATATTTCTTGGGCACCGAACCACCCTCTAAGGGTCAAATCCCAGAAACGCCCCGGTTTGGCAACCAGAGGCACTGCTTCGTACAAATGAGCAGAAAAGGTTTTTTTTAAATGCTGCCCATAATATCTGCAGATGAGTGTCTTACTGAGTGCTGACGCTGTGCCAGTATGAATACGCTCCATCACCTCGCTCTGAGCTGGGTTACACCACCGCCTCCTGCATCGGGGTGCCAGAGATATTGTCCCCAGTAAGATAATTAAAAAGAGAGTGAAGAGTGTAAAAGCATTAAAAGTGCGGGTTTAACAGCACGCCTGCTGGCGTGTGCCCAGCGTTCGGGCACTGAAGGGCTGGAGCACCAGGTGGGCCCTGGTCTGGGAGACACGCATTCAGCTCACAGTATTTCAGTGTTTCTCTGGCGTGTCATTGATTAATACATGCAATAACCACCCGGATCCCGTCACCGGGACCAGCGACGGGGGCCCTGAATTGATCAGTATTAATGGCGTTTAACTGGTGCCCCATATGGTTTGGGAGAGGGGTCCCAGGGGGGTCGGGCCAAGGCTATAGCAGGGAGGGGGCCAGGTGCAGTCAGGCTCTGTGAAATGAACTGGAACAATAAAATTAGTCATGCAAATGAAAGTGTCACCAACGCCCATTCTTATTCCGTGGTTGCTTTTTGTACTGCTCAGCCCGTGTGTGTGTGTGTGTGAGCTTGTAATTATTACATTGTGGGGACCTGAAACTTTTCACCTTACGGCGACATTTTTTAGTCCCCACAGAAATTACCTCAATTTTACAAAAATCTGTTAATGCAAACGAAAAACTAAAATAGCCAAAAGTCTTGTATTTTATTTGGTTACTTATGGTTAAAGTTAGGGTTGGGTGGGGGTTAAGGCCGTCCTTGTTGGATTAGGGTTTTTCCTGTAGAAATTAATGGAGAGTCCCCATAAAGACAGGAATACATGGACTGCATGTGTGTGTGTGTGTGCGTGTGTGTGTGCATGTGCACCATGTGTCAGCAGTAATGGAGCACTCAGAATAATCAATCATGGCGTTCCCAGAGATCTCCTGATACCTCCACTCTGAAAAAGGAGAAATCTCCCCTCAAAAGGAGCCCTCTGTGAAAGACTGCTGCATATCATGACACGGACGAGCCGTTCTCCCAGATCGGGGAAGGCCATTTCTGGCTTTCATTTAATTTTTGTATCTATTAATGTTTTATTGAATACAATGACAGCCCTGGCACCCCTTCACAGCGCTATGGCTGCTTTGCAGAGCTTGGCTGTATTCCGCTCACCTGTTGATGAATTCTGCTAGATGTCTGTCTCATGATGAGATGTTCCTCTGGTTTGTCAGGTGAGGAGCAAGCTGGGCGTGGTGATTGTCAATGGTCACATTCTCACAGAGGGGGTGCTGATGTTTGGCCTGGCCCACTTCTATATCTGTGAGGGCTTCACACTGTCCTCCACTGGAGAAGTCTGCTGCACATGCCACCACCCCAGCAGGTAGAGACCTACCATCACTTCACCAGACAGGGCAAGCTGCCATCTCTCTTATCAACACCATACTTAGCAGGTGGAGAGAAATGACCTCTCATTATATCACCAAAAGAACCAGGCAAGGCTGATATCCATGAAACACCTTAAATAACTGAAGTTCAGCGGGTTACGGCCCTTGTCCAGAAGGTCATAGGTTCACATCCCATGGCTGACTCTTCTCTCCGTTTCATACTTTGGACAAAATCTGCTAAACAGATGTAAACATTTATGTGCACTGTCACACACAAACACTAATCACATTTCTGATTGTTCCAGTGATTGTCCTTGTTCTTACTTTCTCCATTCTATATTATTTGGTTCAGTTCCATAAAAGAACTCGGTCTCCATATCTGTACATAATCTGATGATGCCACAGTGCAATTAAAGTAGATATTTTTTATTGTAGCTAATTATTTCCAGCTTCTCACCCTGCGCACACATAAAAACTCGCCAGCGGAGTGCGTGGTGATAAATCCTGCTTTTCTCCTGCCTTCACTTCCAGCTTCAGGGATTCCTTCATTTGCGGCATGCTTAACAAGGACAAATCCGACAGCGGCCCCGCGTGCAGGCGCCACCCTTATGAGGACATTAAGGAGGCGCATTTCATGCGCTTCCTGTTGCAGGTAGGACTTAATAAAGGGAGAGTCGACCGGAGCGATTGGGATCCTGCCCTGAGGCGTGAGTGCTTGGTTCAAAATGACTGAACACGCGTTAATATTTCCTCCATTTGCGCGTTTACCAAGTTTCTGTCTTCATAACAAGACAACGACCATGGTGCCCAAATGTAATGTGTGACTTAATTGTTGTGAAATGTGTTTTCTCCCTTTGTTTGTGGAGCCATTTCATCTGCAGAGCTGAAAAACAGCCCGCTCACTGAGAGCCATGGGTACTGCTGCTGTCTGGGTGTGTTACTCAATCTTGCACCTTTTCGTAGGATAACGCCCTGGAAGTCTTCATGCGCAATGGTCAGTCTGCCTTCCTAGTGTTCCAGAACAAGGACCACGTCCAGGCCTTTAAGAAGTAAGTGGGGAAACGTACACCTGCGTCTTCTGTGGTGTCCCCGTACATACATCCCCTCATGGTGTCCACGTACATACACCCCCTCGTGGTGTCCCTGAGCCACCCCCTCCCAATGACGTGACACTCACCCTCTCCCCAGGTTCTGCTCTGCCGTGCCCTTGCTGAAGGGGAGAGGGATTGCGGAGGCCATCACCAACATCAGGTGAGAGCTGGCACATAGGCCTGGGTTAGCCAGTTACCGACAGCCATGGGAAATGGCCTGTGACATGTGGCCAACAGACATGTGAAGAGGGATGGTCCAATGAGTCACTCCTTTCTCTGTCACTCCTGGCTTTGTCACTCTGTTGTGTCACTCCTGATGGGCAGCATGTGGCTCAGTGGGCTAAGTTTCTGTGGCTGTGATCAGAAGGTCACTGGTTCAAGTCCAGTCTCAGCACCTCTGTGGGTCCTTGAGCAAGGCCCTTAATTCCCCCACGGGGATCAATAAAGTATCAATTATAATTATTTCTCTGTCACTCCATTTTCTGTCACTTATGATGGACTGTCACAGCCCTGCAATGACAGAGAGCCAACTAACGTTCCTGACCTCCAGTTGATTCGCCCGGCCTTTGTAACCCTGTGCTGGTGCTGTTCCTCAACCCTGCGTCTTCCTCATAACCTCATTCCTGCCCCGTGTCATTTAGGAAGAGTACGGTGGTGAGGTCAGGCAGGAGGCGCTCTGGCTCACCTCCACAGTCCTCCACAGCTCACCTACACAGTAACTGCCTCTGTGCTGTAAAATAAACGCCACTGTCCGGTCACTGGGGCCATCCGTCACGCGGCCTTATTGAGCGGTGCGCTGTCAGTTTGCGCGATAATGCACCGTAATGGGATCTGTGAGCGACCCCCGGCCAGTAGCACGGCGCTTTACTGCTCCGCGTCTGCTCATCATGGCAGTGAGTGATGCTTTTTTTACACATATTTTATTGGTGTAGCTGCTTCAGGAAGGTGCCAGTTTGCTTTGTGAGTGTATGCTTTTAAATATGACACAGAAACAAACATGTGTTGAAGTTTTTTAATAGTGTTTTATGACAGCATTGCATTGTGCTCAGTTTAGGGAAACTCTGCTACTTTTTCTGTACTCTTTAGCCTGTCCCTTTCTAATGACGAAAGGCCATGTCAAACCTCCGACGCAGAAACAGAATTCAGGAGCCGAAGTCATATTAAAGACAGAACAGCACCCCGTTCTTAAATACGTCCTATATTGACCTTTCATATTACGCAAATGTAACACTCAGCCATGTCTGGATGGCCCTTAGCCAGAGCCACTCTCCCAAAGCAGCCACGCTCACCTCCACAGGGCCTGGCTTTCCTGGGCTGTGGAGTTTGGCACGACGAGCCCAGAGAAAGCAGTCCTCCTGCAGGGGACCTGGACCTGCTGGCTGATCCTCTGCCTCTCCTCCCTGCACTTGCCCAGGCAGAGTTTGCACAGGCTGTCCTCCCGCACCAGGTAGAGGTGCTCCACGCCGTCAGTGGGCCCCTCCCGCCGGGCCTCGGTGCTCGCAGCTAAGGGGTTGCGCAGGGTGTTGAGTTTGCGGAGGCTGGGGAGACCGCGGACGGTGCTCGGCACCGACGTGAGCAGGTTGTCAAAGAGGCCAAGCTCCTGGAGGTCTCGCAGCGCCCCAATGCAGGACGGCAGGGTTTCCAGCCGGTTCATGCCCAGGTTGAGGCTGCGAAGGGAGGACAGGCGGCCCAGCTGGGGGGGAATGCCAGCGGCGGTCAGCTGGTTGTTGCACAGGTTGAGGTGCCGCAGGGTCTGCAGTCGGCCCAGGGCCTCAGGCACCTGCTCGATGCGATTGCTGTGCAGGTCCAGATAGCGCAGGTTGAGGAAGCGGTCGATGCAGTCAGGGATGGTCCTCAGTAGATTCCTGCTCAGGTCCAGCTCGTCGATGTCGGCCATCTTCAGCAGGCACTTGGGGAAGGCGTCAATCTTCATGTTGCTCAGGTCTAGCCTGCGCTTGCCGTCCGGCGTCAGCCTCAGCTGGTTCTTGGCCATCTTGAGCGTGATCTTCTTTCCCTTCGACGCTGCTTTCTTCTTCCCTTTGGCCATGGAGCTGGGGAGAGAGATGGCCGTTCAGTCACTGACACCCATTCCCGGTGGCTCCTTGAGGAGGAGGGTAGGGGCGCGGAAAGCAGGAATGATGCGAGTGAGAAAGATCAACATCGCGTACACCTGGAAGGAGAACGAGGGGGAAGCGTACTGTCTGCATTCCTGCTCGCTCACCCCCTCTCAGCCCAGAGGGATGTCTTTAGATAATGCTCTCCCTAATTAAGGTTAATATGCAGGAACTGTGGGAAGGAGGAGATGAGTGTAATTTGGGGGAACAAGCGGCTCTGACGGATGGGCGCGGGCGACACGCGCGGCCGCCTATCGATCCGCGCGTCCGCAGCCGTGATAGATGACGGTTCGGGGAGTGAAGCGGCTTCCTGCACTGTGCTCCTCCTCACTTTAAGCGGGAGTCATTGTTATGAGGCCTCGCGGCCCTTTTGGCGCTCATTAATCATATTCAGGAGCGGGAGACGAGCGGCGAGAGTGTGTGCCTGGCCGCACCCCCCGTCCCCCCCACCCCCCCACACACACACGCACGCCCCATGCGCCGCTTCATTTATGCTTCTTAAAAAACAATTTCAGAACCGGGGCCCTGTCTACAAATTGGGTTTTCCTCCGTTCACCTGAAATATTATGCGCGAGTAGTGCACCAGCAGTAACATTACCGCCGAGGAGCATTAAGCTGCTAGCTAAACAAACGCATAAAAAAACAGCTTATCCTGTGGGAAGTCAGTGATTTTCTAGATGAAATACACCATGTCATTTAAACACTTGATGTGCTGTTTGGAACAAAAACTGTGAGGGTTTGACTATATTGACATGACTGATTAACTTAAAAAACTGAAATTACTGAAAGGTGATTTAAAAAAAAAATGTCTAGTTCATTTTTTAAAGATGTGTTATTGTGTTGATTGTCCAGAGCCCACAGAGCTTTGTTCCTGTCAAACAAAGCAGCCCTTCAGTGCAAGAGAAGCTATAATCCCAGTCTGAGTACAGCCACTTGCTTGTTAATTATCACCGAAAACACAGCCTGATAGCACAGACTGCTTTGACTTCTCTCACAAGGCAGGGGATGGAGCGGCATGGGATGCACACGTTCTGCATTCTGGGTTATTAGTGACGGTGTGCTAATACTCACCCGCTGTGATTTTCCTTCCCTGATGTGCCTCTAAGGAGGAGATGTTTTCAGAGCCCTTCCGATTCCCGGAATTCAACTGGGTCTTCTGATCAAAAAAAGGGAAAAGTAGCTGTTTGTTAAAAATGGAGACAGAAAATTCACGTTGCTGCTCTCCCACATGTGGGAGCATGCAAAGTGGACTTTGTTGTTTGACTTTGTTACTAGGCAACAGAAATCTGGTGCCTGTTGTCTGTTACCATGCCGATGACCCACACAAGGAGGATGGCCTTTTGTTCTGTGCTGAGCCCATCGTAGCCACTCACTGAACCCCCAGGCAGACCCACCAAGACTGATCATTTAGCCTGAATTATAAAGTAGCGCATAGTTTTGCATACTCTTCAGACCCCTATACAGTTCAAAAAATAAGCTGACATACAGCCAGTGCTGGGCACCGACTGTCTGTGGCAAAATGCCTTTTTCCATCCATCCATCCATGTTTGCTTGCCACTTATTCTCATGGGGGCCCTGGGGCCTAAAAGGATTTAGAGCGAACACAACCCCAGTGATACTGATTCATGTGCAGTTAAACTAAATGTGGGGAAAAAATCAGTTTTGTAAAAGCTTTCATTGTTTTCAGTTAAAAACATGCTGATTAAAATGTGCAAACTACCTGCATATGACGAATCCTTAAATTTGAGTCAATAGGACAACTGACTTTATTTGTATCTTTGTCATCATGAGACAGTCAAAGGGAAACTGAAATTGCACTTCTATTTTCCATAGATATAAGCTGTTGTATACGGCATGCTTTCTGCGGTATTTAGATGCGTCCTGTAGATTCCGTAACACTGTCAGATGGTCTTTCAGAGACGATCTGCAGAGGGTGCTATACACTGTATTATCATGCACTTATTTTCTTTAGTGGTGAGTAATAAGCGAAGCTGAGGTTTTTCTGTATACTGCTGCTTGGGGTCTTCCCGCTTTAAAATCTGCTTTTACGCTGTAACACTGCAATCCTCTGCCATCACGGAGGCACTAAAAGGCCTTATTGTGTCAGTCACCATTAGAGATTCTAAATACAGCTGTGAAACGGTGAACCACAAAGATCTGTGACTGTAACTAACTGCGAGTTGGGAGCAGCTGAGATATAACATAATTTAAAGAAAATACATTTTTTATGGTTCAGAAGTGAATATTTCGTTCAAAGTGTAGTAGGTGATACTTTATTCAGTACACTGTTAAATCCTTGTGAGTCTAGTGAGAGTAATGTGAATGCATATTGCCTTGTATGTGTAGTGCAGAATGCCACTAAGATATCCTGCCTGTATTGTTTTTAGGAAGGCTTCTGGTGGTGATAAGAATGCACTCCATAGATGGCAGGTATGATACCGAGTCACAGTAGGATTAAACCTCTGAGCGATTTTTCAGTAAAACTAAAGGTGATGTTAAAAAAAGAAACAGTGGTTGCCATTGATTATAAAACATATAATGTCACACTGTGATTATCTGCATTCAGTTAAAAACAGCTTCTGTTCAGGTCAAACAGCAAGCTTCCCGGTTACCCGGACTGTCCGCTAAACTTGTTGTTAACTGGTGCACACTTTAGTTAATAGTGTAGTTTTAAAATTACAGCCATTGAACTGTCAGCTCAGAGAAGCATTTATGTCATATGTGTTGCCTTCAGCTCCTGTGTCGAGTTTGTTCTTCATCAGCTGACTGTTATTTGGTGCATTTTTTTAAATTCCATTGTCTTATAAGAGGCTGAGCAGGGTGATTCTGCTAAGCGCACATGTACCCCTTACAGAAAGGAGAGATGACTAACTTCGAGTACCTCATGCACCTGAACACCCTGGCGGGACGCACCTATAATGACCTCATGCAGTACCCCGTGTTTCCCTGGATCCTGGCAGACTACGACTCGGAGGTGAGGCGTCATGTGGATTTGCATCCTCTTTCTGTTGAGCTCTCCAGTTAAAAACTGCCTTTAAAACTGCCGCCCCCCACCCCTACCCTGTTTTTTGCAGACACTGGATCTGTCCTCGCCCAGTACTTTCCGAGACCTGTCCAAACCAATGGGGGCCCAGACTGACAAAAGGAGAGAGAGGTTCATCCAGAGGTACAACGAGGTGGAGAACAATGACGGTGAGCATACTGGTCTCCCTCTTCACGCCATGGGTCAGGACACAGGCCACTCCTTTCCAGACCCTGTCGATTTGCTGACGGCCCCTATTTAGACCTCACTCAATTACTGGCATGTACCAAGCTGCCATTTAGACCATGCCCATTTACTGGCGGGAGCATTACCAAGCTGGCATTTAGACCATGCCCATTTACTGGTAGGAGCATACCAAGCTGCCATTTAGACTCCGCCCATTTGCTGACGGGACTATATCAAGCTGCCATTTAGACTCCGGCCATTTGCTGACTGGAGCATACCAAGCTGCCATTTAGACTCTGCCCATTTGCTGATGGGAGTATATCAAGCTGCCATTTAGACTCCGGCCATTTGCTGACGGGAGCATACCAAGCTGCCATTTAGACTCTGCCCATTTGCTGACTGGAGCATACCAAGCTTCCATTTAGACTCCGCCCATTTGCTGGCGGGAGAATACCAAGCTGCCATTTAGACTCCGCCCATTTGCTGGCGGGAGCATAGCAAGCTGCCATTTAGACTCCACCCATTTGCTGTCGGGAGCATACCAAGCTGCCATTTAGACTCCGCCCATTTGCTGTCGAGAGCATACCAAGCTGCCATTTAGACTCCGCCCATTTGCTGGCGGGAGCGTACCAAGCTGCCATTTAGACTCCGCCCATTTGCTGACGGGGGCATACCAAGCTGCCATTTAGACTCCGCCCATTTGCTGGCAGGAGCATACCAAATTGCCATTTAGACTCTGCCCATTTGCTGACGGGAGCATACCAAGCTGCCATTTAGACTCCACCTATTTGCTGACGGGAGCATACCAAGCTGCCATTTGCTGACCTCTAATGCCCACCATGCCTCACAGGTGACCTCTCAGCACAGTGCCACTACTGCACACACTACTCATCCGCCATCATTGTCGCCTCCTTCCTGGTGCGGATGGAGCCCTTCTCTCAGACCTTCCTGAGCCTGCAGGTAAGACCTCGTCAGCGCCCCCTAGCTTCGGAGTGCTCACTTTGAGCCTTAGAGGTGTCACCTCAGCTGTGCGTCCCACTATCTGCTTCCCACAAATATGGGAAATTCGCCGTCTGTGTGTCACCCTGAGGCTTGAGAAGGCCTGAGAGGGGTGCTGATAAGCCCTGGTGCACAAGAACTGCCTGACTGCTTACAGTCCTTTGCTTTCTTCACAAACTTTTACTTTTCAGAAAAGCATTATTTCAATATGTATGCAAATAAATATCTTAGCAGCAAAAAAATGCAAAAATTTGGTTTCGTCTTTTAAAAATATCAGATTTATACATTGCGATCCAATTGATTAAAATAAAATGCCATGCATATTTAATACAGAGATATAAAACAATAAAGATATTAGATGCACTGCAATGTGTTGTGCTGCAGTGAAATCACATTTTTCTGTGCTGTAATATCTATAACTCGATTTGTTGTACTAACAGCATTTACTGTGTATACATTATTTTCATTCAATATTGGTAATCTTTTTATTGCAAATTATGGGCTTTCTCGGGAGGTTTCTATCAGGACTATTAAAAACTGCAGAAAAGTGAAACGCTTCAGTCGCCATCAGACAAATCAAGCCATTTGTAATTTAACAGGTTTAATACGCTCAGGAATTATATATCAGGCCCTAATTTATTGACGATGCCACTTCCAGGGACATATCATGTGTGTATCTGTTCAGCAGGCAAAAACTGAATTTTATTATTTCTTTTCCTTCTGTACTTAAAATGTTTATATATTTTGATTTTGCCTTTAATTTAGTGAATCTGATCCTGTTAGTGCCTCACCTGCCCGATTCCTCTCAGGACAGTGTGAATGGAATCTCTCCTAAGCAAAACTGACACCCTCGGCACTAAGTATGCACCTATACCATCACTTCTATGAGGCACTGACACCCCCAGCACTGATCATGCACCTCTACCTCTGTTCCTCTGAAGGACTCACACCCCCAGCACTGAGTATTCACCTCCACCTCTTCTTCTCTGAAGCACTGACACCCACAGCACTGAGTATGCACCTCCACCTCTTCTTCTCTGAGACACTGACACCCCCAGCACTGAGTATTCACCTCCACCTCTGTTCCTCTGAAGGACTGACACCCCCAGCACTGAGTATTCACCTCCACCTCTTCTTCTCTGAGGCACTGACACCCACAGCACTGAGTATGCACCTCCATCTCTTCTTCTCTGAGACACTGACATCCCCGGCACTGAGTATGCACCGCCACCTCTTCTCTGAGACACTGACACCCCCAGCACTGAGTATGCACCTCTACCTCTGATCCTCTGAGGCACTGACACCCACAGCACTTAGTATGCACCTCCACCTCTTCTCTGAGGCACTGATACCCCCAGCACTGAGTATGCACCTCCACCTCTGCTCTTCTGAGGCACT
>JAODLD010000069.1:12207353-12223379 GCA_026781065.1 Mormyrops boulengeri
TACCCCCAGCACTGAGTATGCACCTCCACCTCTGCTCTTCTGAGGCACTGACACCCACAGCACTGAGTATGCACCTCACCCTGTGCTCTTCTGAGGCACTGACACCCCCAGCACTGGGTATGCACCTCCACCTCTTCTCTGAGGCACTGATACCCCCGGCACTGAGTATGCACCTCCAACTCTGATCGTCTGAGACACTGACACCCCCAGCACTGAGTATGCACCTCCACCTCTGAGGCACTGACACTCACAGCACTGAGTATTCACCTCCACCTCTTCTCTGAGGCACTGGTACCCCAGCACTGAGTATGCACCTCCACCTCTGCTCTTCTGAGGCACTGACACCCACAGCACTGAGTTTGCACCTCCACCTCTGCTCTTCTGAGGCACGGACACCCACAGCACTGAGTATGCACCTCCACCATCACTTCTATGAGGCACTGACACCCCCAGTACTGAGTATGCACCTCCACCTCTTCTTCTCTGAGACACTGACACCCCCAGCACTGAGTTTGCACCTCCACCTCTTCTCTGAGGCACTGACACCCACAGCACTGAGTATGCACCTCCACCTCTTCTTCTCTGAGGCACTGACACCCCCAGCACTGAGTATTCACCTCCACCTCTGATCCTCTGAGGCACTGACACCCACAGCACTGAGTATTCACCTCCACCTCTTCTCTGAGGCACTGACAGCCCCAGCACTGAGTATTCACCTCCACCTCTTCTTCTCTGAGGCACTGACACCCACAGCACTGAGTGTTCACCTCCACCTCTTCTCTGAGGCACTGATACCCCCAGCACTGAGTATGCACCTCCACCTCTGATCCTCTGAGGCCCTGACACCCCCAGCACTGACTATGCTTCTCCACCTCTGCTCCTCTGAGGCACTGACACCCCCAGCACTGAGTATGCACCTCCACCTCTGATCCTCTGAGGCACTGACACCCCCAGCACTGAGTATGCTCCTCCACCTCTGCTCCTCTGAGGCATTGACACCCCCAGCACTTAGTATGCACCTCCACCTCTGATCCTCTGAGGCACTGACACCCCCAGCATTGAGTATGCTCCTCCACCTCCGCTCCTCTGAGGCACTGACCTCTACTTCCCCACAGGGAGGCTCCTTTGATGTGGCAGACCGCATGTTCCATTGTGTGAAGAAGGACTGGGAATCAGCCTCTAGAGACAATATGAGTGACGTCAGAGAGCTCATCCCAGAGTTTTACTACCTGCCAGACTTTCTGGTCAATTCCAACAATTTTGAGCTAGGTAGGTAACAGTGGGCAGCATGTTGTCATAGTTGTCAATATGGTGATCCCAAAATGGGTTTGACTATTTGCTGTGCTGTGAAGGCTGTACACAGGATGGGACCACTGTGGGTGATGTGGTGCTTCCTCCTTGGGCTAAGGGTGACCCCCAGGAGTTCATCCGAATGCACAGAGAGGTGAGTGCCTTTTCCACCTCCAGCCACTAGCGCATGGCCCTGCAGGGCATCAACCAGGGCAGTCAAAGACGGTCTGTGCCTCGTATTCCACTGTGAAACTGCCGGATGGTTCGGGCCGGTTTTCGAGAGTAAAATAAATTAGCTCTTTGTGTCGCTGAGATTATGCAGTGGTTTTGTTCATCACGAATAGCTGATTACTCTGCTTAGCACCATTGTCATTACGTGATAACTGGCCGATTCAGGAGGAGCACAATCCTGGAGCCTGGCGTAACTGCATTAGAGCTCGCCTCCTCTTTATGGGGATAAATGTGCTCTTTCTCTCTACTGTACGCCTGCAGCTCTCTGCAGCCCCTGCTCCATCAGCTCGCAGCACCGTCTGTAATCGCCTCCCATTTGTGGGAAGTGATCTCTTTTGTTTTTCTCTTTTTTATTCATATGCAGATGAAATGAAGAGACTGTGGAGAACTTTCACACTGAAATGTGTCCCCCCTCCCCCACTTTTTAGCTCAATACACAAATCATCAACTTCAGATTAAGTTTCTTCTCAGCAGCTGGGACGCCTCCCAGTTACCTTTTCCATAGCTTTTCCAGCACTTTTCTATAGCTCTGATTTTTCTGTGTTTGATGATCCCATAACATAAAATACCAAAAAGTGACGGCTAACAAACATTTACTAAAATGAGATTCTGATATCATGCAGGGTGTTCCCAGAACTGGTGCACAGAGACTTATCGAGGGGCAGGGCAATACTCTTAGGAACATTCTAAAAATTTTACAAAAGTCTATATTGAAGCTAATTCTTGGACTACATAGTTATACCCATTTTTGGTCATTCTGGTCATTGTAGTAGTTAGTCTACTTTAGTCTAGTTAATCGTTTTCATGGTATTTAACTTATTACGTTTCTCCAAATACGTGTCATAAAAAGTTGATAAAAGTGTGGAGTGTATTTGTTGAAAATAAGATATCCAGTGTAAAATAGTAACTTTTGCACTTGAAACACTTGTATAAATTTACATATATGCTGGCGTTCACTGGGGTGCCATGGTGGTGTCGTGATTGGCACTGTTGCCTCACACCTCTGCGACCTGGGTTTGAGTCTCATTTCTTGCCTTGTGCCTGTAGCCTCCAGGATCTAACCTGCCAATCCACTCAGATTGAGCCAGACTGAGTGGAGATTATCCCAGTCTAGCAACACTGAACTCATGAAACATCTCATTGGTTTAGCTGTGTGCTTTGTCCCATCTTTTCTTTTACAATATGGTGGAAGGAAAAGTTAAAATGCAAAATTAAAAAGTAAAAGCAGCGCAGCTCAGCAGTAAAATATGAATATATTTTACAAATTATTATATTACCCCTGTGCTGTGCACGCAATGGTTCCCAGGATGTCGGATTTCCTGGCTCATAATGTGTCCTCACACAAATAGCAGTCCAAACCAGAAGAGCAGCTGGCCAACTTGTCTGCCAGTGCTGTGGGTTGCTGGTCCCGGGTGCACCGTGGCCATGTTCAGGGTCTGGTGGTCTTCAGCCATTAAGTTCAATAAGCAATAGCTGGGTCACTTGGAGCGGTGTTACTTCTGCAGACTCACATTCTGTACTGACTCACTGATGCCCCTTACAGGCTCTAGAGTGTGACTACGTGAGCGCCCAACTCCACTTGTGGATAGACCTGATCTTCGGCTACAAGCAGCAGGGCTCGGCCGCGGTGGACGTCGTCAATACCTTCCACCCATACTTTTACGCCGACAAGCTGGACTTGGGCAACATGAAAGACCCATTGAAGAAGAGCACCGTCCTGGGCTTTGTTAGTAATTTTGGGCAGATTCCAAAGCAGGTATGATGCTGTTAATGACACATTCTGAAAATCCTACATTTGTATAAAGTATACTGCTGGGCCTTTTTCTGAAAACCATAGTAAGTGTGAGCTCTGGTCTCAGCTCTTCTCCAAGCCCCATCCTCTCAGGAGCGGACACAAGAGCTCAGTGGCCAAGGAGATCACCATCACCGTGCCATTTTTCTACCGGCTGGACAAACTGAAGCCGTCCATCCAGCCTTTGAAAGGTACCCTGCCGAGAGCCGGCTCGAGGCCGCTCTCCGGAACTCTCTGGAAGCTCCTTTCAGTGGTGTGTGGGCCGGCCCACAGGGGCCGGTGTTTAATCATCCTTTGTCACCTTATTATTTTATCCTGGTGTTCAGCTGCTGTGCGTGAGGCCGCTCGGCTCTGTGGGGAGCACTAGGCCGAAAGGAGGAGATGCTGGGTAGTGTTTTTGCGAGGCGGCTTTCACGGGCGGGGAGGAAGCAGTCTGCTCCATTAGTGGGGCCAGGCGTGATGATTCCGCGAGTGAGCCTTATTTAATCACCGGAAAGTCCCAAACGGCCCGCTCCGCGAAATTAGATGAAGTTCTCTCAGCCATGCGGGCTCCTGCATATTGTGTCCCGGTTTGTCATTTGATCAATAAATAAATAGAGATAAATTGTTAGGTGAGTATTGGGGTCAGTGCAGAAGAATTCCCCCACATGGTGTTTGCAGGATTGCTACAGTGAACTTCTAGTTCACACATAAGCTGAGTTATGATTCCTGTGATGCTCCATTATTCTCACAGTATAAGTCAGCAGTGTTGGGTTCAGGCAGAGAGTCCCTGGAAGTGAATGTATAACGGTCACGGTAGTCTTCTGAACCACAGAACAACCTCTCCTGCTATGTGTTTGTGACTGCGCTTCTTGTCCATGAACCCAGAACTGACCCGGGGACCTGTGGGCTCCATCATCTGTGGCGAGAAGGAGTTACTCGCCGTGGAGAAGAACCGGCTTCTTATGCCTCCGCTGTGGGGCATCTTCTTTGCCTGGGGTTTCCCAGACAACACCTGTGCCTTCGGGACCTACGGGTCAGAGAAGGTACTGTGGCAGCCTGTTTCCCAGATATCAGTGGGGCAGCCAAATCGAGATGCTTGAGGATGTTATGACCCCCCCCTATTTCCAACCACAGCACATCACTGTCTGTGAGAGCCTGACCGAGTGGGGCGAGTGCCTGTGTGCAGTCTGTCCGAGCCCAAGCACCCTGATCACGGCGGGGACCAGCACCGTGCTGTGCGTATGGGACGTCTCCTTCAGCAAGGACAAGCTCCAGCACATGGGCCTCAAGCAGGTGGGGGCCACCCGAGTGGGCAGTAGGCAGGGAAGTCCGGCTGTTGGGGAGAGCAGAGCAGTAGGTGAAGTGTCTGAGGGGTCTCCTTTCAGGTGCTGTACGGACACACGGATGCTGTCACCTGCCTGGCCGCCTCCGAGGCGTACAACGTCATCGTCAGCGGCTCCCGGGACCGTAGCTGTATCCTGTGGGACTTTGAGGAGCTGAGCTACATCACCCAGCTGCCGGGGCACGGAGGCAGCCTGACCGCCCTAGCCATCAATGACCTCACAGTGAGCCGCGGTGCCGCCGCATGTCGGGACGGTGCTGAATGCATGTCGCATTCCCTGCGGCGTTAATCTGGCCGTCAGGGAGAAGAAGGTCAAAGACATACCCCCACCCAGCCATTACCCAGTGTTTTATGTTTGGGCACAGCTTTCAAAGACAGCAGGGAGCGAAAACGTAATGATCAATTTCAGCTGCATGTGTTTTTGTAATTAATACAGGGCCAGCCCTGGATGTTCTGGTGCCTGGGGTGAGATTCTGCTGACTACCCCTCCCCCCCCCAGAGCAGCAGAAAACAAATTCTGTCAATTCATTTATATTAAAAACATTTCAGTAGCACAGGATGTCTGGCTGCTAACTAGCTAGCTTGTGTCTGTCTCACAAGCACTTATATATTAAAACTAGTGTAAATCACTGTAATGTTACAGAATGCAACCAGAGGTATTTCTTCTGATTAATTTCAGTCACTCTTTTGCACCCCCTAATTAATTGGCACCCTAGGCGATTGCATATGTTGCCTATAGGCCAGGCCGGCCCTAAATTAATATATAAATAAATATAGTTTATATTTATGGCATTTATAGTGTATTGAAAATTTTTGAAAGTTCATTTCTGAGAAAATGTGTGTTTTAAATCACGACCACAATATGTTTTTATTAAAAGGTTTGTATTTGAGTTGCCAGCTGGGGGTGCTTGATGGGTGTTGGGTGCCGCCATTGTGGATGGTCATTTAGCAGCAGATGTGGGGCTTTGCCAGGGGGAGATCGCGTCCTGCGCCGGGCCCCTCCTCTACCTGTGGACCATGAAAGGGCAGCTGCTATCCTGGATCGACATGGCCTGTGGGTCAGACGGGGCCATCCTGTGCTGCTGCTTCATGCAGAAGCACGAGTGGGACCCCCACAACGTACTGGTGACGGGCTGCAGTAACGGCATCGTTCGGGTAAGAGGAAGAGGATTCGCATTCTCTGGATATGTTACACGTGGCAGTCCGTGTCTCCCCTGAAAGTCGCTGCCCTTTTCATCACTGTTCAGCTTCACTAGTGCATAAATAACAGCAGATGTTCAGTTTAACCGAAACAAGTGAATTATTAAACCATATCAGCTTCCAGAGCTGATAGTGCTATCGTTTGGCAACCGGAGGGTTGCAAGATTGAGCCCTGGTTCCTTCTGATGCCATCAAAGTGTCCTTGAGCAAGACACTGAACCCCAAATTGCTGCTGGTGACCTGGTTGGTGCCTTGCATGGCAGCCTCCGCCACTGGTGGGTGAATGTGAGGCAAGAGTTGTAAAGTGCTTTGAGTAGGAGTAGAAAAGCGCTATTTAAATGCAACCTGTCTGGCTGGCTGTGTCTGTTCCTAAGTGTGTGATACCTGATTGTTGGGGGCAGAGTGTGGCTCAGTGGGCTGTGCCTGTAATCAGAAGATCACTGGTTCAAATCCACCCTCAGCCTGTCTGCGGGTCCTTGAGCAAGGCCCTTAACCCCCAGCTCCCTGGGCGCCCCAACAGGTGGCTGCCTTTTGCGGACAGCTTTCAAGCAAGTTGAGGGAGGCGTAAAGATGATTTTCCCATGGGGATCAATAAAGTACCTATTATTATATTTGTGTTTGTTTTCCTCACCTCTGCCGTATCTCAGGTGTGGAAGACTGAATATTCCAGGAGGTGGGTACCAGCAAACCAGGGGGCAGTGTCACCCCAAGAGCCTACAGCTGTGCAGGAAGCTGGTAACACCGTCATCTTTCAGACATTGTTACTCTATCCTGATATACAGAATGCTACGCCTGTGATCAGAAGGTTGCCAGTTCAAACCCTAGGGTCAGCAGAGTGGTTACACCATTGCCCCCTTGAGAAAGGCCCTTAATCCCCAATTGCCCCAGGGAATATCTGACTCAAAAGTACGTCACTTTGGATGAAAGCATCTGCTAAATAAATGAAATGCAGTTGTAAAAGTATGTCCTCTTGGCCTACAGGCCCATTTAGGCAGTAGTGTGAGAACCTGTTTAATTGGCTCTGTGAAGAGAATCTTTACAAAGCTTTTCTCTGCTCATCGTGGTGTTTAGGCTTGTGATTTGATAAGCTGCTAAATATTTTTAAGCTATGCTCGCAATATGAGAAACAGTACAGAAAATGCCGTCTTCAGCAATACTCCTTATAAATCAAGTTACACCTACACCGAAGTTTAGCAGCCTGTGAAGTCAAAGAAGTCTGACTGCATGAGGCCTGGACAGAAGTTCATAATGTACGTGTCAGTTGCACAGGGCATTAGGGTTTGCAGCAAGGAATTATGGGGAAAGTTATTAAACATACAGCCAGTAAACACTGATGAGCAATTCTGCTGAACTAGGCATGCAATTTAGAAAGCAATAATACCCAAATCCAATTTAGCACACATTGGTTACAGCCCAGCGTCAGCGCATATAACTATCACAATGTAGAAATTAAATTGGGACAACCCCTCTTATAACGGTGAAGGCTTATATTAGATATATTTTTCTCAATTTATCAACATGCTGACCATAAATAAAAACAGCTTCTAATTTTTGCTGTTCTCCAGGTAAGGCCTGGGAGAGACGCCTGGTCCTTTTTCATGAGCTAAATCGGAGTCAGACATTCTCACGCCAGCGCTACAGAAACAACCCGGCTGTTACGGCCCTGGCAGTCTCACGGTACAGTATTTATTCACTGATCTCAGAACAGGCCGCTCTTTTCCCTGGCCCTTTCTCCGTACAGTATTTACTCTACTCACTGATCTCAGAACAAGCCACTCTCTTACATGGCCCTCTATGAATGCAGTATTCAGTCTACTCACTGATCTCAGAACAGGCTACTCACAGCCCTGTTTCTGTCTCAGTACAGTATTTAGAACACTCACTGATCTCAGAACAGGCCGATCACTGTCATGGGTCTGTCTCAATAAGGTATTTACTTTTCTCACTGATCTCAGAACAGGCCAGTCACCATCATGGGTTTCTGTCAATACAATGTTTATTCCAGTACAGAACTCCTCCAGGTTCCCAAACAACAGAATTAAGTTTAATTATTGTAACATACGTATAATTATCCCAAAAGGGAGAAAAGTAAATCCAGAAGTGGAAATGTAAAACTTTGATGTCAGCTCTAGGTTCAAGAAAACAGCATAGGTTACATTAGCAAAAGATTACAGTGTAATTTATTTTTGCATCTGACATTTCCAGGTACTGTACGTTACATTTCAGCTAGAGATGCTGCTGAGAGATATTAAGATCTTAAGGGGCTCCTGATCAGTGAATGTCACCTACAATGACTTGTAGACTGCTCCCTCAAAAAAATGATGGAAGCATTTCTAACCAAGGCATTCCTTTGGTTAGTTAAAACACATCCTCAGTGCGAATAAGACGATTTAAAGATAAATAGTTTCTGACTGTCATACCACAGGTGAGCATTTTCCCTGCCAGGCATGATATTACAGTCTTCTCAACAAAGCAGAAAATCTGTCTCTTCTGTATATAATTTTTTTTTCTGCTGTGTTCCTTTGAGATGGCATTAGTTTCTTCCTGTTTATACAGCCCTTAGACCTCAGGATTTTTCTGTTGTCATCTGTATATACAGGTTGATGTATAATGTAAAAATTGTCTGCAGTTTGCGCAGACTTCATCAAATTTCTGCACCTTACATGAAAGATGTCCAATGCACAGTGACTACTGTCATGAAGCCATCATCTGCTTGTGGGTCATTCTCACGAGCTCATTACTGTAACATAAATGTTCTCTCACTTTTAAAATTTGTTTGAAGACCGACTCAAATTATACAACTTCATTGTCTAAACTGTCGATTTTGCCTGTGGTGTAGCTAATCAGTTTTATTATATTACCATTTATTTCTGTAATAAACAAAAGTATTTCATCAAATCCAGGGCAAGAGTTATTGAGATGAGAAAAAAAATGATAAAACTATCAAAAACTGAGCAATACATCTTATCATACAAAATGATTCTTTATTGTGCATGCAATAAAGTTTAAAGATTTGAAAACATTTTTATCAAGTTTTGCATTATTTCATCTGAAAACCTATTTTGGGTAAATGGTAAAAACTCATTACGTTAGAGCAACAAATGACATTTTAATATACCTACAATGTTAAGGTGTCAATTGCTCTCCACGAAAAAAGAAGCACTTTATTTAATTGTAACATTTTCTTTTTTGAAAATATTCTCAAGCTTGTCAGAATGACACTTGTATATTTGTGTTTTTTGTACAGAAACTCTGTGTTGAACTTTCAGAGCTGTGATAGATGTGTCCCTCGATTTTGATTTGTTAATTCTTTTTTTCAGGACCTACAACTCTTTGCTGGTGGGGGACGTCTGGGGCCGGGTCTTCAGCTGGTCTTATGAGGCTTAAACGCGGGTAGCCCTGTTCCCACCACGCTCACCGGACAGCCTGTGCATTTTCTGAAGGAGCCACTAGGGGTACCATGTTCTGGGAGTGACACACTCTCTTTCTTCCAGCTCGTTAAGGGAACTAGGCCAGCAGCAGAGATGATCAAAGCTGCACCACTGGCCTGCTGTACTGTGCAGTTTGGTTTGATGGACGTGCCCTTTATTAACCCAGAAACTGACCATCATTGCATACAACTGAGCTGACAATCTATTCATCAGTGGGAGATGCCACATGGCAGATGTTTACTGCTTGGGTTTCAGCTGGTGAACAGGAACAGGTGTATCAAGATGGCGCCGATAAGAAAGCAAAGTCTCGACTGCTGTCTGGGCAGTTTTAGTGTGCATCTGACCTTTTGCCTGATGAATCTTGAAGTACAGTGTTTTACCGGAGACATTCACCAGTGTTGGCTCATATATGTAAATAATAAAGTTAATATTGTTCCTTTATGAAACAGAAATGTAGCTCTTTCTTGTACTTCATATTGAGTCTTCATATCTAAAATAACTTTTGTAAGCATGGACTCAGAACTGGGAAAGTTGGAGAGAGATTCATAATCGGAGAAGCTGGGTTTATGCCACCTTTATGACTTTCTGATATTCTGTATATCTCTGGCTGCTTCACATTCAATTTCTTCCAGGCTGCCTCTGAAACTGCCTCTATCAGGCTGTTTCTCTCAGGCTGCCTCTATCAGGCTGCCTCTATCAGGCCATATCTCTCAGGCTGCCTCTATCAGGCCGTATCCCTCAGGCTGCCTCTATCAGGCTGTTTCTCTCAGGCCATATCTTTCAGGCTGCCTCTATCAGGCCATATATCTTAGGCTGCCTCTATCAGGCCGTATCCCTCAGGCTGCCCCTATCAGGCTGTTTCTCTCAGGCTGCCTCTATTAGGCCATATATCTCAGGCTGCCTCTATCAGGCCATATCCCTCAGGCTGCCTCTATCAGGCTGTTTCTCTCAGGCTGCTTCTATCAGGCCATATCTCTCAGGCTGCCTCTATCAGGCCATATCTTTCAGGCTCCCTCTATCAGGCTGCTTTTCTCAGGCTGCCTCTTAGGCTGTTTCTCTCATAGGGCCTCTCAGACTTCCTCTGTCAGGCCATATCTCTCAGGCTGCCTCCACAACTTTTTTTCAATACAGTCCTAATGGGCAGAGAACCTAAAGCTGCACCAGCCAGTTTCCTCTTTGTTATCAAACCACACTGTAGTGCATAATTAAAATCACAGCATTATCTCTTCTGGAAACAAAAAAAAACAGGAGGTGGACAGGAATAAGCGCAGAGTTAGATTTCCATCATTACAGGAACAAAAGTGCGAGGTGGATAATGAAATGGAATGTTCTGCTGAGGTTCTGGGGTGCGCAGTGAGGAGCCGTAGGCCCGGCTCTGCTTTGTATAGTGCCATCATCACCTCCAAACAGTAAGTAAACATGCCGACATCCCAGTAGTGCAATCTGGCTGGAGCAGCTCAAGGAGCTCAGCTGACTCACCTGATTTTGGTGTGGCCTCGTGCTGTTATCTGCTTTGATGTGTGATTTAAATGCAGTGTTTATATTTACTAGTTTAAAGGATAAATCCCTTTCATTCTTCCTAGAAACTACCAGAACTGTGTCGTAATTAGTAGCGTGCATTTGTTTTACTACAGGAAAAGCTCTAGACAGAATGTTCATTTTGCTCTGAGTATTCATTTCCTCATGTCAGAAGTAATTAAATACCATGTAAACGGTTTCAAATGTAGATGGCCTTTAAACATTTTTATATTTATCAGCCAAGATGAAGCTTGATTATGCACAGATGTCATTCGTTAGGTGTAAGTTCTGTCCTTCATTAAACTCAAATCATGGTGGCAGGGCCGTCCTGTAGCAGTGCGAAAATTCTACGGTATCAGCTTCTACAAGACATTAATGGTCAAAAATGACTTTTTAAAAATCTTTTTATCTTGCTATTCCTTGTGTACCCAATCCTTCTAGTCATATAAACAAATCTAATCAATCGATCTAAAGTTATGAAAGATATATCAGGTGGTTTTTACCTGAAGTTCTGTATGGGTTTCTGTCATTAAGAAGCATTTATTATTTTTCCACTGCTAATGGGAGGCTAACTTTGAATGAGAAGACTGTGGGACATCCAAACGAATGTGAGCATGAGAGGAAAGAACCAAAGAAAACAGCTGATTTCTGTCTGCATAAATAAAGCTGTGGTTTTGCATCCAAGGGCGTTTGCTGGCTCTCCCAGCATAACCACAGTCTGTGTCTCCTAGGAGGATCTGTACATACTTGAAAGGGTTATTTCTCAAACTGGGGGGAGAGAGTCAGTGATGTGACCCCCCCCAGCATGAATGCCCCAGTAATCGTGGCACTACTTTCACCCTTTGAAGCTGCATCCGCTAATTGCTGCCATCAAGCATAAGAATCATGTGAGAAGAGGAGGGCGGGTGGAGAGACGGAGACAGTAACGTGAAACTGAGTGCAGGAAGGACACAGCTAATGGCACAGCTAACAGCACTGCTAGTGGCATGGCTACGGTGACCAGATGTCCTCCCTGACATGGGTTACTCTGAGCTAGGACAGCAATTGTAAATTACCATTTCAATTAAAAGGACCCGGATTTCACTTTAGCACTGAATTCTTGCTGTGTGCTTATTGGTCAGTCTCCTATAATCATGAATGTGTCACTAATGCTAATGTGAAACAGCTGGATAAGTCTTTCAGTCAATGAAACAATCCAGTCAAAGCTAGTCATAGTCAAACTATTTAGCCGAGCACAGGAGCCTTTCAGTTTGAAAGTAGTTTGTAAAACCTGAAGTAGCTCAAAGTGTCCTCCCTGACATGGATTATCTGGTCACCCTAGGCATGGCTAATGGCACAGCTAACAGCACTGCTAGCAGTACGGCTAATGGCACAGCTAACAGCACAGCTAGCAGTATGGCTAATGGCACAGCTAACAGCGCTGCTAGCAGCATGGTTAACGTCTAGGCTAGTGGCACGTCTGTGTTTTCAACATACGCAACTGGCCAGGTCCGTGGCATGAACGGAAACTCAGCTATGCAAACAGGCAGTATGCCCTAGACTATTTATTACTTCTACTCATTGGACACACACAACATCCTATGACCTTGTGGGCACCTTCAGTAATGACCAGGAATAAAATCATCACACATCATTATTGGATTCAGGTAGGAAACAAAATTCACAAACTAGGCCCACAACTAGTTGCCCACAAGCAGTGCATTGTGTTATTGACTGTTACTGATTCCTCTCACAGGCTCAACTCACAGTTGAATAAGTAAATTTGAAGATAATTATGGTAAAATAGAGGCATGGCTTTAGCTGTCTGCTTGGAAGCTGGCTCTTGAGTTCGTGCTCACAGTACAGATAGGTGCTTGGAAATGAGGAAGGTGATCTCTTCTGTTCCCCCACTGAGAGTATGTGTACCTCTCTTTCTAGCTTTCTAACTTGGCCCCAGCCAAAGACAAGACAGATGTTTTACGATGAACTAAACTATAAATTGTACAAGAATGATATCACAACCAAGCCTATGGTGTGAATCATGCTAAGAGCCTGGACTCCAGGGAGAGCAGAAGCGAGACTTGGAACTGCTTTTGCTGTTTATTTCTGGAGGACCTGTCCTTCGGGTGGGGAGGGGGCAGTCCAAGAGAGACCCCTCCCCCACACTGTATACCTTTCAGAGAGGGGAAGGGCAGGTGCAGCTGGCCGTGAATATTTGCTGTGACCACAGCCTGGAGACCGGCTCTCTCTTTAACCTCTGCACATCGCGCTAATTGTGCTAAGTGGAGGAGCTTAATAGACCGGAAAATAATCACCATATATCTGTCCCATGAAGAAGCAAATGACCTTCTAAAAGACAATGGCCATCTCAATTTTAATACACCAGTGATTTTATGATATTAAATGTCAGACTGTTTGGCTCCTTCAAATAATTAAATCAAATAAATTATAGCACCTAGGCAGAACCATCTTGTAGTCTAACCCAATTATAATGCACTGTAAAGCTAATTATTAAGCATGATTACAATTAGGGTAATTTTTAATAAATGTAACCATTAGCGGGTTCATCGCAGTCCTCGGCAGCTGGGCAGGGCTGGGGGTTGCTCGATGCCATCCTTCAGCTGCGGTCCATGGGATTCACCCCGAGACTCTCCGCTATGGCTTTGACACTAATGACCGGGCTGCAGCCATCTCCGCTCTCATGCCTGTTTAACTGCAGCATGACCTTCGCAGAGCCAGTGAGAGACAGCCGTCTGACACTGTCACGCTCCATCATTAGGGTGAGGTTACTGGGCTTCCGATTCCCTCATATATGACGCTTTTAATCCGCCTATCTGTGGCTTTCCCTGTGGCTCACAGACTGTGTGTAACCTAGAGATACTCAAGTCTGTGCACAGGAAGTCCTGTAATGTCCACTAGTAAGAAAATTCCGGAAAAAAGCACATCGTAGTTGCATTTGTGTGAGGACTGCGTGTTAAAAGGAGGGAAAGAACATGCGCAGATGTTATTTCCATGGTTTCAGTACATTACGCATTTTCACGGCCGTCCTGAGTGCGCCACTGAAGGCCGCACTGCGAGGGCACCACCCACTCATGGGGCTGGCTAAAGATGCTGCTCCTCAAAGAGGATCTGGGCGTAGACGGTGCCTGTGCAGGTCGACTTCGCCTCCGGCTGCGGCTTGGCCAGCTCCAGCTCAGCGTAGGTCAGGGAGTCCTCCGAAATCCGAGGCTGGGGGGGCCGAAGGTGAAAGGAGAAGAATCAGCCCTCCAAGACATGTGTGCGTGTAATGCTGTCCCTAAGTGGCTGTGAGGCAGGGTCACATGCAGGGGCCACATAATGCACGGGTTTACCCAGGCTGAAGCCCAGGGGCCTCCACTAAAAAGGGGCCACAGCTATCCATCCATCCACCTCTTATCCTATTCAGGGCCATGGGGGGGGGGGGGGTTCAGTGCCTATTCCAGAGGCTACGGGTGCAAGGGGGCCTCAACTAACCTTGTTTAATAAAATTTTAAACCAGGAGTTACCACTCGTCATTTTGAAAATGGTAGGGGACCCTCTGAACCCTCAAATAGCCCAGGGGCCTCTGACCAGGTTAATGTGCTTCTGATCACATGTCAAGTGGCGCAACTGTTTTTAGGAATCCCATTTAAAAAGTCTGTCTTTCAGGCTTCCCCCCCTAACAAGGCCTCAGTTCTTCACTGGGTGACGCTAATTCGATCAGAAGCTTTCTTCAAGTCACGTGGCTCACATGCTTCATTTTATTACCCACAGATGGCCCCTGGCCTGGCCTCGCCCAGTCATGTGACTGGCTCAGGTCGCGTTATTCTGTGCTGCTCATTGCGATCGGTGGCACAGCGCTCCTCAAGCGTGCCAGGCGTTTTTTAATTACACGTTTGTACCAAATTAAATGCAGTGATGAGGAAGCAATAAAAACAAAATAAAATGTAGCGGCTGCAGAAAATGCAACGTTAAGTATTACACAGTGATAGTGCGGGGAAACCCTCAGCCAGTAATAACACAACTGAAATATGAAGAAACAGGAAAAATAAAACAAATGATCTAATATAATTCAAATTATAAATAATGCAGTACAAAGCATCCTTAATGCTCATACCGATTGTTATAATGCATTATAAAGGTATCTATACCTATCATTATAGATGAGAGCTTCACAGAGCATTCATAATGCATAATAAACATGGCAATAATGTGTTATGCCTTTTTATAAATAGTTATAGCCATATTTATAGTGCTTTATGAGTACATTATAATGTGTTATGAATGTGTTTATAAATTACTATAAACATGGCCTTAAGTAAAGTGTTACCATAAATTTTTATTAATTTGGTTTGATGATTTAGTGGCCAATGTCCTTTTGAGTTAGAAAGCGAGTACATGCTCTTGGGGAGAAACAGATAGGTGGCACGGAGATGGTGCAGTACTACCTTCTTGGGCTGAGGCCTTAAAAGCTTGGGTTTCCGCAGTTTGTCTGCAGTGGGAGCTGATAAACGAGAACAGAAAAGAGGGTCAAAAGGAGGAGATATGGCTCGGGTTACGCCCGGGGGTGCGAGGCATTTTCGAGATGCTGTTACCTTTGGCTGGTATTTCTGGCGGCGCTTCAGTGCGGCCCCTGGGCCTCTCGCCGGACAGCCTCCTCCCCTTCTCCCCCATGCCAGGAGAGCGGCTCAGCATGCTGGTCACCGTCTCCCCCGAGCTGGGTAGTGACAGGTTACAGCCATGTGTGAGATGCAACGGAAAAAGGGCACTGTGACTGCATTTCAGGGTATGGGCAGTGTGTGCTGGGCAAGCAAGCCAATCTCAGAGAAAGAGAGAGAG
This sequence comes from Mormyrops boulengeri, assembly GCA_026781065.1. Taxonomy (NCBI): domain Eukaryota; kingdom Metazoa; phylum Chordata; class Actinopteri; order Osteoglossiformes; family Mormyridae; genus Mormyrops; species Mormyrops boulengeri. Next base: position 12,222,955 of record JAODLD010000069.1, read on the forward strand.
AGAGAGAGCGTGAGAGAGAGCGTTTTATCGACGTCCTGGTCCTGTTCGACACATGTGAGCTGTTAGCCTCACAGATTGCTGTCATGGCATTTTATAGACTGCGAGCCTGTGGTACCACGTCATGGGGGGAGGCCGGGCGGGGGCTGCAGACAGCTGCCATGGGAACCATCACACTGAATGTACAGCTTGACGAATCACGGTGCACGTTCCTCCCCGAAACTAATTAAACGTTCCCCGTGGCAGTAACAAATCATTTCTATGGTTGTTTCACAGTCTTCTTTTTTTTTTTTTTTTAAAGGAGTCATTGTTTTTGTCACGCCACTGTCCAAATATGTCTAAGACCCACCGTGGCTGATTCAGCTCAGATGTCCTTATTTTTCATAAAAACCTTCAAAGATTCGCCGCCTTTCCCTTCATCTAACTCC
>JAODLD010000069.1:12244653-12254784 GCA_026781065.1 Mormyrops boulengeri
CATTAAACCAGGCAAACCAGTAACAAATGAGCATCCTAAACCAGGTGTAGGTGTAAAACCAGAAAACATTAAACCAGGCAAATCAGTAACAAATGAGCATCCTAAACCAGGTGTTCATTTAAAATCAGAACACAGTAAACCAGGTGTACTGGTAAAAACAGACCATCGTAAGCCAGATGTAGCAGTAACAATAGAACACCCTAAACCAGTTTTACATGTAAAATCAGAACACAGTAAAACAGGTATACAACTTACAACAGAATATCCTAAACCAGGTGTACCAAGAACAGCAGAACATCAAAAACCAGATATACATGTAAAATCAGAAGACAGCAAACCAGGTTTACCAGTAACAACAGAACCAAGTATATATGTAAAGCCAGGAGATAGTAAACCAAATGTATTAGTTTCAGGAAAACATTCTAAACCAAATGTCCCAAAAAGAACGCAGCATCCTAAACCAGTAACAACAGAGCATACTAAACCAGGTAGACCCGAAACAACAGAGCATCCTACGCCAGGTGTTCCAATAAGAACAGAACACCCTAAACTAGATATACCAGTAACAACAGAGCATCCTAAACCTGATTTACGTGTAAAATCAGAACACAATAAACCAGGTTTATCCATTACAACAGAACACCCTAAACCAGGTGTCGATTTAACAGCAGAACATCCTAAGTCAGGTATGCATTTAACAGCAGGACATACTAAACCAGGTGTTCCTGTAGCAACACAACATTCTAAACTAGATGCACCAGTAACAATAGAACATCCTACACCAGGTTTACAAGTCAAATCAGAACACAGTAAAACAGGTGTAGCAGTTACAACAGAACACCCTAAACCAGTTACACGTTTAACAGCAGAACAACCTAAACCACGTGTACCAATAACAACAGAACATTTAAAACCAGACATGCATGTAACACCTGAAGAGAGTAAACCAGGATTACCAGTAACAGCAAAACATCCAAAACCAGCTGTACCAAAAACAACTGAACATCCTAAACCAGATGTACCACTAACAAAAGAGCATTCCACACCAAATGTACCAGTAACAATAGGATATCTTAAACCAGGTTTGCATGTTAAATCAGAACAGAGTAAAACAGTGGTACCAGTAACAAAAGGCCGTCCTAAACCAGGAGTGCCAGTAACAACAGAGCATCCTAAACCAGATGAACCAGTTCCAATGGAACATCCTAAACCAGTATCACGTGCAAAATCAGAAGTCAGTAAATCAAGTGTACCAGTTACAACAGAACATTTTAAACCTTTACATGTAACAACAGAGCATCCTAAACCAGATGAACCAGTAACAGAAGACCATCCTAAACCGGGGGCACCAGTAACAACAGATCATCTTAAACCAGTTTTACGTATAAAATCAGAAGGCAGTAAACCAAGTATACCAGTTACAACAGAACATTTTAAATCAGGGGTACCTATAACAACAGAACATCCCAAACCAGGTGTACATGTAACACGAGAAGACAGTAAAGCAGGTGTACCAAAAATCACAGAACATCCTAAACCAGTTGTATGTGTAAAACAAGAATACAGTAAACCACATGAACCAGTAACAACAGACCTTAAACCAGGTGCACCAGTACCAAAAGAACATACTAAAAAATGCATTCCTGTTAAAACAGAACCCACCACACCAACATTAGAATACACTAAACCAGTCGTGCCTTTATTGAAAGAAGAAGCTTTACCAAATGAACATCCTAAGGCACCTTTGAGAAAAGAACGTCATAAACCAAATGTTCAGGTACAAAAAGAACACCATGAAGTAGAGCCATTGTGTAAAGAGTCCGGAAACCTAGAAATGCTTCTAAAACTAAAAGGGTTTACATCAGATAGAGTTCTAATAAATAATTGTACTGTGGAACCTGCTAAATCTGAGGTTCATGCAACCAAAGATAGCGCTGAGGCCAAGCCAAAGGACTTTTCACATCTAGGTAATTCCCACCTAGAAATGAAAAAAGATCCAGCCTTGGTGCCTGAAGAAAAAGGTCAAATATCGAAGCATACATTCCCATCTAAAGAATATACTAAGGCAAAAATGGGTATGCTTACTGACAAAGAAAATCTAAATAAAGTGAGAGGCATGCATACATGGATGGAGAGAGACCAGGTCATTTCAATGAAGGAATTAGAAGCCAAAGAAGATTTCACTGGAAGGCAAGAAAATTCAGTGTCTAACAAGCAACCAATTTATGTTGAAACTCCAGAAAAGTCAAATGAATCATATTTGTCTGTGCAAGAAGCCCAGCAAACTCTGGAACAGAAATTAAAAGTACGGAATAGTCCAGGGAACACAGAAATCATACAACAGAGAGAAAACAAAGAGGAGGTTGAGGGACTGCAATACTATGCCATTACTAACCATGATACTGAAGTGGAACCTAAAGGTATATTGTTCAACTCATCCCAAAAAACTGAGATGGCACTGAGGACGAGGGAAATGGAGGACTCTGGGAGAGCGGTCGATGACGGCAGGTGGACTCACAACACCACGTACCCTGCTCAAGCCCACGTGCTTTCCCCACAACCTGATACTTCCTCACCATCTCTGGGGAAGCCCACATTGTTCAAAGTGAAGGACAACACCTTCAAAACATCACCTGTAACCAAAACAGTAAAGCCATATTTCCACAAGACGTTTCCAGAAGATCTCCAACTCTCTTCCCCCATTAATTCTGAGAAGGGAGAGGACTGGCATGATGGCGTTTCAGAAGAAACCAAAGTTGTCCAATATGCTGAAGGTCTATCAAACCGATTCCAGCATTCACCTCGCAGTGCCCTGTTTTCCTCAGATTCTACTGCCACAAAGGAACCACATGGTTATTTCAGGAAGAATCACACCCTAGAGGAGGATGAATGCTGCTCGATAGGGAGCGCCTTGTCAGAAGAGAGCTGTGCTGCAGGTACAGCAGATGTGACAAATGACAGGGCTGGAATCCTTGGGGTGACAGAGGGGGCTGAAATCTTGAGAGGTATCAGTGAGAGGCCAGAACCAACCTGCAGTGGCAATGAAGGGAGGACATTCGGCAAACCACCAGTAGTTCCCCCCAAGACAGAGAAGGCCCTCCGTCGCGCCCAGAAGCTAACAACACGGAGAATAAAGAAGGCCGAGGCTAAAGTGAGGCCTGAAGGAACTTGGCACCTGGATCAGACCTCCCTTCGCATGGTGTCCAGTGAGCCACCATCCCCTACGGGGCAGCTGCTGTCACAGCATCTTGCACCCAGCCCGAATGCCGCTCCACGTTACTGCATGGATCCTGGCTACGTCCCCTCAGCCCCAAAGCTGGTGGCTCAGCCCTTCCCACTAACTGAGAGGAAACTCCTCCAGGACCCAAACTCCGGTCAGTACTTTATGGTTGAGGTGCCAGTGCCGGTCAAGACAAAAACCTTTTTTGATCCTGAGACAGGCAAGTACATTCAGCTGTCAGTCCGTCAATCGCCAGAAGGCACCTTGTCGCCAGCATCATCGGTGGAGTTGCTGAGCCCCCCGTATCTTCTGTACCCCGGCTTCCTAACTTTGCCTGTCGCGTCTGTGCCCCCTCTGAGGTCCTCCTCCCAGATGTCTGCGCCAGCCGCCCTGGCAGAGGACCAGGAGATGCTGGAGCTGAGGGAACCTTGGGTCCAGAAGGGCTACAGCCCTGAGTTTGGCCAGGACTCACAGATGTATATTGAACCTGTGTACATGCAACATGAGCAGCCTCAGGAGCCGACACACACTGAGAGCAAGAGCAGCCAAAGAAAACTCAATATTATCTCAATGAGCGAACTGGAGGATTTTGCTGTGGAAAGCACATGATGTCTTGGGACTGAAAACTAAAAGAAGTTAATGGTGTTACAGTATATATGTATATATACATATCTGAGGCAATATGAATGTATATCAGACCTATTGACACACAAAGGTTGAATTATTTCTTAAAATGCCTGACAATAAAATACGCATGCATTCACATGCACTTGGAAAGAAATGTCCTATAATAATATGTAATGTAGATTTATTTTTATTGTATATTGTAGTTTACTTTTAAGTGAGTTATTTGACAAAGCAGTGTAATTTATTTAGCTCTGCTTAAAGATACCATTCCATTTCAGATATCCTCAGTCAAGAAGCGAAAATTGTGTGGGTATCTTTGGGTATATTGTGATCTAAGCCCATTCCCTAGGCACTAGGTGTTAGAAGCCCACCTAAAGATGGTTAAACTTCAGAGCAAAAGCATTGCAATGAAACTGCATGAAGCTGTTCCGATGGATAGTGTTTCGGGTTGATAATTTATACGATAGAATTCAAGCGCACCTACGGTTTTGAGTCTTAGTAAAGAATGAATCAGACTGATGGTTTTTGTCACACGGGTTTTGTTTGGAATTGCAATCCCCTGAGTGTTTCAAACTGTGGAGGTCTGCTTGTGACAGGTACAAGCCACAGAGCTCCGAAATGCACTGCCGCTGTGCTGTCTGCAGATTTGGGTGAGGAAAGTTACTGACATTTACGTTCAGAATGCACATAACTGTGTACTTTATATAGCTGTTTTAAACAATTCAGGTATGAAGTTGGTGCTTCAAGCCAAAGGAAGGCTTTGTTCTTGTACCCTCGGTGACCTACATAACCTGAATTTCTCAATTAAATCTATTTAAAAATATGGATTGTCTCCATTAAATATGCAAAAGGCCAGGACCACGTGTCTATTGCAGTCAGTACTTGAAACTCCACCAGCTTTGATAGCTGCCACTGCCTTTGTCCTTCAGTTTAAGCCTCAGGTTTTCAGTGGGGATTGAAAATGCAGGCTGAAAAGACCACTGGTGATTTTACTTTGAGTTTATTTCTCGTGAATATTGGTGTGTATTGGTGTCACCTAGATCCTGATCAGAGATCCACTCACATCTGGCTGAGATCACAGTTTTCTTGAGTGAAATGCCCCACAGCCTCAATTGATGTGACTATTCTCTCGCCGTGTGTATTCTTACTTCTCTATCAAATCCACCTCTGGTACTCATAGGCATAGATGTCTGTTGTTTATTGTTTAATTTGCCACACAGTACTTTGTAAGCTCTCGTTTGTTTTACTGTATGATCATCTTACCACTTAATCAAACAGATTTAAGCACATGTAGCCTTTTACAGATGCAAAAGTCATGGAGAGTATGGAGGTTGAGTTTTGACTGAATGCTTTGATGTTCAGGTAAGGTAAATTTGGACAAGATAGACAAATTCCAGCAGAATTCTAAGTGCTGGACGTTCCACGTTTGCAATAGATAATGAATTCAGGTTGCATTGAACACAGTGTGAAATGTTCAGCTTGTGGATGCTAGCACAGAAATGTTTAAATACATCCACAGGTTGACACCTAAAAGGAAGACACTAGGGAATGCATATTTTGACAAGTGATAATTGCTAGTATAAGCTTTATTCTAATTAGACTGAAATAATTACAAAAAGCACAAACAATAAGCTCTTTAACAGACAGAGCACAATTAATATGCACACAGCTGATCACTAGGCGTACATTAACCGCAACTGCTGCAATAGTGCAAGACTGCTAGTCTGTTCACTTTTTCATTAATGGTTTGAAGCTGTGAGGTTTCTTCCTGTCGTGTAAAAATGTGGTTCATATTTTTGATATCCCATATAAAGTGTGTGCAAGCTGAAATGACAGTGGCAGACAATGGGAGATAATATTGGCAGCTAATTGTATGCTCTGCTTCTAAGTGCAAGTAGCAAGCAAACTTACAGGGGTTCTCACAAAGCTAGGGAGGTTAGAGTTGATACTTTATTGATCACTGTGGGGAAGTTCTCCTTTTGTCTCCCCCTCTTTCTCTCAGTAGGTAAAAGCGAGGTGGCTATGAAGGGCAGCTACCTGTAACAGCACCTAGAGAACTGGGGGGTAAGGGCTTTGTTCAGAGGCCTACACACATGCTTGGGGTTGAACCAGCAACTTTCAAATCACAAACACCGAGACTTAGCCCACTGAGCCACACATGGCCCATGCTTAGTGCCTCTGTAGAAAGTTTGCTTGACCTGGACCCCATGTGAATTTTTCTGGTGTCACTATCAGTAAGAAGAAATCAGCAAACGCACCTGAGAACGAGTCTATCTGTTGCACCATCGAAGTAAACACATGCTCCCTTCGAGCAGAGCAGTTTCAGTCACTGCTGTACAACAGATTGCAGTGGAGATTTGGTTGGTGCCCAAGACAGGAGTGTGTAAAGGAAACATCACTTGACCAAGACTGGTTAAGTGCTGCTAAATCTCGCGAACCCCCACCCAACCAAAAGTAGCGGAGGTACTTTGTAGCCTGCAAATATCTGGAGCAGTCAGATTGCATATAAAAAGCATTTGATTTGGATTCTAACAGGAACATGGGATGATGTGTGACACTATATGACTGTATGAAGACTTTATACAAGTATTTATGTTTCTTGGTAAATTCTACCAATGTCTTTGGGGGTGATGGTGAAATCGTATGTGAGGTACTCAACTGTGGTACTAGATGGTCTTTCTTAGATTTGAGTAGGTATAAATGGCAGGTGGGGCTGCGTCTCTCAGGGTGTGTGTGGAGTGGAGAAAAAACTTTTCACTTTACTGTCTAGAAGCATAACAGTCCTATTATTTCATACTGTTTTCCTTGTAAAAGTCTCTTTCCTTTCATGCAGGTGCATTCTTACCAGCCCATCATCACTATGAATTTAGGTATGAGTGTGAGTCAGCCAGTATCCCCGTGGGAGGGCTCCTGCCTTTAAATTGGTCATCTAATCACTTTACCTCTGCACAACGCTGCCAGCTTGGGAAGCAGCTTGAAAAATGTCTGATACACCTCTCTCTGTATGCAGTTGCTGGATTTTGATCCTAGACCTCCTGATTAGACACTTTAGGTGTTTTCACACCTGTTCTTTTTAGTCTGGTTAAATCGGACTCCTGTTCGATTTCTCCCTTGCTGCAACGTGTTTGGGCAGCTATGAAGGATCCTTGCACCCTTGACAGGAGATGATCTCGGTCCGGTCCCAAATGAACTCTGGAGCAGTTTGTGGTGGGAATGTGATTCTAACAGTTTAATATCAGCTCCCCTCTTCTGTTCAGTCGCCTGAAGGCAGCCCGTCTTCTTCGTAAAGTCTGAGACAGTACAGCATTTTCAAGACATGCCCTCCAAGTGAATTCGGCATTCTGCTGCTGCAGTACAGCCTGGTATATTGCCGAGATAATTACCAAAGCTATGAATAAATGCCATTTCTGTTTTTGATCCATGTTAAACTGCATAGAAATATGCAATATTTGTTGGCAAAGAATATCAAGTGTATTTTTAGTAAATGTTAAGTGAGTAACATGCAAATGTAGAAAACCTTAGTGTGCAACAAAAACCTTTGATCGGTAGTGTACATTTACCTACAGCTAGAGCACAATTGGCAGACCCTTGAGGGTACAGGCCTACTGACAAGTAGTTGTACCCTGAAAGGTATAAAATGATGTTTTTTTCCTAACACATTTAATAGGGAATTTCCTTTGGTATAATTAAACCCAGCACTTGCAGGTTAAATGCCTGCACCTGACTAATTGTTACACAATACAGCTTAAAACATAACCATCTCATGATATATTTTCCATGAGAATAACAGGATTTAAAGAGAATGTTTTAGAATTTCCTTTTGCCAAACTCAAATCCTAAACTTGCACATTAAATAGGTAAGACTGTAGGTCTACCAACTGTGCCATTCTGGCACAGCTAAACGTGTGTTCTCATATATACCTTTCCTAGGGAATTGAGGGATTTTTTTAAAAAAGCATTTATGAGTTATATTAATATATTAAGCACTTGCTACCCAAGCCACCCTGCCACAGCAGCAGCTTATAGTTTTTTTCATATACATTTTATAAGGAATTAAAAGCCAGAGAATTAAAAAACACACTGAACATAGTAATTTCTCTGCCAGATTTGAGCTATAGACTTTCAAACTAAGCACTTGGCACCTTAATCTCTGTGCCACCCTGGAAAAAAACACATATCTAAGGAATTATTTTTTTAAATAGCATTTCAATTGCAAAAGCTTAACCAAGAATGCACCAGAAAAGATTTTTTTGTTTAATCATTTCCCCCCTACATGTATTAAATATATATGGACATAATTGAACTTCCAACTCCGTGTTAAGAAGCAGGTACCTTAACCATCGTGTCACTCTATGACCCGGAATGTCACGCTGTCGTTTTACACGTTCGGCTTTGTGTGTGGGTGGAGTTTGTTTATTTTGTGGATTGATTCACGCTACTGATGCTTCGGTAAAAGCTTGGTATTTAACCTAGTGTCACAGAGTTTTTTTCTATGACATTCCTAATGAACACATTCTACTTAAGCTGTTTGTAATGCTGGTAGATGCTGAAAATTATAGCGAAGAGGAATTACACGTGAGCCTTCTGTACCTGGTTCTAAGCCGCCATCCCCTGGGTGAAACCGAATTATTCCACACCAGGACCCGGTTACAGTATAGACTGGGCTCGCACGCTGCCGGGGCTCGCGTCTCCACCTAGCGGCCAGAAGTATACATACTCCCTCTATCTCAAAATGCTCTTATTTCATTCATGCCCAACGCCAGTCTCTTAATCCAGAGCAACTGGAGAGCATGGCTCCACGCCTGGAGCTTCTCTAGAGTTTCAGCGAGTTTATTTACATTACTCCCAAGCACAAAATCTCCCTTTCAGCTTCTGCATAACATCACCCCCAAGCATGTTTCCATTCATATGATTCAGTCAGATTGCATGAAGGGCACACATAACGTCACGTAAAGTATCCACAGGGTGGCTGCACCTATAACGGAGACTTTTACCACATTTGGTACCTTATTCGCTTTGCCACTCTGTCTCAGTGAGGCTTTCGCTTGATTTCCTCTCTCAGAAGAAATGTATAATGTATAACAGAAGTATCTCATTTAAAGTATCTGTCTGTGGATAACAAACTAAGGAGAGCTCATTTCCAAGTATTTAGTAGAAATATTCAACCTCTGTGATTGTTTCACCTTAAGCTTGTGGCTGAACATCTAAGGTTCCTGCCAACCAACCTCAATACTGCTTGAAAACTAAATAGACTCTTTACATCCATACAGAGCAAATGCCCTGTGTACCAAATATGCATAAATTGAGCGCAGCGCCTTGTACCTTGCAATTTCACTGTAGCATAAACACTAAGGACTGCTTAGATACTTACTATATATATGTACATGAAGCCATATCTCATATGTTTCTATCTCACATAGATGGCCAGTCGAAAAGCCTGAAACTGGGTCTGATATGTATGTCCGTCTGTTTCAGCATGCATGCCAAAAGGTCAGAGTTTTATCAACTGGGGAAAAGACCTTGATAATTATACAGAAAGGGAGATATTCCACTAATTCTGATTGGCATATTGTATCTGCATGGAAGCATAGCATAGTCAGAGTTGATGGAAATATTATGAAGATTAATATCCATAATGTTGCACTTCCCATCATTGTATTGTCTTATTAGCCCCTTGCTTTGGCAGCTCCTGCTCCAGTACTGCTAACACTTGTACCTGGATACTCATTGGAAGCTCAGCCTAGCTGTACTTATGTCCAGTCGACTCCTTGACAGCACAAATGTTTGCAATGTGCTATTTGTCTCATGTGTACGTTGCTTTGGACAAAAGCATCTGCTAAATAAAATAAATGTAAATGCTAAAAAAAGACAAAACTGATTGCAGTTAAACTTTATGTCTAATGGTTATGTGTTGCTTAATTAACTCACTGGTTACTTCATTTCAATGTTCATAAAATAGCTACAGTGTATCTGCTTATTCACTTGAATGTTGATTTGTAATGAAGTTACAGTGAGCATAATTTACAAAATTCTAAAAAAAGTCTCATGGTGACTGAAGAAAAATATCACATTAAAAGTCTGCTGAACTAAAACATGTTTTCTGTTACAGCCTTACCTAGCAGTCAGTCTCTGAAGTGAACCTCAGTATGCCAGGCTCATCTTCCAAGAAGGTAATAAGGCCACACCATCATTATTAGTGCATTATGTTTGTTAAAAATGAACAAAAGACAAACATTATGTCATTTGGTACTATGCTACTGCCAGAAATGGGGGCGGACCAATGT
>JAODLD010000069.1:12254842-12304099 GCA_026781065.1 Mormyrops boulengeri
CCCTCAAATAAATACAAATGGGTGGAGTTCTCAACCCTCCCAAGGTTGGTTCAACCCAAAGTTACGTCCTTGAGTTGATTAAATTAAAATCACATTCCATATAAACAATCAGGTAGGCAGGTCGATTCCACCTAAACAAAGCTTTGATATGGCAGAATTTTGGGTTGTTACATTGACCCATTGTAGAGCAGCTGAGATTTTAATCTAATGGTGTGTTTCGCCCAGAACTGCACTTTGGGTCCCTCTAGTGGTAAATATCAATATATGTTTTTGCTTCATCCTTGGGAATCTTTCCCTATTTTTGCCTTGGCATATTCTCCAGTAGATGTGACTAACAGATCAGCCTGGTTTCTGTATTATTTTCAAGCAGGTTCATCATTCCAACAGCACTGCACAAGTGCAGGGAACGTCGGGGAACGACATTTTAAGTTAAAGTTGATAAAAAAAAAACATTTATTTAAGTAGCCTAGTTTATGATCTTTCAGATTACCTTAACACGTGAGAGATTCATAACTTGGTCCAGACATAGAGTATTGACAGTGGTCCGGCCCAATTTCGGATCGGAATCTAAAATGATACGGCGCTGGCTGGCCCCGTGCTGAGTAAGTGCCATGTGGTTATTGGGTTGCTTGTAAACATCATTATCCACTGCATTAAAGACTGCTACGCTGGTATAATTTCCGACAGAGATGAGCATGATTGATTGGTGTATTGATTACTTTAAATGCAGGAATTACAAAACAGTGACGACTAGAGATGACTTCATGAGAACTTACGCGGGGCATCTGCACATACGACCATTTTCAAGGGCTTATGCATAACTGCTGTGGCAGACAATATTTCATAATTACAACCAAATGAGGAAAGTCCCATAGGCGGCAAAGAATGGAAATCCCACTTGTATTTATGTCTTATTGTTTCTCTTAAAAGAAACGTTCAATTTTTTGGCAGCTCTCCAGTTAATTTAATATAAATAATGCTCCTCTAAAATGATTAAAATAGTTAATAAGAACATCGCATTATCAATAACTCCAAATGTACAGTTGCAGCATCGTAACAACATCTTTATGAAATCACAAATTACTGGTCCAATGTGATTTAACCATTATCTCATTTATATTTGGTAGGAGCTAAACTCTTAATTAAAACATTAGTATGCATTAGAACAAACAAACACATTAGCACAACTCATATGAAGCTGTCGCAGTGTGTCGAAAGTTTTAATAAGTGAGCGGTTATTACCCAAAATGCCTTTTGATGCAGTTTCAACAGCGAACCGTCTCGCATCGCAGGGAGAAGGTGAGTCTGTGAATAAACTAACTCGATTGATTGGTTTCTGACGGCGATTTAGTCCCCAGGTCTGTAACTCCCGGAGCTGCGTAACCAGAAAAGCCGGTGGGTAAGGCTGAGATTTCTAAATCGCAGTGACTATCGGCAAGTACAAACCGAAAGGCCGCTACAAACTTACATCATTCTTAAAGTAAAGACCATTTTATTAATTTATTGCATGGCGCATTCACTGGCATTGATTCAGATATACAACAGTCCTCCGCAAACAAAAATGCATTTGCGACTTTAGTCTCTGTACCTTTCTTGTCAAACGGCCGAAGAAGCCCGTAGGCAGCGCACAGCACCAGAGAAATCACGCAGGACGCCTGACATTATCTCGTATTGTCGAGTCACCCGGACGTTGCATCATAAAATATTAAATCAGTACTTCGTGGTAATACATAATTTCTTATCAATTATTCATGCTAATGTGTGTGTAGTTTACTTAATTGTGTTATTGACGATCAAAAGTAATTTCCTGAAAATCCTCAAGGACAGAAATTTAATCAGCCTAACTACTTTTCACGTACAATCCTTTTAAATATTTTTAATTTGCACAACTATTCCCTTATTTATTCCTCTTTCTGAGAAACATACTGTGAAAGAATAAAATAAAATTAAATACATTCTACATTTCAAGACCTCAGTGGGGGTGCTGTACGAAACCAACAGCTGTAAATATACATCTGCAAATGACGAGTAATTATTTCCTAGTAAAGGTAAAATGTTTTGCTGGAAAAATATGGGCAATCCGACCAACGAGGGAACCAAGGTTGCTCCTAAAAGTAAATAAATAATCAGTCCCATTTTGGCAGTTTTACCTCTAGTGAACAGGAAAGTGAATTAATTATTAATTTGAGCCAGATGGCTCAAGCAATGAGCTACAAGAGACATACGTGAATGTCTACTTCTTTAATTGTTTTAAATACATGTCAAAACAAGACAAAAACGTAACCGTATGATGATACAACATGTTATACACAGCTAGCTCGTTGTATGCATTCAACTTTAAAGTATACTTACGAAGCACGGATACAAGGAAATGACCTGACGCAGCCTCCCGCAGATGATATTTCCACGTGCGCATTGTAATTATATGAATATTTTGTAATCTTTGACTTTATGAGCATCGGTATTTTACAACTTGATTCTGAAATAACGGCATACCAGGGTAGTTTTGAGGTGATCATGACTTCTCCAAATTCTCTGAGCATGCTGCCCAAGGCATCCAGTGCAAATCTTTTGTCTTCACTAATACACGGTGTATATTTTTACTTATCAGTAACACTGTTTATTTAATATGATAAGTAACAAAAAATTGTCCTTGAGTCACCCCCACTCCCTAAAAACTGCCCAAACACAATCAAATACTCCATAAATCAGTAAATACTAGAAACGAATAGATTATGGTATTTGGACAAGATAAAGCCCTCACAAGGGTCAACGTTCATGTATTTTGTACAGAGAGCCTATTTGCATCAGTGTTCTGACAGCGGCCGCCCTCTAGGGGGCACTCACAAGCTGCATTTCTTCTCAAGTGGGTCCTTGGCTCCAGGCGCCGGCTTGTCTTGGGAGCTCTCCTGACTTGGGGCTTTGCTGGTGATGGGCCCAGGGCTGCTCCTGCTTCCACCCACAGCCACACCTGCTGCAGGACCCACACCTGCGCTTTGGCCCGCCCCTAGCAGGTTAGCCGACTGCAGCACAGCCTCGGAGTGTTCCCTCGCCTTCATGCGCAACGCTGCCACACTAGCCGTCCGGTTGCTCTGACAACCATAAGGGGGCAAAAATGACAGGCCCATAGGATCGGGAACACAGCAGGAGCAGAGGGGACCTCCTGGGGACGTGGAAAAGCACAGCCACAGGGTGAGATGTGTACTGCCCACCGTACAATTTCAGCAGTCCTACCCAAACTGAAATTATACAGATAATTACCCTCATTTAAAGAAAGCACGTGAAGGTACATCACGGATGCGATGCTAATACGATAAAACATAATCACCAACCCAAGTCGAAAGTAAGACCAAGGAGATTTGATAACAAGAGCATCGCCTACTGGAGGTAAAAGGGAAAAAACCGTCGCGGAGCAAAGCGACATATCCAAAATACCAAGCGAAATTATTAAAACAGCATACACGTATTATTATTATTATTATTATTATTATTAATAATAATAATAATAATAAATGAGGAATCTTGGTAAAATACACGACAACAGCAGCAGCTATACAAAACGAAGCGAAGTCACCTTTTAGAGACGCGACTGTGGATAAGGCCTGGGCGTAAGTGGCCGAGTTGAGGAGGGTCCCGGGCAGGCAGGACGGGAAAAATGGGCCACCTGGTCCGACCGTTCTGTTCAGACTTGAATATGAACAGGAAACGTGTGTCAGTTACTTTTCCAATAGTATTTTACCAAGTAGCAAATGGCGGCTAAAAAATGACGTACCTTTGCTGGATTTCTAGTTGATCCTTCTTGTTACGGCTCTGGTCAGCGGGAGACGGAGAATTGAGGTTCCTCACGGGAGAAGTGCCTTCCCGCGTCTGTTCCTTGCCCCCTTCCTGCTCGGACGTTCCTCTCTCCGTCTTCCTCCATTTGGCCCTCCGGTTTTGAAACCATACCTGTCGGTTGGTGACGACAGTGCACAGACATGGAAAGGTATGCTAAAAATGTCTTCATTTTAGTCTTACGACATTTATTTTCCCGTTTTAATCTAAGCCTTGCAAGACAACATCTTAAACACGGATAAGTTTAATCTGTTTTCTGTTGTTAATTCCCCCCAGTATCGGGCCACCTCACCGTAAAAATGGCGACTTATTTAAAACTTCAGCTAACACTAATGCTCTGCATATTCAGGGAAGTTCTTGTATCTTAATTGAATGAAGGTCATTGCCTATAACAACATTTAATTGAGCAATTTTTCATTATCATATTTTAATGACTTCCTACTGACAGTGTCCCTGCTTCTGAGAGAGAACCGTGATGAAGTCGTTTATTTCCCTATTTAGTGATTGTTTGACAACATCAGATTCGATTAAGACTGTGCTCTCTAACGCATTAATCACGTTTGAATGGACGAAGGGCACAATGCGGTCCTATCTCCGCAGACCCGGCAGTATTGTCCATAGGTACAATAATGTCAGCGGACAAACACAAACATATAGTATTCACTCCGAATAATAAGACAACAGTTTACAGGAAGGGCAACAATATTCGGATTGTAATTGTCATGGCGCTATCTCACCCTTGCACCTTCCAGCTAGAAGTCATGATCTCCTCCGTCTGAATAGTCTGTAATTGCCCCATTAATCTCAATTTGCAGTTTGTTCTTAATGCAGCCAAGGCCAATTGACACTTAAAAGGAAGGTCTACACACTACAACAAAAAGAAAATTTATTTTCTAATAATAATGTAAGTTTAATATCCCTGCATGCTGCGACTGATTCATGTTCAGATTTAATAATACGAATCTGGTAATCCGATTAGAGGGAAATAATTTGTTTACAATCCCTAATTTACAGCAGCGAATTCCATTATCTATGTGCAGTCATTGGTTTTAAGCGATAGTAAGATGACCCTGGGGAAAAAAAGGCAAACTATTATATTTCGTACAATTAGATCTGCGCTCACAACAAAACCCAAAAGCAAATCGTGGAAGCAGGAAATTACATATAGGACACACTGAATTTCATTACATGCGCCTATGTTTGTATAACGGCGAATATTTTGCCAACCAGTCTATGAATGTAAATTGTCAGAAGTAAAGGCACTAAACATTCGCCACGCAGAATGCTAATGTCGTTCGACGGGTGTGGGCGCGCGCTCCCGTTTGTTGTCCTTGGCTTGATGAGCCAAAGACATGAACAAATTTACCGCTAAAAATATTTTCCCACTACCTTACAACAACGAGAAGGCTTTAAGAACGAAAGCTTTTTACCTCTATTTCTGAAGCCCGGAAATGGATTTGTATTAAAGTAATTTTGTACCTTAGAGACGCGGACAAATTAGTGTAGAACATTATCGCTAGTTAATTATGAATGACCGATTAATCAACCTAATCTAATATTCCACATTATGTTGATGTTATTAAAGTGCATCACGAAAATGACAGAGTGGCTTAATTTACTTTCTTTGGCCAAACGTGCTTTGAACACTTTATGGGGTGTGTGTTCATGAGTCGGCTCACCTGGACACGGGCTTCGGTGAGGTTGATTTTCATTGCCAGCTCTTCTCTCGTGAAGACGTCGGGGTAATGCGTTTGGGCGAAAACCGCTTCGAGGGCTTCTAGCTGAAATAAACAACGCAGCAAATTCACCGGTGTCCGGCCGGTGACGATAACCATTTTAAGTCACACTGCGTACATCGTTATTACCCGTATGGACATTAGAAACAACCAAAAAAAAACACAAAACGAACTAATACACTCGTTTCTTTTGACACTTTCCCAAACACTGCGTGGCAAATAAATTAACAAGCAAATACATAAATAATTGTCACAATTTAAATAAGTTTAAAACGATTAAAATGAACTATACAGAGAAAAACTTACAGGCTACAAGAAAATACACATGTATACATAAATACAGACGAAAAGGATTTTCACAATTTTTCACAAACTAGTGAACTCTCAGTAGCATTCATAATTTACTAAACAAAATAGTACTTTCGATTAATATTTATTAATGCCGCATGACATCTACGCTAAGCAACTTGACTCATTGGCCTACCTGTTGTAAAGTGAACGTAGTCCTATTTCTGCGTTGTTTCCTTCTGAGAAATCCGTCATCGAAGTCACCGGCTGCGTGGCCTCCGAAGGAGCCGCTGTTTACTGAGGAACACGGTCAGAAAAGATAAGATAATTTTAAGTAAAATTTTGACACTTTAGTGGCACAACACACACACGCACACACCGACACACGCTCATAGCCGATATTGACGTGCTTATTGTGAAATCCCATTTTCAAAAAATTCGAACAATCATCTAACTATCGCAGCGTACATTTCGAGACTGATTTTCGGTGGGGAAAACTTACTCAGACATATTAGTGATGCATATGACGATTTTAAAGTGCTGTATATTAAAATCAAATTAAAACCCGGTAGGTAGTGCTCCATGCTTTGTAAATATTTAGATGAGCAACGTTAAACATTAATGCAGATGGTCTGAAGGAGACGACCGTGACCACATTGAGATGTCGATTAGCCATCAAACATCTGTGCCCAGGCAGGCAACAAAACAGCCCGGCGTGGCCCTAGGGCAAACACTAGTGCTCGGCCTAAAGGATGATGCCAGGTGGAAGAACGACGGTCGTAAAAACAATAAAACGCATCCAGTAGAATTGTAATGGAAATATCATAACCAGAAATACACAAGGTGCGGCGATAATGTTGCGGTAAAAGGTAAAAGTAAACCCTGTATTTGTTTGTATGTGTATTCGCAGATATTGTCAAACTAAAATTTTTATATTTTTGCTGAATAAAACATTCAGACTTGTTTTAAATCAACACACATTAGTACAATTTGATATTTTAACTTTAAACAACGACCAAGTGGCAAAAATACAAGAATCGCGCATTTGCATTCGCCTCGCTAATTTTAAAACCAACTTTCAATATGAAAAACACACAAAAGAAACTATTCGCGCTTAATAAACCAATTTGATTAAAGTAACTGAATATCATGCCTTTTTCTCACATCCCGCGTTTCCGCAACAACATCCAACGCAGCTCAGAGTCAATGTAAATACTTACTAGTATTTGTCCTACAGCATTCCCCATCCAGCTGAGGCGGACAATGAAAGTAAAACATTTTCTAAAGTTTATCTGGATACGGGTGAAGTTCACAGTCGATCTGAAAAATAGACGCAAGGATGCAAAGAGTTTAGACCTTTCTTTGCCAATTAGGAGTGTATTTTATTTAAGTATGTATTACAGATTTTCTGTTCACTGGGGCATAGTGCACTATACACAGCTGTTTCATTGGATTATTCATCATTTAATTAATAACTCCGTTTAACAACTGAGAGCCAAAACACCTACAAAATCAACTGTATGCACCAGAGAGAATTGTTCATGCACAAACATAATTGAACATTATTTACGAAATGTCTGTGATGAGTGGTTCGTGGTTGTCTATTCCGTTTCAGGTAGAAGTCAAAAACATTATTCAAACACGAAGAAGCGTACCTGATGTAGTTGTTGTCGTGAACCGACGTGCGAGCCCCCTTCTGAGATTGATGGTGCGGTTCCTGCGTGCCTGAGTTACCGGCAGTAACACTCCCTCGGTCATCTGCGTACACTCAGTCTGCCTCTTTCTTTCTCTCTCCTCCCTCCCTCCGTCTCTCTCTCACACACACGCACACTCTCTCTCTCTCTCTCCCTCTGTCTCTCTCACTAATACACGCACACTGTCGGGGAAATCAGCCCAGCCCAGGGAATGACCAGATGTCTTTATAAGCGTCTACAGCACGACCAACCTCTCAGCACTTGCCTTTATAATCTCCGGCATAATTGGTCATAATCTTATTATTTCCAGCATTGTCTGCTCTGAGTGACTTGGATAGGCCCGCTGGGTGTTCCAGGGCATCCCACGTGGTGAAAACCGTCAAATCTCCATCGCACCTACCACTTAAAATATGTACCTTTCCTCGCCAATTGCCTTGCGGTATGCGTTGTTATTCCCAAAATCATCCCCAAACACACGCGCCCTTTATCGACAGCCATGCACTTTTTATTCCTTCGCTTTTTGATATTAAAAATCTAGATGACTGGTTCTGGATTTTAAATTGACTGTCAGACCAGTAATTGCACATTAGATGGGTTAGGGGTCCACTTTATACACGGCTTCGCTTGCTGAGTGCTCATACATCCAAATTTTGATTTTGTTCACAGCAAGGGGTCCTTGGATTTATTTCCTCTTTCCCAGTAAATGATATGCAACGGGACCCTTTCAATTACTTTTAAAACTCATCTGGGACACGGAGCACAGACATCGCCGGTTCTCAGCCTTCTGAAAATTAGGCTCTAAGTACCAGCTGAAATTTTGAAGACGAGGGCGGGATTGGATGAAATCACATAAACTGCAAAAAAGCAAGTATAATGGCTCATAATTGGTTCTCTAATAGCATTACACAAGGATAATAGCCTGTTACGGCCCCCTGCACTATTAAGTGCTTCCCTGGCGTAAAACGTTTATGATATTAAGGGGGGAATATAATGATATTTTGGTTATTAAATGCGTGTAATTAATTTATGCACCGCTGAAAATAAAGTTGGTATTATGACCTCGGCGAGATGCGATGGAAAATTGAAATCAAACAACTGTTGATAAGTTTCCTCTATTTTGTGGAGACTTGTTTTAATTGAAATTTTGTTTGTTTATTGGTCTTTGTTTTTAGTGAATCGTGTGACGGGAGTCTTCAGCTTCTGTTAATAAGACCATATATCATTGATCCAGTTGGTGTCGACTGATTCTCAGGAGGGAGATTAGGGTCCGGTACTCGCGTTACTGCAGGTCTATTTGACGCATCTTCCGGCTGTGAACCCAAACTCGTCCCAACCACTAAAAAGTAAATTAAAACGATCAAGCTAATTGCCTCGTCGGTACATCAGTTCGTTTTATTTTTAACCGGGTAAAAGAAAATTAATACTGCTTCAAGTATTTACACCTCATACAATATTCTGCATTTCGACACACAGCAGTTTGCTGTCTGTAGCTGTACTGAAGTACACCTGGCTTTCTCCAAGGGCATCCGGACACAATACTAACTGAATTAAGTGTAGTGTCTTTACAATTCAGATATGAAAAAGTTATTAATGAAGCCTCATCACAAAGCTCTGCGAGTAATTTAAAAATATTTGCGGAATAACGTCAACATTACAGCTCAGAAAACAGTAAAAAATATCAATGAAAAGATACCATCTCGAGTAAAATTTTAAATATCAGCACCTTGGTCAGCACCACGTGTGAACCTTGCCCTGTTCCGTTTCCGCAGATAATCACTATTCCGCAGATAGTGACGCTTTAAGAAAATATATTAAACACAGCCCACACGATTATCCTGCAGTTACCTGGTACTTTACACTGAAAAGCCACTTACAGTGATAAGTAAATTTCATAATGTAGAACAACTGCAATATCCGTACAGGTTTTATGTATATTAAATGTCGTCTATACACAGTGCATGTAGCCTATCATTTCAAATGTATAAATTCTTCTGTAGTGATATTTCAAGTAGCGTTTTCTATAATTAAGCCGCTGGCGGTGCGTTTCATCGGAAAAATTACGTATTTAATTTCAACTACGGTGATACGGCAATTTTACAAAAACAATTTGACCTTTTAATTTCTTAAGATGGCCTACTTTATTGTTTGAGAATGTGTAATAATTAAATCGACTTCCTCTTATGGAAATTGAGTTGCAATTAGGCATTCGCATTTTAAACTGCCCGAAAATATCCAAATGCCCGTCTATTTCTAATAAGTAAATAATTGTTATGTTCTGGCTGCTAGGCTAAATATAGGTAGTTCTTTGGCTTAGGTTTAAAAAGAATGTTCTTGTTGGGCACCCGCATTTTAAATAAGCGCGCATTAGTGCTTGCGCGTTTTCAACGGTGATCTTGGTACTAACAATATCCGTACTAACAATGACCAGGAGAGGTCGAGCGCCATCCGAAGGGGAAACATTGGCGCTTCACGGTTCATACAGCGTCTGCTCTCTTCATTCTATACCTGCTGGAGCGATGAAGTCATGCGGGAAAACGGGCGCTCCGCACATACGCGCGGAGAATACGCTACAACTCAGTTAAAACACCGTTTCAGGTATAAATATAGATTATAGTTTAATGGATTTAGAGTTTTTACTTCAGAAATTAATCTTTAAAAATGACATAAGCGATTTGTCCTTTATTTTGATTATTTCCGGAAATTCAACTAACGAGTTAAAATGTTTAGTTCTTCCTTACCTATTCAAACGTACTTTTCCTATTAAATCATTTTGAACATGGATTTACAGACCTACCTTTTAAAAAGAAAGGGGCATATGGACAAGTCAGTATTAAAATTACTTTTAAATTCTACATTTAGTCTATTGTTAGCGGATGCCAGTCTTATCGAGATAAACGCCAGAAATGTAGGCTACTGTCGATCAGAATAAACTATTCATTCATTCATAACACATTTTCAATGTATCTTATTTTAACAAAAACGAATTATTAGCAGACCTATCGGTTGAACTTAAAAATACTGAAACAGATTGCAAATGACCGTGATGATGAATGAAAACGAAAGACAATGCAATTAATAAATCCACGTTTAAATGACTACTACGATTACTATTAGAAGTAGGTACTAAACAGATATTTGTCATTTGAAAACCAGATAAATCATTTTTAGCAAATTTAGCCTACATAAGTCACTCTTAAGAAATATTTTCTGGAGTACTGCCGAAGCGTTAGTCTTTCTAGTTAACATCAGAAAATTTGAAGAACACAAAACATTTAAAAAAGGTTTAAAATTTAATGCGGTCCACCTGTGAAAAACACGAGCCTTCTATAGATTTCCATATGCCCGCATGTGCACATAGCCGAACTGACAGCGAAGGTACTGCCAGTAGTATTAATGGATTTGAATATTCGAACAAGTCATTTCAAAGACGATTTCAACGCACGCAAATATTTCCCAGTCGTTTATGGTAAACGGAAAACATTCCGTATTTAAATATACCAACAATCACCACCACATGATCACACCCTGATGCTTCTCATGATTAGTTTCATCAGATCGAATTAACGCCGGACTAATTTCTGTAACCAAACTCATAGAACGAAAAATAACGATATAGTGCACATTAGAACCCGGTTTTATTTGTTTTATATTTTGTAATCTACACCTGACAAAGAAATATATATATATAGTATAAAGTCAAGATTAACGCAACTCGGTTTACATCAAGTCCAGTTAGAAGATGGCAATAGGTAAATGAGACCGCGCCACGAGAGATAAACTTGAACAGTCGTTCAAACCTATTTAGCTGATAATTTAAGTAATAATTTTGTCCAAATTATTGGAACAAGAAAAAGAAGACGTAAAAACGTGCCTTATGACTTATGGAAAATGCCCGCAGCACAAGATGATTCCAGTGCATGCCATTAGAAATAGGGCGCCGAAATCACGTGACCTCTCCCCGTACCCAAAGCCTTTCAGTGAAAATATCTTAAAATTCGACCATTATATGGTAAACCGTCATACAACGTCAAATGTCATACACCAATGTTTCTGGGATAAGCGTTTGCACAGCAAATTCAGGAGCAGCAGACTGAACTTCCAATCCTCGATCGGGAAGGATGACTACGGTTATCTCGATGCTCCTTTAAATTACCGTCAGGCTTCTCATTTTTCCTGGAGGAATCCGTCTCAAAATTAAAATCACGCTTAAGGCTTTAAGTATCATCAGATCCATAGAAGGAAACAATGCGGAAAAACAGAAGTCAAGTCACTTGTTTGTTCCATAGTGCCCTTATTATTTATTTATTTTAATCTTAAATAGGTACCTATGAGACTCACAGTTCCATTATATGTAACGGAGAGTGGAGAGGTAAGAGGTAGACTGATCAGTGTCATGACAGGGCTGTCACTCAAATATATATACAACATGTCTATAAAATTCAAGGAAAACATCAGGACGCCAACTACATTAAGTGTTCATGAGCAAGAAAATTCATTTACGATCAACATTCAAGTATACAAAACAGTCTGTGGAATAGTTCTAGTCAAGTTCACCATGGCTGATATTCCATAATGGAGTTTCATGTTCATCTGCAGTCTAACCTGAGCAAATGGCACATGGTTTTGTGCGGTTTTCATTATGGCATCTACTCGACAGCCCTTGATTACTAGCATCAAAGGAACGCTCAAACGGAACCCGATCAACCAACGGTCTTTAGAGCAGCACCAAAGCGTACACAAGCACTGTGCCAACATGGCCAGCACCTTAGCGAAAGTCAGCTTTAAGCTTCCACATGCCCTCTTGGCCAGGGCTGCGGTGGAAATGACAGAGGTTCCGGAGCAACTCCCTGAAGACCGCCGTCTGGGAGGCCGACAGCCTGGGGCTGAAATGGGCCAAGATCTCCTGAGTGCTGGCCTGTCCGTCGACCTGGGCTTGGAAGGCTATGAAGTTCCTCAGCTCCACCAGCAGCCCGTCATGCTCCGTGGGGACCTGGGTAGCAGCCACGCTGCCTTCATCTTGCCGCTCCTCCTCCTCCTCCAAGCTCTGCGAGAGGCTCAGATGGTTTCTGGCCCTCATCTTGGCCAGCAGGGAGGAAGATGAGAGGGCTGTGAAAGTGGCGTCTTCCTCCAGTTCCTGTCCACTGAAGTGGCTGGGGGGGCGGCCCTTCTTAGCACCGAACTTCTTTATGACGGCGGCATCCTAACAAAAGGGAGTCATGCAAAGAGCAGAGCAGGAGGTGAGAGGTCGATTATGCAGCTCCCATGACCACCACAAAGGGCAGCATTGCACAGCAGAGCAACAAGGACACACCCCGAAATGCACCCGCTTTGCTGTTGACCTCATACATGACACAGAACAACTGACGGGGTACCTTGCATTTGTCAGATGAGCGCCCTACAAGAGCATGGCTCTCTGCTAACATGGGATTCTTCCTTTGGCCAAATCTCCTGCTGAAAGAAAGGGGAAGATGTCAAAGCAAAGAAAGGCTTCTTTCAACATGTAGAATTGGCAAAGGAGCATAATCTGAAGTACAATGACTCCTTCACGCGAGGGTTAGGGGCAGAAGAATGGGAATATTCTCAAACAATAGGTACCCCTAATCTCAACCCATAATAGTCTGGTAGCCTGAATGATAACACAGATAGTCTATTAATTACCAATACCGAAACAAACAGTACTGAACTGTACACTTTGCATGTCAATGTAATTTCCTATCTAGACCTATTTATATAATATACAAACCATCTATATTATGCCCCTGTATGTACAAAGTTAGTACTGTATGCACTGGGAGCACTATATTTTGGACTCAAAATTAGCGGCACTGAAAAGATTAAAAGTTACTGCAAGAAACAATAGATTCCACGGGCAAAATAACAGCCTACGTGAGTGAGGCTGGTTACCGAGACAAAGATTCATGGCATACCCAAGGCAAGACTTTTAGTATTAAAGATATGTTACACACTTACACTAACAAACGTGTATCATGTATATATTACGTGATGGCATGTGATCCAAATCATTTTCAGTATTGTTTTTGGCTTAGACATTGTCTGAGTTTCTACTTTGTTTCGGGAAGCTCCGAAAATATTCTTGTTTAACTGTTAATAGCCAACTCGTGAATAACTATACTGCTATACTGCCTTTAAAGTATTCGGCTGGTCTGATCCAGCCTAAGCAGAGTGGACACTTTTTCATGGTCCAAGGCAGAGCCTGAAAACAGACAGGACAATCTCAGATGGCCCCTGCTTTTCTACACAACACTACTCAGAATTTGCAGCTGTCAACAGCTGGCTGATGTAAGGGTTTGTAGTTAATGGTTAGCAGACTACAAACATAACTGAAGTTTGTTCTGCTACTGCAGATGCATCCCAGGGCTTACTAGGGAGTATTCAATATTTAATCTGAATCAGACTGACAACCATTGCAGGGGTTTCAGCAGGACCACACCTGGAAAGGGGTGGCGCTCCCGGTGGACCGCTGCTGCCGTCGCGTGCAGGGCCTCGTGCGAAGGGCAGCCTGCAGTGCTGGCGAGACACCTTAAGGGCCCTGAGGGCATCCTTTGCCACGCGCTCAGCCTCTGCCTCCACAAGGACGTAGTCGGGGTTAGAGGCCTCCATGATCGTGTCGTGCTTCATCACACTATGGATCCCTGGGAAAGGTTGGGGAAAAAAGTACACAATGAACAAAGCTGCTTCTGTGAAGAAATGGACCCAATCCACCCATCTTTCCTGACTGGCTTGCAAATAAAAGGTTCAGACAAACAATTGGCAAACCTACAGACCGGCAAATGACTTCATGCCTTAAGTTTTTCATGGGCTATGATGTCAGGAGGTATCTCTTATTTTTTTTTTTTACTTTTACCTGACTTCTTGAACAGTTTGGCCAAGACATAGTCGTCACTCTTCCTCTGGTCATCTTTGCTCCGCCCGCCCTCCTCGTCGTCATCATTGCTGGCTTTCTTGAATCGCCGCTTCTTCACCAGGTGCGAGATGCGCTGCCCTTCAAAGCGGGCGTCCCTGTGTTTGGCGACCTTGCCCTTGGATTCGCAGTGCTTCCGTTTTTCCCTCTGTTTCTGAGGGAGGTCCTGGCGGTTGCTGGCGACCCCCACGCTCCCATCCCCCTCGGAGCTGGCACCGCAGCCGTTGGGCACCATCGATCTGCTCGCGTCTCGGACAGCGGTCACACCGTCGCTTGGAGACAGGGAGGCCACACAGCTTCTCAACACATCTGGTAGGAGGTCCTTCGGGTCTATGGTCCCATTCTGACACCCTGGGCTCGATTGCGAAGGCGCCCTCCTCTTATTGGGCTTCTTAGGCACTTGGACATCAGAACCAGTACCTGGCAGCATTTTACAAAACAGGGATGAATTAGAGTGACGATGCTATCAGGTGTACAGAACAAAACATCTCCTTTAGCTGACCCAAGTAAATCTAAACGCGCGAGTGTCAGAACAAGGATAAAAGAGCAGCTGACAGCTTTGGTCTGGACCGCGTTTAATTTCCCATTCAGAAGCGTAATTGGCTCGGTTTGTAAATTACCTGAAAATATGGCGCTTGTTTCTGTTCCCTGCGAGCCGTCGGGGTCGCTCAGCGTGAACAGCTCGTAAATGTCATTGGACTTGAAGAAGCGTCGCTGCTTGGGGTCTTTAAGCACTCGATTTGTGAGGAACTGCTTGAAGATCTGTCTGAGGGGACGGCCAGAGTTACGATGAGGGGGCCGCCTCGCAGACCCGGCCCGGTCCACGTCCCGCATCATAATGGCCAGAAATACTGCCCGGCCCGCCCATGATCCACCATGAAATGTTACCCCACAGAACGTTTTCACAGCGGGAAAACTTATTCCAGGTTATAAGTAAGAAATGAATTACTCATTCAGCCTGTAAACAACCCATCGCGGCGCCATCTTTGGGAATTACTGGCGCCGTTAAGATTGAATAACGCGACAGGTTACGGCCGCCTTACAATGACCTATATTCCCCTTAGTGCCTGACGCGCAATAAGCACTCATGCCTGCAAGCGTTGAGGCAATATGACCGACTTAGCAAGCCAATTAAGAAACGATGTTGCCAAGAGGCATGTGCAGAACATAAAACGGGAATTGCAGAAGGTCACATGACTCAGAGACAGCAACACCCAGCCCATTGTGGCTTTCAGGCAGACGGCAAAACACATACCACCACCACAAGTTCAAGCTTCTTGCCTGAAGGCCTCAAACAGCAGCAGCACTAACCTGTGGTAAATCTTCTCCTCTATGGTCCCGGCGGTTAGCAGCCTGTACACAGTCACCTGCAGCTTCTGACCGATTCTCCAGGCACGTTCCCGAGCCTAAAAGGGTCCATTAAGATGAACACACAGGCAGATGAGACGTCATAAAGCAGCCCGGGTGAGGTTCCTCACGGCACACCGGCTCACCTGAGTGTCCGTGCTGGGGTTCCAGTCCGGGTCGTAGATGATGACCCTGTTGGCACCGGTCAAGTTCACACCCAGGCCGCCAACTCTGGTGGTCAGCAGGAAGACGAAAATGGATGTGTCCTGCAGAAGAGGAACCTGGATGAGATACATGAAGATAGAGGGGCAGGACGACCGGAGACGAACACAGCAGAGCGGACCTGGTTGTATTGAGCGATCAGAGGCTGTCTCGAGGCTATGCTGGTGGTGCCGTCCATTTTAAGGTAAGTGTATCCTTTTCCTCTCACAAACACCTCCAGGATCTCCAGCATCTGTTGAAAGGAAGAGTTGGGACACCCTGAGAAGAGACGTAGGCTAATAGGATTAAAGGGGATTAATAGTACATATACAGTACTAATACAGTGCTAATTCTGTGGGCTGCGAACTTATTTACCCTGAACGGAGACAGCTGGAGCTGGACGGCTCCCTAAAAATGCAGTAAGTGTAGGGGATGTGTTCGTTTCTTAGGCGGCTGAGTGGGTTCTTGATGAGTGTCAAATGCCCCCACCCAGCCTAATTCCACACACGCTCCACACAAAGGAAAAGCTCCAGCTACATTCGTCCTCATATCTGTTGCTTCTCATTACCACCGAAACGACTATCGCGCCCCGCATGTCCCTCTATGCTTGGATCTCCTTCTGACTGCCTATGTCATCAAAAATCATGACTGAAATCGGGTCTCTCAGGTTCTGGTATTTCTCATGACAAAATATCTTAGCTCAACAACACTCAGCTGTGAGGAAAATGCTATCATTTACCCCCCTACTCTAAATAGGGATGGACAGAGAAAAAGTGGTCCGTGTGTCAGCGTAGTTACCGTGTTCTGCCTTTGTACGGCAGTGCAGCTCTCTCTCCGTGTCTCTCACATGCACACATGCGCTTACCCGCACGCACACACCCCTACCTGTCTGGACTGTGTGAAGAGCAGCACCCGGTGGCCCTGCTTGAACCATAGCCGCAGTAAGGACTCCACCACGATCAGCTTTCCGGACCTCCTCCAGTAGCCAAAACGCTCTTCCTCGGTGAGCTGCTCCTCTGGGATGCCGCGCAGCATCTTGGGGCCGCCTGAGAACAGGTCCGGGTGGTTGCAGATCTTCCTGAGAGCGATCAGGCCTGAGAAGACCTGAGCGAGGCACGGAACGCCAGACACACACACACACACACACACACACACACACACGCACACGCACATTCACACACCACAGAAACAGAACCAAATCACAACTCGAAAAAGCCTCCTTAACAAAAATTCCATTGCATTAATAAGGCTGATTAATTAAAAACTGCCTTCAATAAAACAAAGTGATGTTTGCGTCTGTTGTTGCAGTTTTCCCGGCCCTGACCTGGCAGTGGACATCCCATTAAAAATGCAGCTTAATGGACTGTACAGGCCCATTAGAGGTTTG
Organism: Mormyrops boulengeri; assembly: GCA_026781065.1. Lineage (NCBI taxonomy): Eukaryota > Metazoa > Chordata > Actinopteri > Osteoglossiformes > Mormyridae > Mormyrops > Mormyrops boulengeri. Next base: position 12,272,249 of record JAODLD010000069.1, read on the forward strand.
TAAACACACAGCCATCCTCTGTGACCCCTGCACCAAAAGCATCCTGGGACAGGGTGATGAATCGCTCTATTGCTGGCCCCCCACTGCAGGCGGCTGAGTCTCTCATGGAAAGCCCAGCTACTGTGGCCAGAGACGGGTCACCAGGCAAATTAACCGACCCCCCCGGACCTGGCTTTACTGTAATTCTTTGGGCAACCAGAGAACAGTCCAGGCCAATTTGACCTTTACTATAAAATGGACTCCTTTATTGTACCCCACAAAATCATGCAAATTGTGTTCACCTGCATCTCTCCATTGAGGATCTGATACACCTCTCGGGAATCTAAAAAATTCTGATAGACTTGACGCTGCTCTTCAGATAATCGGCAAAAGAGAACCTACAATAGCAAAAACAAAAAAAAAAATCCCATTAAGGTTAATACACAGCTCACATTGTACTGAAATGTAGCAGCCAATGGGAGCTGCTCTTCAGCAGAATGTTCTGTTGAGCAAAACAGTAGGTCTTCCACAAGTCACCAAACACAACGCGAAGGTGATCTCCATGCCGAACCCAGCAGGCCGTGGTGTGTCTGCACGCCGCCTCAGTTAAATACAGTCACGGGGCTACGCTGCGCACATGCTCACTCTCTCAGCCACCTTTACCTGCTCGTTTTTGTCCGGCAGAGAGAGGTTGGTCTTCACGTCGGCCTTCATCCTCCGAAGCAGGTACGGGTTGATGGTGTCACGCAGCACGCACGCACACTTGTAGGCCGTCTGCACCTACCGAGAGACCATGGGGGACCGATTTACTCCGGAGCAGCTTCCGGGAGCGTGCAGGAGCAGGAGCGCCATTTTGGATTACATAACCAAAGCCGCCTGCTCTGGAGCGCCCAAGGCGTTGGTGGGGCTTTACCTTTCCCCTCCTTTTTTGGCAGATTGGCGCATTAAAGATTCATGGAGCTGCCGCCCCGTCCTGAGGGAGGGCCCCTCTTATCGAAAACACCACCCTAATCCAGCAGCAGACCCTGCACCATTTGTCAATGATTCAAGGTGGGTGGGGGCCGGGGGGGGCGGGTTAGAGATCAAAGGGAACCTTGAAGGGGATACAATAAGTGGGGATTACAGCCCACTTGAGACAACAAAAGGCAGAGGGGCAGCCCCCCCCCCTGGCAGCAGGGGGAGGTGGGACACAGCCAGGCCCAGATAACATATGCTACAGTAATGGGTCATATGTACGTTAACCGCCACCTCATCACCAGGGCCCCATGATTGGGGTTTGAGTAAATTAATCAGACATCTAATGGGAGCAGTGTCTTCCTCAGAGTCAGACTCTAGGGGCCTTCTGGGGCAGGGCGCTATTGCCCGTGCATCCCTGCTCGCGCCCTGTGTATTTACACTGATACGGTGGGGGCTTGTGAGGAGCAGCGGCTCTCAGAAGGGGCCCCGATGCTGTCATCGGCAACCATTTAATAACATTAATAATTTGTAAAGGTTTTTATTATTGGCGGAGGAAACATCGATAGACCTTTAAAGGAAGTTAAGCGCATAAATCCATACGGTCGGTGTATTATTAACGAGGGGATGCAGATAAAGCTACCCCCCTCCCCCAACACGCCCCATCCCCAAACGCTGATGACGGGTCTTCCTCTCCCTGGGCGGGACTCAGCCCTGAGGTGCAGTCAGCTCCTTCCTGCCTGCATGCCGCCCGTCTGTCACGGCCCATTACTATCCGTCGGGGACCCGCTCAGGGTCACGTGCTGGCAGCAGTAGTCCGGGCGGTGTCCTACCTGCACGGGGGAGGCGTTGGAGTAGCCTCCCATGGTGATGGGCACAGAGAACTGCTCCATGAACGTGGGCAGGGTTCCCAGCTTTCCCGGGAAGATGAAGTCGAAAAGAGACCAAAGCTCCCTCAGGTTGTTCTGCATGGGCGAGCCGGATAGGATGATGCGATGGGGAGTTCGGAACTGTGGGGGGGGGGGGAATGAATGGCCCCCGTCAGGAGAGTGCGACACGCTCTACCAGAGTGATCATCACTTACTGCCTGCTCAGAGAGCCCCTTCGATCTCTACGCACGGGAGCCGTCCCACACCCAGGCTGATTTATGCACCGGCCCACTAAGACAATTAGCACATGATAAAAAGAGCAGGACCGATCCGATCGATACCCTTTCAGTGAAGGAAACGCGGTGCTGCCTATGCGAAGATATCTACACGGTAACAGCATTAACCACCAGCGTGTCAGAGCTGGTTAGTTATTGCGCCACACACACATGAGGTCGCACCTGCTTGCAGGCGACCGTGACCGCAGCGTGAGGGTTGCGGATCTTGTGACCCTCGTCCAGAATGATGTAGTGCCAGTCGTACTTCTGGATGTAGTCCTGCATGATGCGCACGTAGGAGTAGGAGGTAATCAGGATGCCGTTGCTGGCCGCGATCTCCGGGATGAGCTTCTCCTGACGGGGGGGGGGGGGGAAAGGGGCCGCGGCCCGCGTTGGTGTTGGCTAGCCACGCGATCTCACTCCCGTCATACACGCGTGACTGAATAATAGTCACGACCAGCTAGGCAAGCCGACTGCTCGCTAGCCAGCTGCTAAAACCACCCTGGAATTCCCCTCCAGATGGCCCCATCACCACTGCAGGACATTCTACTAGGTTCACTCACATCACCACTCTAGGCTGAGAAGCGAACACATGCCACACAGGGTCAAACCTCAACACAGCATCATTTCCTTAGAGATAGAACCAGATTTTTTGCGCGAGCGTCTTCCTCCTAATTAATTAAAAGCGCATCACTGTGAACGATCCAACGCCCTACGGGAGGTGAACCATACTTCAGCCCCGCGTGATTAATGGCCTTGCAGGAAAAAGGACAGCTCAGTCTATTTGGATGTGAGGAAAACATACGTCTCCATAAACGGTTCTGAAAGAGATTCGTTACTTTTAGTCTGTAATTGAATTCAATCCGTTTAATTAAGTAAACATCCAGATAATCAGCAAAACGCCCTACCCATAAGGCCAGAGCGAGAGAAAAGCTACACGCGACATAGCATCTGTATCGATCGGTATTAGTGACAGTGTCATTAATAGCGGAATAAATTTAATTTAGAGGTGTGAAGTGGTAAAGCGGGGCGCTTCAGGTGGACCAGTCAGGTCTTAACGAAGGCTTCAAACAAGAGCTAACAAGCGCGGCGCAGCAAGACGGGTCCTCACCTTCTTATTGGTGAATGAGCCAGTTTCATGAAGAACGGCCACTCGGAACGGGGGCCACCAGCTGTGGAACTCCTTCACCCACTGGTGCATGACGGTGGCTGGACACACGATGACGGAGGGCCCCAGGCCGGCGTACCTGTACATGGGGGGAGGGGGGGCGGTCGGCAAATGATAAGCACGTGGCTCGAGCGGCAAATACACCCACTGCTTCTCATTACATCGAGCTCCGACCAATAGAAATGCTCATGGACGACAACAAGGAAGTAAATCAAAGGAAGGGAGAGGCACGCAGAGGCTGACACATTAGCGGCGCAATGCACTTTCCCGCATGAGATGAATGGACAGGATACGACTGCGAGCGCATTACGGGCCATCTAAAATTCCAGACTGCCATCGAGCCCTAATCGAGTTTGCAAACAATCAATTTGTGGAGAGTCGATGCTACATGCAGTATTGACCCCTGCAAACTCTGCCCGGCACGTCGGCAGAACACAGGCGCTGCCTCCAACATCTTTAATTACGCGTTTCAGGTTTAATTTCCCCAACCCTGCAGTCTCCGCCCATCACGCTCTTGTTTTCCTCTGATGTCTCCGCTAAAAGAATTAAAGGAATATCATAATTGAAATGCCATTAATAATTTATGCCGCCCCCTCTCTCCATCGGCAATCCAGCTGCTGAAATATTAATGGTGCTCGAGACTGTCAGTCTGGGGGGAGGGCGGGGGCTTGCCTGTAATTCGAGCCGCGGGTCCTGATCTTGCTGTAGCTCAGGCCTGCCAGGAAGGCGATGATCTGAATGGTCTTCCCAAGCCCCATCTCATCTCCCAGAATGCCTCCCGCCTGCTGGCAGTGCAGTTCCCAGAGCCAGCGGACCCCGGTCTGCTGGTACCTGGAGATACAGCCACACCCAGGGGGTCGATTCAGGCCAGCGACTGCAGACAACATCCCCGGCTTTCACCCAGCAGGGCCCAGAAGTCTGAACTCTGTCTCTACAACATCAATCACCCTGTTCTCTAATTCCTTCCTGTTCAATAAGACAGCGTTTCCTAACAGGGAACCGCAAAGCGGGACCTCACTTGAACAGCTTCTTCCAGAGGAACCCGGGCACCTTAAAGCCCTCGTCAAACTCAGCGTCTGTGTCTTCAGACTCATCCTCCCCCTGCTGCCGCTTCTGCTCCTTCTCCTTGAGCCGGTCACGCTTCCACCTCCTGCAGGAGAGAAGCACGTTGCCGTTAAGCCGAGGTCCTCACCACCAAGACACCTACAGCTGCCCCAATCCATGCTTATCAAGAATATAAACCGGCACAGACCGGTCAGTCATCACGGGGACGATTTGGCCCCCCATATCCCAGCACCCTGATCCCTACAGATTGCCAGGGCCCCCAACCCAGCGCCCTTGCGCCACGTTAGCCAGCCTACAAGGCGGTGGTTAATTGATCCGCCCCGACTGCAGCGATATGCCAGTTAGTGGCAGTGTCGTCAGGAAGCAAATTAAGATTGATACAGACAATTAAGCATTTGAGCTCCCCATGAAAGGTGTGAGAGGGAGAGGGAAAAAATCCATCTTCATTGAGTCCGGGGCCTGTCACTCGACAATGAAACCATTCCCTTTATTTCGGTGCCCAGACTATATTTGTAATTAAGTCAGGACTAAGCTTCAGTTCAGTTAATTACATTTTTTTTTGCCTCTACCCCCCGCTTCCTCGTACCAATAAGAAGCAGAAACACGTTGCTTAATTTTACATCGCTTCCTAGAGCCGCACAAGGAAACGTGCCAATGTCATTTAGTTTCTATAAATATGAATATTCAATTTTGGGGCAAGCAGTAATTTTGGTTTTCACTTAGGCATTAACGAAAAAGAAGCTGTAATGAAAATTCAGGCGCCAACAATCCGCTAAGTTAAGGCACAGCTGTCTATCATGGGATTATGGCCGGTGGGCAGGAGGGGGCGCTGCTGGGCCCAGCTGAGCATGAGACCGCGGTCTCACAAACCTACCTTATCCTCTGCTTGTACACATCTATATCGCCATCATCCTTACACTTCTTCACACCACCTTTCTTCGCTACCTCCTCTTCCTCTGAGCTGCTGGGGTAGTCTTCCTCATTCACAGGGGCTTTCTTGGGCCTCTTGGCCTTCTTCTCAGCCTTCCTCACATAGGGCTTCAGTTCGTACTCCTCATCCTCATCTATCCTGAACTCGTCGTCACGGTCCGGCTCATCGGGGTCCATGAGCTCGTCGCTGGGCACGTACTCTGAACCTTCACTATCAGAGTCCTGTGGCCCCTTTTTTTTTGAGGGGAGGTGTTCCCATTCCTTGCTGGGCCTAGCTTTAGGGTGCGCCCGCAGTGCATTCCTCTGCAGCTTCCGCATGCGCTTCTGCAGCTTCCGGTCCCTCACTGATGTGCGGCCATCCCCCAGAGTGTCATCACCAGGACGACGGGATTCTCTCTTCTTGACCGCCGGCTTCTTCCTGCTGATGGCCATCAGGGCCTGGTCAGCCAGGTAGCGGTCGAACCCCGAGCCCTCGCTGAGCATCACCTTCCTGGGTTCCTTCTTCTCGGGCCGCTGGGGCACACGGGTACCGAAGGGTGTCATCTGACCTGTGCGGATCAGCTCCTCCCACTCTGTCTCCTGCACAGGCATCAGCATGCTCCCCAGTGAGGACGGGCCCGGTTCTAATAACGGGAGAGAGGGAAAACTGCAGGCTTGGTGACAAAAACATGCATTTAATTACATTAAAGTTGCCCATGATCCCAAACCTGAACCAGTTTCACACATAAACTCCGGATATTATCCCAAGAATCAGGTCCGGACATTTTCCGGAGTTGCCCATACACACATGTGGCACATAACTGGAGACTGTGCATGTCAGACATGTTCATACCCGCTAGAAACACTCTGGATGGGGTTGATGATGGGTGGTGTTTGGTAGAGCATGCAGGAGGCAGGACATGATGCAAAAAATACACCAGACTTAAGCTGACCCGGGGGTCCATGTTTCACAGATACCCTGGCCTTACTGATGAGCAGGTGTATTTGCTGACACCGTTATCAGCCTCACCTTCATCTCCTTCAACCAGCAGCTCAGCCTCCATCCTCTGAACATCATCTCCTCCCAGGATGGCTTGTAGTCGTTTCTGCTTGGCTCTTATCTTCTTCAGCTGATTCTCCTGCCATGTGTACAGAAACCTTTACTGAACACAACGCACCCAAGCTAAATATGTGCACATTCAAGCACTAAAACTACACGTATTGACCAATCAGAAGTCACTATGTGCGCCCCCTTGTGGCATCGCCCGGCATGGCTGAGAGAGACACCAGATCACCTTGTTCTCCTTCTGCCGTTTGACAGACTCCATCCTCCTGCTGATGTCTTTGCTGGAGGCTGCATGGGGGGCCAGCTGCTCAATGATCTTATTGATGTGTTTCAACGCGATGGTGCAGGACCTGAGCGGATGAGTTCACTTGTTCAGTAATGAGCCCTAAAGCATTACGGCAACACATCCACACCAAGCTGACAATCAGCACGAGCAAAAGGAACCATCTCAGGATTCTGTACAACTCCAAAAACACCACAATGCACATGTAGGCCGGGTCGGCGCCCGTACCGCAGGTCGTCCAGGACGCTCTCGTACTCCTTCTGGGCCTCTGCTCGCGCTGTAGCCTGGCTGGCCTGCTGGATGGCCCGGTCCACCTGCTGCAGAACACCCTGCTCCAGGACGTCCTGGTCATACACATCCACACCCAGCCCCTGAAGCTCGGCAGCCTGTGCCCCTTGAGAAACAGCCTGGATCTGCTGCCGGTCAATGTGGACCAAGGTTCGGGGCCGTGTCTGCAGCTCCATCTCCGAGGTGGCCAGCCAGTCGGGGCCAACAACCCGTCCTCCAGGTCCATGTTCATCCCCCGTCTCTGTCCCTCTGGCGTTAGTATAGCATCCAGGGCTCGCCAGCACCGGGAGGTCTTGGCCCTCACTACCATCTGCTGGCATTTCGGTGTTACTGCACAGTAAAAAGTAATCATTCTATATCCACTCATCTTAGTGTAACTCAAGGGTCTAATACATTTCGAGACAAGAATCCTTCAGATGAACAAATAAATAACAAATAGATAGTCCAATTAAACCAATTATGACATTCAGGCCATTTTTAATGAATGGAAAAAAATAATCAAAAACTGAACACGAAACATTTTTAGAGGAACTATTTCATTGACGTGCGCACAAATAATTTGTCCGAAACTTCAAAACCTAGCCTTAAGCCAGTGACAACTACAAAAAGACAAACAATAAATACAGTCAGAAAACCGACACACGATGCGTCTCACGAACGCACTCCGGTATTTGGTAAGCTTTTATTAGACAGTGATTCCGCATCCTGAGCTGACATACATCTCCCTGCTCCAGACCAGTCACTGCACTCTGTCATTGTTATTCAACTGGGAAACGACATTTCGCCAGCTTGTCTGCTTTAATACCTTCAAGCCCATAACAGGAGACTGAATCCAGCCAAGGAAAGCCGCAGTTTTATTGTTTTATCCTTTCTCTGTCACAGCGGCACGCTAACCATGACTGGCCGAATAGTGAACTCTAGACCAAACTAATACAGCCACTATTAATACACAAAGTTAGATTCGCATAACAAAATGCGTCTCGCCCTTTGATACTTACATCTTGATCTGTTACAAAAGCATGTTCATTAGCATATTACGCCGCCAGTCCGTTTCCGGAACAGAACTACAATGAAAGATGTGTTGAAGCTTCCGTTTGGGCTGCACAAAATCCGAGCGCGCCCCCACGCGGTGAGGAGGGTCGCAGCAGTCTGGGAGGCGTCTATATTTTACTGTCCCATTCAGCAGTGTCACTAAGGTGTCACGTACCCATTTTGCTTAGGTCAAAAAGCCACTGATATAATCCGGACTTCTCAGGTCTTTCATCTGCATTCTTCACATTTGCAGATCTATAATACACTACTAGAAATTACTAATAATCCCACTGCCACACTACGCGTTATTTTCAATGCCTTCAAGTTAAATAATTTTGTAAGATATATTGTTTATATTAATGACGTGTTCCTGTGCTTGCATGGTTTCTGTATTTCTCAATTTTAATACAGCAACCGTCAAATACGGAATAATAATTAGCATTTTGTAAAGTGAACCATAGATGGCGCGCACAGTCTGAGAATTGGCTATTGACCGCATTTTCCCGAGCATTAGATTTACTTGCATAGCAGGATGAGCATTTAATGAATGGATGTATGCCGTCCGTCAAACTCAGCGGTACACCACTAGCTGGTCTGCTGGGATTTTACGATGCAGCCATCTGGCCAGTGGTATAAAGCTTTAATCTGTGAAGTCACCGATAAACTGAAAAATGCCTAACAGAATAACACGCAATACATACATATGCAGCATGAGACAATGTTAGATTAAATCAACGTTTAAATATTTCACGAAGCACATTCGCTTAAGAAGAACAATCTTTGGCACCTTCTGTCTGGCATGAAAAAAGCTTTACAATGGGAGTACACAAATCCTATAGCTGCGTGTTCTCACAATAACATAATGCAAAATGTGGGCATGATCAGTTTAATAACCGCATTTCATATAGTTTGGAGCCTTTATGAGACTCGAAAATCTGCACAAGTCTGCAATGCATTAGCCTAAGGGAATGGATGTAGCTTTAAAATTCCTGTTAAAAATAATTTAATCGGACTGTCCATCTGGCTAATCAAACTGTCCATGTAGCTGGCGACGGTCCTTCCTCTTTCTCGAAAATAACGTTGTATTTTGGGACTACGGCGTGTTTTGTTTGTTTTTGCCTCCTATCTGACGGTTAGGCTTGGAAACCTCCCGCCCGAGAAAGGGCACCGTGCTGCCGCCGTCAGATGGAGTCCGTAGTACGGGGGTGGGGAGCCTGGCTCAGGCTTGGGAAGACGGGAAAAGGGGTCACATCGTGCCCGAGGTCCAGGAAAATAAAATGAGAAGGGCGACCTTAATAATGGAAGTCATTACCCCTCACATCGCAGGCCGATAGGGTATGTAACGATAGGAAGGTGCCGCAGTTACAATGTAACTGTAGAGGCCAGTTGTTATTTTTACAACATGTTGGGGGTGGGCTTGTCTTTAAAGCGTTTACGCGAAATAAGGTAGTATTAACTTACTATTTAAATTACATTTCTGATGTTTTTTATTAGCTGACTTCACTTTATCTTTGGAGCCCTTCGGTCGTTATTTAATAACTGGTTTAGATCGGATTAAACGGTTAATATGAAAGTACCAAGATCAACTGAAGTAGGTACGACCGGCAGATGTTTCTGCGAGGAAAAACTAAACAGCTAATTTAACCCAAACTGCGCTCTTTTGCGCACCTGTGAAATCGTTCAAATAATATCCCTTTGTCACCTTACCCGCTTTTATTAGCTCGTTTCTTCAATTTGACTGAGTTATGTTGACGTTAAATACAAAAGACTGCCCCGAATATGAACCAGTAAAATTACCTGCAGATTTACAGTATAATGTACAAACATGTGGGAGAATATAATTATTTAGAGGGTACGGACACTTTAGTGGAATCCCTTTTCACTCACTCCACATGACCTGTGTGTTACCACAGCATTTACTTTTCCGGGTGATAACAAAAAAGGGGGGGGGGGGGACTTTACCCTCAGTATTTAATTTTGCTTCATTCATCCCCCCTACAAATGGACCTTTGCTTCTATATTATTAAGCTGTGTCCCATCAATATCAAACTCTCCTTTACACCATTGGTGGAGATTGTGTTGAGGTTGGGTCATTATTTCTCATTATAAAGTACCTGTAATTTTATAAGAGGATACACTATTCTGCTGAACCACCCAATTTGCCTATGGACCTCTTGACATCAAACCAGCCCAGATCCAATAGTCACAGAAGCACACTGTAAGCCTGGGGGGTGCCTCGTAGAATATGGGGACCCTGTTGTAAGCAGTATAAACTTGTGATTTTAATCCTGTACCCTGGATAAATATGCATTTTTCAACATTTTTCAAACATCTGTGGGGTTCAGCATGTCCCAACAGCTTGTGAATACAATGACTTTGGGCAGAAAGGATTCCTGTCAGAGGTGTGTATAGTCAAATTGAAGTTTATATTCATATGATTATTAGGTGGGTTTACTGCTCCTGTTAGTGACTGCTGGCACACAGATCTGCCCCATAACCCCCGTGACTCTGGCTTGGGTTTACTGGTGCCATAGGTAAGGAGATGAAATGCGAACCTGCTCAAATGCACATATATTCTCAGAGCTCTCTGCACTGACTGTGACCATGCTGGTTTGTTGAGTTGACATTGTCCCTCTCGATGAGCAGCCATCCCATAATGTGGCAGCCTGTGGACATCCCCCCGCCTTCCCCAGCATGGCTGTTGCAGTTTAAATTATTCTGTTCAACATCTGCATCCTATTTAATCTTTGAGGAGTAAAACTGAAATCAAGTCCTTCCTCATATGATGACATTTCACTACCTGAATTATATAGCATATTACATATCCTGCTCTGTGATCTGTGAGATTCCTTAACCATGTGTAATCTCCTTAAAATTCATAACCTGCAGTAAACTCATTCAGATTAATAACGTACAGTATAGTTTCAGATTCATAATTAATCAGAATCAGGTTTACTTGGCCAAGTATGTTCACATATACAGGGAATTTGTCTCTGGTTGTTAGTGGGTTTTGCTGTAAATCTACTGCGATGGTGACATACGTCTACTCATAAAGGCAGTGCAGCTATAGTGAGGCCTTGTTTTTGTTCGTAGACCCCTGTGTCGGGGTTAACCTTAAAATGGGATGCTCTGTACTCCATATGAGTTTTGGATCGGGTTTGACTGCTGAGCTCTGGGGCACAAACATCCCATTCAGGAAGAGTCTGAAAGGAAACTCCTAGCTGCAGTCGGAACTATCATGATGTAGAAAGAATCCAGGCTTGTGAGTCCAAGTGGCAGAATCAATGCCCCAGCCGCCGGACCCCAGGTCACAGGTGTGTCTCCCTTGCAGACTGCAGGCTGCATCTTTCACTTTCAGAATATAGTAGGGATTAGGGTGTGAGTCCCTGCCTGTGGCCCACCAAGGCTGGGCAGTGCAAAAAGCAGATGTTGGGTGCCTTGGGGGATGCAAGTCGACTCAGGACTCATCCATTCACAACGTGTGCTGTGTCTTAAACTTGTCTATAAGTGTATGTTCTAGCTGCAAGCTTGGTGTTGATGCTCACAGCAGGATTACGTTGGGTGCAGACACACTGACAACACTGCACGCCTCAGCTTAACGCCCCTCATGCCCATCGCACTGTGCCTTTCCTGATTTGTGCCCCACCTCTTGCATCTGTTAATGATCAGTAAGTATGTTGCTTTGCTGACTGCTGTGCCTGTTATTGTGTGACATAATGCTATCAGCTGCTAGCTTATTGAACCTCTAAAGCTGGGCTGTGGTCGCTGTCTGGGACACATGGTGTTAGATTGTAGACCTGGAGAAGGTCAGAGATAATTGATCTAGGGGATCTGGACATTGTCCCTTCTGGGTGTTCTCCTCTCATTGGCCATCCAGCGACCCCCCATTAACATAAGATTCTAACTTAGTGACCACACGCATTAGAATTGTGGTGTGACGCTAAGCTAATGGGCCATACTTGGCTGACATGGTATTGATCAGTGCTTTACACACACAGTATCAGTCAAAAGTCTGGACACACCTGCTTTTAATGCGTTTGTCTCTGTTTTAGCTATGTGAGTCACCTTATAGTAAAAGACTTCAAGGCAATGAAGTAATACATCAAATCAAATCAAATCAAATACTGGGACTGCTAAGAAGTTTTCAGCATCTCAAAATTTTAAAAAATTTCAGACTCTTCCAAATAGCCCCCTTTTGCTTTGATGACAGCATTGCGGACCCTTGGCATTCTTTCAGCCAGCTTCCAGATGTAGCCACCTGGAATGCTTCTCCAACAGTCCTGAAGGGGGTTCTGCAAGTTCTCGGCCCAAGTTGGCTACCTTGCTCTTACTATTCAATCCAGCTCATCCCAAGCCAGCTCTTTAGGGTTTAGGTTGGGGGTTGTGGGGGCCAGGTCATCTGTCACGGCACTCCATCTCTTTCTTTGTTGTCAGGATAATACTTACTACATAACTTGAGGTCTCCTTGAGGTCAATAACTCGTTGAACATCAAATGATTTTCAGTAGGTGTGTCCAAACTTTTGTCTGGTACTGTAAACTAGTATTATCTACATGAAAATAATTAGTGGTAACATGGTGTATCCACTAGTGAAATACAGCTGCATTTATTCACAGTTAAGGTTTGGTTTGATCTCCGAGCATCATGATTATAAGCTCATGTGCAGAGCTACAGTGATTCGCTACCACATATTATTCATTTGCAGCCGTGGTAACTCATGTGAACGACTTTGAAGATCCTGCACTGTCTCGTCTGTGTCGTGTTCGGCACGCATGTTTCAGCACAAGCGACAATTAGTGAAAAAGCTCTATTGTTCTCTAGTCGTTCCCATGGTGGAAGGATTTATGTTGGATTTGTGCACCAGTTGTGAACAGTGCCTGGGATCTCCAGATTCTTTACGGTTAAATAATAAAATGAAATGAAGCTCATAACTTTACTTGCAGGTTAGATATTCTGGGGCCTCAGATATATTTTTGCAGAAGGGGGTGGCAAAGTGAAACTCCTTTTTCGTCCATTTCTGCCACCCTGTCACCTGGGTCACACTCTTTCCAGTGAAGCTTTGCCATTTCTTATCTGGCAGCAGCTTCACCGTGGGAGGTGACCAGATTGAGTTTCGACAGGATCAGAGCTTTTGACATGGGCATCACTAGAAAACCTAAACTTAAAATCAGAGCCTCCAAGGTGGCTCTCGTCGACACCTGCCCTCTGCTTACCCCAGGCTCGATGGGGGAGAGTCGATGGACATGGAATCTCATTGGCCATTTATACCGTCAAGTTCCCTGCTTCTGACACCTGACCTTTCCCAAATCACGAGACCAAATGTTCCCCACAATGTAATAAAAACCTGCTATTATGACATTGTGGGGACCATTTTTATGGTGATGGTTAGGGCTGGGTAGAGGTTATGGTTGTCATAGTTAGCGTTAGCATTTTTCCCATAGAAATGAATGAGCGGTCCCTATAAAGATATGTTTACCCGACATGTGTGCGTGTGTATGTGTGTGTATGTGTTGTGAGGCAGGCGTTGGAGATCCTCCCCGCTGAGAAGAGCAATGAGAGATTCTGTCCTCCCTGGCAGGATCTGCTTATTATTCCAGCTCTCGTGGCTGGTGGCTCATTGTCAGCCATTGTTCTGCGGCCCCGTCTCCATGCTGACTATAAAGGAGAGAGCAGCTGTTGCATAACTTTTAATTTCCTGTCCTGGAGCCTACAGAACAAGATAAATTATGACTAATGTTAGCTCTCTGCTATGTGCGGGAAAATGAGCTGCAGACTTCGCACCCCTTAAAGTTAAATTGTTGCTGATTATGGTCATTTTTTCTGACGTTTCCTGTAAACATTGAAACAAATGCGTACCTATGCTTTTAAAATTTATTGTTCCCCGTAGGTCAAGCTCCGCCAAGTGCTGCAGTGATCAATCGTGTTCCCGTGGATGAAACGCGTTACCCTGACCCCTCTCAACCCTCCTGCTAATATTTGGTTCCTTTTCAATGCCTGTTTATGTATTTTAATTTAATTTAATTTATTTTAATTTCTTTTCTTTAATAAACCTGCTAGACAAATAAAAACTGTGTGTGGCCAGGATGTGTGCTCTCCTCAGAGTCCAGTTTGACAGGTTTCGCTTCAGTTCAGCGCCTGCATCACCATATATAGCCAGAGTTTCTGTGTGTATAATCTGTGTGTTTGTGGCATTTTTGTTGCACATTCCTTCCTGATGGGAAACATTTTAGTCTAAACAGATGCAATACTAGATGCTAGACAGACAAGCTCTTAACTATGTATATGAAACAGTTGGAGTGAATGGCCTTGCTGATGCACTCTGGAACTGCTAGGGGGATTGGATCCTAACTAGGTATGCCTTGGTTTTAAGCTGCCCACCACACACACACACAGACTCTTTAAACATTTTGCGTGAAGGCGCTTCAATGACTACATACAAACAGCATGAGGTTAAGTTTGGCCGTCAACATCATACCCTTGAAAAAATATACAGGCAAAGGAAATCAACAGACAGTCAAACCTCAAGCAACTTCCTGCTGGTTCCTGGTGTCCCTGCTGCTGCCAGGTTTCAGGAGGCCAGGGTACCGGCCCCGGCAGGCCAAAAACCGCACTGCAATGGAGCCGTAACTGGAACGGATCTGGAGGGCAGCTTTTCACTGGGGCACTCGGGGTTGGGGTCTGGGGGGAGCAGCTATAAATGGAAGCTGTAAAGAGAACCCCCCACCCCCTCACCATTTTATAAGCAGAAACATATTCCACATAGCTGTCAGGAAACAGACGGCGTTTGTGGATCTGGACAACAAAGGGAGGAAGGCGATGGGCTGATGGGTTCGGGGCGAGTGGGTAACAGAGCCAGGGTCTCCCTGGGCCCAGGCGCTGCCTCACAACCCAGCAGGCCAGAGCAGTATCACTGCTGCTCCCTGGCTCATCAGGCCCATTAAGTCAGCTCTCACCACATCTATGGATCTGCGGTTTGCCCAGGAAATTCAAGCTCTGCCTTAAATGCAACGATTGTTAAGGGGGGCCCTGTAAACGTACCGCAAGTTCTCACTCTCCACTCTTTGTTTGGTGTGGCCATTTGTCGAGTAAAGAGTAGCCGATCCTGGGGAAACACAGCGCAAGAAGGCAAGTGGGACCCTGGATGGGAGGCCAGTGCGTCACAGGGAACACATTCCTTGCGTCTGTCTTCTGTATTTTACTTTTATAGCACATACCGCAATTCCAAAGAGTTTAAAATGCATTCCCTGGGGGGTTTGAGAAAAACATTAAACAGAATTATGAACAGAAGGTGAAAACCAGGCCAAATAAGTAGATCCATTTAAGAGAAACAGAAGTTCAACGCACTGTCGTGTTTTCAGGAATTAGTTTCTGCTGACCCTAAATAAACATTGCAAAATTGCGGGTGGAGAAATTTCTTGTTGACACACAGGTTGTAAGTAATTGTACTGGTAATGCAAGCAAACATTTTCTTCCTTGTTATTTTTTCATTTGTACAAGAGGATATGTTCTTGGCGCAGCTTCACTCAGCTTCTGTTTTCAGTGTTGACCATGAGCATCGATCCTGGTGCCAGCGAGCGCCTGAGAGCAGCGAGTTCCTCATTCATCCACAGATTCATCCTTCCTGCCCATGTCCTGTGAAGCTAGCTGGAAGTCCTGCTCCTCTTCAGGCCTGGGCGGTAACTCCCAAGTGCCTGTTACCGTAAAGGACCCCCTTTCTACCTCCTCCTCCACCTCCACCCAGTTGATTTTTACAATCTGTATTGTTCTCTGTGAGTAAAAAGCTGGAGGCGTATCAGGCTAAACGGCTTCTAATCAGGTTTTGGCTTCACTTAGACATTTTCTAGGATTTGCATGGGATCATTTTGGAGGATTTCTTTCTTTTCCAAACTCTCCCAAGGGAATCTTTCTCACTGTATCTGGACTCTCTGTTCCTGTGTGATGTTTCTGGGCTCTGCACTTCAGCCCTAAGCAGAGTGATCAGCTTTCATGCACTTCGCTCTTTGTTTACATGCCATCAGGGATGGCTTTGATTTGTCCACATAACAGCCCTAGTGTGCTTTTGTACTTCTGCGAGATACTCCCGGCCGCAGGTCACCGTTCAAAGGCCGGAGAAACACAAGCTAATGGAATAGCTTAGATAGAGCTGCTGATTAGAGGTTTCGTGCTGATTCGTTCATGGCGGCTAAGTTATTGTGTCTAGTTGTTGAAGGAGCTGTTTCTGCTGAGCCCTGTTTACTTTCTGAAAGCTCCGTAGACCCTATGGGACTCTGCAGAGTCCAGCCATGGTGCTGCCGCAACATCTTGTAGGGGTATCTGATCCCATGGGTATTCCTGAAGCAGACTTACTGATGTTCTCTGCAGCCTTCATTGAGGTCAACAGCAGCTTCTCCGAAATGTCAAAGCCCTCAGTGGATTTTTGTCATCCATATACGGATTACAGTGAACCAGCCATCCATTATTTCTAGTGGCAAATGTTGAACTCCATGGGTCCGCTATGTGTTTTGTATGAGTCCTTTGGGAACTGATGTTCAGAAGGATCTTGTACACAGACTGGGAGAAGGTTCTTCATTCTGAAGACATTCTTAACCCAATGGCGACCTTTTGAAATCCCAGCTGAACTGCTGACAGCGCTTGACATAGTGGCGCCTGTGCAAGGCCTGATGGGTAATGTTCTCTCACACTTTCTGTAGGTCCCCCACTGCCATGTCTTGCAAAGTGTCACACGCCGTGGGAGGAAATCCAGAGGGGCCTGACCTAGTGTCTGTTGTGCTGGAGAGCCTGGTCAGCACTGTGCTGAAAACAGGATTCTGGTGGCCAGCCTTCCTCCGGTGTCAGCCCAGTGCAGGGCCTTGGCATGAAGGGATCTGCATCCTTTCTGGCCCTGGGGTTGGCAGCCCTTCTACGCTCCCCTGCCAAATAGTCCCCGTGTCACAGAAAAGGCCACCGTCATCATCACACTGTTTGTTTATCTGCTATAATATGGCACTTCCTAATCAGAAGCAGTTGAGCAAGAGATCAGATTCATTGAAGGTTATCATCTTGTCGGCATTTATAGGGGCACGGGACAGATATGAGCAGTTTCTTTCCACTGGTATTCCCAGTATTGTTTTTTACTCCCGTGAGCGCCACTGTGTCTGTGGGTCAGTGGCCGCCAACACGTCACCCGCTAGCTACTGGTAGCTTACAGGGAGCCAATGAGTATCTCTCATAACACTTTTTAGAAATAGGATCAATTGTTAATTTTTAATGGTAATCAGTTAAGTTGTGCCTGTGGCTCTTTATACTCAACTGGTTGGTTGAAACAAAACCTTGGTCTGGATTTGTACTTTCTGGACCTGAACTTTCCACCTCTGTTTGTAATGGATTACTTTTGTGAGTAACTTCCCCGACACTGGTAAAGCAAAAGTGTTACCTGCTGCTCTATCATGCATTTCATTTGCTTTGATATTATCTTATCTTGATATTATCTTAGTTGTAGTAGTGTGATAATGTTCTGGGAACATCAGGAACACTGGACTGCATTGGGCCAGGCACCCTGCATTGCTAGCAGGGTGACTGGCTTCAGGGTGCCATAAGCAATGCTAAAGCCTGCTTAATCCATAATCCATTATGCCTTGTTAGCCTGGTTAGCCATGTTAGCCATTTTTAAGCAATAGCCCAGCCTGCCTGAACTGTAACCCTTGTGTTACCACCCCGGCCAGCATTGTTAACCTTTCTTTGCTACCCGGCAAACAGTAACACACATGGATCATGAAGCCCACAGGCGCTGTTTTAGTGGTCTCTGGCACGCTGGCGGCCACATTCCGTGTCCAGCAGGGCGACCAATTGTGTGGCAACACTCGTCGTGTCAAAGGCGGTGAGGCCAGGGCAGTAAAACAACTGTGTTTTCATTGGCTGGCGCAGTATTTTGCTTTTTGATTTGATCATGTGTACAGGAAACAACTCAGCTTCTATAAACAGGAGTACTTGAAGGCATTCAAGCCATTGATTTCGGTGTTTTTATTGGACTTTTACCATTTGAAGGCACTTGAGCCATTGATATCAGTGTTTTTATTGGACTTCTTCCATTTGAAGGCACTTGAGCCATTGATATCAGTGCTTTTATTGGACTATTAGAAACAGGTTTTGATATTATTTACTATTTTCTGATCTTTAGATGCACTGTAATTATTTTTATGCACTTATTTTTTTATTTTTATGTCTTATGAGAGTCATTAAATGAAACTCCTTGCATGTTTTTCACCGACACAAGCGCCAGCTGTCACTGTGGGGATTTCACTGACACTCAGTTTAACGTAATACATCATTCCCACCTCCAGCCCAACAAAACTCAAAAACAAGTGGGAAAAAACAAGTGAGAGTTTTCAACACTTCGAGAAAAACCTGATGAACTTTAAAACTTTAATACAGCAGTTTACCTTTTAAGTCCATATAAAACCTACCGGGAAAACTTTTATCTTTACAAACTGAAATGGTGTAGTGAATCTTATTTCTACGTAAGACTTGTTAAAATGCATTATTCCCTCGTTAAATTTATGGTACCGGCACTGAAGTCCAGTCCACTGAGGCATGTTAGGACTTCGGTCCTAACACGCCTGAGTTTTACTGGCATCATTTAAATATCCCTCTGTTTAGTTATGTCTGCTTAATAATAGTGTGCTTTACAGGATGGGAACGTTAGCCAGAAACGCCTTTTATTTGCGAGAACAAATAAAATGTGCCGAAGAGTGAAGGGTTTGGCAGGAGCTTGAAAGGCTCCCAAATGAAACACATCAAACCTCTTCAGGAAAATGGAAGCAGACTGAGATCCAAATGATGCAGTGTGGTCCCTCAGTGTAACTGAAAAGGCGTTGGGGCTCCTTTCCCGCCTTCCACACAGATGCGCGCTATAACAGCAAGAGGTGTTATAAGCCTCTTGAGCTTCTCGAACCCAATGGTCCTCCTCTGCTTCTGTACTAGGACTCACTTTCCTGTGCAACCTGGGCTGTACATGTGACGCTAATCAGCATCATATGGTGTCTTAATCTCAGTAGCTCCTGGAGGTCAATCCCATTCTAGTTCCTTCCCAATCATCTTGGCTTCATTTACATTTACATTTACATGTTTTGCAGACGCTTTTGTCCAGCGTGATGTACAAGTGAGGCAAACAGCATATTGTATACACTCATGCTGTCATGGAGTCAGCTAGGGACAAGTGATGCTAGGCTGAGTTTCCAATGAATGCCCAGGGACAAGTGTGAGCAGAATTGGAGCAGGAGCTACACAACTGCTACAAAACAATAACTATTGACAAAGTAGGAACCTAATAAGACTACTCAAGGGCTAGGAAGTGTAACATAAGAGCATTTGAAGAGCATGAAGAGGCACCGGGTTAGTAGAAGAATTCATGGAACAGATGGGTCTTAAGGTGTGTCTTGAAGATGGAAGGGTTACTCACGGTCCTCGCATTCCTTGCTTTCCCGTCCTCCAGAAGGTCGCTGAGGCCCAGTTTGTCCAGCCATTAAAATAACACTAATCCTCACACGACTCTGGCTTTATGTGTCACGTCTATAAAAACACACGATCAGTCTGGGGCCGTCATGCCCAGAGCTGGGTTATGCTGTGGATACGATGGTGCGGGAGTGTTGCCGGGGAGGGGTCAGCAGGCCCTCAGCCCGCTACATGCCCCAGAGTCTGATTGCTACCAGCTCAGAGAAGACAAGTTCTGTCTTGAGCAGGGCAGCGCTGGCTTAGAGGAAAGTCCCGCACTTGTTTCACTGTGTTCCACCCAAGTTAAGTCAAGATAGACGTGCTACATAAACACATCAGCACATCTGGGACTGATGAGTCTACCTTCTTGTGCACTGAAACTTCAGCTGCAGTAATAGATTAAAGTGAGATATTTGAGACCGTCCTTAACCTCGTGTTCTTACCGTTGGCTTTCTGGGGTCCTTTCTCCGTTACAATAGACTGAGTTTGCTCTTCGTTTCTTGACCTCGAAGGGTGCAGCGCTCATACTGAGTGTATCTCAAGGTGGCAGCATCATTACAAAGGATCCCAGGCCCCAGGTGACCTCTCTACTCCCTGTGGAGATTAATCACACAGCTTTTGGAAGTAGATGTGTATTGATTAATAACAGCCTTAGATGCTTCTAGAGGAAGACAAATATACAGTGTTTCCTGCAGCTGGTGCCGGGGGGTGAGACTGCCCCTGGCTGAGCCGGGAAGTCAGCTCAGCTTGCTGTGCTGCGTGTGACATGGCTGTTAGCACCCCTTGGTCCTGCATCATTATTTTTAATGGAATATTTATGGGTCCTCTTCAAATCATGTTCCTTCACTTACAGCCTGAGGCTCTGGTTCCCACTAACCATCCCCTGCGGCTCCTCGGAACTAGTGATCTAGTATCATTGCATGAGAGTGACACTCACTAAACAGTTTAGCATGTCTGCCCGCTCGTTGTAGCCATAAAGAAGAACATGCGGCCGGTCTTTGAATTGCGGGACCCTGGCAGGACACAGGGCCCGGTAGATGGGTCAGTCTCAAGTTTGTTGGCACATCTGTAAGCCGGATGGTGTTTCTTTTCCTCCTAGATTTCATTATAAAATCTTTGTTTCACTTTGAGGCTGTAGGCTGTCTGTTGTTTCACCCATCAAGGGCCCAGTCATTGCTGGAAATGGAGACTTTCAGGCGCTTAATTGCAAGCGAACCTCAGTGACCATACTCAGTCAAATCACAGAACTAATGACCCTAATTAGACCAAATTATTATTAGGGATCTTGCCCAATTAGAGACCCTTGTCCCACTAAGCAGGCGTCACTCAGCAGTGCATTGGGAGTCACACTCCAAGGTCCCGTATCTGTATGTGTTCCTGCAGTTTATCCTGTCAGCTTAGTCTTTCCTATCGTCTTGTGCTGGGGCGCATATCAGTTTATTGGTTCATGCCATCTAGTCACTTTGGTGTGGATATTATCATTTATGTCAACTTAATATAAAAATCTAGCCATGTTTATTGTCCCATGACGCATACTTGAGGGACAGAAGTCATGCCATGCTACGAGCTTCAGATGTAAAGTCAGAGTGAATGTTTGACGCACGGTTTCCTCTGCGAGGCTCACAATGATCACCTCTCTTCTCTTTGTGCTGTTTTCAGTCCCAGTGCTTCTGCTGGGCATATCAGTCTCTTTGAAGTTTGCATTGGCTTTCTTGTCCCTCAGTGGAAGAGCACTGGTGTCTAGGGCTGGGTATCTTTCAAAACTTTTCAGTACCAGTACCAATCCCTTAAGTCCAATACCAGTTCCTGAATGATTCTGTTTTCGATACCGATTTTATAAAATTCATTTTAACAAAAAGAAAATTATATTACACATTACATTAAAAATCTTTCGGTGCATTTTTCTTAGCTCCTTGTTACTTTTATACACTGAAAACAGTTTCATAACATAACAAAAATATTTAGGTTCAGGGATGTAGAAATTGTGAAAGCATATGAGAGTCCAAAGGGCTCCCAGTTTTCCAAATTCGGTGGTTTAGATTCCCTTTTGGTAGCCCTGTGTACCTTCCCCGAATTCTGGGTCTCTTCTGGTACTCTTATTTTAAATGGTAGCATGGGTGCCAGCAGAGTAAAACAATCAGTAACACAAACAAAAAGCACACAGAAGTATTCATTCTAATGAATGAATGCCATAATACTGTTATGAATTCCAGGTCATTCACCCTCCAGAGTCACAAATGTAAAGAGTGGGTCACATAATTATAAATGATGTGTTTTATTCCGGGTGGCAGGGTGGTGCAGTGGTTAGCACGGTTGCCTCTGACCTCTGCAACCAGGATTCAAGTCTTTGTCATGGCTTCATCTCCATGTGTGTGGAGTTTGCATGTTTTCCCTGTGTCGCCATGGGGTTTCCTCCAGGTATTCTGGCTTCCCCCCATGGTCCAAAAACATGCCACAGTTAATTGAAGTTACCAAATTGTCCATAGGCATGCACGTGTGAGTGAATGGTGTGTGAGTGTGCCCTGTGATGGGTTGTGCCCATCCTGGGTTGCACCCTGCCTTGTGCCCATAGGCTCCAGACCCCTCCATGACCCTGAATAATACAAGAGGTTACAGAAAATTAATAGATGGGTCTTCCTCAATGGTCCAATGGTAAAATCACTCTGTCAGCAACAGAATTTGAACCAATAACCTTCTGATCATGGGCAGAAGAGGCCTTACCCACAAAGCCACATTCCAAAACAGGTAAGAAATTTCTACAGAAAAAAAACATTCTAACACCAATCTATATTTATTTATTTGTACATATGTTTGTTTGGCTATGCTTACATATTATCCTTTTTTTCCTGTCAGCATTTTACCTACCGCCTGACAGTACTTGAAAAATTACTTAAGTACAAAATAAATCATGGTAAAGCAGCAGCATAAATATGATCAAAAGTTATATACTTTAAAACAAATATCTCTGTTTGCTTATATGTTTGTAAAAACAGACATTGATTTATTAATTTATATTGAAATGCAGGCTAATGTCGTGTGTGTTATGACTGTGTCCGGGCGCACAGGCAAGCAGGCAATAGAACCGTGAATACAGGTCCAAACAGGGTTTATTAGGGAGAACAGGCAGACAGGGGAGAAACAGACTTGAACGCGGACTTAAATACACCAGACTGAGGGCAGAAAAGACGGAACAGCAGGTAAACGGAAGGATTCCACAAGTGGGTAACGAGGTGGGCGTGGCACACGCAAGGGCTGGGCGATCGGTCATGACAGTGTGGGTTCAACCTGAAGTTATTTGAAAAATAGTAAAGTTGAGATACTGTTCCTTTAAGAAGTAGAACTACTGCATACAGTCTAGAATGTGGTTTGGTTTCACCTAAAAGGCTGAGCAGCCCATGAACCCATTAAGGGTTAACTGGTCGTAAACAACCTACAAAATGTTCATGAGTGATTGATATTTGCATATATCGGGCAGTAAGTTAATTGCGGTTTGTCAAATTATTCTCTTAGTAATTATCACTAAAGTAGGCCTGCCATTTAAAACAAAACACACATCATGCAAATGTGCGTTTAATATCAGGGCATTCTTGGCTATGCACGCATGCGGATCTGTCAGCTACATCTCTGAGAGCAGGTGCTAATGCGTGCACACACGTGAGCCCTGTCTCTGGGCTTGTAATTGTTAGGTCTTGCTGCAAGCATGCTACACACTTACTGACGCTGATGATATTTACTCCTTAGTTATCAAAATTTGGTACTGAATGACAAACCATTTTTTGTTACTTGATAGTATCTAAGTAATTTGGTTGATGCACTACCAGTGTCAGATGTGGTCCAGCGCTGGGTGCTAAATGACCAAGTGGCTGGTGGATGGGGGACCCCACTTAGGGAACCGTGTTGGGGGACCGTGCATGAGAGCACGTACCACTTGAAAATTTGAACAGTATGTACGATCCGTTCATAATGCTAACATGCCTCTATCATCCGTCGGCTAGGTGAAAAGTAGCAGAAAGTCGGAAAGGAAATCGGACAAAGATTGCACATAAACACCTCTTCCACCCTATTTGATCAGACTGAAAACAAACCTGGCTAGTGGATTCAAAGAAGGGTTGGCTGAGAAAGTCAGGAAATACCAGCAAGTATAAGGTTCCACGCTACGGGATTATAAAGACTTCCAGATGGCTGTAAACTAAAATAAAATATGTTTGTAACTGCAACACCATATACCTGTCTATGTACTGTAAGTACTACATAGTCTGCAGTTAGTTTTAGTATAAGAATTATTTTTAATATAACATCCATGCCACACTTCATAAACGCGCCTACAGTGCCACCCCAGGCCTGGTGTTCACGGTTGCCTTGTGCGTTAGTGCAAGAAGTATGAACATCCAGGAATATCCAGGCACTATGGTGCCCGTGCTGTGGCATGGCCATGCCCACAGTAAGTATGAACCAGGCCTTAGTCTGAGAACCCAAAGCGACCTTCAGATGAGCCAAAAAGACGCAGGCAAAACTGCACAGGTCACAGAGATGTTGTCCAAGAAAGATCAGAACCTGAAAATTTAGGATACGCTGTGCACCACCTGTTTATTTGGACAAAACGTTGATTAGAGAGAAACAAGCTTTACATGACATTTCTTTAAACTGCGGCTGCATGCTGGTCCGCTGCGCACACGAATATGGTGATTGGTGCAGCACTCAGGAAGTATGAGGTTTAAAAGCACACCTTCTCAAACGGCGTAATTACTTCCTGGCCTGGAGGAATGGCAGAGACAGTAACCTTTACTCATTCAGTCCTACTGCACCTAAATTGGATCTCAGGGGTCCTTAAGAGGACATTACTCTAGTCCCTGGACAACATGAGATGGTCTCAGATTACGTAAATCTGCAGAGAGTGTGAAGTGCTCCATGCCAGATGGGACTGGCATCCCTTTCCTGGCCACATGGCTAGCCGGTATACCGGTCATTATGTAAACCATGGGTCAGAGATCTACCGCCACTTTACTTCAGACGAGCGAAGCCGACCCTCGTTTTGTCACGGCCCCCGGAAGGTGGTTATGTGGCCATGATGCAGCCTGGGTCACAAGAGCCTTGATGCCGAACACATTTACAGGACCCATGTAATCACCTTTTGCCTGTGCTAATCGTGCACATCATACCCACCGCGGGAAACCGATACGTTCATTGATGGTGCGGCCCATCTCCCCTGTGTTTTTGTAGGTCCTGCTGCAAAGATCTCGACCGACACATGCCTGTTTTTGGGGGATTTTTTTTTTTGGCCAGAAAGGTGTTCTGCAGGGGAACTTCCCATGCTTCAGAGATGTTTTGTTGCACAGATGTTTAAGGAAAGATGTGAGGTCAGTGGTAAGGGCGGCCAGATAAAGGGCACACTTTGAGGCAGGAGATACAGTTCAGCAGGAGGTCTGCTCTGCGGCGAGGAGCTGCCATGTCAAGGCTGATCTACAGCCTTCAGCGGGGGACCAAGAGGAGAAGATTTACAGGGGGGCGTTAAGTCAAGGCGGCTTTTGGCAGAATGCAGAGACGGGAGGAATGTGTAAAAGTTAGTGGCTGAGTGGGGGACCGGGGGGAGGGGTGGATACCCAGAATCCCCCCTCTTGGTCCTGAGACCCAGTTCTCATCGTCATGATGAATATGGAGCTGGAATGTGATGAAACAGACTTGCGGTTACAAGAGATGCTGGGCTTTTCAAGATGATGACTGCTGAACCAGAGACTAATGTTTATAATTCATTCTGAGCAGTATCAGTACTTGGCTTTTAACTCTGAATGCGTCGGCATGTTGTCCTCTGAAGCCTAACATTAGTGTAAGTCATGCCAAACCGTTATAACTCTACGAAAGACAACCACAAGAAATGGGGTAAATCTGGACCTTGGCTGGGATGTGACAGAGAATGTCTGGAAGGGAGGGTGTTTCGGCCAGCATGCTGGGAGACAGGCTGAATGGACGGAGGAGCTGATTATGCTGAACCGTGCTGATGGGACACACATTCAGCCAGAGATGCTGATTTCACATCTTTCTGAGATCTACGGGGCTGCACCTGAAATTCTCAGCGTTCTACAGGGGACTCCAAGTTATCCCTGTGTCGTCATACCAGTTTCCTTCTTGGTTCTCTGAAAGCCTCAACCGTCTGTAAGTGAGCAGGTGATCTTAATGCCTTTAGCACAGTGGTTCTCAACCCAGCACACATAAACCAAACAGTCAAGAACACCAAATTCCTGGTACACGTGTGCAGGGAGCTGGGAAGGAGCAGAACTATTGACTGTCTGGGCTAAGAAACACTGGTATAGCAGGAGATGGCTCACTGTACTCTTAGTCACCTCTCCCGTCCTGTAACTGCTCGATGTCTAGACCTGCAGAAACGCACTGAATGTGATGAGACCTGGGCAGCATTTGGTGAAAGATTTAAAGGTAATACAGTGGCAGGCAATGCCAAGGTCATCAGCAGGCTGAGGGCCGGGTCAGGCCGCTCCCATTATCCACAAGCAGGACGTCCTTTTTGCAGGCAGCCCCTCCACCTTTCAGGATGTGTGTCTCATCATCTGCAAAATTCCCAGAGGTTACAGCTTTTTCTGTATTTCTTTGTGTAATTACTAACCCAGCTGGAATGTTTGCTAACACTTTACTTAAAGAAGTCATGTAAAATGCATTATTGCAGGGGTGCCAAACCAGTCGATCACGGAGTAATTCTCAATCGATCGCGAAGTGCGTCGCAAGCATCTGTGCACTTGCGTGCGTGCCCATTTTTCAATGTGCAAGTAATCATGTACTGTAACCATTTAGCACGCAAACATGTCAGAAGCCAAAAGATCAAAAACGTATCATTTTCATTCAAGGTGGAAGAGGATTTTTTTTTTGTTTACTCAAATTCGAAATCGATATGTCATATATGTAATGCGAGCGCGGCTTTACCAAAGAAGGGCATTTCAAAACGAGACACAAAAGCTACGAGACCGAGTTCCCTGCTAAAACAGCCACACGCAGCTGAAAAGTGCCAGAACCGAAAAGTCAGTTAGCAGCACAGCAGTCAATTTTTACCCAGCTGCATCTTCCAGTGCCAGTGGTCCCACTAAGTTGAGAAATACATTTATTTACACTTTTTCAATTTGGAGAATTTCCTGGATTTGTCTGGATTTGCTGTGTGCGTGTTTACTATGTAGAAAGGCAATAGCTAGAGTAATAATGGAGTAAAAGAGTAATAGCTATGGATCCCTATTTGATCTGGTAGATCTTGACACACTGGCCACTTGGAAAGTAGATCTTGAATTAAAAAAGGTTGGGCACCCCTGGATTGTAGATACCTTCATAATGCATTGTGATGTATTCATAAATTATTATAAACATGGTTATAACTACAGTAGAGTCTAGCTTATCTGACCTTCGCTTATCCGGCATTCCGTATTATCCGACATCCCACCACAAAAAAAAAAAAACGCATCAATCGGCAACAAGAACTGCAAGTTGCGAGTATGAGCGTCGTCTATTTTTTGTTGCTCTCGACTCTACCGCAGCTAATTAGTTACCCCGACTGTACAGTTTCTGTTGTTTTGTTGCAAAACATGATTACTAGGTTCGTAATGTGTAAAAGTATAACATAGTTTGACGCCTCCCATTATCCAACATTTTCGCTTATCTGACGTTCTGCCAGCCCGTTTATGTCGGATAAGCGAGACTGCTGTATTTAGAAAAGGCATAACACATTATAGCCATGTTTGTTATGCATTATGAATGCTCAATGAAGCTGTCGTCTATAATGTAATATAGATACCTTTAAAATGCAGTACAAAGCATCCTTAATTCTTATACTGATCATAATATGAAGGTATCTATAATGCATTATACATGAGTGCTTTAAGTGAAGTGTTACCAAATGTTCCTCTATAGCTAGATAATTGATAATATCAGCTAGAATATATCTTATACATTATACCAAACAGGGGTGTTGCTAGACATTTTGGGCCCCTTGAAAGCATATCATATTGGGCCCTCCAGTCCAGTTATTTTCCAATTTTTTTAGGGCCCCTGAGTGAGGAACCCTTGGAATCGTCCTAACTTCCCCCCCTTGCGGCGCCCCTGATACCAAATAGCCATCCATCTTCCAGCTGGGTGTTCTCATCTGGGTCACGGCGGGGCCTGGAGCTGGTACATACAGCACAGGGCGCAAGGCACTCAAAACAAGTTACTCTGCCAAACTTGTGACAGTCACTACAGAGAAATGCATCCTGGGAAACTCATGGAGGTCTCGCCACTGGTAGACAGACCAAAGGTAAATCCGTTTTCAATTACTGAAATTAGTATGTCTAAAATGAGGCCCAAGCAGAAAAGGAATAATGGAATAACTTCTTTTAATTTTGCCTTTTTTTTCAGCAAAGCGCTTTTTGGCACTATGACTGTATATGGTAAAATAAATATCAACGGAGTTTACAAACATTTACTTCTCAAACATGAGTTTTTCCGTCGACCTTTGCCAAGCACTTTTCCATTTAGCACATTATTTATTTCCTGGTTCACGGTGCGTCTCTGAAAGCCGCCCCCATCTCTGCCCTTAAACATCCGGCGCTTGTTCTTTTAACAAGCGTAGCTAATGCCTCTCAGATTCAGTCTGTGTGTGTGGTACTCGGCTTGTGTGATTTGTCAGTATTATTGGTAGTCAGCTGCACACAAAGTAGGATAACAGATAGATTTTTGGTTTGGTTTTCAGTTCACCCCTCTAGCCTGCTTTTCAGACGCTGATTTTAACTCGAAGACTTTTAACATAGGTGGCGTGGTGGTGCAGTGATTAACACTGCTGCCTCACAGCAAAAAGGGCCTGGGTTCGGCCTGTATCCTTTCTGTGTGGAGTTTGCATGTTCTCCCTGTGTCTGTGTGGGTTTTCACCAGGGGCTCCAGTTTCCTCCCACGGTCCAAAACTGTGCAGGATAGGTTGATTGGTGAGTCTAAATTGCCCCTGTAGTTGTGTGAGTGTGTGCGCCCTGCGGTGTGTTGGCGACTGCCCGGGGTTGGTTCCTGCCTATGCCTGTTGTTCGGGGGATAGGCTCTGGTCCCCCCATGAGCCCAGTTGGGATTAAACAGTTTCAGAAAATGGATGGACTTATAACATCATACATAGATCATTTTCCCCACTGACCAATCAGTCAAGACTAAAAAGCAATGTAATGTGGTTCTGCTAACCACAGCAACACCACTGCCTCCCCCACCTTGTCAATAAGTTTTAACACTGGGTTAACAGATTATCTTTAACAGATCTTTTGCCAAACTAGTAAGAAGTAAAAGTCTTTGTCCTGTGCGGAGTTTTGCCTGAGCCTTGATGCTGGGCCACACAGTGAGAGCTACAATGCGGGTTTTTCACGGTTTTCACCTTCGCATCAATGCTGCCCCCCCACTGCCCTGTTCCCACCCCAGCTGGGCCTCTCTCTGTATCACTTTCCCTCTGTCCAGTCCTGCTGGGACTGTTTGCAGCCCTGGATTATGTCTCTTGGTCCCTTTGGTCCTTAGCAGTGATTTATGTCCTGAGCTCTGTCCCATTTCTTAACACAATTAGAAACTAAATGCCATTAAGTAAGTGGATGTAATCAGTGGTGTTCAACATGCCCCCATCCTGACTCTCTGTCACCACGAGCCCAGGGTCACCCTGGGGTCATCAGATAGGGGTTGTTCTGGTGACAGTCCCCCAGGGAAGGGCTGAATACACATGGCTGCAGCGCAGACAGAGAGCAGGGGCCTCGCCAGCACGGCCCGCTACCGAAGCGTGGAGGCCGAGGATGCCTCCGATAGCGAGCCACAGGCCAGCAGGAGAACGTTCATCACGCCATGAATATTGAACACCGCCATGATGTATGCAAATTTAATAGGTTGTTACCGTTGGCGTCATGTATCATAGGCAGGCTGCAGATAATGTACCCCCCATAGATGGATCTCAGCATGGTTTTATGAAAACACTCGATTTTCCTTTACAATAACCCAGAGCCACGAGCTGCCGGGGAGGTGGGGGTGCTCACGTTGGCTCACGGAGAATTATTGAGTCATAAAATCAGGTTTAATAGTCCAGTTTTCTCTCTGATTTTTACCTGAGGACCACCCTGCCAAATTCCTGGCTAAACTGTGACCTTTGACCTGGTCAGCTAACAGCAGCATCCAGCCACGACTGGCTGCATTATGACGCACGTGCGGAGGCAGGAATGGCACAGTGAGTGTTGCGACTATGCACACATGGGGCTGATCGTGGTGTCTATGTGGTACCTATAGACCGAACGTTTACTTCTGTGGTCACTTTAAGCGGTGTACAGTTTACACTGCAAGCGGTACTAACACTCAGATCTCATTGTAACCACATGCTATGTGTGGCTCATCCAGAAACAATCCCAGCATGCATCATGTCCATGCCACAGCTGCTCTCCATCTTACTTTCACACCACAGCAATTGTTAGAGCCCAAGATGGCTGCCAATATTAACCCCAGTAAGTCTATCCCCTGCCGGGCAGGGATTCAAAATACATCTGCCTGCCATTGTTTTCTGAAATCAAAGCAGGTAGTGGTGCTGGGTGTATGATACATGTTCAAGTTTGCTGCAGCCTCTCACATTCTGATCTCTGCCAAACGCAGAGAGGTTACGCAAGTCTGAGCTTGTCCCAGGATGTGTCTGATTGTGTGAATCTGGAAAGTAGGGTCAATGTGTTGCAGTCAAAGCTGACTGGCTGATATTTTGGGGAATTCCAGATTTTGCTAATAATGACAATCCCCCCCCCCATGGGAGCCAAATGACACACATGATGCAGAATGTTTTTCCCTAGTGCTGCTGGCATCCCAAGCCACTTTTGGTGCTTTAACCTTTAGTGTACATAGCACAGTGATGGGGTCTTGAACCAACAGCTGGTGCGGGGAGCTTAGACCCCAAAGATGTGACTCTGAATACCACAAGTCTCTAAAACACTAATCGCTGCTTTGATAGAAGCAGAGTGTGTGTTTCTCCCTGCCTTCCCATAATCCTCCTGGGTCCCACCAACATGCACCACACTGCAATCTCGCCGCGAGCGGCTTGCAGCAGGACAGGCAGGACCCCAGCTGCGGCTTCTCTTGGGGCCCCGGCTTTTATGGCGCCAGCCGCACATGCAGCACACTGTTTTCATTTTACACAGCGTGCTGATAAAACTCTGGGAACGTAGCACTGGCTGGAAGACACTGCAGGGGGGGCTACTGGTCACATGACCCCGACAGCTCAGAGCCATGGTCGGCCCGCTGCCTCGTACTCCATCAGTCTGTAAAAGCTGGTCCGTTTCAGGGTTCCTGCTCACAACTGGGCTGCTTCTCACTGGTGTCCCCGGTGGCAGGGGTGTGTTACTGCGGGGTAGTGAGACTGCCAATATGACCCAGCGTACCACCAGCCCGCATGGGTTCAACACCGAGGTTCAGCTGGTGTCATCGTGATCTGCAAGGACATGTTTGCCCATGCTGTACGACACCCCTATTAATGTTTTCATTGTGTGGCTTTTCTGGTTATCGGCACTGACAGCTTTGGTGTTAGGCTGGCACCGGCATCGAAGCCGTAATGCGATTATGGGATTACCGTGACATCTAATTAATGTACGGTTAAGGAGCGATGATGGGCAAAGACGGCAAGAAGGGGAGCCAACAACATTTTACTTGTCTGTCTTTATTAAAAAATATAAAAGTAAAAAAAGAACAGCAATGAATGGCGGTATACAGACAGAGAGGTACAGTAAACAAGCGGAAGGAGTCGTCGGATATGTGACTGGCGGCTGCCTAACACGAGGTGTCTTCACATTGTCTGGGGAGTGAGGACAGGACTGAGAGGGTCCAGTTACTTCCAGAAAAGTGTACAGGCAGCCAGCTGGCTCTGAACCTGGCACCATGTCCTCCATTCGTATGCACCGGGCTGCGCGTTTAATATCACGTTTAGCACATTTCGTTATCAAACAGACTCACTCTCCTGGCCTGGGCCACACTTTAGAGTTTCTCTGAATCCGGCGAGTCCTGCCTGTCACATGGGGTGTGACGCTGTGACCTCCACAAAGGAATAAGGCACTCTTAGGCACTTCCAGTTACTCTGGTGGACAAATAACAGGCTAAGGATGGGTCTCACTGATGGAGCCACAACGAGCGCTACGGAGGAGACCCGGCCAGAGCTCAGATGGCACACAAAACCGAGATTACAGTCTGATTTCTGAACCAAGGCTCTAGCTTTGCAGGGGCCCTATAGGCAAAGCGTAACTTGGCAGGCACCACTTCCAAGAAAACTGATGATCATTTCACTTCCTCCACAATGCAGGTAAGTCAGGGGCCCGAGGCAGCTGCCTATTCTGCCTATAGCTAGAGCCGGTCCTGGGTGAGAGTCTGTTCACCAACAAACAACCAAAAAATGCAACATGGAATTCCTTCAGTGGGTCAGTGTGGACGGCATGTTCACCACTCGCTGGTTGTGGTGTCTTTACTTTCACATTGCATGTGGTGGGAGTGGGG
>JAODLD010000069.1:12304199-12323152 GCA_026781065.1 Mormyrops boulengeri
ACAAAAAAACACCCAAAAACTGCAACTTGGATTTCCTTCCGTGGGTCTGTGTGGACGGCTTGTTCACCACTCGCTGGTTGTGGTTTCTTTCCTTTCACTTTGCTTGTGGTGGGCGTGGGGGGGGGTGTGGGGGTTATTGGGTGGGTGTGGAGGGACAGTGGGGGTGACATGAGGATTGCTGGCTCTGCTGCTAATGTGGCCACAGTGGGGCGCTGTTTGTCAACTGGCCAAGAATCCAGTTCCACTGAATGATACTTCAGTGTTAAGATAAGCTGACATCGATACAACAGATATTCATTTATAAGGTTTATGAGACATACAAAAATAAAAATTCAGGCCTATCTGTTACATAAAGGTATGTAGGCCCATAAAGTCTGTATGTGTTCCCAGCACACACCTTGGATACGCTGATATGCAGAGGTGCGCTGTAGGACAGTTGTATATAAGGGAGATACTCGTCTGCGTGCACATTTACAAGCAGTATCTCTAATGCGCTGCACACCAAATGCTTAGGGATGGTGGGCTTCTATTGCCTAGGATACCAACGGGGTGGCAGCTGCATGGTTATGGCCCCACCTTCCTGGGCGTGCACACGGCTCGCTGCTGCAGGCTTCAGAGCATGGCGTGGGAGGGGAAGTGGCCGGAGCATGGGCAGGGCGTGGGAGGAGCAGAGCGCTTCAGTGACCTTTCACCCTCCGTCGGGATGGGAAGTGGGGCTGGGGGGGCAGGGCTCTGCAGGCAGGGCAGGGGTGGCATCCATCTGGCATCTTTTTTGGAACAGGAGTTCATGTTCAGGGCCTTAGAGACGCACCTCAGACGCGTGTCTCGCCACATGGCGCTGATGGGCCGCGGGGGAGTTGGCGGCGGCGGCCCAGTGCTGGCGGGTAAGTGCTGGATTAGGACCGGGACCGTGAGCGTTAGGAGTCTGTGTGGTCGGCTGGGGGAGGGGGGTGATTGGGGCCACCTTTATTTCTGCCAGCCTGCTAATTGGCTTGTTGCTCCTTCTTGGCGTTTTTAACTCTGCAAAACAAGAGAGAGAGAGAGACAGAGAGAGGGAGAGAGGGATAGGTTAACATGGAGAGCTGGTGCTGAGCTGAGCCATCAAACCAACACCGTCGCCCTGGCAGTTGAAAACTGTCTGGTAAGCAGCCAGCTTCGGTCTCTAAGCTGGATTCTGTGCCACTTGTAAGAAGCCATTTAAAAACAAACCGGCTGAATATAGTTGGAAGTTTGGGTAGGGGACCACAGAAGGGGGAGGACAGGAAGACAGAAGTGGAGAAGCTGCTTCCTCTGCGAGCCTGTGCTGCTCAGGACCAGCCTCACGGACAGAGAGCTGCCCTTCACGCAGCCCCGGCTGTCTGCTGCTGCACTTTCTGCATGGTCAAAGGATGCTGGGAAATATGCCTTTCAGGAGGCCCAGTGAGATTGTCGAGGTGTATGGCGCTCAGATGTTTGTCAGTTTGGAGGAGAAGTTAGTATTAAGAAAACAAAGGCAGGTAAACGGAGTGAAGGGATTTAGGGTTTCAGTTTGGGTTGGGAGGGGTGAGGTCGGGCTGGGACATGACGAGGTCAATGACAGTGGTAGGAAACAGGAGAAGCGAAATACCACGGTGACCTGTTTTAATGCCATACATGGGGCTGCATGAGCGAGCCTCAGTAACACACGCGCACGCACACACACACACGCCTCTGAGCATTCTCGGAAGGTGAGAGCTGGCATTGAAACAGGCTCGTATTTCATCTCCCATTTCCCACGGTTACCCGCTGCTTCTCTTACTTGTCGAAAGGGTTTCGCCTTACTTGTTAAGGGCATTCTTCAGGTACTGCTGCAGCCACTTAGTCTCCGTGCTGATGCACACCTCCTTGTTGGACTTCAACTTGGCGCTGTGGAGGGAGGGGTAAGGGAAATGGAGGCGTCAGCAGGGCGTTTCACCCAAGCCTGGGGGCGATACTGACTTGGCTAGAGGGCAACGGAAATTAGAGGGGGCACAGAATTGTGGCAAACAGGTGTAGCAAACTACAAGACAGAGACCCTGTGATTCTGTTCAGGTAGAATTAATTCTTTAATTCGCCTTAACAAAGGCAAGCGGCGACGCACACAGGCGAAATAACTGCATTACATAGGGAGAGAACAGCACCTCATAAGCTCAATGAAAGTAAATATTTAACGTCGCGTAGGCATCGCCCAATACTGCAGTTCTATCGAGGGGACGATGCCTAGGTGTCTGGAAGACTTCAAGACAACCAGATTAACAAATAACATTAAACATTAGCATGATCTCCCAGCATGCCTTGTGGCCGCCAAACTTTAAGTAGTTTAGCGTTTATGTTCATGTGCTGAAGTTATGTAATTCTATGAATGTTGGGGAATGTCAGTCATAAAGCTGTCATCCCTTCTATCAAGCTGCGTTGTGGGGTGGTGCCTGCACAACACCGTGAGAACTTATCGCCGTTAGGTTGATGTGGGGAACCATTATCCCCCTACTGAGTCGGTGTTCAGATTTGCATACATGATGTAGCGTGCCCACCTGCTACAATATGGATGTGATTCATAACTAGAGGATTTAAACATTTTTTTTTTGCATTGTGTGGAATGCAAAACTGAGGGGGCAGTGTGCCAGGCTGTGTTTTACATCGGACGCCATGACCACCCCTCAGGAAACCAAATCTGCACAGTCTGTCCCCAGCAATCAGGTACCTGAACTGCATCTCTCCGTC
Organism: Mormyrops boulengeri; assembly: GCA_026781065.1. Classification (NCBI taxonomy): domain Eukaryota; kingdom Metazoa; phylum Chordata; class Actinopteri; order Osteoglossiformes; family Mormyridae; genus Mormyrops; species Mormyrops boulengeri. The sequence continues at coordinate 12,306,918 of JAODLD010000069.1, forward strand.
TCTGCTATAATGTCTCTGCCTTAAAAAAATCACGTCCATATTATGGGTAATGCTTCATATTAACTGCACCTTCATAATGCCTTTGTAGAACATTCATAAGCAGCATGCAAGTGTACCTTAACATCCTAATATACCTTAACACCATCCATCCATTTTCTGAAACCTCCTTTCCTGTTCAGGGGCGCAGGGGGTCCGGAGCCTATCCCAGGGGCTATGGGCGCAAGGCAGGGAACAACCCAGGATGGGGTGCCAACCCATCACAGGGCACACTCACACACCATTCACCCACCCATACACACACTTTGGTAACTCTGATTAGCCTCAGCTTGTTTTTTTTTTGGGGGGGGGGGACCAGTGTACCCGAAGAAAACCCCACAACGACACGGGAAGAACATGCAAACTCCACACACATGGAACCCTGGCGGAGTCTCGGACCCAGGTCCCAGGTGACAGTGCTAACCACTGCACAACCGTGCCACCCCTTATATGATAGTAACAAACATTATAATTGTATAACTGTATAAGGGTTTTTTATTAATGTATATTTAAAATGTTAAGGCATGTTAGGATGCTGAGGTATACTTACATGCTGCTTATGAATGTTCTATGAATGCATTATAAAGCCATTATGAAGGTGCAGTTAATGTAAAGCATTACCATACGTCTCAGTATCTATACTATATTTATTACTTATTTTCATTAGCACTACAACCAGTGAGAACGATATGTGACCTTAGTGTATCTCTCCACACACCATATATCTGAGGCTGACATTAAAGCTAACAGTTTGGCTTTGAGGCGCATGTACAGTGAGGCCCCTATATGTAGGCCGCAGCCACTCAAACTGCCTTTGTTTTATCCTGAAAGACGCCGTCTTCTCCTCTCTGATAATAATCAATGAGAAACTCATGGCAGCCCGTCGCGATGCCACGCATGTGGTCCTCATCACAGACGGCAGACGCCCACGGGGGCACCATCCCCAGGTCACGCGTGGAAGTAATTCCCCAGCACATATCTGTTGTGTGCCGTGAGCGCCACTTCCCCTGCGATATTCTCGCTCTCCCACCTAGATTTCACTGTGGTTTGACGCCGCCTGCGCTCACTCGTGCGAGGCGACCCGCGTGACCGTTGTCAGAGGCTGCCGACTGGGCCTCGTTAGCAGGCCCCTGTGACGAGCCTTCAAAGGGCCATGGAGACCACACGATCCGTAATCCTATTTCTGCCCAGACACAAGCGGCTTCAAATCCACTCTGATCTTCGGCTGTTCCCTATTTAAATTGGGCCAAGGACACTCGCACGAACAAAAACACGGCAATATTCTGATTATAGCTTTCTGTTCCGGATGAACCCTATAGTATTTACCAAGGGCAAAGTGTAGCTAGAATTTCGGCTCTAGGACACATTACTTGAACTTGCGCTACTTCCCTGAAGGTCGTTACTGATTATATCTTTCATCCTAGACATCTGAACACACGAATCCCATAAGAAGTTTGCACAGAACCCCACACACATCAAACGGTTACCGACCGCTAACCCTTTAACCAACCTCGCTGAAGAACAGAGGGGAACTGAGAAGTTCCTGTCCTTAGAGATCTTTGTGTTAGATCAAACTCAGACACCGGTCTTTATTTTGATCCAGTCATTTGTAACACGACCCGGGAGACACTTAGCAGTAACTGGGGGAGTTTTCCTCTCTAAGATTCTCCCGTGTATGAATCAGGGGCTTGGTGCCGGAGGACAGGAGGGCGTCTTTACTTAACAGCTCACTGTTAAGGGCAGCAGTCACCATAAGAATGGTGTCATTGGGCAATGTTATACACAGTGCATAGGACAGCGGGCCAGCTCAAGGGAGGACTGTCCCCAGGCATTAACTTCCTGTTGGCATTTATGTTTTCCACAAGCCTCAGATGTGGGCGGGGGAGGGGTAAGATATTGAATGCAGGGCCCTCCATCTTTCTATGTTAATGACACTGCGCTGAGCAGCTGCTTTGAATGTGCTGTACTCACATGACTTGGAAGGGGCAGTTCGGGGTCTGCAGGAACCTGAGCTCGCGGATGCTCCGCATGGGCACGTTGCTGACGGACGAGCGGCACCAACAGCGCTCCCACAGGCTGATGGGTTTGGCTGTGGACAGAGGCCGGCAAGTGGGGTGAGCACAGACAGCACTGACACTACAGACACTGCAGAAGTCACACTGCAGAGAGGAGGACAGAGAGAGGAGTGAGACCCCCAGGCCAGACACTACAAACACCAACACTGCAGAACGGAGGGGAAAAAGTGGAGTGAGACCCCCAGGCCAGACACTACACCTCTGGACACCACAAAAGTAAATAGTCAAAATTAGACTAATATAAAGATAATACGAATAAAATATGCATTCAAAGTTCACGATTTGCAGCTGAACATATGCTTTCCTGTCTGATTTAACTTTGAACAGCCAATTCAGATGAATCTAGATAATAAACATTTAATTAAAATGGCTAAAGTGTCATAAATTAGTCACCATTTCCTTATCGTTTCTGGATGATTCGGTAAATAAAAACAGGATACCGGAAATTGCATTTTCGGAGGTGTTGTGACTAAAAATAAGACAATGTAAATTACCTAAATGAGTTCATCACACAAAACAAATGCGATAACATTCACGCGGCTTATCGTCCTGAGAAAGCCTAATCTCTGTAATCATCTCATTACTATCAAACGACCCTTTGCTTTGGGTCATTTACAAAAACAGTTGATTTAAACGCGTCGTCTTTCAGTAGGTGCCAATTTTAAAGAAGCCTTAAAAGAAGTCGGTTTGTACGCTCTATACTTGGTTTAAAAATATGTTTATTTATGTTAAATTGAGACCAGAGCTGGTAAGACTGTTAGGGACGACGTTCCTTCGGCAGACATGTCCTGCAGGAGAGACTGAGAACCAGCCCGATGTCGCCGGATCATCGGCATCCCAGCCGCAACCCCCCAAATGTTGATGGTAACTCACATATTATCATGTGAAAGCCAGAGCCATAAAACCCATACCGAAGCGATTGAAGTGAGTACCTGCTGCTCTCCCTGCAACTAACCCAATTTGGGAGTAATTAAATAAAAACAAAGGAGATAAGAAGTGCACACATTAATCAGCAAGGTAACAGAATACTTTTACCAAGTCGAAATGCTGTCCAAACGCCATACCCTTTGACTGCAGGTTCAACACCACTACGCAGATATAATTTATTCCGCTCGTCCTAGTCCGAAATGTTTTCTTTGTCACTGCATTAGTTAGAACAATATATAGTTTAACATTTCGCCAAAAACACAACCTTAGTAAGTTTCTTAAAGCAAGAGCGTTGCAGAATATACTGTATTAAATCCCGCATTTATACATATGCAATATTATATTTATTGATCTTAATTTTAAAAGTGCATTTAAATTTACACGTGAATAACTGAACATATCCAGTCCAGAGACCCTCAGCAATACAGCGCTACACCATTCGGGCGAAGCTTATTAGATAGGCATAGTGACAGGTAAATTGGAGTTAGGGGATCAGGCGCAAATGCATGCTGTGCCGAGTGACGCACACTGGGCGCCTAGGGCAGGCTGCGTGAGGTCTGCTCCAAACTCACCGTGTGATACAAGCGTGCACGCCGCCACTAGCAGAAGGGTGGTCAGCAGGGGCACTCTGGGGTCCATAGCGGGCGGCGTCTGAGATCTTGTGCTGCTTAGATTCCTAGCAAAGTCTGTCTTGGGCAGTCTCGTCGCGGTGATAAATTCACTCCCTTCTGCAACTCCCACTTTGTAGGGCAGGAGACAAGCGGGGGGCGTGTCCTCTCCTTGATTTATCGCCTTCTGAACGGCAAGTTTCCTCTGTGAAAACGTCTGGCTTTACGCCAGGTAGCGGTTCAATGCCCCCTTACTCAATTCTTACTGTACTCTCACTGGTGCAACAATCTTGACGTCTTCACGGGCACGGCGGCATTTACAGACACATCCATTCTCCTTTGATTTTTTTCTTGTTATACACATATATGATTGTCTGCACATTGGTTACCCGGCCGTAACAATACGGGCATCGTCTACGCAGCTCATGAAATGAATATTCCGCACACATAATGCTAAATGCTTGTACGTACATGATAGTGTTTAGTTATCTCACTATACACAACATTCCAGTGATTAAATTTTTTAAAATGCATTGTGGTAGTGATTTTGCGCAAAACAGCAAACAGCATTTATATTCCATAACTGGTTTGTCATTTGGCCAAAAGAACTGCGTGCAGCACTTATTGAATCCCAGAAGAATTACATTCACCTTCAGGTAACATTTTCCATTTATTTTTCCAGTTTAATTTGGCAAATAACCTAATGGCACTGAATTATTTGGACATATAAGAGGATGCAGATGTGAGTCCGGTTCCTGAGGACTGGCTTGAGTTGCACTGACACAACTCTGTGTCCTGAGCCAGACTTTGTCTTTCACAAACCTCCATGTTTCCTTGCTTATCCTCTTTTTTTTATCAACACATCTCAGGGGAAAAAAGGCTTGCTCAGGTTAGCATCCTGCCCCCCCTCCCACCCCGCCTACCCTTAGAAAAAGATGTGTAGTAACAGGCCTCTGTAGATGCAGATGGAATTTACAGACGGGTGTGTGTGTGTGTGTGGGGGGGTCAGCGGGAGAATTCACACTCACACTGAAAGTCTCCAGATACGTTTTCCAGTGGTCAATAAAAGTAAAGCAGTTTCTGGTTCGCTTCATTTGACCTGACGAGACCGTGAGGATGTGTTTCTAGAACCCGTGGAGGATGGGCTGGCGAGATAAGGTTTCATGCAAGCCCCCCTCCCTCGCCATAATTTGCCGCCCCCACGGAAAGCAGACTGGTGGGTCCAGTAAGTGTGTGTAAGTCACTGTACACCATCACATCGCACACACCATGACAAAAATAACATTTGGAAAAAATAACATGTTTCTTCTAATGAACTGTTTTCCTTGACATTTTTTTCAGTAATGGCATAGGAACTTGTATTTATTATTTTTTGCAGTGTAAGGTATACACGTTCTAAAGTTTCCTGCGCTCCACAGAGAAGTATCAATCCTCCTAGCACCTCATGGTATCGGAGGCTCACGGTAAACAGCACGTCAGCGGCGCAGCCAAAATGCGACAGCAGAACACAGAGCCTGGCGGTCTATTGAATAAATCAGAAAAACCGGGAAACGGTCCCAATGCTGTCACTGTAATAATGTGTAATTCGTAATGTCTGCACAGCAGGCAATTTGTCAAGCACTTCGGGTTTTTATGAGAATCGAAATGGTTTCGCTGGGGTTTTTGGAAATGCAGTGCTTGCAGCACCCGTGCAGTAACATCTATTGCGGTGCTGTCAGCTTTCAGGTGAAGCAGTCATACTTTTATCAGCCAGAAATATTTCCTTTTAAGCTTTTATTACCTAAGGGATCCACTGTTGTTTCTTGGGATGAGTAAATGTCTACCAGCTATGTGAGATAAAGGACTTAATCACAGCTTAATCTTAGATCTCAGATGTCAGGACAGGCAGGCATGCTATGCTCCTGCTTAAGGCTGTAGGCCTGAGCTCTGTAAACAGACAATCCGGCAAGGAACCGTGCGCCGCTATCTCTTAGCACCATTTCAGCTCTACTTGGCTCTTTTAAGATAAGTAGCAGTAAGCCCCCCATGGATTGGCTACTCCGCCCCCCATCCCCCCACCACCGCCACCAGCGGTTGGCCCCCTGACAACGCAGGGCCAATAACCCCTCAATCAGAGGTTAAGGACCTATGCATTCAGGGGTCCCTCGCCTTTGATCCAGGGCCACTTTAACTTGCTCGCGTTTTCTAAGTTTAGTTTAGCTCTGAAGACTATGGTCTCATTTCCGCTGGGCTGCTCTCCAGCTCGTTACCATCTCTGTTTATTTTAAAAGATATATTTGCATTTGATTGCTCAGTAAGTTAGAGGTTGTGGGCTTGGGTAAGTCATGTTCGTCCCCCAGAGACTGGGAAAGCAATCAATAATCGTTTAGGGACCGTCAGAAAAGTGGTGTGTTTTGTGCCCTGACACAGGGCATAAATCAGAGGGGAGGGCTTGGTGACAGAAGGAGGATTGTAAATGGGCTTGTGAAAGTCAGCTTTTCACTGCTCGATATCCTTTAATTTGAACCCTGGCTGCTTGCTATCCAAGTTCATGGGGAGCATCGTCCATCTGATGTCTATGCAGAACTTCCTCTCATGTCTGTCTTCAAGTACTGTACACATACACGCACAGTCACACACACAATCACACACACACACATGTTGGCCCAACAAATCTAATTGCATTCACAGATTTATTGCATTGTTTATTGCATTCACAGATCTTTGTGGGGACATGAAATATGGTCCACACAACATCAAAACAACTTATCACATTGAAGGGAACCTTTGGTCCCCACAATGTAATATAAACCTAATCCACACACACACAGACACACACAAAGACATGCACACACATACCTACCATCCCATGGCAGCACCAGTCATACAGAGCAGGATCTCATGAGACAATCACACTGTAATAAAATTCTGGATTTCATATTGATGCAGATTCTTTAAACAATGATTTCGGATGTCTGATTAGTAGCATCCCTCTGGGCGGCCTCCTGAGCCATCTGAGAACCACGACCCCCTGGTAATAAAAGAAAAGCAGTTTAATTGGTGGAAAAAAAACATGCAGATGCCCTGCACAGATGCATTAGAGAGTTTGGCATATAACCAGATATGTAACGGGGGGCTGTTTTCTATAGGACAGGAAGGGCAGCCCTTTAACGCAGCATGTGTGGACTGCCAACGGTGTTTGCCGTGCCCCTGAGAATGTCCGGACCCTGACACGGAAATGAGAGGGGCCACACACCAGCAGGGCTGAATGCAGCCCAGCAGCAGCACGCTGAGCTTGGTGGTGGGGGTCCACCAGGGTTCGACTGCTTCCATCTTGAGTAAAAGAGCCAGCGGACTGTGACAGCCAAGGGCCCCCTATATGCCCCTCTTTTCTCCTAGACACCGGATGTCTGTGGCAGCTAGACATTCCAAACTTATAGGCGTGGACTTCAGCATGTCTTCAGAGGACCACTGAAGGTGCTGGAAGTAGGTCCTGGTCTAAGATGCACGAGGAGAAACCTTGTTTTCATGATGTGAAGATCACATGGACATGGAGGCCTGACCACCAGCTAGACAGCTGTCTGCTTCACTGTATTCCTGAGCTCCTGGAAACGGGGCCACATTGGTCAGCTGAGACGTGGTTCCTCTGGTTCTTAGCAGGCTAAGCTGTGCTGTCTCACCTGCAGGTTCTACAGAAAGCCGTCCAAATTATTTGCTGGGGCCAGGCTCTACCCGAACAACACAGTTGTTTGGGTAGAGTTTGTTTCTTTAAGCAGCTCTAAGCAGCCTAACTGGATGGGAGTGCCACATCCTCAGCCTCTTTTCTTTAAGACAACCGGTGGGTGACTCCACCACTCCACAAAGAGGCTTTTTCTTCCTCTCTTCCACTCTCCTGTTTTCCCACAGTTATCGGCCTCTGATCGGTGACAATCCCACAATTCCACCACCTTACCTGCCATAACAAAAATAATCAAACTAATCGCGATCTGAGAGTGACGCTGGCGGGGGGGAGGGGTGCGATATCTCTCAGAACCACGTTCGCTTTCAGATTCACCGTCTTGTGCCTCCAATGAATGTCCAAGACCGTGAAAAGCTAAATTCGTCCTCTATAGATAACGAGCAGGAGATAACGTGAGGGAGTCTGACATGTAAAAGTGCACTTCTTTTGAAATCAACACCTGTAAATCCATCCTGCTATTCTTCAGAAAGAAACAGCTGAAGGTGTTGTTTGAATGAAGACCCCCCCTATCTACCGAGGCAGATAAAAACCAATCATTCCAGCTATGTTCAAACAAAGGCCACACAGCAGACACATGCAGGGCCCTTAGAGGCTGATTGGCTTACAGATGTGACGCCTTCACTCAATCCCCACAACCGTGATTGAGTCTTGATCCCCTTTTAATTCTCTTCTGTTCCCCAGCCGTTTATTAAGGATGACGGGGCTTCTAAGTTCTGCATTTTTTTTCTCGTTGCCAAGTTTTGTTCTGACAAGTTTATGGCCAAAGTAAAATGCTATCATGTCAAGTATAACAAAACACGATGTTCTATGTGGGCTAAGACTGGCTTGGCATTACTTTCCCGCATTACCCAATAACTCCAGAGTTTCTGTGAAAGGCGCTCAGTCCGGGGGTGGGGGAGGGGGGTGCTGAAGGTACGTCTCACAATAAAGCCACCACACAGGCTGACACAGGCCTCCGACAGAGCTCACAGCGTGCGTTTATGTAACCCATTTTCATTTCACAAAGTGGCGTCCAACAGCCTGACGTGTTGTGGTGTTCCACACCTGCTAGTCTAAAGTCGAAAGGGAATGAGGCAAAAAGAGGTGCGCAGAGCAGTTGGAGACATAGCAGTTAAAGCGAGCACAAGTCTGAGAACGCTGCCTGCCGCAGTATGTGAAACCTCTGCTTCCATGGGAGTGAATGAAATCACTGCCAGTCGTACGTCCAACGAGGTGAAAGGTTGTGAGTCATGTTCAGTTTGTTTGGATTAAAAGGTTTGTTAAAGAAGTAGAAGAATACGAGAATTTTTTTTGGAGAATCATGGGAGTGTGCCATCAAAGGGGGGGGGGGGCAGACCTGAAAACCTTCTCCAGATGTGTGCAGATGATGGATCCCTGTAACATGATAGCATCTCTGCAGTCTGACCTATTGGAAACATGGACCACAGCAGCAAGCCCCCAGGCCCACGTCCACTAAGGCTAACAAAGTCACAAAGACCCACTCTTCAGTCTGAGCAGGTGCATTATGGGAGTTCTGGCTTCTTTCTGAGTAAATGCCGATAGTAGGCCTTGCCATTATCCACAGGATCTAGCCACTCTGTGTCTTTCCATGAGGCATTCAGATTCGTCATCACTAACCCAAATCCCAGAACATCATAGGAGTCTGAGACCATCTCAGACATGTCTGTGTGACCCAGGATTTTCGGAATGAGAAAATCCCAGCTTGATTTTATTTTATTAAATAGTGCTGAGATTGCAGGAAATGCTTAAGTAGGCTGCACTGTAGGAGGCTGGTCAGCCACGACCAGCCTGGAAATCTCACACACACAGAAACACAAGCATAAGAGGGTCCGGTTGAACCCAGGACAGTGCTCCAAATTGCCATTTCCTGTTTGCTGTGATCACCAGGGGTTCCAGGGCCCGAGGGATGAGCGCAGTTTGTTTGTGTGGGTGTAGGACAGGCATCTGGTGACAACACAAGTCATCGCCATGGTGTTCAGGGTCAGAGGTCAGAGTGTGAGGTGGCGGTGGGGGACTGCAGACCCGGGGAGGGCTTACGCGCCAAATCCGCAAGAATGCAGAAATGCCACTGGAGTTTGCAGGGAGACTTGCAGCATGGCATCACTCTCGCCCAACAGGAGGACAGGTTCCTGGCTCAGGACCATCACGTAGTACGGAGCCGTGTGGGGCATGAAGACATGAAGGGTAGATCCATGCAAAGCCCAGCTGTGTGCCTCCTGCAGACGTACACCCCCCTGGAGTGTTTGCAGAGGGGGGTACCAGAGGGGGGTGGCAGGGAGAGAGGGCCTGGAGCAGCGCTGACAGGGGGAGGATGGGAAGGTGCGACGGAGCAAGGCGAGACGGAGCGTGAGCGGCGTGTCAAACAAGCAGCCCGTCGCACAAGGGCCATTTAGACGGCTGTCTCAATGCCTGCCCCATGCACAATGAGCCGACAGAGGCTGAAATGTCTTTCGGAGGGATTTTCCAGTCTGAGAAAAAAAAGATGTGTAAACAGCGTTTCCATTAACGCGCAGCTGCTTAGCATAACCTCAGAGAATAATGCCGTCATTCCAGCCCCGTCAAAGAGCCTTTTAAATACATCTCAGACTCAAAGGTCACGCGTTCAATTTAGGTGTTTATTTCAACAAGAGTAAACAGGGGGAGTGAATGAGGTCCAGCCCCCCCACATTCAGACAGTCACACCGGCCTCAGAAAGGTGAGGGTGTTATGTTAGTGAAGCGGGTACCCTGGAAGCATTTCAGAGCGTACATGAACGACCCCGGAGGTCAAAACACCACCAGTCCCAGCTCACGAGCCGCCTCGTGTGTAATGGTGTGTGACTTCCTGGCTCATCTGTCGGCTCTGGCAACATCTGAGAACTTCCATGCCCTGTGGCACACCTGTAGGACAGTCCTGCTGGTTCCCCGGGCCCCAGATCTGTGCAACTGCAGCGTGACTCAGACAAGGGGTGTCTGAAAACCGATCATAAGGACAGGACTGTGAGGACAGGAAGGTCTGGTCTGCCAGGTCTGGGCTAATGGGTCATGTGACTTACAGTTCTCTGACTCCTGCACCACGCCTTCAGGATGGAACGTGGCCATTGGCTGGTCCGTCCTGTTCATCCCTGTTCCATGCTGATCCCAAGAGCCCGGCTTCCTGCTGACTCTTCCCAGGGCAGCGTGACATAAGCCAGGAAGTCACGCTCTGTTCCCCATTACCCCTCTGTTTTGATACTCATGGCTTCGGAGCAGCATGGGGTATGGGGGGGTGGGTCATTAGCCCCCCCGCAAGATGCAAAGAGTCAGTGGTAATATGCTCAAGTTATACTAAACAGGCTCCTTAGATTGCATTGAAATGTGTGTAATTCACTGCAATTGCAAATACATTACAGAATGAGGGATACAGGAGAAGAGGCGGGGCAGGGGCATCTTCCACCATTATGACTGTGGCCTCCTTGGGGCCAGGCTGCCATCAGAGATCCTCGGGTAGGTGGGAGATGTAATGATGTAATTCTGCCCCAATCTAACCACTTTCTGAGTGCACTAAAGGCTTTTATCTGCCCACCTCCTGCCCTTTTGGACCGACAAATGGACCCCCCAGAATGGAATGGCTTGTCTGTCCTGGGACAGTGGGGCGAGTGGGGGGCAGCACCCAGCTCCTCGACCGGCCGGAGGAATGCGTGTGTTCCTGTGTCCCCCCCCAGCCATAAAATCGGCAGCAGACCCCTATGCCCTCGCGCTGATGGAGAGGGCATATCTCAGCGGGAGGCACGCGGGAGGCACGTACTGCCCCCTGCAGGTGCTCTCTGATCTCCTGCCGGCCCCTCAGACCCCTGACCCTTGTGCCAGTGTCAGAGGCTCCCCAGGAGTCACCCGGGCTGACTGCAGGCCCAGCAGGGAAAGACAAGCTGTGGCGGTGGGTTGGGTGAAAGCGGTTCTGTAAAGAGGAGGGTGGGACATCAACGATGCCTCCACTGGACCTGGGAGCCTGTACCAACCCGAGCTCTCTGCCGTTCCGAGTCTGCCTCACCACATCTGTCCGTGGTCCGTGTTGAATGAGGACTTGAGGCATGGAAACATGAAAACAATTTTTATGTATTTTTATAGAATTTCAATATAATTCTATCATTAAAGTGAAACTAATTTAACTCAGAATCTAATTTAATGCAGCTTTTATGGATCTGTAAGGATCTTTATGGATCTATGTCTCTGTTATTGTGTTCGGAAGGTTGCTGGCTCAAATCCCCTGATTGGCTGAGGAATTTCCCCACTGGGCCATTGAGCAAGGCCCTTAACCCCAGTTGCTCCAGGGACACTGTCTGACCCGCTCCCCGATCCTCACTTGTAAGTCCCTTTGGAAAAATGCATCTGGTAAATTATGTAATGTATGTCGTTTATTATAGCACATTGTGTTTCTAATCATGCTGCTGGCTTAAGCACTGTTTTCTTTAATATTGGAAAACACGCGTCTCTCTCCCTAGCCCCTGCTTAAGAAGTGAAGCGTGAAACTCATCATCTTAGGGAACAAACCCATATTGGAGCCACACCAAAAGCAGTGTGGTTTCTGTGGTGTGTGGAAACCAGAGTGATTGGGGACACCGCCCCCAACCCCCAGAGCCTCTGGGGATTTCTGGCCTGTTTATTTGTTATAACGATGTTGTTACGCTCCTCGGATTAAAGGCCGGATGTTCATCGGTCCCCCTTCCCCTGGTCTTTAGATCAGTGGAATCCTTGTTTGTCTTGCAGGGGGACCACAGTCTATAGGATCACGGTCAGACTGCGAAGGCAGAACCTGGGCCTCACTTGGTGAATCAGTAATGAGTGTAATGGTTAATTAGCATTTCAGAAAGGGGCTAGCCGTACCGGGCCCCTGTGGGGCAGTCTGCTGTGGGGCAGTCTGCTGTGGGGCAGGGGCACTTTGTGAGAGTTTCGCTTCGCTGTTTTGCTGGGATTTTTTTCTGGAGGGAGCATGTGAAAAGACAGAGATCCGCCCATCCTGAATGAGTCCATGGTTCTGAGAGAGGGTGTCTCTGGACCCGGCATCTGTGGAATTCTGGGAGCCAGGTCTTTTAGGCTCGATGGACAAATTCCCATCGCAATCCTTCCATGATTCTCTTACCTCTGCCTTGTTCCAGACACAGAGATGCCTCCATGTTACGTATTCTGCCAAAGTGAACCAACGCACCAACAGGAGGCGCAGAAACGAAACAGGATGCATTTGGAAGTAGGTTCTGTGCCGCTGGGCATTAGCTGAATCCTGCGGTGTAGATTGCTAAAAAATATGTGTAACTAGTTTGTCAAGCATCAAGCCGCATGCTGACGGTAATGGGGAAACATACTCTCTCATACTCTCTCACTCTTTAATTTTACGCTGCACTCCAGCTGGCCAGATGCCAGCCATGTGGTATGCATTACATATTCAGGAGTTGGGGTATACAGTAAAATGGGGACACCCCGCCCCTCCAAAAAATCCCTTTCCAATAATACCTGCCATTAAACTTTAACTGCCCACTGACATGTAACACAAGCAGCTAGCTGTGATGGAGAGCCTTTCATATTGTAGAGGCGTAGCCAGAAAACCCACATGAAGAACATGTGCTGAGCAGGGTCAGTACCATCTGGGGGTCTGGGAGACAAGGCACGGAGCACCGAGGCGTCTTCAGCAGTGCCTGAGAAATAAGGAGAGCTTTAACACCTTGACAACAACGGACAGCCACAAGGTTGCAGGGGACAGCTGGGTGATTCCCAGTCCACACTGGTGCACACAGTGCCCCCCTCCTTTGTGTTAGCCATCAGTCTGTCATGCCCTCCCCCTAGACCTATTGCTGCATTCCATTTGAACTCGTAACTTGGAAATTCCGAGTTCCTAGTCGGAAATTTCAACTGGAACGCCCCCTGAAGTCGGAGTCCCGACTGATAAAGTCGGAGGAATCGACACAACCTCGACCTCAGAATTCAAGATGGCTGCGCCCTTTATCAACAGAAGTTAAATCTGTAGTTTTATACTGTACTTACGTCTTATTTGTTGCTCATTAAATCAGTCCTACACACAGTACTGTCCAACCACTATCTTTGGACTTCTTGATATAGTGTTTTTATGCACAAAATGCCATGCAATGTGTTGTTATCTAGTGATATTGCTAATAGCTAACCAGGCTAGAACTGGGGCCCCGTTTCATTAAACAGGATTTCTTGCTAAAGCGAACAGCTTGTTGGATTTAAGGTAGTCTGGGTTGAATGAAGATAAAGGCTATTTAAACTGGGCTAAATTAATCCAATAAGTTATCTGGCTAAGCAAGAAATCTTACTGCTTGAAATGGGTCTCTGGTATTGCTAAATGGCTTTCCGATTTGCTGTACCAAAACGCTGTTAACTTGTGTGTGACGTCATTCCCAGTCCCAAGTTCCAACCTCCGAAGTAAATGGAATGCCCTGGGTCTCATCCTGTCCACCAGTGCAGCGATCAGGGTTATCAGAACAAACCGATGCCACTTCCCAGCTAACAGGGAACATTCCCAGAATGTTAGCCGATGTTATACGAAGGTTCTCTCAACATTGGCAGAGAACATTCTTATTGTAACATTACTGGAACGTTATTTCCGTGTTTTACATTTTAACATACGTTCTGTTAATATCAGCATGATAACATAATTTCCTGAATACCCTTTTAACGCAATTAACATAGAAAATTATTGTTTGATAATAAAATGTTAATTTATAAAAGTTTTATATTGCAAACACACTGTCCAGCTTAGGACCCGTCTTTGATGTATAAAGCGACAGTGTTATCCTCTTCTCTGTCATGCATTTCATTAATTTTTATATTATTCGTCTTAATTGTAATAGTGGGATAACATTCTGGAAACATCAGGAACACGGGACACTTGGAACGTTTCCATACCTTAATCATAACTTTCGGTAAATGTTCCTAGAATGAAAAATTGTTAGCAGGTTCCTGTCTGAAGCCGGCCTGGGTGTGTCCTGTGAAGGGGGCCAGCTTTAAACCGGCAACACCATCATTCGACAACCCACGGCAAAGCCGCAAAAGCTAAAGCACACGTAGAAACGTTGTTAAAATGCTTTAAGGTGCTTTAATCTGAAACCAAAGCAACAAAGTTACTTGCAAACCAGTTTGAAACCACATAGTCTTTGTGGATATAATAGCTTTTCATCCTGGTGTTCCTTAACGCACCCTTGATGCATCTGTTTTCATGTGGTCCCCTATTGCTTGTCGCCACGGCTTCCAACGGTGCAGATTCGACCCAGGGTGGCAACTTGACCGAGTTAGTGGTGATTTACTCTGTACGGATGGCATGGTGCAGGGTGCAGCCAAGGGCTATGGGTAAGCAGATATAGACCCTACAGCTCCAGTCCAGCAGCTGGTCTCATGCACCATCTTCTGAGGTTTCCTGTAATCAGACAGTCACTGTTTAGTCTGTTGGGGGGAGAATCGCGGCCTGTAGAGAAAGTGAAGATACTTTCCAGACATGGGACATCACAGGACTGTGGGGGGGGGGGGCTGATTTACACTCACAGACACAGTGCTGTGCCGATGGGGGTGTGGACGCCCCCCCGCAGGCTGGTCCCTGTATTATTGCAGCTGCAGGCAGGGTTAACATGGCACGTGAGAGGCATTTAGATGACCAAACAACGTCCTGATAATGCACGACCGAGCATAAAAGCCACCGGCTAACGAGGCCTCGCGCTTTGTTCCGTGCTGGGCTTGCTTTTTCGAATGTGGCACGAAATTGTAATGACCTTAAAGTGACCTTACAGTGACCTCCACTTTAATGACTGAATTGTGCATAAATACTCACACCCACACATCTGTAATATATTTATGTGCTTGACTCACCTCAAGTTTTTTTTCTCTTGTTCTCTCCATGTTTTCATTTAAGATTTACCTCAGTACAATTTGGGGCTTGATGGTTTATTTAGACTGGCATTTTGTCCAGGGTGTACCTCAGCCTTGTGCCTTGTGTTGGCAGGGATACGCTCCAGGCCCCTCATGACTCTGGCCATGATGATTGGTTCGAAGACATATAGATTGATGGATGGTTTGTTTTGCTTACTTCTGTGATTGGTACAATAATACAACGCAAATGTACGTTTGGAATAACCACCTTTGAGGGGCTTATTATGCATGTTACTCATGGCCACACTGTCAGTTACGTAATGTGTGTAATGCTCTGAGTTGGAGCCACTGGATTCTCATGCTTGATTCTCAGAAACCATCACAAACTGGATTTAGGTGGGACCACGGAAAACTGAATTAAAGTGAGATTATCACAATCTGGATTTAGATGGGACCATCAGAAACTGGATTAAGTGGAAACTATCACAATCTGGATTTAGGTGGGACCATCGTAAACTGAATAAATGTGAGACTATCACAAAATACATTTTGGTGGGACCATCACAAATTGAATTAAAGTGAGTGAGGCTGTTACAAACTGGATTTAGGGGGGACCACCGAAAACTGAATTAAAGTGAGACTATCACAAACTGGATTTAGATGGGACCATCAGAAACTGGATTAAAGTTAGTGAGGCTGTTACAAACTGGATTTAGGGGGGACCACCGAAATCTGAATTAAAGTGAGACTATCACAAACTGGATTTAGATGGGACCATCATAAACTGGATTAAAATGAGTGAGACTGTCACAAACTGGATTTAGGGGGGACCATCACAAAAGGATTAAATGGGGACTATCGCAAGCTGCATTTAATTGGGACAATGACAAACTGGATGTAGGTGGGACCATCAAAAACTGGATTAAAGAGAGGCAATCACAAACTGGATTTAGGTGGGACCGTCAAAAACTGGATTAAAGAGAGGCAATCACAAACTGGATTTAGGTGGGACCGTCAAAAACTGGATTAAAGAGAGGCA
>JAODLD010000069.1:12323252-12338403 GCA_026781065.1 Mormyrops boulengeri
ATCACAAACTGGATTTAGGTGGGCCCAACACAAACTAGATTAAAGAAAGACAATCACAAACTCAATTTGGGTGGGATCATGGAAATCTGAATTCGATAACTAACAGGAGAAGCAGAATGTCCCTGCTATACTTGCTGCATAAACCAGACCAGTAGCAAGATATGAAGTGTGGGGCTAAGGAGTTAAAGACCCAGGATGATGACGGGAATGATGATGTGAAACAGAACATTTCTGTGAAAACAAAGATGAGCTGTTTTGGGCGCCGACTCCAAGCTTGAACTTTCCCGTGAACATGAGAAGCTCATATGGAATGCTGCATCCATAGAGAAGCATCCATGGTGCTGAGAGCGCAATTCAAGCAGAGGAGCTTCTACAACATCTACAGGGATCTGCTGTTCCTAGTGAACCCCGATGACCCCACAGCAATCGGCAGACAAAGTGCTCTTAAGTGCTGGTCCCTGGCTGATGATGACAAGGTGTTGTAGGTTCTGACAGGTTTAGCACAAGCCACAGTGGGGGGGATCTGACAGACTGAGGGGGCTGTGCTGATTTACCACAAATGAACCCAAACACTTGAGAATGTGGCAATGGGCACACCACCCAGATCTTCTGAGCCATTCTTAG
Organism: Mormyrops boulengeri; assembly: GCA_026781065.1. NCBI lineage: Eukaryota > Metazoa > Chordata > Actinopteri > Osteoglossiformes > Mormyridae > Mormyrops > Mormyrops boulengeri. Next base: position 12,323,877 of record JAODLD010000069.1, read on the forward strand.
GCCTGTTCCTGTAGGAGTTAGCAATTAGTAGTGAGTTAGCAGTTAGCGGAATCCATTGTAATATCCCAACAAGTAAAATGCACATGGCTTGTTTAATCCACTTCACACTTGTGGCCATTAAGTCCTGTCATACCCTGTCAAAGTCCTGTATCAGTGATACACATTCAGTGCACATGCTGCTCTGTGCCTCCCTCGTTTTTCTGCAGGGTGCATAGCGGGCAGCCATTTCGCCTCCTCTTCATTTCAGCTCTGCTGTTAAGTGTGAAAATGCATAATATAAGTGGTGAATTCCCTGGCGCACCACTCTGCCTCGTTAGGGAAAGGTGATCCAAGGTGGGCGGGGCCAGGGTTTTCAGCCATCAGTCATCCACAAAAAGCAGGAATCACTTCTGTTGTTGGCTAATATAGATGCATCAATAAACGCGATTAATAACTGAGGCATAACGAGGAAGGCATTTTGTGCCCTGCTCATTTGTCCTGTCCTGTAAACAGTCGTCCATCATTTTTTTTCTCTCAGGTAATGCGGCATGCAATTAACCTTCTAATCCTTTTATGGCACAGGCATTGTTTCCATGGTAACCCTTCAGTCACTCAAATCCATACCCTGAGCTGTCTGGCAAGAGCGCCGATTGAACCCTGCTTCATGAGGCCAGCGCTGACTCACTGAGCTGGACTCATGCTCCGGACATGGCCGTCTGTCAGATGTGACTCCCCCCCCCCGCCCCATACCCCATAAAGCACTCTGCTGCCCAGACAGTGTGATTTGGGGCAGGGGGCCGGCCGGCCCTTTTGCAATGCCCTTTTAGGCTCTGCGGCCACGCTGAATCTGAGGCCAGGGGCCTTAATCGAGAGCATCTGGGAGAAAGGTACACATGGCTATGGTGGAATGGCTAGCACAATGCCCCTTCCCCTGGAAGATATGCCAGGCGTGGCATGCCGGTGAGACATGCATACCTCAGGAGGGGCGGCTTAAATCCTCTGGGTCACCAGACGCTGTGAAGGAGAAGGTAATTTGAACTAGCTGACAGACAGTGTTAGCGACACGCTTCCTGCACACTTCCTGACTCACTTCCTCTGGAGTCCTGATTCAGCGGTGCCCAGCCTCTCCAGCAGGGGGCACAGGTTGTGGCACAATGCATATAAAGGGTCAGTGGCTGTGTCCCTGTCCTCTACAGCTGCGGAAAAAAATTAGGAGACCACAGCACAATTTTTTCTCTATTTCTCAATTTAAGGGTGTGCATCTGTGAATAATGAATTTTTTTTTTTTTGCAAACTGCAGCCTGGTTCTTCCGTGCTTCTCATTGATGAAGGGTTTCATCCTTGCTTTATGGGACTTCAGTCCTGCTTCTAGGAGCCTGGTACAAACATGTCCTAGCCATGCACTTCACACCACTAAATGTTTCCCATTCTTTCTGAAAGTCACTTGACGTCATCCTATAACCTGTTGTATAAGCTAACGGTCACATCTCTGGCATTAGAAAGTCTCTTCTGCCCTTTACATGGCTGCATTCTGGTTGTTCCCCATGTCTTCTGCTTTATTTTATTCTTGTGTACTGCTCTTCGAAATTTTGAACCTTGAAGCATCCTGATGCTCAGCGTAGCCTTCTGCCAGCAGAACCGGAAGTAAACTGGGATTTAAGAATGCAAATTTATTTCAAAATACAGAGTGGTCTCTTAATTTTTTCTGCAGCTGTAGTTATAGTCATGGAGCTCTTAAAGCATATGATGTCCTGTGAGAAAGGAGGCCAGTCAGAAAGGATAGAGAAATGTCCCGGTTTTAATGCAGTTCAATCACTCTGATGTTCCCCCTCCAAATGTATCAAAGGAATCTGAACCATCGATGTGGTTTAGTGCTTTTTTAATCGTTTCTTTATCTTACTGCAGGGCAGGTTAATTCAAGTTCTGAGAAGCTATCTGTAGCAGAGTTTACATTTTTGTCAAAAAAAGATATTTATACTTCAGCTGTGTAGTATTTGTCGGACTAGTGGTGTATATTCATTATGTCCAGTCATGGCCGGCTGTGTGACAAGAATCTTTTGAATTATGCATATGAACGTGCAGACAGAGGGACGACGTGCATGAGGGACTCAGCACTGCTTGTTTTCAGGTTTGTAGAGTGATGAAGGCTTATTGTACAGGCCAGTCACAGCTTTGCTCTTTCCTCCTGGAGGTATGTAAGAAGAATGGATTCCAGTCATCAGAACTTGTTGAAGCAGATAAATTTCAATCATGCCGCAAACCGTTTCGGCACTTTTATGAACCTTCTGTCAAGCAGGCCCGGGCTCTATTGACATGCTTTGAGGTGCTCGGGGCCTGCGAGGCGTCCCTCGAACCCACCGCACACGCAGCTGTCTCCGAGTGTCCGCATCACGCCTCCCACATATGAATACTCTGCATGTCATGCATCATTCATACATCATACAGCTGCGGGATGAATCACTCACGTTGGCCACTTTTGATGCGCGTTTTTCCCAGGCTGTGCTGCAGTCTCTGAATGTGTTTTAAATGCATTGTAAGCATTCAGTCGGTTGCATCATCACTGAGCAGAAGGAGGGACTCTATGGGGATCATTAGTAAGCTTTTGGGATTGTGTTTATTCATGGTTTACTGGATGAGTGTGGCAGTGTAACATGCCTAATGACAGTCTTCTGTCAGGCGGCTGTAGTTTACGTTGCTTTTACTGCTCTCTTCAAGCCCTGACAGGGCCTTCAAAATCCACTAAGCAGTGGGAATGCCCTGCATTTCTCCAGATCACCTCACTCGGCAGAGATATGCACCTTTCCTGTTGACAGCTGTTCTTCTTTTAAGGGTCAGACAGGACTCGTACCCCTGCCTGCCCCAGTCTCATGGTGCCCCGGTCCTCAAGAACACGTGTGCAGTGGAGCCCCATGTCCGTGACCCGTTAAACAGTGCAGCTTTCAAGTGTGACTGGTGCCCAGACTCCACCACACCGAACCTTTGAGCTTTTCAGGTCTCAAGAGCCGATGAAATGTTGAGGGACAGCATCCAGCACACATAAGGATCTCATATATGCTCCTCCTAATTGTTATTTCCACTCTAAAATGAAGAATTTGCGAGAAGAAACGTCTGGTGTTATTTGGTTTTTTCTCATGTTGGCTGAAAGTCTCGCTTTTTTCAGAAGTGCCCCCTTGTGTTACTATGAGAACATTGGCAGCACATGTCCAAGGCTGTGTGCTGGAGTGTCTGGGTGGGGAAAGGCATTGTGCAATGTGCAAAAATGCATTGAAATCCCAGCACAACATTTCCAGGAAACGACTACATGGTCTTGTTTACATCTAGTACAATAATCGCAGGCAGTTTGCAGTTGTTGATATCATTATGCAAGCGGGTAAGATAAAAGGGAGAAATCTGACTATGATTCAGTTCCAGACTATCTACTGATGACTGACACAAGTCACCTGTACTCAAAATGAGGAGCGAAGGCCGTTGACAACTGTAGCACGACCCAAGTGCCAAATGCCAACTGTCATTTATATGTCCCTGACGAACTGAGCATGTGTGACAGGAATCGTTATCACTGCTGAAGCACCATGTCATCTAACTCAGTTGTAAACCATTATATAGTACATAATAAAATGGATGAATTCTGGAATGCTGGAAAGTGGGTGCCCAGTGTAGGCGACCTTCATCGAAATAAGATAATAATAATCTTAAATGGTTCCCCGTACAGCTAGATGATGGAGAGCAGGTCTAATCTGAAGCGAAGTCGTCGAGTAGGAGGCTACCAACGCAACCTGGCTGTTTCTGTTATCTGAATCTGGGACGTAACTCGTTAAATTGTAAATCGCCTCCTCCTGATTTGGCGGGAGAGAGCGGGGCGACAGTGAGGGTGATGAGGGGCAGGCAGGCTGTGAAGGCTGCCACAGCTCCCAGAGAGAAGCTCCTCCAGAACTTCCACAGTATGAGTCTCATTAGCAGCACATAAAACAGCGAGATGAATGACTCAGCAGAGAAAGATGTGTGATTATTTCAGTGGCCCACAGGGGGCTCTGCTGGAAGTGGAGGGGAGGGTGCAAAGAGCTTTCTAGAAGAACACAAGTTGGGGAACAATTGGAACAACATGCAGAAGCACGCAGGCCCGCAACCGTGAAGGGTCCCCGGAGGACAGGCTGCAGGAGTTCGGCAGATACCTTCCAGCACACACGGTTCCCAGGCTGATGTCCCGCCTGACTGGGCCTCACTTTTTCATCATATTACTCTTGGCTGAGTCCACACTCATTTCCATCAGGATAATAAGTTTTTAAAGAGTGGGGGGCAGGCTGGTTTGTTTCTAAGCACGGCTGGCGCCCTTGTTGGCAGACTGCAGAGGTCGTCGACGAGGTTTAGAGAGCAATACAGGGACAGAATCCTCTCATGGCACTGACTGTGCTGAAGGACATTTAATTCAAAGTTAGATAGGAAACAGCGAGACTGTTTGTGTGTGGGGGGTCTTTTTGGAGTTACGATGTTTGCAAAACCATCGCAAAACATTTTATTTATATGAATACCAGAAACCACTATATTGCTCAAAGTCCACCTTTAGACCATACATGGATGATCAGTTCCAGCTGTAGCAGCCTGCAGCCTCCTGAGAAGCATCCAGGGAGGGGCAACGTGTGGTGAATGGGAGCCAAATGTCAGCAAAGCTCCAATCACCATCATGCTTCATTCAGCGTCAACTGAAAGCACCAATCACCATCCTGCTTCATTTGGCGGCATCAGGAAAGCACCAGTCACTATCATCCTTCATTCAGCATCAACAAGTAATGCCTCAGTCACCATCATGCTTCATCTGGCAGCATCAGGAAAGCACCAATCACCATCATGCTTCATTCAGCGTCAACACGAATCCACCAATCACCATCATGCTTCATTCAGCGTCAACACGAATCCACCAATCACCATTATGCTTCAATCAGCACCTTCAAGAAAACATCACCCACTATCACACTTCGTTCAGTGTCATCAAGAAAGCACCCATCATTATCCTATTTATTCTGCATCATCAGGAAATCACCATTTGCCCACACAGGCTATTCAGCATCTTCAGGAAAGCAGCAGTCACCATTACATTACATTCAGCATCTTTCGTAAAGAAACAATCACAATCAATCATAAGTAAAAATACAATCATCATTCTTCTCAACCAGTCGCTCGTCTTTATATGCCCTTTGTTTCTAAAAGAAAGCTTTGTTCCATACACATTCCAGCTGTGTATGTAAGCAATTTAGGCATGCACTGAATTCTTTGGATCTGCACTGATGTGATGCCTGCACAACGCTCAAATGCATGAAACTGCGTCATCCATCAGGAAACCATGACAGTAAATATACTCCAGAGTTTCACTGCCAGTCAACTAGAAATAAAACATGTGAGAGCATCATAATAATCTGTGCATCTGTTCCATCATGAAATGAACATTCTGGAAGGCGCACTTCGTTACAGATTCATCTGGTTCCCAAAGTTTGTAAACAGGCTCATAAAGACCTGATTATGTCAAATCAGCCACAAATAGACATCAATCCTCAACATCTATGATCGTCTGCATCCCTTTAATAGCCACACAGTTAACTCACCACACAATTTGCACAGCATGATTAAGAGAAAGAAATCGGTTCACAAACTTTCAGAAGATTAATTGTGGGCAGCTTCATGTCCGGCATCCTAGCCAAGGATGGATGTTCATTTTTTCATATTTTGGCTTCTAAGTCAATTGCTCAAGAACTAGAGCTTTTGCTGGAATAATCTGGCCTGCATGCTGGTGGTTTTGTTCTTCTTCTTGTGTCACATCTGATATTTGTTTCACTGGCTGTGCTCATTTATGGAGAAGATGGGGATTTAACTTTGATGCTGTTCTGTTTAGCAGCTTTTAATGGAATCCCACTTATGAGAGTGGATGGGTTTGGATCCTGTCCAAAAAAGATGATTTCCCAGAGACGCTGTGCATCAGACTTGTGACGAAGATGCTCTTCTTATCCTCTTGTGTCTCTAAGAGGCTCCTCATTCATACAAAAGTGGGCCGGATGTGAACATCCATGTTATCGGCTGCCATCTTTCCAACATCCGCTTCCCAGGTGCTTTATCAGATTTACACATAAATCGGGTTTAGTACTGACTAAGTGCGCTTCACTGTGCACAAAGGCACACTTGTGTGAGTGTAAAACGCTCATTGTTCCTCCCTCGTGCCTTAACGGGGGGCTTTTTGCGTGGGATGGACAAAGTTGGTATGAGGAATTAAGGTGAAATATCACTGTAGACGAGTGGGCCCATCGAAGGTCACAGCACCTCCCACTCTGCTGAGGTCAAGTGTCCAAGAAGACGGGGCTCCACCCTCCCTTGCTGCGATTTATAGTCACTTATGACATCTGTGCCACCCTGACCCAGGCATGGCTCTGAAGCCCCAAACTTCAGGCTCCGTTCTTTGTGGAAATGTCCTAATGAAACATGGCACAAATGTGTGACGCGTTTCCCCTGGAAAACCCCGAAGCCCGCTGCTGTGTCAAACGACCTCGATGCCTGGCTTTCTAGTCTATGGCTTAATGGGTCTAGAAGGATTTACCCTTCTCCCTGCTCCTCAATTGTGCTTCTGATGTGCGCTGCTTCAAATTGAAACAAACTCCAACCGCTGGGAAAGGATTTCCTTGAGTTCGCTGTCATGTGTTCAGCCAGTTTGACCAACCCCACCCCCCGCCCACCCCATCAGAAGTGAGGTCAATAACTGTTTAAGAGTGGGGCCAATACTGCATCTTTAGGGGGGAGGTACAGAATGCTGCTGGTGTAGCCAAGAGCAGTTTCACTGAGACTTATCTACTTTGTCAGGTTGTCATGAGCAGAACCAACCCCTCTCTCTCCTTTAATATAAATGGAAGAATTCACTGGAATGTACACCCCGCTTCTTGCTGGCTTCTGTCAGAAGGCAGATGCGGGACGGAGCCTCTTGCTGCTGGGCTGAGGAACAGCCTCAGCGAAATAATTAAGGGCTAAAACCTCAGGACTAAATGGGCCGTGAACTGCTGAATGGTGAATGTGCGTAGATTCCCCGTGCTTCGCAGTGAAGACACCTGTATGTTTGCAGAATGGCCTGACGTAAGGCACCCTGTGAGAGGCACAGGGGCCCAGTACAGCCAGCAGCCGATTGTGAAAGAGAGTAAAGCTCCACCCCCTGCCCCCAGCCCTGCCCCCCCTCTCCATACCTCCAGTCACCTCTAGAGGACACTCAGTGGCCTTGGCTGGATACAGAAGGCCATCTAATGCACAACATCTTATAAATCAAAATTTTATAACCTACAGTGAATTCTTTGTTCCTGAGCAGGATGTCTATTGGGAAAGTTCACCAAACTTGCATGAAGTACATTTCTGCAGTATATTCTGGGTAGAAATGGAGGTAGGGAGCCGCAGACAGCTCCTCCCTGAAAGCAAATGTTTTCCTTCTGTGTCTAAGGGCACGCATAATGCAGAGCATGATTTTCACCACAGGGAACATAAATCTTGTGGGCATGTGCTCCCTGACCATAGCTGGCATGCGGCATCCCAAGCTCATTACTGCTGAAAAGCCACTTTCATCACATGGTGTTAATTACAGACAGACTGTCCCATGCTGTTTACCCACACTTCGCTGAGATTCCGCTGGGCCGCGTGTGACCCTCTCCCGGGGCTGCTTTCAATGTCCAATGTGGGCTGTTTTGTCATGTCAAAACTTCCTGCACCTTAGGATGGTTGGTGTGGTTGCCATCCAGTGCCAGGTCCATGACAAAACTGCCCAAGGGTGCCCAATATTAATATACCCCTAGGCATCCTCGCAAACCTGGGTCCACTGCCGTTAGCACCCAGATACCCGGATCACCATCCCTCAGCTTAATCCACAGGTAAGTCACCTGTCCGTTGCGCTTTTGTAATGCTGGGTCTGTCTGCAGGGGCGTGGTAAAGGGGGTGTGGGCTGGTTAAGACAATTCCAAGGACCCCGAAGCGTCAGGAGTCCTAAAATATTTGGAACATAATTTTGATTAATCTGGGTTGGGGGCCCAATATGACATGCTTTTATGGGGCCCATCATCTTTAGTGCTGCCCCTGCCTGCAGTGTTTGGACCCCATGCGTTGCTGCACAGGCTTCATTTAGTGAGGGCCCCGTGGGGTATGCCAAGCCCCTGCACTCCTCCATGAGAGGCCCCGCAATGCTACATACCTTCCCATACACTCCCCCTGTGTGTGTGTGTGTGTGCTCGAATGAGAACAGCTTGTTCTTGTCCGTGTGGTTCTTACGTAAAGAGTAAGTGAGGGTGCCATGGACTTATTAAAAAAACAACAAATAAAGATTAAAAAAAAGAACATTAGTCATATTACTGCAGGTAGAGTGAACCTGGCCAGACATCAGACGAGGGAACTGCTATTCAGTGGAGAACAAACCAGATCAGCAAAACAAAGGCAGCAATTTGGAGGTTCACCAAAGTCACATTCCATGAAAAATAGGCCTTACCATCAATCGTGTCAGATAAGCGTTTCAAAGGATTTGAAACCTCATTTATGAAATGTTTAGTGACTCATTTGTTTGTTCTACCAGGAACAGACACAGTTGCATCATGTTTGATGCGTTGTTTTGTCCAGCATACATTTGAATCGCAAAACTATAAAAAGTAGGAGAAGCTTGTGATTTCATTTGCCCAGTTGTTGTGCACACATAATTTTCAATAGACTTCTGCTTGAAGGTGATGATGAAACGCAATATGGCTTGACAGCATCACGCTCCCTGAGATCCAGGTTGGCCCGGTGCACAGGGCAAGCGGGCTGGGCTCTACCATCATCCAGAGTGACCGAAACGGGCAGAAGTCCTCGCGCACAGCTATGTCAGAGCTAATGGCTTCAAGCTGTCGCCTGGGTCTTGACATTCCTGCGGGTGACAGCGATACATGAGCGTTTATGTAAAGCGTGTCCCCCCAGACTCCAATCTCCGGCTGTAACATCGCTTTGCTTTGGCGAACAAGGACAGCGCCTGTACTCTGCTCCACTGTCCTTCACGCTCATACTTCACTTTGGCCACCAGGTGGCACTGCTGAGTAGCAGGTCAGCACCACCCCCGCACCACTCCTACGCAAATTACTGCAGGAAATGCCTGATCCGACACCCTAATCCAGCCCGGCAGACCGCCTGGGGGTTATATGTGTCCTAATGCTTTTCTTATGTGCTTACTGCTGGGCTCTCCATTCACAACCCTCATTATTGAATCTGCAGTCCAGATTATTAAAGATATTCCAGCATTTTGATGTTACGTAATAGCAAAATGCTGTAAAACACACCTTTTGCTCCTATGTCGTCTACAGCAGACACAGGTATGGACAACTTCTGCAGCGAGCATGGTCCAGTGAGATCCCCCAGAGATATATTAATATCCCCCTTGTCGGGAGGACGTTCTTGTTTTAGGCACAGATGGAGATCGTCTACAGAGGTTACACTGACCAGGACCCGCTGGGGCACAGACTTGCATGCAGTTAAAAATGTAAATCATACATGCACACAATTTACCCCTTGTGTTTTGAAGAAGTAGTGCTTATTAGTGAAACGTCCGTATGCCATTGATGCAGGTTTCGAAGCCGAAAATGATGATTCCAGCAAAAGCAACTGGCACAGTTAGCATGATTAGACATGTCGTTCAATTCCCAGGGGGGCGGGGTGTAACTCCCGGTGACTTCAGCACTACTTTAGCCAGGAGAGGTCTTCCCTCATATGATCATGGTTATATGGTTACATTCTGCTGCACCTGGACTCAGTATCCAGCCAAAATGCAAAGTGTAAACTAGCACGATGCACCCTGTGACAGGGTGTCAGTCTCCAGTGAGTCAAATAATAACATTCAAGTTCAAGCTCAGCCTAAAAGACCAAGGGAGGGCATGAATGTGAGCACGAAACGAAGCTCACACATGCCCACTTGTGATCTGCTTTGTGTCTGGAACATGCAGTTGACCTTATTCGGGCAGCTGGCTTCCAGCTCCTACATCATTGGCCTGATCCCCCAGCTCAAACATCATAGGCCTGATCCCCCAGCTCAAACATGATAGGTCTGATCCCCCAGCTTCTACATGACAGGCCTGATCCCCCAGCTCGTACATCACAGGCCTGATTCCCCAGCTCAAACATCATAGGCCTGATCTCCCAGCTCCTGCAGGACAGGCCTGATCCCCCAGCTCCTACATGACAGGCCTGATCCCCCAGCTCCTACATAATAGGCCTGATCCCCCAGCTCCTGCATGACAGGCCTGATCCCCCAGTTCCTGCATGACAGGTCTGATCCCCCAGCTCCTGTAATTGATTGGTTTTCAACATTTTATAGCTTGTTGTAACACATTGTTTGCTACAAAGGCCGAAACTATTGGTTTTGAAGAAGTCACGAGGTCTGTCTTTAGTGCTTTCACATTCACTTTGTTTTGGAATTCTATTTACTAGTGTCAGACCTTGATTTGCTCTTGGAAGATGTCTTTACAACGTTAGCTACTTCTCTGCCTTGTCCCAAATCATTTTCAGAGAGGTTTACTGCACTGTCTGCTCCTCATTTCAATCTTCTGTTATATTGCGTCACAACTGATAAGTGAGAATTTTAAGTAAATATTTTTTTGTGTTTGTGATGCCTAGAAAGGTACAGCTAACAACTGTACGGAGAACAGTTAAATATTTCTAAGCATGGAGTGACCTACTGTTTACAGAAGAAAAGATTGACAGGAAGCAACAGTGACATAAAAATGACATGAAAGGCTCAAGATTAACATTTATTGACGTGGAAAAGAAATCGGAAGATGAGCGCTCATGATCTGAGGGCTGTGATTAATGTGAACAGAAGGAACCCAGTATCTCTTAATACAGTCAAGCAAAGACTGAGAGCAGCTGGACTGCATGGGCGACTTGCTGCCACAAAACCTTTGTGGTTTTAACAAGAGGCTACTATGGGCCAAGCAACACAAACACTGGAGTGTTCAGGACTGGAAGCGGAGCTTGTGGACAGACAATAGTAAATTTCAGTTATCTGGGGGTAACCAAAGGGTTTATGTAAGGCAGTGAGGGGGGCGAGCACAGAATGTTACTACAGTGAAACATGGAGGTGAATCGGAATGGGGGTGTGTTGGGGGAGGAAGATCTGGAGATTTAGTCCCAATTAAAGGGATTATGAAAAGGAAAATTATCACTCAGTTCTTCATTTGTCACACAATTCCTTCTGGTTTATGTATCATTGGACACAATTTCATTCTTTAACAGGATAATGATCCCAAACCTTCTTCAAAACTGTGCCAAATTATATGCAGTCCAAAGAAAAGCAAAAAGTTCTGAGAATTTTGTTTTAGCTTCCCCAGTCTCCAGATCTTGACATGGAACAAGCTGGACCGACAAGTTCGGAATGAGCGTCCAGCGAATGAGACAGAACTGTTTGCATGCTTGAAAAGGTGCTGGGAGGGTTTGGACACAAGTTATTTCCAAAAATTGCTGGAAAGGATGAAGCAAATCCGTGCTGCTGTCATAAAGGCAAGGGGTGGTTATTTTGGTGAAACTCATACATAGGCACTCGCATTCATTAAATCACATTGACAAGGAATATTGTTACATTTCACTTCAAAACCAGTTAGTTACATTTGTTTTAAGTATTTCTAATATTTTCTTGTAACAAAAGTTTGAAAAAGCAGGGTATCATTTATTTATTACTGTGGTCTGTAGTGTATCCCACGTGAGGTCTGCCATTGTGGTCAGTCTGTGAGTATAATCCCCTCCCCCCCAGACGCAGGCTGACGTGAAACAACAGCTCCTGTTTGTGATCATTCTCTCTCTCTCTCTTGGTCAGTTGGGCATTTTTTTGCTTCCAGGGGGCAAATTAAATTCCTGGGCACATACTACAGATTTAATAACCATGCAAAAATCACACAATAAATACAATGGCACAAAAAATACGGAGGAAAAAATGTACAAAATATTTTTAATCAACAGGATTAAAACAGGAACCGGTACCTTCCATTCATAAGTTAATCACGGGTTCCCAAAACCCCTGAACATCTCTGTTCACACCAGCTCTACGTTACGGTCGGAGGTGACGGAAAGTCGAAGGGGCTGCAGCCAAACACCGGCAGGATTAGCCGTCGCCAGGCCACTCGAGTCTGGGGTGGGGGGACCAAGATTTGGCCCCCGCCGGTCCTTCTGTGCCGCTTTGCGATGGGATTAAACTGCACTGAAGCGAAGGCCGCCATTAGCGAGCGTTCCGGCTAGATGATGGGGTCTTCGGTGCTCTGGGTTCTGCTGGAGTGTATCTGCAGGGTGTTCGGCATTTCCACGGCAGCAGGTAACCTTCCTCACTGCAGGGTATCAGATCAGAGGCTTTCGTTAAGGTTGCCGGCACTTTAAACTAGGGTGACCATATTTTACTGTGCAGAAAAGAGGTAAACAGGAGCAGGGTGTTAAAAGAGGCGTTAAAGCAACCCAAATATCCTGGCAGAAAGTATTCTGACTGTAGAAAGCAAATTTGAACAGAAAACTAAGCGAAAACCTGGAAATTTCATGAATTTTAGGTCCCGAAAAAGAAGACAAGTCCGTGAAAAAGAGCACGTACTGTATGGTCACCCTGTTTAAATGCATCTACCTCCGTAGTTATGCAAAAGCTAAGCTGGACATGTATACACATGAAAGATTACCGCCTCATTTTTGTTATCATCAACAAGAAGTGAGTGCACAGATTTGAATTTTAGTAGTTTGGCGGAATCCTTTTCAATGTAGTCGACAGTAAATTTCAGGAGTAAAGGTCAGGACAAGGTCACAGGGAGGACATTAAGTATTTGTATTTTCCTGATGTATTTATTGCACTCGCTGGTCTGATAAAACCCGGTCTCCATGGCGATACCATAAGTCATAACATTACAGAGAGCACTGACACTTTGGGGGGGGAGCTTGCAGAGGGTGCTCTGCCTCCCCCCTGTCTCTGGCCTGGTCACCAGAGTGCATTGCTCCCTCCTGCGGCCCTCCTCGCCACACATCCCCCTGCAGACGGACAGACAGTGTGGGAGTCAGGATGATTTAAGGCGGCCCTGAGGCTGTGCGTATCTAATATGTAATCATGTGAGACGCTGTACACTGAATGCCTTTGACTACCTTAACATATCGAATTTCACATAGATCAGAGGCGTATGCGGTACCAGGAGGCTAATAAGAAGTTGTATTGTGGGTCGGACCAGAAGTGCTGCAAGCTTGCAGAGTGCGTGATGAAATCAGCCCTGAGAAATTTGGAAAGGGCAGAATGCATTGTGTAGGGCTTTTGGCCCTCTGCCTTTTCTGTGGAAGCTCTTAAAACCTCACTAAGTATGCACATTGTGTAACCGCTTTTTTTTTCTGTGTGTGCGTCTTACAAATAAACCGATAAACACATACCACATGTTATCACGGTGGTAGGCTTGTTATTCTCACAGCCGTGGCACTCAGTGACAGCCTGGTTTGATGCTTCCGCAAGGTTCCAGCGAATAAGACGCTTCAAAACGTTCCAAACAAACGACTGGCTCTGTGAAGCATGAAAGTGCATAAAGTGTGTTTCAGTCGTCAGCGTCCTTTGTGGCTGACATTAAATTACTTTTGTAGGAGTTGAGAAATCTTAAAGTTATATAGTAACGAAAGTAAATAAATGTTCATTAGTTATGGAGGAGGTTGAACACATCGTACATCCCCCCCGGGACCTATGCCTCTGCTTGTAGGCCATCATTACTGGGCACTGAAAAGAACAGCGCTCACACAGGTGAGTGTACATGCTGACCCCTAGAGGCTGACAAGGTGACTGCGTTTATCCGTCAGCATTCCACATCCATTAGGCTGTTGCATTGTCACATATGAAATTGCATATCAAGTTAAACTGGCAGGAGTAAACGGCAGTGAAATGTGTAGCTGCTGACACATCTTGCTGCCTTGTCCATTCCCAGTGCTGTGTGCGGTGGGGATCGAGACCTTGAACCGAGGAAAATTCCAGAACCTGGCTGTGTACCTCCTGTAAGTACCCTGGAACTGCTGCCTCAATAGCAAACAGGACTGCCCACTTTCTGCCCCTCTTTCGAATACTTGACGTCCACTTTAACTACATAACCTATGAGATTTCTCACATAGCCAACAGAAGCAAAGCTTTAAAGACCTTTAGGTGTGGAAATGAGGGTCCTTTCATAGCCTTGAGCAGGACCATTATCGCTGGCCTTCAAAAATGCGCCTGTCAGTTTCCTGTCCTCCCTGGCACACGACGCATGCTCCCCGCCTGCAGGCAAGCTCAGGATATGAGGCTGAATGAGATCCTGTGTGTAAGAGTAAATAATGAGGGGTTTACAGGTCGATTATGCTGTTTAAAATGACAGGTGCTCTGTGTTACGTGAGGTGATTGTTATAAGGTTATAAAGACTTTTGGTGTGAACCTTTTGGCTGTGGGGCATTTTGGAGAGAATGTGCTACAAAGGCAGTACTGATAAGGGCTCGGAGTTCGCAGGACAGCAGTCAACCGTGGCCCCCCCCCCCCCCCCCCCCGCCCCCCACCGAGGAA
>JAODLD010000069.1:12338503-12350853 GCA_026781065.1 Mormyrops boulengeri
AAACATTGTAAAAGCACCAAAGCCCCTACTATCACTCAGTTTAAATAAATAAACTTTAAGTGCCCTCATTGAGGTGCACACTGCTTACATATTTAACATGATCAATAACTCACTTAAGTAATGCAGGCTTTTCTTTAACCAATGTGACCTCAAATTAACACTGAGATGCAACAGCAGGTCACATCAGCAGGCTCATTGCACAAAGGGCCCCTTCTATGCGACACTCAGATTAGCCCTGCTTTGTCCCCGCAGAGTATCGTCCGGGGGCGTGTCCGTGCTGGAGGTGTCCTACTTCGTCGACAGTCTTCTGGTGACATGCCTGCCGTGAGTACGGAGCGCAAGGGTTGTTGGGGAGTGAGCCTGGTCTGGCGCAGCATAGGCTTATTTTAATATTCTCAGTTATGCTGTTTGACATTTTTGTTGATGTTATTTTTTGAGTTTTTATTGTGTTATCAGCTTGAATGTTATTATTTGACGAAGTTCAAGGTTTACTCCTCCAGAGGGCGCCAAATCACAACATTTTTAATCGCTCGCACGTGGAGAGGTGAACGCTCATCTTCCGCTGTGCTGTCTCTCCAGCTGCCCTCCGAAGTGGATTATCTTTGTTTTGTGGAAGAAGCTGTCAAATCTTGGTGGCTTCCAGAAGTTTCTCTATTACACCATAATGGCGGTGGTGTGTTTTTTGCACCCAGTGCTTGCGTGGCATGCAGTCATCCCAGGTACGATCCCTCACACTCCGTGGAGCCAAAGTGCTTTTAAAAGCAGAGCTTCCATGGGCGTATTGGCATTCAGGGAACATGCCAACTAGGTGAAATGTCCCAGCAGCCTTTGCATGTGTCATTCCAGGGATCATGTTGCTGGTTACCGGCGTGGCCTACTTCATCCTGAGCAAAAACAAATCGTCAGCAAATGCGGGCAGCGACCCTGAGACCTGTGTCCCAGACACCAGGGCTATGGGGCCTTCCTACTCCATACTCCATCTGGCAGGAGGCAGAAGGCCCATGGTATTGCCATATTGGGAGCGGGGGGCCAAAGACGGCTCGCAGGCCGAGGCGGGAGTCACCGGAAGGGCATTGGGACGGGCATCCGGCGGGGGGCTTGACCACCAGTGCTTCAGAGACAGCAAGACCGGTGACACGCAGGACGATATAGAGATGCAGGAGTATGAGGATACAGAGCAAGAGACCTCGGACAAGGCCCCCATGGTCAGAATGTGACGGGGAGCTGGTCAGTGCCATAGGCCCGAAACGCTCAGCCTGGGGAAGGCGTCTCCGAGCCACTACACGTGAGAGGCCTTCTGTGGAATGAGAGTTCCTGTAAGATGACCCCTCCAGGCAGACGCTGAGTAAGAGCTGTCAGCCATCCAAGGATTGCTGAGAGCACCATGATATTCATTAAGTAAATTGTCACCTTTTCAGGTTCTGGCTTACAGATCACAATCTGCCCTTAAGCAGCACAGAAATTAACTCTTCTCCTGTATAAAGGAATGAATAGCACAAATGTGTAATGAAATAATTAAGCTTTGAAGGTAATAAATCCATGTAAACATCATGTGCAAAAGCCTTTTGATGGAGGAGACAGCATCACGCCACATGGTGGTGGACCGGGGAAGTCTGGTATGTAGGCGTGTACTCGCCCGCTGACACGTGGGAGGGGTCACGGCAGAGGGCCTGGTAAAGAGGAGGCTGCTGCCGATGAGCCGGCAGCACAGCCTTCCCATCAGCCTCTCCTCAGCCAGAAGAAAAGACAGCTAATGCTGCGTTCCATGTGAACTCGTAACTCAGAAATTCCGAGTTCCTAGTAGGAAATTTGAAGTGGAACGCCCCTGAAGTCGGAATTTCCGACTCATGAACTGGGAGGAATTTACACAGCTCTGAGCTCAGAATTCAAGATGGCTGCACCCTTTACCAACAGAAGTTAAAACTGTAGTTCTGTACTATTTATTAGTACTTACATCTTATTTGTTGCTTATTAAACTGGTCGTACACACAGTGTTTTTATGCGCAAAATACCATGTAATGTGTTGTTAACTGATGTTGCCAACAGTGGTTAACAATTAACTGGGCTAGAACCAGCAGGATTTCTTGCCGGATGGATGGATGCTGTCTGTACCACTATCATGACTGTTTCTGACTCTAGCTCTGTGATTAGCTACTGCTGTCCTGAAGGGGGCTGGGGGGGGGGTCACACTGCTGTATCTGTTGAGAGTGATGAACACCTGCTTCCTCTGGCCAGTTGCCTAGCTACGGGCACCAGCATGGCACAGCAGGCAGTTCAGAGGGGACAAGGTAGGGGCCTTCCAAGGCGGGGGCCCTCCAAGGCGGGGGCCTTCCACGGCGGGGCACGTGCCGTATGGCCAGAGGGCCCTTGGCATGTTCTGGCCCCAAGCTGCAGCTGAGGAGGGACCCCAGGCACAGGGACATCGGCATGGCATCAGTGTACCACCAGCAGCACGGGGACGAGATGCCTGCACTGAGTGCCGTCCTGCGTACGTGGATCGGCTCATGCGTGCCCAACAGGATGCTCCGCTTCCCGCCTGCAGCAGTAATGCCATAATTACATCCTCTGAGGCTGATGCAGTGTTTTCCGCCGAAGGTATTGTCCCAGTTTCCTCAGATAACATGAGCCCAGCTTTAGGAGGTTATTTGTTTACCCAGATGTCATGCCCACAGTCTTCAGGGACTAGGTGGGACATGTGAAAAACAAGCCAGAGCTTAACTAGTCTGTCCTACATTACCGTTATTTATCTTATGTCTACATGTGCTTATCGTAGCCAAAGACCTAATGGACATCAGTAATTCATTTATGACGTAAAGCTTTTTATAATTGGTTGTGTTATCAGCATAGAGTCAGCTTTATTTCCAGTTAGCAGGTTACATATCACTTTATTTCATTAGAGCGCACATTACACATGACGATTTATAAAAATGAAACATACAAACGTCTCAGTTGCCATAGTACCGCGGCTGTCTGCAGAGACACCTTCCACACCTTGGACAAGTCTCGGAACAGACTGCCCGCCCCCCTTGGCCTCGATTGGCTTATTTTCAAGCCAAGAAAGATTCTGATAGCGTCATGCGATTGTCATTCTGCGCACCTTGAGAGTGGTTATTTTTTTGGTTGTTTGGGGGCTGCGTCTTCCAGGACGTGTACGGTCACGATAGTATTACGTGGATAACACAAGGAATCTGATTTGGAATTGGGAAGTAGAACTTTTGGGAGTAAAATAACACGCAGTTCTTTTTGTCCTAAAGGAAATGGTAAGAAAACGTTTGTAATCTCAGATTGCACTGACCACTGCAGTACCACTGTGACAATAAGTGAGACAATCTAGTTTATTGTTTGCATCGAGTGCAAATGAACAAAGCTGACCGTTTTTTTGGGGGCCGGTAGGTTGACAGGGTTAAAATAATAAGGGAATCAAACAAATAAGATTGCTCCCGAGAGCAACTACTGTGATATCAAATCGGTTTGTATCTTTTTTCCCCAGAATGGATAATTAATTACTACTGTGAGTTTCGGCATCCTCCGAAGCACGTTAATATGGAAACCAGTGTTATTATCTGCATTTTACATTGTAGGAACTAAGGGATGCACAGTATTAGAATCGATGTTTTGCGTTTGTAGTCGTTAACAAACAAGTTAGCCTTTTAAAATGTTGATAAGTTCTGGATCATTTTAAACGGCAATGTAATATATTTGATTTTCTGTCCATAAACGCACTGAGATTGTCTGCGCTCCTGCTCCCTGGCGCTCCACTTGATTCTGTTTATGTATTTCATTTTGAGTGGGAGACGGTACCGTGCATTATCCACCGTTATAACTTGTATTTCTGAATTGTAATTTCCGTGATAAAACGCACGCAGTTTGACAGCGACAGTTTGAGATACTCGATCTGTACTCCCTCGCCGCCGGACGTAGCTGCCTCTGCTTGGTGATCGATATCACAACATGTTTAGATTAAACAGGTGGGCAAACCAGTTTATGGACTTCTTAACGGAGGCGCTGGGTGGTCATGCAGAGATGCCAAATAATGTTAGTATTTTTTTACTACGATCGCGGTTTTATTTTGTAGTAAAGATTTCACCACTTCGGTGTGTCAATGAAGTATTTATTATTAAAAATTGTCTGTGTAGGCCTATAGCAAGAGGTGCCGCGTAATTCTGTGCGGGACATTTTATTTATATATTTCTCATTAAAAGAAGCTACGAACTTCCGAATACGACCACATAAAGTTTACTATAATAACTTGTTCTACCGTTATCATGATCAAAATGATGAACACAAACAATAAAGTATACCATATTCCCTGACCCCTCCCAAACCTTAAAATGAATGGCAAAATATACGATGCGAAGAATATACTATACAGAATATACCATACTGTGTTGACAAACGACTCAGTTATGAAAACTAAGCAACACAAAATATTCTTCTAGTTCTTAAACGCCTATAAAAAGTAAGCGCGCTTTAAAAAGACAGCGGCAAACAACCTAAAACTGTTAAGCTTGTTAGTCAGTGCTGCAGACCTGGTGGTGTCTATGGTTTAACTCGCCAGCATGTTCTTTTTCTTTCCGGTTTGTTCTTTATTCTGGAAAAAAAATAACCCGGTTTATGTTAGGCATATATATATTGGAAATTATGGAAATTACGTTTACTTGCCATTACACTTAACTGCCACTAGATGGAAGGGTTTTCCCATCCACGCTTTAGGTAAAAAGACACTTAATTCACAAAATGCACTGCTAGATGTAAAACGCTGGATGGATACGTAACTTAAACCAGAACAAATATAACCTACCAACAGAAATAAATTAGGACATTTTTTAGCAGCTATAGCTAATAGTCATTAATTTATACCTTTCAATTATGTTGTAGAATATGTATTATTTAATATATGGTATTATAAAAGTATTAATACCATCTACAGCACACTCGTAACTTAATCTAGACAGGGTTGAATAACATTGCTAAGCATAGGGTTGGACTGGGAGGGGGGGGACCTCCATGATAACTTTAGCCAAGCAATACATTTTGCCAGCACACATACTTATCACCCCACCAGAAAATAGCCTGGTATGCAGGTAATCTGTTCCTTTAGTGACAAAAACATATATGAATAAATAATAAAAAGTATTATAATGCCAAGTGACAGTATGACCTACTTAGCCCAACATTTCTGTATCTTCTGTCCTTGTTTTGACTCTGGATTGAGGCAGACTTTTCCATTTGTCTGGGTGAGCCTGAGAAAAGACAAGCTGCACGTTAACGTTTGGAAGTACCAGCTCTGTTGCGTGGCATGAAGATCATTGGACAGTCACGCGGCTAAAGCAGAACTCATCGGCGAGCGCCATCGTGGTGACGTAACTGGGCTTTTGATCCGTTTTCCCAGCAGCTGTGATCCTCAGGGATCTGTAAGGATTTCCCACAAAGAAAACCAAAACCCTCCTAGAGACACACTGCTTCAACACTTGGAGCTTCACACTGGATGTCTAGCATCAGTTGTCACTCGTTTGCTTTTTTATTCCCAGGAGATTTAACACATTTTGATACTTCTGTCAGCTTCAGGAATTAGCTAAATGTCTTTTCAGACAGTAATGCTTAGATAAGTGTTCCCACAAATTTTCCCCACCTTTGGAGTGCAGTGTAGGTAATCCAATGAGAATGTTTTCTGCGTGTCCCAACATGACTGGAGACTGTGAACCTGTTTTCAGTCACTAATCAGTTACATCTTTCCTCTTTTTTTTTAGTCAACTTGATTAACTTTTGCTTTAACCCCTGCTGAAAAAAAACAGCACAGATCAGCATAGCTGGTTACCAGCATGACCAGCATAATGCATACTGGTTAAACTATCATATGTTGTGTTTTGGTGCTGGTGGAGCAGCTTCATGTGCAGGTAGACCAGCACAGCTATGCTAATCCACCAGCTACACCAGCACCTAACCAGCATATACCAGCATACACATCATGCTGGTCTTTGCTGTTTTTTTCAGCAGTGACGGCAGCTTTGGGCGACCCGTTGTAGCTGGGTATGGTAAAAGGCACAGATAGATTATAGACAGTTGCTTCAAGTGTTTCAGTGTACAAATGTGGGAAAACTGACCAGCTTACTTGAACTTAGATGATGTCTGACTTCCCAGTACCTATATTTCTAAACAGGCGTGAAGTCAAAGTTCACTGTCTCTAGACTTGCTGATGCATTTTAGTGCCAAGTGTGGTTACACGCTGGAAGAAGTGTGAGTTTAATGGCCAGCGTCAGTGCATGCACCCAGCACAGCATCCTTCGGGGCGGCGAGCGGTGGGGTCTGAACCAGCCTCCCACGAAGACTGTCCTACTTACACAATCTCCATCTTGCTGCAGAAGGAGCCCTTTGGTGTCACCTGGAAGTCTGTGAAGCTTTTCCATGGCACAAATTCCTTGGTCTCTGGGCACTCGCACAACCGTGTCGGCACGGCGACCGAGTCTCCTGGAGCTACAGAAACAGGGCCACACGCACCTATTAAGCCTGCACCCAGGGGCACTTACTGTAGCACGCGGTCCTGTCGCGGTTCTGCCTGACCTGCATGGAGTGCCACGGCAAACAGGAGGAGAATCTGTCCCAGGGCAGCTGGCATGTTCTGGCAGAGCAGCTCGACGTCTTGTGATCCTTTCCACCAGGGTCTGCCACTTCTAGTACAGCTGGCTTTCCATGTTTGCTTCCTACATGCCCATATCTAGTCTTCTCTTGGTCACATGATTTACCACACGTTGTCACTTTTTAAAAAAAAAAAAAAAAATTGTTTACTCTTGGCAGTGATTTAGATGTGGTTCAATGAAAGGAAGTTATTCATTAAAAGAAGGGCACTATTTTCATTTTCATTATACTCCTGGTTTGGGAGGTAGTCATTGCAGCATGTAGAGAAATATAATGTCGTAAACTCTGCTTTATTATCTGTAGACCAGTGTTTTTAGGCAGGATTATGGGTAATTTGACCCTTAGTCTTAGACCCTCACTGTTTCCTTGTAAAAAGCTTAATTTCATATAATGTAAATGTATGCTTTCCATGACCTCACAAAAGTACACCCTCTGAGTGTCCCAAAAGGGGTCTTTGCTGCATTCATTATGTTCTGTTCACAGGATATTGAGCAACCTTTTTGATACTTTTAGCCATTACCATTAAGCGCTATATCTTTGTCTAATAGTACTGATGACCAGCTACCTCCTGAGTGACACAAATCTGAAACTGGCTTTGGTACTTTAATTTTTAAGATCTTGTTTCGTGTTTTAAGGAACACAGTGAAATTCTTATGCTATGGGGGGTGTGGGGGGGGCATCACGGAATAGTTTCTTACTACTTGGAAGTTTTTGGCTCCTCTCCTCCGTCTTCTGGTATTCTTTCTTTTTGTCTTCCCTTTTTCCATTTTTCACATACAATTCCATAATGGATTGCCACACCCTTGTCAAGCCCCTTGGGCTAAAACTGTTAGGCATATTACACGATGGTGCAAGACAAGACAGTGCAGTATATAATTGCGTAAACAATTATATGTGTAATGAAAATGTAATTGTGTAGTGAAAAAACTGAAAACAATATGAAATAGCAAATGAACTACAGCATATGAATGTGCGTGGCAACCACATGTCATAGTGCAGGCGGTGAGACGTCAACAAGGTAGCCTCAACTTGAGTGTGGTTCTGAGTGGGGAACGAGCTGATGAAATTTCCCCGTTCTTTGCTACGGCTGATCATCCGACACGGTCAGCTCCATGATTTTTTAGTAGTTCCATCTTTAGCTCTGGTGCTGATAACTTTGAATACTGACTGAAGTCTAAATATCGGCTGGCAATATCAACGTCACAACGATGCTGATATCATGATTTTTAATGTAACGTCTCTATCAGCTGATGTTCAGTGTATACGATGTGCATCTCCACAGTTTGTTGTGGTTGCTGATGGTCACAAAGGAATCAGTACATTACCAAGGTTTCAATCAGTTTAATGAATAAGATTGGTAATAAGTTAGCGTTCATACAGTAAGCGCACAGACATGGTTTGGTTACAGTACAGGCAGAAGCGTTCCTACATCTGCTTCATATCATTGGCTGCGGGACCAACAAACCACACATCAGTACTTTATTTTAAGGTGCGGCTGCATACATGTGAGCTGGCTGCTCATTACTGAGGAAAAGGCAGATCCCGGTCTGGATGATGCTGGGATGGAAGGAGAACATCCTTATTTTGTATATTTTCTTTGGTCCTGAAAGTAGACACGGGTACTGTGACAGTGACATAGGCCCCACAGAACCGGCCACATTTTCCACCTCAGTGGACAGTAGTCTGCCTAGTCACATGAGCCTCGAGGCTAATGATTGCAAGGCCCTTTGCTTTGTTCCTCTGCTCCTCTTGGATGTCTGCCTTTATTTCTGTGTCCGCATCCGTTTGTGTCTCCGTCCCCTTCTCCGCGGCTGCAGACATTGCTTCTTTTCCTTGTTGCTTTTAGCCATGCGTGAGAGAAAGGGAGACATTGGAAATCAGTGCCGTGGATACAGTTAGCTTGGTGTTGGCTCTGGCAGCAGCCGAACCCTAAGCGGCACATGCAAGGTATACAGTCAGACTCCAAAGATACATGGTGCATGAGTAGGGAACGAATATTTAATTATACTGTCAATTAGTGTTAAGCGGTCTGATGGCCTGGGGGTAGAAGCCCCTTCTGAGCCTCTCAGTTCTCACTGGGAGACTGCAGAAGTGCTTTCCAGACCTCAGCCCGGTAAAAAGGTAGCTGTTTGGGTGAGTTGTGTCCCTGCTGATTTTGGCTGTTCTGCTCCCGCAGTGTCAGGTAAATGTCCTGCAGGGAGGGAAGGTCAGGGCATTGCAAACTGTGAGGCTCGCAGAAGCTCTCAGTTGATAATTATTGTGTCATCCTCTCTAACAGTTGGACCTCATAACTGTGACTGTCTGTGGCATTTTTAAGTGCAATAAAAGCAGTGTCTGAAACTTGTCAGGTGAACTGCAGAGCTGGTTGAAATAGAGTTTCTCTATTCTCTAACTGGTCCTTGGGGCCCTAAGACAGTCCAGTAGGGAGCTGGGATGTGAACTGTGAACTGTCTGGCAGAGAGCAAAAACGTGGACCATCTGGGGGTCCCCAAGGACCAATTTGAGATACACTGGGTTAAACAAGTGTTTAGTAGGAAGGTTGGTTAGATGTAAGGAGGATCTTTGCTCATCATACCTATTCAAGCATTTTAGCAGTTGTTTCGCCTGCTTCCCGGAAGGATTTAAGCACACCTCACTGGGCTGACCATCTCTTGCTTGAGTTTTCAGTGTAACTCTGGGAAGGGAGGCAAGATCCATCAGTAAAACTTGAAAGTAGACTATAACCAAATTAGACAGCAAAATATTGAGGCTGTGCCCACAGGGTACTATGATACCTACATGATTTCATCGTTTTCACAGTGAGGACCTTTTTCAATGACCTTAATATCACTTAACGGTTTCTTGACAACTTCAGTCACCTTCAGGCAAGTACATCTTAATGGAACATAGGTGGGTTCCACTTGTCCTGTGTTTGGAGGAAAAGCACATTAGCCTCATTGAATGCAAGCTGAGATTACCATATTCCGCAATATCACTTAATGCTGTTATCTCTTCCAACTGGTTTAAACTTTCCCATATAGTTTAAAAGTCATGCGTATGTTTAACATTATTAAGAAATGGCTACAGTAAGTGCGGAACTGCTGCATGGTCATTAGATTAGATTTCTTTGTCATTGTACAGAGTTACGTGGAAATTGATGGAAATGACAGCTGAAAGCATACACATTCACATGCGGGTCTTTCGGTAAAATTTAATCGTGTTTAGTTACCTGACATGAGCACGGCGCCGAGTAGGCACAGGAATAGTCCGGGTGCTGCGTTCATGGTGAATCGCTCGGCTCCCTGCGAATCGGAGCCGCATTTTAAGCGCTCCGGCTGGAGTTCCCCCGAATTTCCCGTAAACGCCCCCGCTGGATAATCCATACAAGAAAAGCCCAGGAATCTCATGCCAAAAGAGACTCGTATTACCAAACCGACAACATTTCAGTTTGAGCGAATGTTCAAGTTCAACAGGAAATGACATGCGAACTAAGCAATTGAAAACGGGGTGTAATTACAGCAAAACACTTTCTACATTTCAAGTTAATCATTCGTGAATGGGTCCTTCCGGTGGAACCGGTTAATCAATGTCCTTCGCCTGTCGATTTTACAGGCGTACAGTTCGAATGGGTTAAGCATTCGTAGCCTATTGAAGGGGGCTTTTCAACCTTTCCTGTCCAACAACAGAGTGGTAAAATGTGTTAGCCTTTAATAGTAATTGGTGTTTCTAACGTTTCATTAGTTTCGAAGATTTAGTTCCATTAGTGGATTTAATTTGCAGCTTAGATGACACATTTCAAGTCTTTCATCATATGGATTATTAGTGAAGCAGGGATTTAAACATGCTGTAGTCCAGATCCTTTAATCCTGATTCGTTTATCCTTTATTGGAGCCCTGTCATGTGCTGCAGGGCAGCAAGGTGGTTCATGGTGTCACACTTCCAATGTTCTCCTGCCTTTGCTGTGTATGTGTAGATATTGCCTGTTCTTCGTGTCCTGTAGGCTTCACGTCACAGTCCGAAGATATGCAGTTGGGCTAATTAGCATCTCTAGATTGCCTGTAGTGTGTGATCCGGAGTGTATATGTGTGCACTGCAGTGGGCTGGCATCCAGGATATTCCCAGGCTTGTGCCATAAGTTGCCTGATCCTAACCAGGATAAGCATTTAGAAGACGGATGAATGGTGTCTTCTGGTTTGTGGCCTTAACCAAGTAATTTTCATTTCACTGTTTGTAACTTTGGATTACAAAACTGATTCAGTTTCACTTCCTTGAGGTGGTTAGAAAGTTTTTTTTTGGTAGCTGAATCCATCACCAAACTTTTATTTTCCTTCAACGGCTTATTTTTTTAAGGGGACATTAGCCTTGTCGTTCCCTCCTGGAGTCGTGCACCACCCCTGTTTCTATGTTTTTAATGTGCTTTCTGCATTCACAGTTTCACTGTGTGCTCACTGCCATTCCCTGCGTTACCCCCTGACAGTCTTAGATATCTCCACTGGATGTAACTGCTTCGTGGGAGCCAGTGACTGAGCTGCACTTCTCCACACACGTGATACGTTGCAGCAAGCGGACAAGATGGAGGACTGCCATGCAAGCTTGGTAAAGATCAGCGAAGACAAGGTCCTTACCAAGTGAGTTTGCCCGGGCTTCCCGTGGGTATCTCTGTGTCCACTGCTCCTCAGAGTCGCCTGACCTGTTCCTGTTCTGTTTTATTTTATTTTTTTTTTAGAACTGAGATGATGTCCCTGCTGAAAACCTATAACTGTTACCATGAAGGGAAGAGTTTTCAGCTGCGGAGTCGAGAGGTACATAGAGCTTCCCTGGCAATTGCTTCCTCTTAAGGGTATTTGATCTTGAATTGTGGGGCACTTAAAAATGCACATTTAAGGATTAAAGTTCAGTCTATTTGTTTATTATTGTGCAGAAGGTATGTCAGTTTGGCTCAAAGGATAGGCACAGATATGAATCTAGCCCCTTTGCCTCTTTGAGATTAATATCTAGCTTTTTCAGAATTCTGGGCTTCATATCTCAAGTTGAGTTCTAATCTTGTCCTACTACTGATTGGCAGTAAGTGATGAGACTTTAAGGGATGCTTCAGTGAAAACTCCCACCGGATTTTCCCATGTTTATTCAGAAAGTACTTCCATGCATCTTGCCAAAACAATCATAGCTGGCTGTATAGGAGCAGTCATGAGGTTGGCAATCAGCAGATTGTGAAAGGATCAGGAACTCGGCCAAGAGGGCAGGTTTGTATGGGAGAAACGAAACAGGCATTCCTGTGTGTGGCTGCCATTCCTGGGGTATGAGGCATCCTTCTCTATAGGTGTCATGTGTTGCACGTGCCCAGATGTGACAGGAAATAAGAGATGCTTCAGGGCAAGGCTGGTCTGGGATTTAAAATCACCCCACAACCTCATCGGGGAAATGCCCAGTATGCCAGGCGGCCAGTGCAGCACCAGTGCAAGCAGCACTGCGTAACAGTGAAATGTATGAAATCGCCTATTGTAACATTTACTGAGTCATGGCTGGCTTTTAATTTAGAAATTCCTAAGTGTTTTGTCGCTGACAGGTATATTTCAATGATTTTCACAAGCCGCGGGGTTGTTGGTGTGTGCTACCTGGACTGCTTCCAGCTCAAGTGACCTTGAGGGGTAGATGGGGGGGGGGGGGGGTGAAAAGGTGTTCAAACAACGGCTTATAACTGCACACCCAAAATACTGCCCCCGGCCACCCTGAAA
>JAODLD010000069.1:12362587-12400611 GCA_026781065.1 Mormyrops boulengeri
ATGTGATTGGTTGCTTAGATAATTGCATTAATGAGAAATTGAACAGGTGTTCCTAATAATCCTTTAGGTGAGTGTAGTTACAGTTTTTGGTCCCAATTCATAATTAAATCCTGTATGAATTAAATAGAAAACATCCTTAAGCCCCTGATAAATTTAACTTTTATAGCCCTGGAAATACTTTCACTTTTCAATGCAAAACTTTCCTCTGTTACAATGGTTTTGTCCTTAGAATGCACTCACTGCTCCCTCTTCTGATACTTCAGGCAAAATACAGCACCATGCAGCTTTAACCTTCCCTGGACTTTGTTCTATGCTTTTTGTAATTATGTAACAAAACATTGCTACATACATTTCTAAATTAAACATTACATAACAATATAATAGTCGTTGTTAATGAATACGGACACTTTATTGACCTCGGCCTGCTGATGGACACACCTGCCGCCCAGGTGTCCCATGGCTGAAAAAACGCTAAAGTGGCCTTTAGGGAGGTGAAAACACAGCTTTTCGGTGCCCATCACGTTTAGTGCCATCTAGGGTGACCCCATGGTCACTGAGGCATGCAAACCCCTCCACCATGATAAGGTGGCAATCCAAGGCCTGGGAATATCCGTTCACCCTGTTTAAATTAGAAAACATGTTGCTCAAGAAAGTCCGTTCCTCCCGCCTTTCTGGCTATGGAAAAATGACGAGTGACTGAGAGTGATTCAGATTACATCTGCGTAAACTTTTGTTATAAGTACTGGGGTCCAGAGTTGCTGCATGTCTGCTTTAGGAGGGGGAACTAAATATCCTGCCCTTTGTTATCAGTCCTGTTTATAATATTTATGGACAGGACTTCTAGGTGCAGCCAGGGTGTTGATGGTGTCTAGGTTTGTGGCCTAAGGATTGCGTCGCTGCTTTTTGTGGATGATGTCATCCTGTTGGCTTCATCTGCTGGGGACCTCCAGCGTGCTCTGGGGCGGTTCGCAGCCGAGTGCGAAGCGGTGAGGATGAGGATTAGCACCTCCAAGTCCGAGACCATGGTTCTCAGCCGAAAACGGGTGAATTGCCCTCTTCAGGTCAGGGAGGAGGTACTGCCTCAAGTGGAGGAGTTCAAGTATCTCGGGGTCTCGTTCACGAGTGAGGGTAGGCGAGATCTAGAGCTGGACAGAGAGAACTCTCAATCTATTGGTCCATCTTCGTCCCTACCCTCACTTATGGTCATGAGCTTTGGGTAATGACCGAAAGAATGAGATTGTGGATACAGGCGGCCGAAATGAGGTTTCTCCTCAGGGTGTCTGGGCTCTCCCTTAGAGATAGGGTGAGAAGTTCGGATATCTGGAAGAGTCTCAGAGTAGAGCCGCTGCTTCTCCACGTCGAAAGGAGCCAGTTGAGGTGGTTTGGACATCTGGCGCGGATGCCTCCTGGGCGGCTACCTGGAGAGGTTTTCCGTGCATGTCCTACAGGAAGGAGGTCCCTGGGCAGACCCAGGACGCGCTGGAGGGGTTATATCTCTCGGTTGGCCTGGGAACACCTCAGCATCCCCTCCGAAGAGCTGGTAGAGGTGGCTGGGGAGAAGGAGGTCTGGGTATCTCTCCTGAAGTTGCTACCCCCGCGACCTGAACCATGGATAAGCAGATGTTAATGAATGGATGGATGGATGTTTCCCTCTCATATCTGGGCAAAGAAGTATGAGAGATGGCTGAAAGTCTAAACTAGTATTATCAGTATTGAGGTCCGGAGTTGTTGTGTGTCTATTGTAGCAGGGGAAAACATTTTTTTCTAGTCTTAAGGTAATGATGTTTCCCCTTCATATGTTTACACAAAGGTATGATTGATGGCTGAAAAAGTCATTCAGATACCTGTTTGCATGTAAATAGATTTGGATCACCAATTTCTGTGTGTGTGTTAGCCTAGGAAACCATGCATCACAATGCTTTAATAAAAATGGAATATGTTTGAATGGATTCAAAGACATCGCTGTCAGCAGTAGTTGATAAATGTAAGGAGTAATAAAGTTGCCTACAATTAAGTCAGCGATAGAATAAATAATATTACATTGACCGTCACGCATACTATACGTGATGTCCTACAAGCAACACTACCGTTTTCTGTATTTTACCAGCAAACACATATTTCCAACGATTTAAATAGTTTATCTTTTAAATAATACACAAATATCGGAATATGTTTTTGCATATGGTTTGCTTAACTCAGCACATTTACAGAAACACATTAAAGCGACAGTGAAACCTAACTAAAAGTATTGAATGAAGTCATGATTTTAAAGCAGTGCGCGAAAGGGGGAACATGAGCGAACTGAATCCGTAACACCGGCTTCCCTTCAGTCCATAGCACCTGCTGAGTAAGTCGTGAATAGTTAACGTCTTGGTAGCTGCATCATTTTGCGCTGTATAATTCGGCATTATTCAGGTATTGACAGATTTTTTTCAAGGAAGCTTCCAAGGCTCACTATGTGGAGCGAATATTATCTCCGATAATTTCTTAAAATACAAAAAGGATGGTGTAAAAATGTGTGGGACAAACAAACAGAAACTACAAGATACTCAACTTGCCATGCTTACTTCGGTGATTGCATCGCGTTCTATAAGTACATAGTGCACGGTTAGATTTAGTACAAAT
Organism: Mormyrops boulengeri; assembly: GCA_026781065.1. NCBI lineage: Eukaryota > Metazoa > Chordata > Actinopteri > Osteoglossiformes > Mormyridae > Mormyrops > Mormyrops boulengeri. The sequence continues at coordinate 12,365,213 of JAODLD010000069.1, forward strand.
ATTGCTTATTCTAATATCCAAGGATGCACATAACGGTACGCAAGTATGCTTCACCTTTAAATCTATACGTGCGACAATCGATTGTTGTAACAGCGCAAATGTGTACCTATTTTATGTGCATATGCATTGATATGGCAAGAAATTATCGTGCATTTAAAACTTTATATGATAATTCGTATTTCATGTGCGGTATAAATGTTTAAATGTATGGTAATTTCTTGTCACAACAGCAGAAATGCATATTTGCGTTGTTACAACCATCGATTGCCCGTATCGCTTTTAAAGGTGAATGCGTACTTGCGAACCAGTTAGGTGCATCTTTGCTTGTCCATAACATCCATACCACGTGGCTTTTAAGAACAGCCTTGCTATACAGCGCTACCCCAGGCCTGACCTCAAATTACACGATTGTCTTCAAGGCTTCAGGATCCACGTAACATCATTACTGTCACGTGGTGCCGCCTCCCTCTGAAAGAGGAACTTAAGTTAAGCGCTGCGCTGCTGGCCTGAAGATCCACACGAGAGGAAATACACCCATAAAATCGTGATAATTCAGCTGACATCTCGGGAATACGGAGTGCCAAAGTCCTCCTGAGGTGATCGGCGTGTCATACATGCTGCGGTCACAGCTGCCATGGCTTTTCTGCAAGGTCTCGATTCGCACATAGTTGTTGTCGGATGCGGGATTTCCGGCATCGGAGCCGCTCAGAAGCTTCTGCAGCACGGCTTCCACAATGTACGGGTGCTGGAGGCCACCGGCCGCAGCGGCGGCAGGGTCAAGACGGGGCGCTTGGGTGAGTCTTATAATGTAAGATGGTTGTCACACATGCGCGCACACGTAAAACGGAGACATCTGATATATCTGAGAGTTATTTTATATTTAATTTATAATTTCTATCTCATAATGAAATAAAGTGTGTGGAGTGTTTATGGACACGGTTAGGATATATTACATTTTAACAGCTTTCCCATGTCCTGTTTATCTCTTGGCTCCAGCATAACTTTAGCTGTAAAAATAAGTGAACCAGTAACTTTAGAAATTTCAGATATGACAATAAACTAGGCAGGCAAAGTTATTAAGTGTAGACTGTATTTTTTTCCATGTTTCCATATTTTCCATGTTGTTTTTAGGTAGCAATATTGTAGAGATTGGGGCCAACTGGATCCACGGTCCGTCCCAAGAAAACCCGGTGTTCCGCCTTGCCTGTCAGTATGGGCTTCTGGATAAGGAGTCCATGACTGAGGAGAACCAGGCCATTGATGTTGCAGGACACCCTCCTTTCACAGCCACCTGGCTGTCCAGCTCGGGCCACCGGCTAGAACCGGAGCTAACAGAACCAGTCTCCTTGCTCTACATGAGCCTTCTAGAACAGAGCCAGGCTTTCTACAGGCAGGGCCGGGAGCCCATGCCCAGCGTGGGCGAGTTTATAAAGCGTGAAATTCGGTTGGCCCTGGGCGATGGGCGGGGCAACCCCGTGACTGGGGTGCTGAAACGGCGTGTGGTCAACACACTGCTGAAGGCCGAGTGCTGTGTCAGCGGCACTCACACCATGGACGACGTGGCTCTGGGGGCTTTCGGCATGTACAAGACACTCCCAGGTCTGGACTGCACCTTCCCAGGGTAACACCTCCTTCTGGTTAAAAGTGCTCATGGAAGTTATCATTGCATAAAAATTTAATGAGAGCAGAAAGAAAAATTATTGGTTCAGAGAGATAACCAATCAGATTGTAGAGGAGCTGGGTCCAACCAATCTGATGTGTTGGTCCCACCTCATCTAGTTGCGTGGACTCGCCTCCTCTACAATCCTTTTGGTTATCTCTCTGAACCAGTCATTTTCTGTTCTGTACTCAGAACATTTTTGTGTAAGTAAAACTCCCATGAACGTTAAAAGCATAGTACAATCCTAGTTAAATGTCTCCTGATTCAACACCTTGCCCTCTGCCTCCAAGCCTTGCCCTGTTAATATTCACCTGTGGTGTTTGTCATTCAGGGGCTATGAAGGCTTAATTCACCACATGACGCAAACGTTACCAAAAGGCATGGTGTCCTACAACAAGCCAGTCAGGTGCATCCACTGGAACAACTCTGACGGAAGGGCCCATCATTCCGGAAGGACCTTCCCGGTGCTGGTGGAATGTGATGATGGAGACACGTTCCCAGCGGACCATGTGATCATCACTGTTTCCCTGGGTATGGCAGCTGACCGCGTACCGTCATGACGAATCACATCCCAAAAGCTGGCCGAGGCAAAGTTCACATGTTCATGGTGGATGTTGCTCTCATCCCAAGGCTACCTGAAGAAGCACCACGAGACGCTATTCAGACCCCGGCTCCCAGCCCCAAAGGCAGAGTCCATCCAGAGGATGGGGTTTGGTACCAATAACAAGATCTTTGTGGAGTTTGAGCAGCCTTTCTGGGAGCCGGACTGTGAGATCATCTTCCTTCTGTGGGAGGACGAGTCCACCCTCGCCGACATGGTGACTGATGTGAAGACGCAATGGGTGAAGAAGCTGTTTGGGTTCACAGTGCTCAGGCCAGCTGAGAGGTGAGGAGTCCATGGTCCATCATGGCTGCTGAGTATCTGCACTGTAAGACGAGAGGCTGGCACATTCGGCGATATTGAAACGCAATGCAGTGAAACCAGTTTAAAACCAAATACCCTGGAGTGGCTGTTACATCAGGGGTCACAAGCAAGCAACTCACTGGGGCATGCACAGTACTGTAGAAAAGCCTTAGACAGTCAAAAGATCTGGTTTTAATCTGGGTAGCAAGTGTATATTTGCTCAGAACAAAAAACACAAGTTAGAATTAGAACATTATTACACAAATTATGAGTAATACAATAAAAACCAACAAGAATTTCTTTTGTTCTCCAGTGAATATAGCCCTGGTTGCCGGCATGGTGTTAAAAGTCAATGTAACTTAATAACTACCTTCTCCAAAATGTTACTTGTTATCTTGTTGTTGCTGAACACCATTTCAGTTCCTAATCCTCTCCTCAGGGGCACCTCAGCCACGACATATATTTGTTACATTTCACAAGCAGCTAACTTTAACTAAATGTAATTATTTTTAAAAGGTCAATGAAGTATTGACCAGTCATATAGGGTGGGTAGTGGTTGAATAAAAAATATATGCTTGTATTCAGGGGTGCCACTAGATATTTTGGGCCCCTGACCCAGAGCATTCCAGTTGTGTTCCAAATCATTCCACCCTAACCCCCCCTCTTTATGGCACCCCTGGGTGTGTTGGACGGTGGCTGCAAATACTGGGGTGATTTTAGGAGGGGTTTTGAAATACTAAGCTAACACACTTTGACAGACATTTTACAGTCAATCCTCTATTTCATTTCCATTTTTTGCCCCTTTTTTCACAAGTAATGTACAAATAATTTTAGGCTACACTGTAATAATATAGTTTTACACAAAGATGAAGATCATTTAAACATCATTTTCTTTGACTAAGGTGGAGGGACTGAGTCCGGGACTAGCGATGTGTGCGGAGGCCTCCTCTCAACACACCGGTCCAGTTCTGATGGCTTACTGAGTCTGGTGACTCCCCTTGTGACTCTCAGGTATGGACACATCCTGTGTGGCTGGATCGCTGGCCGTGAGTCTGAGCACATGGAGACTCTGTCCGAAGCAGAAGTGAAGCTCACCATCACACAGCTCATCCAGAAATTCACAGGTGACCTCCATAAACCTGATATATAGCTCAGAAATAAGATTCTCTCCGAACGGGACAGAATAGTGTTGTCACGATACCAAAGTTTTTGTTTCGATATCACTACTAAGTCATATATTTCAGTTTTAGTCATTTTCGTAAATTTTCCTAAGAAAGGGGAAACACTCTCAAATGTCATTATTCTGCTTTATTTTAACCAAAAATGTTTTAAATGATATTTGGGTAATTTGCAGGTGGGTCAGTTAAAATAGAATATAAGCACATCAGTCAAAAAGCAGGTTGGGCATCATTTTGTCTTTATTAATATTAAAGGTTTGAGTCACGGTTGGGCTGGATTAATCTGCAAGTTCAAGTCACTAGTGAAATCAGCCCACACATCAATGTAAACTGTATATTTCCGCTGCCAAGATGCTTTTTGATCACTGATTTCTTTCATGGGCATAACAGGGAAGTGAACTAGTTAAGTATCACCTATCGGTCTTTGAGTTCCTTGAAAGGGTTGGAATATTTGTCTGACCACTGTCTGGCCAGGTTTGACGTGTTGCCTCCCTTTGCGAAATACACTTTAACACCGCACGTGCAGGGGTGCTACCGTGTTTAGGGACTCGTCTTCTTCCTCCATTTTATAGCTGAGATATCTCCATATTTCACTGCACACTTTAGGCGCCCTCTCTGTCAATGATTTCAGGTGTTGCTGAAGTCGCTGCCCTCTCTTCTCTGAACACAGTGAAAAAGGGCACTGCTCTCTTTGCCATTGCTCGCGGTTGTTTCCCGCAACATCACCACTGTCAGCATTGAGCTTAAAGAGACAGATTCCTTTTCGCTAGATTAGATAGGGATTCGCATAATAAAAGTATGGTTTTTTGTCAAAATGCTAGTACCGCTTTTTTTTCCCAGTACCGGTTTACCATGCAAGCCTAGTAAAGAATCAAAGTTGTCTGTTCCTCTCGTGACTCAGAGTAATTCTGTGTGGCAGGAAATCCGACCATCACTCCGAAGAGGATTGTCCGGTCCCAGTGGTACCATGACCCATACACCTGTGGCGCCTACACCTATGTGGCCAGTGGCTGTTCGGGTCACGACATCGACGCACTGGCACAACCGCTCCCTTCAGAAGGCCCTCAGGCAAAGGTATGACCGCAGGATTCAAGCCTCAAAAAAGAAGCTTCGGCCCTTTCATACCCACATGACGGCAGCTGAAAATATTTTCGATTGGACTTAATGAACTACTGGTTGACAACGTGTCACAAGCCAAATATGTGTGACAGGCGTGGGTGGATTATGGCTTGTGCCAATTTTTTAGATTGTTATCCAGCAATGCCAGTTACTTAATAAAGGCCAGGGCAGTCTTACATATTATTCCAGTGTTGGTGAACTCTGGTTTTTGGATCACCAAGGACCATCAGATACCACGGCGGGGCCTCAAAAGATTTGCGCCCAGGGGCCTGTAATTTCTTAATCTGCCCATGATAACAGAAATGGCTATAACTCATGCATGCTTGGTGTGTGGCTGTAGTCTTTACAGGTGCTGTTTGCTGGGGAGGCAACAAACAAGTCCTTCTATTCCACGGTCCATGGGGCGCTGGAGGCTGGCAGGAGAGAGGCCCAGAGACTTGTCACCCACCACACCCCTCCTGCCTATCAAGGACCACTCGGGTCAAAGTTATGAGGGGATATATTCGGCTGAACATTTTTTTAGGACATGATTAGATGTGTGTAATAATTGTTATGATGGAAATGAAAGAGAGAGTCACTGTGGTTTGATTTTGGGTTAAGTCGGCCCTGTTAATATTTACACCTTGCCTCCGTTTGGTCTCAGATTCACAAATCTTATACATAAAAATGTTAGATATCAAGTTAGTTATTAATTTTTACAGTACATTCAACTGATCATACCTTGCACACTACAAAAATAAAAATGCATTTTAAAACCTGTGCAGATCTCAATTTTTCAAGTGAGTACTGTATTTATGTGACACACAGACCATTGCTTAAATTGTTTTCATTGTCTTCGTTAATGAGTACATGTGAACGAAACATTAATGAGGGGTGAATACATTTGCAACATTCATAGGAGCTGCATAACTAAGTTTATCATGGTAGTTGCAGAAAGAAGCCCTAGAATTTATCATGGGAAATGAAAAGCATTGGAAATATATTGACTGCGCAAAAGTAAGGGTTTTGGAAAGTGCGTCGATGGGCATCATAAAAGACTCCCGTGTTATAATGGGGTGGACCCCCGTGACCTTAGAAACCCGTTTTGCATAGGAACCATTCATCGAGTATTAGTTTCTATCCGGACGGTGCCTTGTGACACCCAGCGAAGGCTAGCCTAGGACAGAACGTCACGTGGGAAGGGGAGTTAAAGATGCGGTTGCAGCTGGCGCTTTTAAACACATTTAAGTTCAGGACGGTGTTTGATTTTGGTGGTCGAGATGTCGCCCACTGGTTTCCTGGCCATATGGCCAAGGGTTAGTAACATCTTAAATCATAATTTGTGTAGCGAACTCTTATTCTGGAGAGAAGTTATATCATTAGCGTGATTCTCTCCAGACTGTCATTTTTAAATCGGGCAGCACCTTACAATATAATGTTGATAAGAATCGGTTTTAGTTCCGTTAGTGCCCGTTAATCTTACAGACAGCTGCCTTAATTTCAAGTTTCTGAAGCACATTTGAGCTGTAGTGAATGTTTTCGATTTCCTTTTGCTGATAGGCTCGCGTGAAAATGTGTGGTATTGTTTTTTTTTTCCACTCAACCATCCTATTTTTTTTAGGGCTCAAACAGATGAAGGCCAGTCTGAAAAAAGTAGATTGCATTATAGAAATCCACGACGCCAGAATATCCTTTGATGTGTAATCGTGCCCTTGTCAGACGATTAAAATAAATGCTAGAGTGCTATGGTAGGATTGCTTTGGAAAGTAACCACTTGCTGAAAGTTATTCAGCTTTCTGTAAGCCGTAAAACGTTTTCGGTATACGGAGGAAATATTACATTATTTCAGTATTGTAAATAATTTCTTTATTGAGGTGCTAAATAGAGAAATCACTGTGTATATCATTCAATTTGAACGGTGTATGTGAAGACTGGTCTTTTGCTGTTTAGCTCCGCTGATTTTACGGAGGCATGTGAAATGTTTTTTTTTTTTAACTGGACCACATACCTTTTTCTGGGAGAAACCCACTCTTCCAGGAAAGTCTACACATCCGTCCACATCTGCTCGTCCTAAATAAAACAGATCTTGCGGATCCCTTGAGTAAGCAGGTAGTCTGCGTGTTATAATTACCATTCTGTACATCTTCGGTTTGCCGATACGACGATGTGAGATTTGAAGGTTCTGTCTTAAATTGCTCTAGAGAACTCTAACAGGACTTGAGAAAGACGGTGTGAAGAACGTCTTGTTCACGAACTGCCTGCATCAGCACGATGAAAGCATTAAAAGGGTGAGCAAGCAAATTAAACGAATACATAAATGAACACACCACCATGACCCACCAGGCGGTGGCGCCATCTTCGACGGGCTTTAATAGACCCATGTGTTTTGTCTGTCCATATGTGCACATGGATCATTCCATCCAGATAGTTCCTCTTGTGACGGATATGGTCGGGAATGCTCCCCGCTTTCACAGGGAAGAGGTGAGGCGCTCTTCTGATTTTTTTTTTTTATTGTTTTTTTTTTGGTGTTGTCTGTCAAGAGTTCTGTGTAATTGGGCTTGTGTGTGGACCTGGAACGCCCTTTGTCTCATGACTAACGTGTGGGACGCCGCCTGCTTTTGTCTGCCATGTTTGTCGTTTTCCATTATTGTCCGCAAATCTATTTACAGGACACTGATTACTGCGTCATGGTAATCGGGGTTCCGAATGTCGGGAAATCGTCCCTCATCAATGCCCTGAGGAGAATGTATCTCAAAAAAGGTAGTCTGTATCCATCCATCCATCTTTTATACCTCCTGTGTGAAGAGAATTCCTACTTCAGTCTGGTCACATCGATGCCTGTTAGCTGGTCCAAGCACTGAAATTTGTGCCCTCCAGTTTATATTAAAGTGTGTTTTTATCTTTTTCTTCATTAAATATTTTTATGTTCTGGTTTCAGGTGGAGCTTCTAAAGTTGGAGGTGAGCCTGGTATAACTAGGGCAGTTCTAACCAAGATTCAGGTAAAGCCCAGCAGTCTGTGTTGCCTGCAGTGGCAAATATTTACCACATGGTGGTGCTGCAAACCTCTCACCCATCGTGTCCACAGATCTGTGAAAGACCCCGAGTGTATTTACTGGACACACCTGGAGTCCTTCCCCCGAGAATCGAGAATGTAGAGACTGGAATGAAGCTGGCTCTATGTGGTACGTGTGGGAGGGGTGAATCCTCTGGCTTAGCTTGGTTGTAGTTTCTGTGGTTGATGTGGGGTTGATCCTGACAGCTGTGTTATGTCGCCATCTTGATGCGACCAGAATGGAAACGGCGTACTCGCCCTTCATAAGCTTGGGGGGTCTTATTTGCAGGGACAATCCTGGATCATTTGGTTGGTGAGGACATCATGGCGGATTACCTGCTGTTTTCGCTGAACAGACTGCAGCAGTTCAGGTGACCGTCAGTCTGACTCATGTCCCAAAACGGCGAGACGGTGGTAGGCCGCTCCGCTCATTATGACAGTGTTGCTGTGTGCAGCTACGTGGAGAAGTACAGCCTGGGGGAACCGAGTGATGACATTCAAGACGTTCTGAGGCGTATCGCGGTCAAGCTGGGCAAGACCAAGAAGGTGAAGGCTCTGACCGGAGTAGGTGAGATGGTGTTTGCGGCAGTGGGGAGAAGGTTGGGACTGGCACGGCAGCCTCACATGTGCCTCACGCGTTGTCTGCCTTCCAGGTGACGTGACAGTCATGGTTCCAAACTACAGTGCTGCTGCGTACGACTTCATCCGGGCTTTCAGGAAAGGAGAGCTTGGCCGGGTGCTGCTGGACTAAACTGGGGGGGGCAAGGAGTCAGCGGTCAGGGGTCAGGGGTCAGAGCCTCCTGGCCAGCAGGTGGCATCTGTTCAGGCCTAGTTGTATTGAACTGTAATATAGTAATAAATGATGTATGACTGATTTAATGAATTTAGGCTGTGCGCTTTACTTGTTTGATTTCTCCTGTGTGTGTGTGGATCGGGGAGGGGGGGCACTGATGTAATGGAGTGGCTTTGATTTGTACCCAGACGTTCTGGTCTTCATCTGAAGTCTCACAGTAGCTGTTAACACAGCAAGTGGATCTTCTGTAGAGAGACTGATTCTGGCACAACCTCATGGGTACCATCTGTCCACCAAAATGCCACGTCTCTTTTGGGAAATAGTCACAGAAAACTGTTGCCCAGGAAACGCATATGACCCAAAACGCCACTCTGTGTGTCACTGCTCATGGCAGGCAAATTCTGCTCTCACTTTATAGCCATGCTTCTCACTGTGGGAGTGAGCCATGTAAGATCAAGTGATACCTGTTGTGCTAAGCTTCATCGCTTCATAACAATGACGGCCATGAGAGTATGAGGCACGCCGGGGGCTGGTTTGATAATAGTGCTCTTTATTTAAGCCTGTCAAAAAAGGATCTTTGACATAATGCACAAATTTGACCTGCATCAAAGGTCCAGTAACGACGTGTTAAATATTAAAAAGAATTAGCATCAGGCTGATAGCATCAGTTCAGAACACGCATCAGAGTCAGGTAAGCTGCAGCGTGGAAGTCAGTCGTAAGGCAGCTCTGCTGTGCTTTGGGTTCAGTAAGAGTCCTGTGAATGTGAGCTGTTAAGCTGTATTTAAACGCACCCCTACGAAACACCCTCTGGACATGGTACAATTCACAACTTAACAGTATCTAACATAGTAAAAAGATCTATTTAATAGCTATAAATGGATGTATCTGAACTATAATAAAAAGGATATAAAGATTATATATTTACTTTTGTCTATAAAGTCATTTTTGTAAATAACATGCAATTTCTAGCACTAGCTCTCTGTCTGTAGACTATATATCGCACACTATACTGCAATGCTGTTAGGACCTTCAATACAAAGTGTCTGAGGTTGGTTAGCACACCCAGAGAAGCTCTCGTTTGGCCTCGACTTACTTCAACAGGGACATTTTCTGGTAAGACATTCATAAATAACCGAAATTAATGACCCACACCTGTTACAGCATATAGTGACTGGTCTAGCTGTGATTTTAATAACAGCTTTTCAGACCATGGGCAAAGATCAGGTTTGCTTTGTTCTTCAAGGTGGCCCCTTAGTGTGATTGGTATTCCCACATCTGCATGTAGCTGTTCCACTGTGGCCCTAGATCCATCCACTCACGCAATTTCCAAACTTTACACAACCAAGGTTTGCGGTTAAGCCTACTTTATTCTGTTTATTATTTTATTTACCTTTCATTGAATTAAAGATTTGGCAGTGATATCTATTGTGTCATGTATTTACAAGTATACATTGCTTTTGTTTATATAAAGGATTAACTAACATAGTTATGCTAATAATTAAAATTCTAATTCCTATCGTTTGTATGTGTACACTTGGCATATGTGAATACAAATGAAAACACTGATCCCCGAGCTGGTATTTCTTCAGTAAAAGGTGTTTTCCTTGGCTGTTAGGCAAGCCTATTTCTCTTAGTGCTTATTTCCCATTGGCTGCTAGGCAAGCCTATTTATCTTAGTGCTTATTTCCCATTGGCTGCTAGGCAAGCCTATTTCCAATGTGTACTTTCCATTGGCTGTAGGACAAGCCCGCTTCCTAGAGGTTGATTTGTATAAGAATGTTGATTGAACAAAACACTGTGAAAACCAGTCCAATGGAAGACACAGGCTTGAGAGACGCTGATGTTCTGGCGCTGTAGAAGTCGCTGTTGGTCCAGTTGCCATACTGATCGTCACCCGTGAGTGACTCGGAGCTGTCATATGGGCGGACCTGGGACGAGGCATACCAGCCCCCAGCGGCCAGCCCGACCGCTGCACCAGCCGCGGCTGCCCCCGCCACCCTCGCTTGGGACGAGCTATAGCGCCCTGTGAAGCGGGCCCGAGGTCGTGAAGCACGTGCACTGCCACGAGCAGCACCCCTCGCTCCTCCTCTCCCTCCTTTGGAGACCACTGTGTCACAGAACAATGCGGACAGCAGGATCAACGTCCAGCAAGTAGCCACAGCTCTGTTCATCATGGAAGATCTGCTCTATGGAAAAGGACAGGAAGCGTGTCAGTAGGTTTTATTTTTTATGCTAAACTGGACATGCCAACCATCTACTCAGCCTGTAACCATGAAAGTACAATGGTAAAAAAAACAAGTGATGATCAGCTAAGGAAAGATTTATTTGTGGGTAGGGTATCAATGTACTTCCCTTAATTCAAAACATAAAATTAAACATTTGGACTGGAGCATACAATATAGAATACCCTTCTCTGAAATTTCCAGGAAATAGTAAAACTTTGAAATATATAAAAACATAGCCCCTTTTTAAGCTTTGAACGATGTGAACACTGTCACTGAAATATGAACTGTCTAATCAATCAAATCAATTTGATTAATTAGACATTTCATCAATTTGATTGATTGATTGGGAAGGCAGCAAGTTAGAAAAATATAAGTGCTCTGAGAAGTGCTCTGGTCCTATGAGGTCTTCCATTCATTGCAATTTGACCAATTCCTGGCAGAAACTCTGCACTTTTAATCTCTGCTTCTTGTCTACTTCAAAGGACCATCACTTCTTATACCTTCAAATAATCCTCCCCTGTTATCCATCACCAAATGTGGTGAATCAGAATTTAACATGGACTCAAACGGCAGGTTAGAGGCCTCTCCTACATCGAAATATGAATAATGTATCACAGACTCAAGATCCTCATTCATTGGCTGTGAAGCATGAGTCACTGGTCTCTTCTCCAACTCCGGTTCCTTCTCATCACTGATTTTTGCAGGTAAAAACCTTCGAAGCAGTAGTAGGTCTGTGTGTAGGGTCCATTCTCACTCCTCCCCATCTTTCTCTCTTACCACATAAACCGAAATGTTCTCTCTCGACTGCTTAAACACTATGTGACCTCTGACTCCCATCTGTCAGCAATCCTGTGCTTTCTGTTCAGACCCAAATTTGTAGCCAACACACTCTTGGCGTTTTTCCACTGGCAACAGGAACCTGGCTGTACCCAATCCACACCGCAAAGAGAGACTAGTTACAGCGCGGTTCCAGCTCGCTTCGATTTTCCACTGCAGAAGGGTTGGGTCAGTAAAGGCTTTGCCAGGTTTGGAGAGCAACAGTGATGTAAAACCAAAGAGGCACTTGTTTACAGATCACAGAGTGTACATCATGATTTAATATGTGCTAATTCTTGCTAGCACGAGTGTGAGAATTGCCATGTTATTTTAGCATCAATTCCATTCAGCCATCTATAGTACTACTTTTAGTAAGAAATTTTCAAGTTACAAGTTACCAGCAATGCATCATATCGACACAGATCACCAGTTTTTACTTGTCTCTGTGCTGTTCAACCAATCAGATGGTTATGACCCAACCAGTTTGGTTTTGTCACTCTTTCAGCCCTGCTTACTAGTCAGCATGGGTCAAGGTCAAGCTCACATCATTTAAAATGGAAAACCATCTCTGTGCAATTTGGCTCCAGTATGACTCAGTTCTTAGTGACAGTGGAAAAGCTCCATCTGTCTCCTACATCAGTATCTGCAGATGTGACCTTTGCATCCCATTGTCTCTTGGAGATCCTTAACGTAAGTGGAATTTTGCCCATCTGGACTAATGCTGAAGCAAAGATCAATCAGAAGATGAGGCTGTTTGCCTAAAATCAAAAGAAAAGGAGACACACCTGTTGCACCATCATGACTGCAATTACAGACATGTATAAGTGGCTTTACACATTTTCACCACTGTTCTTTTCTTTTGTCATTCAGGGTCTCAAGAAGGTCCACAGTCATCACTCTTTCCTCATATTCTTCTAAAGTGCGGAAAAAAATTCTGCAATCATGGAGAGATGCTATAACCTCTTACATGTTAGTCTCTATCATAACTTTTTCCATTGTTCGTTGGAATGTAGCAGATGAGCTTGAGACCTTGTGGCATTTTTGTGGAACTGCCACGTCCCAAATCGAGCGGTAAACACAGTTTTCGGGTGGTCTGAGGGTTCTACCTTGAGCTGCTAAAAAATACTTTTCAGCTCCAGAACAGTGAACTTCTTCAAGACAGCCCAGGAACTCGGAACTGGGGTCTAGGTTCCTGAACTTCAATAAAAAGTGCCAATTCTGGCCAGGTGAATAAATTCAAGGGACTCTCCTCCTAGTAGCTGATCCCTTATTCTACATTAAGTGAAAAGGACAGAGCAAACCAAAAATGAGAAAATGCATGTTAGATGACTAATAGTAGCCTGGATTTTTGCAATCTAATATGTAAATATTTTTTAAATTTGAATTTTATGCAAATAATGAAATTTGACTTCCCTGACCTGTTACAGACCCGCCATACAGTACTGTGTAATTGTTGCAAATCTTGATCATCTGTTATCAAAAGGGTCCCCATTGGTTAATTTGACTCGGCCCCTGCTTTGATGGGCTTGGGGGAGGATATTCTTTCACCCCCACACCTCTTCGGCTACACTGCTGTCTTTGGTTCATTCCCTTAGAGCTGTATTCCAATAGACTAAGCACTGGCTTCTTCTAAGCTGACCTGTACACCGAGCTCAGTTCAGCTGTATTGGAAAAATAGCACAATATGCCCCAGTAGTCCTCTTGGAGAACGGCTCTCCAGAGAAACACTGTCAGCTATCTACAGGGTGCTACAGCTTACAGCCATACTGCCTACACAGAGCCCTCAGAAAGACGGGTCTGACAGAAAGATCTCAGCACCTTCACACCGCAGACTCGGCCCCAGCGTCTTCTTAATTTTACCATACTTCCGCGCGACGTGTATTAAGAAACGTTAGCAAAAGATTAATCATGATAATAAAAAAGTGTTTCTTATATTTGATCTAAGGCTTGGAATCATTAAAGACTACAAAATCCGTCGTTCACAGCGTAGTCGAAAATTAATTTAGGGATGCTTCCTAGAGTAAAAGGCGAGGAAATGTCAGTGAAAAGACACTACACCTTTTGCCCGACTGGATACACAGTGTCAAAGCAGAAAGCAGAACATTATCAGTAACCTAGTGAAGGTCCAAAACAGGTCGCAGAAGGAAAAAACCGCCGGGCGCTGCGCAGGTGTCTGCCGAAACCCAGGACCTCATAAAACACCGCAAATGATGCCTAAATTGTCCCTGATTTAGTTTAAAAAAAACCACTAACATCCCCCAATTTATCGTCATCCCTTAAAATTATAAAACGGGTCAGCAGCGATTCTGGGAAATGTTTAATTCCATATCGTGTGGAAATATCCGAATCATATTGTCATTGGCGTCCATTGTGATCGTAATTTGACTTATAGCCTAATTGAAATATTAAACCTCCAAAGGATACGACAGTAGTAGCGGTTTGGTAAAAATCGACAATTCCAAAACACCAAAGAGATCATTAAACATAAATACATATGTGTAGCCTATATTATTCGACAGAAGATAGATTTTTATTTATTTACTTTAACATAAATGCTGCTACATAGGAAAATATGCACATCAGATAAATGCTTAAGCTTGTCCTTGTGTATTTTGCAGCCAGTTATGTATATTAATAAGGAAATCAGCGTATTTGCCTTCGCACTGCGATTTGCAATACGAAAGGAAGGGACGAGTAGCTTGCTTTTACCATTTCATCGCCATTTCTGCAATGTGTTTGAACGGAACACGTATTTTATTCAGTCGAATAGCCTCACATTAAACACTTAATATGCAGCATCTACTTAGGACGTTATATTATATATAATTCCATAAAGAAAAAACTTAAAGGACTCTACCAACCTCGATCGATGGGTCACTTCACTTGTCTTCATTTGCGTCTGGACAATAATTTTGGAGAGTCCCCTGGGATGTCTTAATTGACACACCTGAGCACCCCCAGACGTTCTGATGTCTTCACCGGCGCACGCACTGGCCGGAAAAGGGACACTTCAAATGCCGGCGCCACCCCTCGAAACCCAAATCACATGGTTTTACTTGTTCTGCTGCTGATCAGATCAACAAGGTCTTCCGTTTCATTTTATATTTGGCAGCCCAACAGGATCTATCCTACATCTAACCTGAGAGTGCGCCCCTAATATTTCCCAGTACTACATCACACTAGCGCTGCTGAGGTCTGTGTTAAGCCAAATACCAATGGCAACCGGTGGTCACTGATCCTGTGTTTCTGTGCTTCCGCTACACACTTTGCCTTTGTGATTCCTGCTGATAAAAAGCCACATCATCTCTCCGTCTAAGTGTCATATTTAGTCCTCGCAACTTGGCACCCGGCATCCCGCCGCTTTCACGCAGCGTAAACCCGTATCCTCTGCAGTGCTCAAATCCGTCCCTTCTGATGTGCGTATGAATGTGGGTCACCCTCAATAGTCTGCTGCATATTCCTCTTCGCAGTTAATATTCTTTTTCTTTCTTTCTATTTTCATTTTTTCCCGTAAGCATGCACGTTTACCAGGCTCACCATTATGAATAATATTTAATCGATTTATGTGCACCCGTTTGTAGCGCACTTGGTCTTTTTTATCAGGACGCGTTATATAATGGAAGCGACGGGGTACTCAGCACCCTAAAACAGGTATATTGTAAAATAACATGACAAGCTAGGATGCCGAGCTCCGCACGGCACAGACTGCTCTTTCAAATCGCACTACAGAGCTGCGCGTAGGACCCTGGAAAATGATTCATTAAATGTGAGGGTTTGAAGATCCACATGCAGCAGCTTTAGAGGCATGCACTGGAGAGTTGCAATAGAATGTACATAGTTGTGTTCAGAATAATAGCAGTGTGTCTAAAAACGTAAATAAAGCTCAAAATCCTTACAATAGTTTTTATTTCCATACAAGCAACTGCATTGGGAACACTACAAATCTATTCCAAATCAAAACATTAAGAGAAATTCATCGCATTTGTGTTATTCCTTTACAGAAAGTGAAGGAAAGGGAATATTAGGCTGTTCAAAAAAATTGCAGTGTCCACATTCTTCTTTACAAACTCAAACATTCACTGTATGAACTGAAAAATGATTTAAGATTTTGCTTTCCTTTGAATCGGTGAAGTAATATTTAGTTGTATAACCACTGTTTCTGAGAACTGCTGCACATCTGTGTTGCATGCAGTCGACCAACTTCTGGCACCTGTGAACAGGTATTCCAGCCCAGGATGACTGGACTACATTCCACAGTCCTTCTGCATGTCTTGGTTTTGCCTCAGACACAGCATGTTTGATGTCACCCCACAAGTTTTCTGTTGGATTTAGGTCCGGGGATTGGGCTGGCCACTCCATAATGTCAATCTTGTTGGTCTGGAACCAAGATGTTGCTCGTTTACTGGTGTGTTTGGGGTCATTGTCTCGTTGAAACACCCATTTCAAGGGCATTTCCTCTTTGGCACAAGGCAACATGACCTGTTCAAGTATTTTGAGGTATTCAGACTGATACATGATCCCTGGTATGCAATAAATAGGCCCAACACCGTAGTATGAGAGACATCCCCATATCATGATGCTTGTGCCACCATGCTTCACTGTCTTCACAGTGTACTGTGGCTTGAATTCAGTGTTTGGGGGTTTTATGACAAACTGTCTGTGGCCACTAGACCCAAACAGAGCAATCTTGCTTTCATCAGTCCACAAAATGTTGCCTCATTTCTCTTTAGGCCAGTCAATGTGTTTTTTTGTCAAATTGTAACCTCTTTAGCACGTCGTTTTTCAACAATGGGACTTTGCAGGGGCTTTGCAGGCAGCTTGGCTTCACATAGGCGTCTTCTAATAGTAACAGCACTCACAGGTAACTTTAGGCCTTCTTTGATCTTCCTGGAGCTGATCATTGGCCGAGTCTTCGGCCGAGTGGTTATTCTTCAATCCATTCAAATGGTAGTTTATCGTTTTCTTCCATGTCTTTCAGGTTTTAGTTGCCATTTTGAAGCATTCGCGATCATTTTAGCTGAGCAGCCTATCATTTTCTGCACTTCTTTATATGTTTTCCCCTCTATAATCAACTTTTTAATCAAGGTACGCTGCTCTTCTGAATAATGTCTGGAAGACCCATTTCACTCAGAATTTCAGAGAGAAATGCACTATAACCAACATGTATAACATTTGCTGCCATCCTTCCTTAAATAAGGGCCATAATTGACACCTGTTTTTTCACAGAATGAATGACCTCAGTAATTGAACTTCACACTGCTATTATTTTGAACACGCCCCTTTCAATTAACGATTCAGTTACACAGAATCAGCAGCATGCATGTCATGACTGTTGGTTTTCTATTACTCTACTACACCTACTAGTAAATTCTACCAAAAACAGTGATTTATCAGGTTAGTGATGTCGGACTGCTATTATTTTGAACACAACTGTATTATCCAAAGATAAAACTAAATGAAAACTGAAGAACCAGTGTTCAGTATTTACTTACTCTAGGGAGTTAGACATCAAAAACTTTAAGTGATATTCAAGCGATGGTCTTTTATCTTTACAATGGGTGATGGGAGAGGAATGTGAGAAACCATTGTAGCCAGTCGTCGCCAATTCACATCCTTTTATTAGGAGATAAGGAGCTAGACATCAAAAACTTCATTTACACAAAGGGAGTGACCAGAACTATATTATCATACATTAACAATGAAATCCTTTTGTCACACTGTGAATGGGCAGGAAGCGGGACTGAGAAGTGGGAGTCCAGGAAGTCGAGGAAACGAGGGATTTATTGGAGAAACAGAAAGGCACACGGGGAAAAACAAGTAGCAACGTCAATTACAGGACTTGGGGAAGACGAACAGGGGAGCACTTAACTACACCAGACTACACTGAACAAGACTAGACACAGCTGGTAACACGGGGATTCCACACGAGGTAGCGAGGGGGGCGTGGAACACGGGAGGATCGGACGAGCGGTGCATGGCCCCCATCCCCTTTTCAAGTAAAACCTTACTACATGTAACATATTCAACAAGGCATGGTATATAGAATGATAACTGATCAGTTGTGACTCTGAAAGAGGAGTATCACAAGCTGACTGTAGGCTACTAGTTCTTGTGTGACCTGTTTACGTCAAGCGTAACTAGCGACAGTACAACATTTCTCAAATTTGTAATAAATACGCTGACTTACAGAGATTTACAATCAGCAACAGTAACATCATTCTTGCAAACATCACACATGCATACAAACATCACACAAGTGCTCTGTTTATTTACGTATTCCTGTCTAGCGTAGCCGATGCACATAATCTCCGGTTTACTACTAGAAATAGTTGGTAGGTGCCTCTCTACTGCGGCAGGCACTGTATCCAAACGGCACCTGCCACTGTTAAGCGCAACTAATGACAGTACAATTATTGTTTCCTCAAATATGATCTTAAAGAGATTTACGAACAACAATAACATCATTCTTAGTCATACAAACAACACACAAGTGCTCTATTTATTTTCGTATTCCCCTCTAGCGTAGCTGATGCACAGAATCCCTGATTTACTTCCAGGAGCGGTTGGTAGGTGCCGTTACCTGCCGTTTCCGGGTGCCAGGGATGTCACTTCCGGCTGCCAGCTGCCGTTGTCTATATGGGAAAGTTTCGCAGCCTTACTCTTCTGTGGGGTGTAAACACACATAAGGCAGGTCATTCCTATAGGCAACAACTTCAGTGCTGAGTTGTGAAATAAATTGCACACCTTATGGATGCAGTGATTCACGAAGAGAATGAAGCAGCGTGTTTTTAATACGGTGAACTGTGAAGCACCTACAAGGCGGTGACACAAGGGGGCACTGGCCGCAGCGCGGCTGAGCCGCTCCAGCCAACTTCTCTTTCGTTGGTGCGTTGCGAATGAAGAAAGCACGTTCGTGCGTAGAGCTAAACCTGCGCCGGGTCGCACCGAGCTAAACTGAATTGGGGATTGCACTTTCGTGCTGAGCCGAGCCGCGCTTTATTCCTGCCCTGTGAACATGGCGGTGTTTTGCAGATCCGCGTCGCTCGTTGTGAGACAAGCTTCTGCGCTGTCTTTGGCTGGTGCACGGCGGTATAGCTCGGGTGCGTATGTTACCCCCCCGGGGCATTTAGGGTTTTCGGGCAATTCCAATATTTGGCTCATTCTGTGGTTCGCTCCGCCTGTGCACAGCTCATAACGTCATGCGATATGATCTGTCGTGCTGACCAAAGTTACAGAGGACAGTGCTAACACCCTTGACCTTAAAAGCAGTAGAGAATAATTTATTATACCTAAACGCATATTACACACTGTATTTTATATTGCATTGTATGTTAGTGCAAGCTGCGTCTTATGATGCGTCACATGATTATACTGTACTTATGTCTACTTCCAGGATTTATTATGGTGGACTTTAGAGTGTTTGTTTTGCTCACGGCACTTAATAATGTGGTTTGAGCAGTGATTATGGCAGTGTGGCAGTTCATTCGCTACTGCATTATTACAGAGGCTGACATTTGACGTTTTAGGTGCTCCGTATCAGTATATCCTGGTGGAAAAGAAGGGAGAAAAGCAGGATGTGGGTTTCATCCAGCTGAACCGACCGAAGGCGCTGAACGCCCTCTGTGATGGTTTGATGAAAGAAGTGAGTCAGGCCCTAGATGCCTTTGAAGAGGACAGCCAGGTCGGGGCCATAGTCATTACAGGCAGCGAGAAGGCTTTCGCAGGTGAGGTACATCTGTAGACTAGGGGTGTGCTCAGGTAGAGCATTTCGCTAAGATTTGGGTTCAAATCCCATGGAGCATGCACAAAATGCAACCCCTTTTGGCTAAAAGCATCAGATAAATGAATAACTGGTGAAATCCTAGGTGTTTCCTTGAAGTACTAATGAGTTGAGAATAGTACGAGTTGGGTAGATCTGTAATAACTTGGTTGTGGTGTCTTTCACATCACTTTCAGCGGGAGCAGACATTAAGGAGATGCAGAACAGGACTTTTCAAGAGTGCTACAGTGGGAACTTCCTGTCCCACTGGAACAAAGTCTCCACGGTGAAGAAACCTGTCATTGCTGCAGTGAACGGCTTTGCGGTGGGTGCGGCTTCTCCCAGTGACATTGGAGGCGGAGTTTCGGCTAACATTGTCGCTAATGTTCTGTTAATGTTGCAATTTCGGGCTTATCTTGTGGAAATCCAATGGAAGGCCAATTGCTGTGGATTAATTAGTTTGCTCTGCAGCTTGGGGGAGGCTGCGAACTGGCGATGATGTGTGACATCATTTATGCTGGGGAGAAGGCTCAGTTTGGACAGCCAGAAATCCTGTTGGGAACCATTCCTGGTAAACAAAAAAAAAAAAGTTTTGTTTTGATCGCAAGTTGAGACGCACCAGTCTGTTAGGGTCACACTATTTCCCTTACCTGCTTCCCATCGTCCTTCCAGTAACATTGGCATCTCTGTCACACTGAAAAGCACAAAATCTAAAAGAGTCTGTCATCTACTGACATAACAGTAGAATAACGGAGAGTCTGACTTGAGGAGGATGTTCACAGAGCCAAGATGCAAAATCCTGTTTAGCTACATCACGATTGTGTCGGCCACAATCAGGCGATTTGCTCCTGCAGGTGCTGGTGGAACGCAGAGGCTAACCAGGGCTGTTGGGAAGTCCCTCTCTATGGAGATGGTGCTTACGGGAGATCGGGTCTCTGCTCAAGAAGCCAAACAGTCAGGTACTAACACTGGAGAACACTCACGTGCACACCCACTGAGCATCCCCCTTGAGGCTGCTGTGAGTTTGAGTTTTGTTTCTCATCTCTTGTGTTTTTTGAGCAGCGTTTGTCACTGTGTTTACAGGCCTTGTTAGCAAAGTGTTCCCCATCGACCAGCTCGTACCTGAAGCTATCAAGTGTGGGGAGAAGATAGCGGCCCATTCTAAGATTATCGTTGCGATGGGAAAAGAAGCCGTCAATGCAGGTCAGGGCTGGTCTTGGTCCCTTTCGGTTATTCTGATGCTCCTGCATGGTAATTGCTCTGACTTGCATGTCATTTTATAGTGTAAACATAGTTGGGAATTATGATACCACTTATACAATGAGAAATACTTTCGATATGTATTCTAATGAAAGATCCAGTACTTGTGTGGGTAATCAAGAATAGATGTAAGTCCTTGTCTGTTTGCCTAAGCATGAGGCAGTGACGTTATGGTGACTGTCGCCTTTCAGCCTTTGAGCTAACGCTGGCTGAGGGAAACCGTCTGGAGAAGAGGCTGTTTCATGCCACGTTTGCCACCGTGAGTACCGTCACCTTGAGCTCCTGCCTGCATGCTGCTCACTCACTGATTCCTGTCTGCTTCTTCCCCCACATCTCAGGATGACAGGAAGGAAGGAATGACTGCATTTGTGGAAAAGCGGAAAGCAGCATTCCAGGACAAGTAGGCTGACCTTGTTTATCCTCAATGGTCCTGAACTGAAGTGGGAGGTCTGCTGTGTACATGCCTTATGTTTGCACACAAGTACTGATGTGTTTCTCTGTCGAGTCCTTCAGCCTTGCTGTGAGGAACACAGCCAGAATTGCAATCTGTGCACAATTTACTTTTGTTTTATTGGTAGTTTCAAAATAAAAGCATTAAACAAATCACTTCATATAGACCCCTTTATTAAGCTAAATTACAGTATTGTGCTTTCCAGTTATTAATTATATGTTAGAAATGTAGCAGGGTATGAAAATGCATACATGGTATTTACAGTTGGTGAAAAGTAGTGAATATTTATAGGCAGTGAGTTTGGTATTAACTTTTACAAGCTGCAATGACTGATTAAAAATTGAACCAGAGCTAACTGGGAATTGATTATATTTTAGATTTATAAAAGCATGGCGCTCACTACAACTTATAAAAAGGTAAATAACTTGTAGTGTGACACGCGACCATGGGAGGTCCCTTGTCTATGTATTTTAAGCAAATATAAGAAACTGGAGGTGTAAGGTGGCCGTGAAACATGGAAAAATAACCCTCCAAGGGGCGGTAAAGCATATTGTCGGAAAACAAGCAGAATGTTGACCAAAAGTCATTCATTCGTGATCATAATTTTTTTGTACTATTGATCAGACTGAACATGTAAATATGAATGTACATATAAATAAAGTGCGGTTTTTGATCATCTGATTTGTTTTGCTGATAATCTAATGTACCCCTCAAGTTTTATTTCAAATAAATCTACTGTACATCAAAATTATACAATCTAAAAAAAAATACTTATAATGCTTTTTAGTGTGATTACAGTCAGGAATATGAATGTTGGAATACATTTTGTTCAGTCGTGAATTTTTAGGTGTAGCGTAGACAAACGATGGTTGATTGTGCTTGAGGATTGTCGCCGATAGGTGGCAGTATCGTACAATGCTGATGTAAAATGGTTGTGCTATGTCTCTCTGCGCAAAGTATTTTGGGAGTTGAAGTCTTACGCTTCTTAGTCACGTAAACGTTACGGTGTTCGGTAACATCAGCTGTTCAGGATTTGGCAGTATTTTATATGTTCCGTTTAATTCTTTTTAATTCTGGGGAAAAAAAATTGGAGAACACAGGTTACTTCTACTGTGAAACTGAATTTTGTAGGAAGTCTATTATATATCGTCGTTAAGGGAAAATTAGCAAATTCACAGGATTTTGGCATTTAGATTCATTAGAATAACATTTCAAATGCTGATCTGTGGGGCTCAGTCAAAAACTCCCCGTGGTAAGGTGCCAGATCGCAATCTTTGAAAATACATTGACAAGTTCGTTCAAAGTTCTATTTATTGCACCAGTGATGTTTGGAATTAATTTGATATTTAACTCTTACCATGAATTTCAACACCAGTTTGAGATCCTTGAGTGGCTCGGAAAAAGTAAAAAAAAAAAAAAAATTAAGAAAAAAGGTTGATCAATAACGGTACAGACAGCCGTTTTGTCGGTGAAATAAAATATGGGGAAAAATCCTAAATTTAACTGTGAAAATAACAGAAAATGTCCAATGGAAGATTCTAGCATTTTTAACGGCTAACATTGATAAAAGCATGGTAACTAAGACTTAGGTTTGGTACTTAAGTTTTGAGATTGTTATATTTGATTTTATTTATAGATATAAGTATTATTATAGAATAGAATTTTATTTGTATAAGTAATTATTATAGAAGAGAATTAAACGATTAAATCGAATTTATTGGGTTAAATTTAACCATATAATTTTTGTTTATGAAAAATGAATAATGAGGATTTAAAGTGTGTGTGTGTGTGTACATATAAACTGTAATGAATTAAACTGGTTTCTTCTCAAAGACACCTGTCCTTACCAAATGTAACTTTATGACTGCCTTTTTCACCTTGTGTATCTTAAGAACATATTTATTTTTTTCCATATCACAGCCGCCAGAATTTACCCAAAGAGGTTGTTTTAGTCGGAAACAATGCTTCACATAGGCTAGAATAGAATGTCTGAATTGTATAAAATATTTATAATTAGCAACGTGTTGAAAAAGTTTTTTAAGGTAAAAATGTGTCTTCTGTAAATATGAAAAACCTTTCACAATTATAAAAACATTTGTAATTCTCAGTCAGTCATGGAAAACTTAACAGTCCTCGAAATGAAAATTAATCTTGTTCCTAAATTTACAACTTTTTTTTCTTCCAAATACTCTTGCTTCAAAATTCATTTAACTTCGGGGGGAAAAATCCATAACAGATTTGATTATGGAAAGAACCTTTTATTTCCACCCAATCTCTAAAGGCGCTTCTGTCTGTGATCTCACTGTTTCTTCACACAGCGAAGCCGTATATCCTCACAAGTCCATAGCCTAATTGATTTTTATTTTCATTCAATATTCCCCAAGAGCTCGCTTTCTTCTCCGCTTCTGGAACAAAACTTCTAAAAGGAGAAGGAAAAAAGTCTTCTCACACCGAAGAGACGGCACAAAGGTTCTCAGAAAAGAACGGAGGTTTCACTTTGAAGTGTGTCCCCTGCTATCGAAAGGTCAAAATAATAAATGTAGACCCAATTGAAGCGTTCACTGGAGACAAAGGGGGCAAAACGTTACATTTTGGCAGAGGCAGCCCCTCATAGCGTGATAAACCCATTTAAAAAAGCAGAACCAAAGAGCCAGCAGCATGGGTCCGCGGATAAATAAAAGATCTTTCAACTGATCAGACAGTCCTGGCTCCACCGTTCCCCTTTTCTCCCCGCGTCAGTCTCTCTCTCCCCGCCCTGCTCGCAGCTGCAGCGCCTCCACACTGCTTTTCACGGAGGCAAAATAGAAATTTCCTCTAAATTACAACCTCATCAGGAAGAGAAAAAGTCACCTTTCATTAGCAACAGCTGCACGTTTGAGGTGTTGTTCCGAGTGAGGAACTAGCTTTATTTATGCAACTTGATTTGGTTTCCTATTTTCATGCAGATCGAAGTCTTGCCGAATTAAAATGCACCCAAAGTCCGCGGTGCGTTCCTTAGCCTCCGACCCGTTGAGCCGCTACAGCTCCAAACGAAACAGGCGGCTTGGAATCGTACAAGGATTTCAAATATTTTCATAATCTCACATTCCTAGCATTAAAATGTATCTGAACTTTACTGTTACACATCGTTCCTATTAATGTGACCCCGCCCGCAAGTGTTAAAAAATCTTTCAGGTATAGGCTGTAAAATCCAAGCAGGCATTGATATTTATACTTTATATATTATTAATATTTTTTAACTATTAAATACAAATGAAAAAAAAAATGTTTCAAATTAATGTACAGAGCAGTAAAGCTAATTTACATGCCTAATTTTGAGTAATTTTCATCTTGTTCATTAAAATAAATTGTATTGTTATTTTCATTTTCTGAACTTATTATGGGAAAATTTGTAAGACGGTCCCTGCAGCTACGCTTACAACTTATAAAAACTATATGACTATCCGCATGAAAAGCGGATTTTACGGTTTATGGTTTGCAAACGCAAACTCTAAAGAAGACTAAAAAAGACGATACTATTTCCCTTGGCTTATGCACCTAATTGTTATAACACAACAAATTTGCCGAATAATGTCTGAAATCGCACCCAAGCGGGTAGACAGAACGTCCTCGATTTCAACGATTTAGTAATTTCAAAATTACGCAACCCATGCTATTCTGTTGACGTGTAATTTATGCGGCCCATTAAATGACCTTTGCTTAACTAACAATTGCAGCATTGAACCCTTCTACAATAAAATTGTTGACTTACATAAAATAGGCCTACTTGTAATTTATTTTTAAAATACGAACTATAATTAAAAAAACTCCCTACTGCAAAATATAGATAAGTATCTGCAAGTAAACATTTTCGAATTAAATTATAAAACAAAAAAGGTAAAGGGTAAAATGTCCGGTCTACATAGCCTATGGAAGTGGAATCTAAAAAAGGTTATTTAAAAGGCCTATACTTGATTGATCTATTCTCTGGACAATAGACTATTCCGCTATAGTTAAATCTAAAAAGCACGCACTTATGACATTTTGTAGCGTGAAAGCGAATTACTATGGACATGTTATGAACTTATGATCCATTACGACACGGCCAATTTGAAATGGTCATCTGCTGATGTGCCGGGCCGTGCTGCAGTACCTCCCTTTTCCGCAGGAGGGCCTCGTGCGTGTGGCAGCACTTAGAAAGCGGAAGCATGTAGCATTAGATCCAATGCAAGTATACCTGGTACTGGACTTGCATCGCTATCGGGGCATCCCCGGGGTAATTAAAATATCGCGGAAGACAGGAGAGTCACACTGATCTTGACAGGTTAACCCCGTACGCAAGTCCGTGTTTCCCCACTTCCTGCCTGACTTCCGATCTCGAAAAGCATGGTTGTCCTTAAAGGCATTCCCGCAGTACTCTCCCCGGAACTGTTATACACCTTGGCAAAAATGGGCCACGGCGATGAACTTGGTAAGAAAACACCATCGTTTAATTAATTGCAGTTTTAGAAGCGTTACACGAAAATGCTACTGTTTGCGAATATAATGTTGCTATGAAGTTGTCGGTCGTCTACATATCAGTTTATACGAGAGACTTTAAAATTCCGTGTCATGTATTTACTAAATGACACATTAAAGACGTAACACTGTTGTACTCACAGCACAAGCAGACGAGGCTTAGGATGCCTTTGTGAACGGTATTAATATACCGAGGCAAATTTCCTTTGACATATGATATTCATATTTTGATTTAAAAAGAATGGCTTTCTGTCATCATTAACGATATGCCGGACCTGAAAGAGTCGGGGGCCCTTCGTGGGTTCATTGTCCTTACCACTAAGTTTATCGTTCAATTTTTAAAAAGCTATCCACAACAGTTTCATGTCGCTCTGTAATGATAAGTAAATACAGGGAACTTAGATTCTGCACACGTCGTTTGTATGTATATTTGAATAAGATATAGTGGACGGTTTTTCGTTTTATTAATTGCGCCCTTAAACCCCTCACAGTTCTCGCTGATGCCAACTTCCCGTCATCCTCAATCTGCAGACACGGTCCAGCTGAGATAAGGGCGGACGGTATGTGAGAAGGAGGAAGCAGATCACACTGCCTCATTAACCCCTGTGTAAGCGGGTCCCGAGTGCACTGTGGTGTAAACGTTGTCCTTTAATTTCAGGTCTGAACATACCTGAGCTGTTAGGTGCCATACTGAAGGTCCTCCCCTTGGATACCTACGTCGAAAGTCCTGTAGGTGTTACATCTGTCCTGACATGTATGACGAGTGTGACAGGCTGATCCTGGTCACCCCCTTCTCCCTCCCCATATGATGGTGTGCTGTGACAGGCCGCTGTCATGGACCTGGTGGACAGTGACAAACAGAGAGGTGTGGCTGTACCTGTGTGGGACACCTACAGCAGGCTTCTACGGGAGGCGGGATGCCATGTGAGTTCTGCCGCCGATCTCATTGGCTGGCTTATCCAGGGTGGTGAGCTGTGATTGGTCTGGGAATCATGGGGTTCCCCAAATTCTTCTTTGCTGTCTGTGGCATCTATCACTGCAGATTCATAACCATTTCATAGGCATTTTTTGCTGTAGTTAGTGGTTCTTCATACAATATTTCTTACACCAATAAATGTGGACTACAGCCTGTGATCAACTCAGTTTAGATAATTTATTGAGAAATATGAAGCAAACATTTATCTTATTTGTAGATCTCTCTCTCTTTCTTGCTCTCTAGAAACCTCTAGAAAAAGTGGAGAGGTTCGCCTTTTATGAGCGAGCCAAAAAGGCCTATGCCATTGTGGCAACTGGGTAAGCCCCGCCCCACAGCAGTTTGCTTGTCTGACGAGCACGTGAGCCGGCCAATCATTGCTGCTGTTGCTCTCCTCGCATTAGGGAGACCTCCCTGTACGGTAACCTGATCATTACGAAGGGTGTCCTCCCCGCGGATGAGCTGTGCTGACCGGCGTGGCTCTGCTGTCTGACGGGAGGTGTGGTCCTGCTGCTGTGGGGGGCCAAAAGGGTGGAGCCCTTCAGAAGGAGATTGTGCCATTTGAGGGAACATGGAAAATGTCAATGTTTATAAATTAAAGTACTACTTGATTATGGATATGTGTCGATTTATTATTGGAGTATGTAGAAAAATGTTTTATGATCTCTTTATTTGCATAATTGCACACTCTTCCATTGGATAAACATGCACTTAGATGTCATCTGTTCTCCTCTTATTGGTACATGTGAGTGAGATTCCCTTTGCCTTGCGAGGCCTTCCCCTGCCTAAGGGTGGTACAGGTGGTCTCGGTCCTCTTCTGGGTGGGTGTAGATCCTGGGCCTGGGCTTCTCTTCTTGATTTGGCTCTGGCTGAAGTGGAGGCTTCCAGGCGGGAGGGTCACCATGGTGCAGGAGGTCTCGGTCTTCCTCTGGGTGGATATAGACAGGGGAGCTGGGCTCCTCTACCAGTTTCATAGGAACTGACTGGTGGGCAGCCTGAGCCAGCTGCTCCAAAGGCGGGTGGTAGAGCTCATCTCGGTCCTCCTCAGCCAGATGGTATTTCCGGGGGCTTCCTCCTGCATTTTTCACCCCCCAGAAGGACATATCAGGATCATGGTCTTTAAATGTCTGGGTTAGATCCTCCATGGGCTCCAGTTTCTTCATCCCCAAAGCCACCTTCTGATTCAGCCCCTTAGACCTGCATGAAAGCGGCACATTCATCAGGACCCCGGGTGCCTGCTGGGCTTTCTGGGCAGGAGGTGAATGTGTGTCTCTCCTGGGCTCCTAAACTACCAAACAAGGAGCATCATTTGGGCTGAAGTGTCTTAGTTATGGGAATGGGTGACTCCTAGCAGCGTGAGTGGTGTGAAAGCTGGAACGAGTACCTGAGTGTTTCCTGGAACTGGCTCTCCATGACTTTAGCCTGTGGAAACACAACACAGACAGAGGGTTCCTACTATAGACCAGAACACAGAGCTTCCCCCCATATTTACTGTAAAATTCCCAATCCCACTCTGGGTAGATTTCTCACTCCTTGGCTGGTGTCGTTTTTCCTTACTCCAACCGCCCTCCATGGTGTGTATTATGCACTATGTTTAAATCTGTGCCGTCTACGTCTTTGGGACGGGTAAGTATTTGGTATGTGATTTACCATGCTGCCTAGGTAGTGGTTGCTCTGAGATGCCACTCTGAGGCATATGGCTGTTTAACTGGGTGCACTGCAGGATGGCACATTGTTTTAGCTGATAATCATACCCATAGATGGTTGTATGACAGCTAAGAAGGGCAGCCCTGTTGATGCTGTGATTATGGAGAACTTGTATGTAGCATGGGGATGTTGACTGAGTACACACCCATGGCGGGTAAGGCTTGGCTATTCCTGGATGGAGGAGTGCAGAGATGCTGACCAGCAAGGCGACCCTGCGAGACAGAGAGAGAGAAAGATGGGAGGAGAGAGAGAGAATCGGTATCATGAGCAAGGCTGCCCTTCCAGGAGAGTCTGCTTCTCTTCAGTAACTGGCAGAGTGCTGATAAAGGTGGCAGTAGGAAGTAATGGGTACACATTGAATTAAAGATGCCTGCCTGTTGGATACTTATTCAAATAAAGATGCAATGAGTACAAGATTTTTGATTAATTAAAGATGGAATGAGTACTCAGTAGTTATTCGATTAAAGATGCAGCGAGTATAAGATATTTAATGAACTAAAGATACAGGGAGTACTCAGTCATTGAATTAAAGATACAGTGAGTACAGGATATATAATGAGTTAAAGATGCAGTGAGTACAGGATAATTAATGGATTAAAGATGCTGTGAATACTGGCTACTTGTTGAATTTCAGATGGGGTGAGTACAGACTAAGTATTAAATTGCTGGAAGACTCAGTAACACACAGAACCACAACACTTTTTTTGCTTTGAATCTAAAAGGCTTTTTAACTAGGGGTGTATTGGTGTGCCCCATTGGCACAAAACCTGTGATTTCTGCATTCTGCACTTTTATCTCAGATCTCACTCTAATTTACACTCTGATTCTTAGGATTCCAGTATCGGGAAGCTGAAGCCAACAAGTGCCAAGAACAGCAATGGTCTCAGTTATTTATTTAAAAAAATGTAATTATTCAAAAGAGATTTAAACTCCACACAAATAAAGGAATTTTACATGCTTGCTTTAGTGTATTTTTACCATTTCAGTGTCTTATAAAGGCATTTATACTTAATGAGTTCACATGTATAATGACATTAGATAAAGTCATCTTGTAGTCAGATCTGCTGTCTTGTTAAATATTTAGCAGGAGATTCCTCCTCACGGAAGTTCAGTACAGTTAAAAGTCAGAGGGTCTTACCTGAACATTGTGTTCCTGGCTTGTGAGGACCTTGCATAATGCGTCTTCAGGAGTGCTGTGTGAAATATGCACACCACAGTAAAACGGACAAAGGTTAGGTGATGGCACCAGGTCTTTGTACCTTCACGGTAAACACCCTTTAAATTCACATCATTTGTTGGACCAGGAGGCTGTGTGGTAGGCGGACCAAGCTTTCCTCTCCAATCTGTGTGTGCAGGCAGGGGCATGGATACCCTGGCAGATTTAAGGGGCCCTGTGCTTGACAGGGGTCCTTGAGTACGTAAAACTATATGTGTGACATTTTGTCAGGGGGGGCAGAATACTGGCATTTCAGGTCCAGAAGCTACAAATCCAGATCAGGATTTTGTTTCCACCAACCAGCTGAGTACTCTGTGACTGTGACTCTCTGTGACTGTGACTCTCTGTGACTGTGACTCTTTATGCTCAACTGGTTGGTACAAACAAAATCTTGGTCTGGATTTGTAGCTTCTGGACCTGAGATGCCCAACACTATGCCCCTTTATGCTACACTGTGTAATAGACGGGGGAGGGAGTTCTTAAAACAAAGACTATGAAACGATTTGCTAAAATCGTAGCTTGGGTGGCAAGTCCTCCTTCCCGTTTCCCCTCTGAGGAATTCCCAGGAGACACTCTCATGTTCACACTCTCACTGTTCCTCATGGACTTTCACTGATTCTGTCCCTCATGGCCGGCCGTATGTTGGACTTTCACTGGTTCTGTCTGCCATCAGAGCCATGGACAGGCTTCTCGTTAGACGCCCTGACACTGTATCTGACTTTAAAAAGCCCAGGCTGACTGTATTTCCCTGCAGGCATATCTCTCCATGGCCAGCTTTACAATGGCAGTTAAAATGAACTTTCCACCATAAACCCACTTTATTGTGTAATAGTCACCAGATTATTGTTCACCATAGTCGTCCTGGGAACCCAGCATTAGGATATCAGATCAGGCTGTCAGATAGGTTTCACACACTGGGTGCCATTGGGGAAGACTTTGGACCAGTAATAAAACTACTAACAGTGTGATATAAAGTCCAATATAAGCTTTCCAGTTAATACATTTAAATTTCAGATGGGTTTGAAGCCCTTGGACAGCACTGAGTATTGAGACTGAAACTGGCGGAATTCATATATCTCATGTGTCCTGTATGTGGACCCTTACAGACTCGTAATAAGAGTGACGCGTGTAATGATTGATTTGTCAGGCCGCTCCTGGTGTTTCACCTTAGCCCCTTCGCTATTTCACCACGCCGAGCTGGCAGCCAGTTGCTCCTGCACGTAGTTCATGTACGGCAGTCTATAAGAGCCAGGCAGACAGCTCTGTCTCCCAGCACATCAGTCCCCGGTCACCTGGAAAGTATGGAGGTTAATGGGTATCTGGGGCAGGGTAGGGGCATGGATACCCTGGCAGATTCAGGGGGCCCAGCACCTTACCGGGGCCCTGGAATACTTAAAATTATACATGAAATTTGGCTGGGGGGAGGGCAAGGTGACATTTAGTCATGGGCCCCTGAAGTCTTAGTTACGGCCACCATTTATTGGGGTAAGCGTTACTAGGGTAAGGAAGTGTTTCTCGGCGGGATGAATGCAGCAGGATCTGATGGGAATGCAGGTTTCCTCTGTCATCTGTTTTGTAACTTTGTGCTTCTTGCTATTGTCATTTTGTACCATGTTTTTGCCCTTCTGAGCTCAGCTACTGTTATAACATGATAAATATGTTTTTTGTAATAAGCTGTAAAAGTCCAAATGTCCATTTTTCATTCAATATTCAGAAGCTGTTGGTTTCAGTTTCAGCTGCTTTGGTTAATGTTTATACATCCTGGTGAAAAAGCGCGAGGGATGGTGCGGGAATCCCTCGGGATGGTGGCAGCAGGAACGTGTGACCGCGGCATTTCGTGGAAAACCTTCCCAGTTATGGAGTGGGGAGGTTCGCGGCTGCGATGCCATTAGTGCCATCAAAGGGAGTCTGGTTACATGCGCGGGGAGCAGGAAGCTCCCAGCGTGAGGCTTTAAAGGCTGCCCCACGGCGCCTCAGGACAGAAGAGCGCAGCACTTTCATGTTTAAAGGCTCGTGCTTTGAAACGCCTCGATGCTGATGGCCTGTAAAAATGCTGACAGGCGCACGGCAATAGGTGCCCAGCCGCATCTGTTCTCCATGAACGCGTCTGCTCAGTCCGTCTCCCAGAGTGCTCTGCCGCAGCCGTGCTGGGGTCCTGCTTTATGTCCAGCCTGCTGTAGACTGGCCTGGTCTGTTGAATGGCTGGAGGACAGCTGCTCTGGTCCCCGCAATTACATGATGAACATACTGCAAAAACACAGACTCTGTCTGGTAATATGCAGTATTTATGGCTATAATCACCCATTCTGTGACATAGAATGTCAGGGAAAATTAGCATAGAATTTATTATTCTTGTATTTAGATATTTATTTATTCATAGCATCATAGTATTCTGTTTTTCAGGATATTTTGTTTGTGTATTGTGTACCCCTTAAATTTGTTTGTGTCACGTTTACTTCTTCGCACTCTGCGTATTGACTTTGCACCTTGTCTGTTTGGTAATATATCTATGTTCGTCTGTGTATGTATGTTCGATGTTGCCGCTGTATGTGCCAGAATTCCCCCTGGTTTCAATAAAGTTGATGTTATTCCATCCACCCATCCATCCATTTTTTGTAACTGCTCATCCTATTCAGGGTCATGGGGGGGGGGGTCTGGAGCCTATCCCGGAGGCTACGGGTGCAAGGCAGGGAACAACCCAGGATGGGGTGCCAGCCCAACCCAGCACAGCAACCTTAATCTTAATAAGTCTAGTTCTTGTTTTTCAGAAGCTATAATAAGCGTTCTAGATATTGATGTCATCTAGATGATTCAGTCCAGAGGTACCGATGATGAATTTGTGTCTTTTTCTGCTGTTAAGAGCTGGTACTTCATTAAATGCCAGATAAAGCGAGACCCCCTTAGTGCCCAATGGGCCCAGCAGGCCTTTGTTTCCCTTCCCTCCTCTCCTCTCCTCTCCTCCTCTGCCTCTCTCTTTCATCCTCCACAGCATTGACCACACTGACTGCCCCATCACCCATGTTGTCATTCTGCAAATCATAGTGCAGTTGGACAACTACAGGAGGTGGAGCTTGGGAGGCGGGGCTCAGTGGTGCCTCCCTACTCATGCACCTGGATGTCTGTCAGCTCCAGCGGCCTATCCGTGACAAGCGAAGGCGGGCTTAGACTCTGGACATACTCACACTTGGCCTGGTTGCCTTGAACCATGCGCGAGCATGACTGTCCCCCCTCCCCACTCCCCTGCTGGTCTGTGCTCACATTGCGCTTAATGTTCTGGGCCTGAGCATGTTTTCATCATCCCCATGTGAAAAAATAGGAAGAAAAGCATTATCAGACAGCACGTTGATGATATGTCCTTATTTTATGGTTAATTTATTTATTTACCAAGTGCACAACACTGCGATTTTTATTTAATTGTGCTGCACGTATATTTCACAGTTTTTGTGCGTTGCATCATTTTGTTCCTGGATAGTCTGGTCAGCCCAAATTTCCAGCAAACATCACATCTGTGCCACAGACCAAAGTAATCCATTTGCCTCATTGTTAGGGCTGGGTAGGGGTTACGGTCATCATGTCGGGCTTAGAGTTTTCCCCATAGAAACAAATGGAGAGTCCCCACAAAGATATAATTATAAACCTGTGTGTGTGTGTGTGTGTGTGTGCGAGTGGGTATACCTATCCTTATGGGGACACAATGTCCCCATAACGTGATAAATATCCATTTTTTTTCCCTTATGGGGACCGGTTTCCTAGTCCCCATAAGGGAAAACTCTATTTTATAAAAATCGGTGACTGCTATGAAAAAACTAAAAATGCAAAAACTGTAGTATTTTGTTTGGTTACTTATGGTTATGGTTAGGGCAGGGTGGGGGTTAAGGTTGTCATAGTTAGCGTTAGCATTTTTCCGATAGGAATAAATGAGCGGTCCCCATAAGGATATGTTTACCCTACATGTGCGAGAGTGTGTGTGTGTGTGTATGTGGGTCTGTATAGATCACATCTGGGGAACAAAATGTCCCCAAAGTGTAGTAAAACCTGAAACTTTCTTAGTTTTGGGGACATTTTTGAGGTCTCATTTGTATAACCTCAATTTTATATAAATCGGTGAATGCAGTCAAAAAATTAAAAATGCCAAAAGTCTCATATTCTGTTTGGATAATTATGGTTAAGGTTAGGGCTGGATAGGGGTTACGGTCAGCTTGTTGGGATTGGAGTTTTCCCCATAGAAATGAATGGAGAGTCGCCACAAAGACATTATTAAAAACCTGTGTGTGTGCGTGTGCGTGTGTGTGCGTGTGTGTGTGTGTGTGTGTGTGTGTGTGTGTGTGTGTGTGTGTGAGTGATCCAATCACCCCTGGGTGCCTTCTGCCTGTTCTTCTTGGGTAACCTCCAGGTTCCTCATGACCCTAGACTGGAAACAGAGCTGTACAAATGGAGATGATGGATAGTGAAACCTATTCATATTTATTTATGTCTAATGCTAAGGTCTAGATAGATTAAGCGTATAAATGATTTTAAAAAACTATAATTTGATTTCTGCAGTATATACTTTTATCCATCCATCTTATTCAGCACAGGGTCACAGTGAGCTTGGAGCCCTTCCCAGGAAGTACAAGTCAGGGACACCTTGAACGGGATGCCAGTTGGTTGCAGACATACATTTATCTAATCTGGAATTTAGTCCATCACCATGTGCAATGAAATTCTTTTAAGAGAAACCAGTCTCTTTCTAAGATTACGAGGAAACCTGACGCCAATGGTTTTGCGGTGGAAAGATCACCTTTTACAAGGTGTCTCCAGGTTCCCTCAGCTCTCTGGCTGCGTCTTCCGCTCTTAAAGAAGGGCATTAATGAGCCCCAGATCTTATACTTATCCTTATGAGGTCAGACACTGTTAACCTCTGGGTTCAAAGGGCCCAATGCCTTTTATGGAAACTAGGGCACATGAAGCAAGCGGCCAGCCCACCAAAAGGAATTCCTTGCCCTCAGTTACACAAAGGGGAAAGTGGAATATTGAGTAAACATTTCATTATTTATCATTTTGAGTAAAAGATACAATGCAGTGCAGTGCTTTTTGAAATGACTTCTAGGTAATGTACCTCATAGCCCATCCAAAAACGATCACAAATAAAACAGATTCTGGTCACGTTTGAACATATGTTGGTGTTCAGGGCATGGATCATTTTGTTTGTGTTCAGGAGATACTAATACTGAGATAATGATAACCAAAGCTGATAGAGACACAAATATAGAATAATTTGTCAGCTTATAGGCTTATAGGTGAATCTGAACAAGTAAAAAAATTTTGTGCTTTTCAAGTGGCATAAATGAAAACCAAATGTGAATAAATATGAAATGGCATTTACAAAATCATTTAATCTAATTTACCATAAAAACACAATTTTATCATTATTTTACTTTGTCTATTGCATGATTTGCATACAATAGAGACTGTATGATTCCCATTGGCTGTTGTATTTGATTTCTCCTAAATATCTGAGGGGGGTCTCATATTTTCATACCATATTGCCTGGCTGCTACCTGTAAACAGCTCACATGCAACGACTTTATTGTTTTCTGCTCTTCAGACGGCCGCTTATTCCGCCGGGAAGTGAATGCTTTATCAAGAATCTGGGACAGAAGACGCATGAAAGCAATAGTCTTTATTCAATCTGCTCCAGCTCATCATCTCACACAGAAAAGAAAACAAATAGGGCTTGATGAGGCTGTTTCTAGCAGCAAGGGGGGGGGCGCGGGGGGGGGGGGGCGCGCGGCGGGGGCCCCCGCGCGCCCCGCAGGCGAGGGGGGG
>JAODLD010000069.1:12404669-12421117 GCA_026781065.1 Mormyrops boulengeri
CCCCCCCCCCCCCCGCCCACTGCACCCCCTCCCCAGTTATTTGTACATCAGCGATGAGTGTCTGTGTCCCCCTGAACTTTCCAATGCCAAACACCCCAGGAACAGCTGCAATTGTTCCAATACGGGAAAGACCACCATCCCAAAGGTGAAGATTCAGTGACTGCCAGCTAAGTCAACATTGTTGACTGAAAGATACTGAATCAGGACATTTCCCGCTAACAGGTCAAACATTTAGCAATTTTCTTCATTTTTAAACCGAAAAGTTCCTGTTTCCCCAGCTATGTGTCATCAGCGTCTGTCCCCTGTAGAAAACTTCCTGTTTCATGTGTGTCACACAGCCTGGACAGCCCCGAGGACCAGCGACCCCATATCTGTCTCATCGAATGTGCCTTTTGTTATATATAATCCCGTTTTGACCACTAGAAAAGAATTCCCTGCTCTCCAGTACAGAGGTATGTGCCGTCAAGGTCTTTAAACCATGGCCTTCAACATGAATATCTGGCATGGGCTTGTCTCACACTCTGGTGATCAGTATTACCAGCTGATCTGCCCCCTGTAATAATTTTCCAGGGTCTCCGTGCCATTAATGTTACTTTCATGATAGGAACCTGTTGCCTGCTCTGTTCTTTGAAATTGCCATTGAACAAAATCTAACTGAAATGTTTATGTCAGAAAAGTTAAATATCAGAGGCTCTTCTGACGACACTGAGCTGCTGTTTGATGAAACACTCATTTTGCAGCTGTGATGTTTCTGATCATCACTACTATGGCTCTGATGAAGTGTGGAAGGGAAATATTAACACAAAATGTGTGTGTAAATTTAAACCATCTCCCTGATAAACCTGCCAGAATATTTGTATTATTATCATGGAGCAAAAAGTTTAAATCTGTGCTGGTGCACAGCTACACGTTTTGGGCTTGTTTACTCGTTTTGTTCATTTGATAATTTCATCTGGCCCGTCATGCATCAGGACGGATGGTGCAGCCCCGCCTGCATTGCGCAGTCACCCAGCCCCAGGGGTAGTGGGGGCAGTTTCTGCCATAGCGGTGGCATTGCAGACCCCGTCCCTCATCATCTGATGACAGCCCCAGCCTCTTTTTTTGAGGTAAGCACAAGGTGGGGACACAGTGAAGCCTCGATGACAGCCCTCTACTGGTTCTGTATGCACCAGGCTGGGCCCGTCAATGAAACTGAGAGAGGGTCACACATGAGAGGCTGAGATGAGGGGTGGGAGGCACTGTGGGAAACTGTGTGGAGTGGAAGGGGGGGTACTGTTCTGTCAGTGATGCCGATGATTGGTGTGTGTGAGGGGAGATGGGTTCAGCTGTGTGGCCAGGTGAAGGAAGCCGACAGAGGGGTGTCACCCAAGCCGTGCCAGGTATCTACACAGTGAGCCACGCCAGCACAGGGGGTTGTGGGTAATATGGTCATAAGAGTGCACTGAGTACTGAGTACTGAAGCAGAAGTCTTAGCTGAGGTGGTGTGTAAGGTGTCAGAGCTGTAGGAATTAGGCATTGGTACTGGGAGCTGCTGCCAGAGGTCTGTCTGCCCCCTGTTCATGGATAAATCAGCACACTGTGACTTTGTCTTGCTTTTACACCAAATGTATTTGTCTGCGCATTGTATGTAGATGCCTCTGTATGCAAA
The DNA here is from genome assembly GCA_026781065.1 of Mormyrops boulengeri. NCBI lineage: Eukaryota > Metazoa > Chordata > Actinopteri > Osteoglossiformes > Mormyridae > Mormyrops > Mormyrops boulengeri. The sequence continues at coordinate 12,406,318 of JAODLD010000069.1, forward strand.
ATAATTTCCCCCAGGGATCAGTAAGGTATCTTATCTTTTATCTTAAGCATATGATTATGTGTCTGTGGATACAGTGTGACAGTAGTGGATATGAAAGAGAGAGAGTCCCATTTTTCTCTTAGTTACCTAAAGCATGGGTATATGGATGGATGTTTCAGACTACTCAGAGTTGCTTAGCCGGGACACCTAAACTACGTAAACAAGGACCTGGTGATGGCATGTACTCGACTCGCGCGCTGTCGGGGCTCGTGTCTCCACCTAGTGGTCAAAATCTATATATGTCTATTTTGTAATGCTTTGGTTCTTAACTTATTTTGAGTCATGGGCCCCTTTTTGAATCTGGTGAAAGCTACGGACCCCCTCCCGAAAATATGCACAGAAGCACATAAACTCAATGTTGCATGCAATGAATATATAAGAATATATAGTGAACATTTTTAATCTAACCATCACAGACCCCCTAAAACCCATTGACGGACATCTGCGAGTTTAATCCATTGCCAACGCTGTCGCTTTAATATCACACTAAACACTAAACCAATAGACCGGCCTGCGGTAACCTGGCGCCTTATTCCCAAACCCCGCGCCCAAACTCCGGATCACAGCCAGGCTTATCGGGATACGCGAATCTACAGGAACGCATTGAAGTGGGCAAACTAAAGACCGGTCCAGGAGAGGGGATGAGATGGAAGAGGACAGGGCTATAAATGAAACATAAAGATTTGGGTGATACTTACGGCACCACTGTGTAAGGGTATAACTGCGTATTGTAATGTTTGATGAATCCTGCGATTAATCTATAAGTACGTCTAAACCGATAACAACCCCGGCGATACAAACGGAGCTTTGTGTTCGTTTTTTATCTTTAGACTGTTTCCAAGTCATGTCCCCATAAAATCATTAAATCCGGATGTTTGCGGGGCTTCTTGTATGAGTATTGTATTTGTTCAGATTTTATTCTCGTAATATCTTTTTGTGAGTTTGGATGAGTAAAGCGCAAAAACGTTTTCTATGTCCTCTCTTCGGGGACACTATCCTTTTCTGTCACACTGTATCTGTCGTTCGTGTTCTAATTTACACAAAATGACATTTGCGATGTGCTGTACAGCGTACAGAGTGTCATGGACTCATTACAATTTAAGTCGCTTTATAGCCTACGATCGAAAGAGAGTTTTTACTTCTTTGGGTTTATTTCTGGGTTTATTTATTTTGGATTTATTTCAGGAATTAAAAATGCGCATAAAACAAGTATTTGATTTTTATTCTAACAGTAGGTGTTTTGTTTTATTTTGTTCTTTTTTTCCTCACAGATTTAATCAAGTGGAAAGCATATTCTGTCAGAAGCTCTCTTGGTTGAGCGGTTAACGTGCTGGATTCTGAAAGACTAAGTTTAGCGTTTGAAATCCTTGCTGAGCAGGTCAATTACGTGAAGAAGGGACAGTGGGGGAAAAAAACTGGAAAATTCCAGCGTAAGCTTTAAAGAAGTAACTTCCTGGCACTTTTACATGGGATGATTCTTACCACTCTGGGCTCAACCTTTTGACCTTGATGTTAGGTGCCAGCCAGCCAGCATGGGTCAGCTCCAGTTTGAGTGTACCAGTGCCCCCTTGTGAATTAAGGTATTTCAAGTGTTCTATTGCAGGGCTTGAACCTTCAACCTTAAGATTCGTTACCTTATACCCGCCGTGCCACAATGCCAGTTCAGGGAATGTTTGAGAAATCTTCTCTGATCTAGATTTCTCTTACGTGTCCACGTAAGTGTTTTTGTCCTAACACCACTGCAGAGGACTTCCTCAACATCATCACACAACAAAAAGGAAGCCTGTTGCAGGATCTGACCCAGCTACCACAGACCTGACATTTTACCTGCTGAATCACTGTGTCACTGCAGCGATTGAATTCGACAACCTGTCTTTTTATACAGGACACTTTAAAAATTCCCTACTCTGTTGGAGTTGCATAGTATAACAGAAATATATGGTGCTTGAGAATGTTTGTCTAAGCATTTAATAAAACACATCTGGGACATATTTTGCATTCATTTCTCTCTATTTTAAGTTTTTCTTGGACGGTGACTTGTCCTCCATAATGAAAAGCTCTTACAACTGTCTTCCTTGACACATCAACTCCAGAAAAGTTCAGCTCAGCAACAATCACCTTAGCAGAGACTCAGGATCCTTGTTGACATCTCTGATTATTTTTCTCTCCAAAGTTTCTGAAATCTTGCGCTTTTGGCCACACCCAGGTTTGTTTGCAACAGATTTTGTCTCTTGATGCTTTGCAATAATGCATCGTACAGCTGTTCTAGAAACATTTGGAAATGGCAGTGTAACCTTCACCCTCAGGATGAGCAACTACTGTCCTCTTTCTGAGATCCAGACTAATTTATTATTTTTTTTTTTGGCATGATGAAATTGTCAGAGTAGTCCACATGTTCTAGAGCCACTGGCCCTGTTAACCAGAGTTCCTTATGTAAAGTTCAATGCTGATTCATTACTCCAGTGTGGTGTGAAAGTTAACTGAATGTTGAGGTGTGGTTTTAAAGCTAATTGAATGGTGAGGTTTGTCTTGAAAGAGAAAAAAACACATTTTTTGTTAAAATTCAGAACATCAATAATATATCTTAATCAAACTTTGTGTAGATTTTGTCTTTGTTCTTCTGGAAGCAATACAAGTATCAACAGTTTTTGTTATGGTCATTTCCATGGAAATATTAAGGGTTTTGTGTGATTTCATTAGGGGGGCTAATAATTCTGACCTTAACTGTGCATTTAAGCCGGACTCAAGTGTCCCATCCTGGCCATTCACAGAGGCTGCACTCAGCCCCGAAAGCCATTGGCTCTTCAGTGGGCTGTCAGATAGCGACAGGGCGCAATTCCGTCCCCCCAAAAAAGTGTTGCACTCAGCCGCTGACACGCACGTCACCACTGTGGCAGCAGCTCTGCTCCCCTGCACGTGTGATGGTGAGTGCGCTCCCTATCTTTGAGAGATGGATGTGTTTTTGACGTGACAAAAATGTATTGGGCCATGTTCTTGTTTTGCACTTCATGCTGTCGCCTGGTGATGGCGCCGAATTCATCTCCCACAATCCTCAGCAGGCCAGCCGCTATGGGCATCTGGGTACAATCCCAGTTAGTGCTTGTGATTCAGTTCCATCTGATTCACACAGTTTTTTTATGGAAGATGCCTGAAATTTCAGATGACAATCCTCTAAAACCAAAACAACATCCTCACCTGCGTGGGATAAAATCAGTGTGACAGTTCAGTGACACTGCATATGCTCAGTATGTGCCATCAGTCACACCCATCTTGGGGGGGGGGGGAGTGCAGCTGGACCGTTACATCAGATGAACAGAAACTGCAGAAGCAGCGGTTTTGTAGGATGAGCATGCCTTTGGATCAGACCTCAAGAGATGTAACAGCATCAGGCCAGAGCACAGACCGGACGGGTTTGGAACAAATGGGTATTTCCTTCTTTATCCGCCTTTCAGATGCTCTCACTGGGTGATTTATGAACACATCTCCACCCGGTGCAGAGGATGAGCCATCGCAACCATTAGCACCTCCCAGGATGGCATCACAGCGGCCCGGAGCTGGGACACAGGAATGGGCAGTGTGATCTCTCCCCGGGGGCGTCTGGGAGCAGCCTGTGATTCACTGGGGGGATGGAGAACCAGGATGGGAGGGAAAGTAAACAGGGAGTTTGGGGGGGGGGACACACATGGCCAGCGGTCTGCGGTGCAAGCCGCGGGGGGGGGGTGCCCGCCCCCAACTTCACATCTAAATCATCTCCCAGGCCTCTGAATAACTGGGCCCCGGGATCCCGCTGCGGCTCTGCCTGCCAGCTGTAGTGCCCTTTGACCCCCTCCTCGAACGGGCCTTCCATTTGCTGCCGCTGGGGAGTCGAAGTCATGAATGCACACAAGGGCCAATTAGGACCCCCCGCCAGGGGGAGAGGCCGCGGCAGGAAAAGGCTGCGGTCACAGCGGCCGCTGAGTCGCCGATGTTCCCAGTAATGTGATCCTAAATCCAACCTGTGGCGTCTTTTGTTTGTAGATGCTGTAAGGCTTCAGGCGTCCGCTGCATGAAGGGGCCGTACCTTTCTGATGGCTGTGCTTTATGATGATAGGACAGGGCACTGTTAAACAGCCATGGGTGCGAAAGCCCCAATTCTCAGACAAGCTGTAAACTCAAATGAGCAGCTGGAAGCTCCTTAGCCCTTGGTGTCCAGTGGCTCTGTCCCTCTGAGAGGCCTGTGGGGACCCCCAGAGAGCTGCAGCTGGCCAAGCAGCCAGACAGGCGCCATGAGACTCTGCACACAGGTCCAGCCGGACTCTATGAGACTCTGCACACAGGTCCGGCTGGACTCTATGAGACTTTGCACACAGGTCTAGCCAGGCGCACGGTGAACAGACCCAGCCCAGAGGTGGGAACAAGTAATTGACTCTCAAGTAACAAGTCTGAAGTCTTACCACTCAAGTTCCAAGTCCAGTCCCGAAACACGCAAGTCTCAAGTCAAGATATCCTCACACCAAGTCAAGTCCTGAGTCAACAAACCTTTAGTTGATACCCTCGCTCAACCAAGGGGCACCATAATGGGGGACCCGAAAAACTTGAAGCATAATTGGATTGGTCTGATTTCAGGGCCCAATATAACATTCTTTCATGGGACCCAAAATCTTTAGCGGCTCCTCTCCCTGTGCTTATGCCTGAACCCATGGGTGTGTCCAGCACCTTTCAGTGGGGACCTGAACACGTGGGTGTGCCCAGCGCCTTTCAGAGGGACCTGAACACATGGGCGTGCCCAGCGCCTTTCATTAGGGACCTGAACACGCGGGCGTGCCCAGCGCCTTTCATTAGGGACCTGAACATGCGGGCGTACCCAGTGCCTTTCAGTAGGGACTTGAACACGCGGGTGTGCCCAGCACCTTTCAGCAGTGACCAAACTAACATTTCCCCTGACAGCAGGCCAAGGCAGAGCCGGCAGTTACGAGAGACTGCCCTCCCCCTCTACCCCCCTATGTCTGTAGTAAACTGACGTCGTAAAAATAAACTGCAGGAACTACTGACTAATTGATAAGGTTACAATTTAGAGCATTCTGAGGCCTTAACTGAAAACGGGGGGCAGATCACTTTCATCTGAGCTCTTGTCTGCCGTCCTGTTTTCCTTCAAGGTTTCCTGGTTCATCTCAGCAGGGCCGGGATGGGCTGTTAACGGGTCACATGAAGGAGTCTGTTCTTTACGGTGGGGCTAAGTGTTATCAGCTGGCCGCTTTGGGGGAGCTGTCAGATAGAGCCCTGTTGGGTATTACAGTAGCCTTTTCTGTGAAAGGGAGAGTCAAAGGGCCCAGATCTTGGTCAGTCAGAGCAGTGCAAACTCAAAGTAGAAGATAAGTTCCAGAAGTGAACATGACATCTGTTCTCAGAGAGTCTCATGAACTCTCATAATCCACAGACTTAATGAACGTTGACACACCCCATTGGACACACTGCTCATCATCCGGTCTAAATCGGCCACAGGGCAGTGGCCTGACTGACACACGCCTTCCTGTTGGCAGCCACGCTTCCAGGTCGTTCCGTCTGGTCACTGGAGCTGATGGGATGAGTGTTGTGGGCCTCAGTTGGACTGCAGGTTGCAATGATATTCTTGCTGGTCACACACCCACGACAGTATCACCCCTCGAAATGTGCCGCATTCATTTTGACAGCTCCATCTCCTGCAGGGGATCCCGCTGTTCTGGAATGGGACGTAAAGCTATCAGGTTTCACACAGTCTGCCCTTTCATCCTTATGAGAGAAATGTGTGCCCTTTCAGGAGGAATGAGCACAAGCATGTCCTCCAATGACCCTGTTTGGGACCTTTTCTGTCAGCCGTGTAAACAGAGGAGTCCTCAGCTATTTAGAATTAGAGATAAAACCAAGATGGCAATCGAGATCATTGACTTCAAACGTCTTTTTGTGCATGTGTATTAAGTTAACCTATTGTACGTGGCTGCGTATAAAACGGCACTGTTTTTTCTTGACAGAGTCTCTGCATTCCAAGAGACTCTGTCAAGAAAAAACAGTGCCGTCTTTTGGGGATGCAGCCAGAGCACAGAGTCTTTTGGGGATGCAGCCAGAGCACAGAGTCTTTTGGGGATGCAACCAGAGCACAGAGTCTCTTGGGGATGCAACCAGAGCACAGAGTCTCTTGGGGATGCAGCCAGAGCACAGAGTCTTTTGGGGATGCAGTCAAAGCGCAGAGTCTCTGGGGCACACAACCAGAGCACAGAGTCTCTTGGGGATGCAGCCAGAGCACAGAGTCTTTTGGGGATGCAATCAGAGCGCAGAGTCTCTGGGGCACACAGCCAGAGCACGGAGTCTCTTGGGGATACAGCCAGAGCACAGAGTCTTTTGGGGATGCAGTCAGAGCGCAGGGTCTCTCTGGAATGCAATCAGAGCGCAGAGTCTCTGGGGCACACAGTCAGAGCACAGAGTCTCTTGGGGATACAGCCAGAGCACAAAGTCTCTCTGGGATGCAGTTAGAGCACAGAGTCTTTTGGGGGACACAGTCTGATGCTCATTTAGGTTCCAGCCTGAGAACATGAGGTTCTCTGTGAGGTTCCCTCTGAGTAATCAGCTTCAGGGATAATTCTTCTGCAGTCCTGCACAGCTTCCTCTTCCCCAGGCTCTTACCCAGTCGCCTTGAATGGCTTCATAAAATGTTGACCAATACATAACTGTGTGTCAGATTTAACGACACCGAGTACCATCAGCAGACGACGCATCATCATGAGACGGGAAATGTGGAACACTTCCCCAAAGCCTGACGCATTTAAAACACGCAATCAAAGGACAGAGCCACAGGGGACATCATTAGCGTGAAACACTGGACAGACAGCCGGCCCGTGTTTGACATGATTGGCCAAGACGGCTTGTCAACATGAAACTTCACGTTTTCATTAGGTTGGTGCCACAACCCGGAGACTCCGTTTCAAACACAGGCCACTCTGTTCTAGACACCTGTGGGTAGAGGTGGGGTCCCTCACCCCCACACCAACCTAAGGCTGATGGCTAGGGTTGCCATCCATCCCTTATAATATGGGACGATCCCGTACTGGAAAATGCTGCATCCCAAATTGTAATGCATGGCGGTGGCAACCCTACTAATTACCACTAAGGCAGTGAAAGTTGTGCCCCTGGTAAATATTATATGCTAGATACTAAAAATGTTAATTATTGGCACAGTTCTTTTTACTCATCATTAGAGCATGTTGACAGGCTGAGGGGACACCGGCTGGCTGTGACGAGGCCCGGGCCTGCCGGGACGGGCTGCCACTCTGGAACCACCCTGCGGGGAGATGGCGGTGCTGACAGGGGCTATGTGCATCTCATCATGCTAATGGAAGCAGGCTGCCTCACCATGGAGCAGGACCCTGACGAAGATGACAGAGCCAATCACTTCGGCCGGAGGGAGTGAGCTCCCAGACAGAACTGCATTCACTGGCTGGCCTTGCGCAGGATTTGCTGTTTACAGGCTGATTAAGGTGTCGCCGGAAAGATCTGCATTTAATGCGATTACCATGTATTTATGTTTACAAACACAGCATCCAGGGTGACGGCGATCTGCCCCAGAGCATCGCTTTTTGGCCCGAGTCGCCACATCCTCTCCTCTAAAGCAAACAGGGCAGAGATCAAATATGTGCAGAAATGACAACGTAATCCAATGTTTGGACCATCTAGCCTAACAACGGCTGTTTTGCATTTACTAAAGGGCAAATTTACTCAAAAAGCAGTTTGCTCTTAAGAGTAAATAAACTGAAACAGGCCTCGCTGGATCTGCCAAGGGTTTTACCGACATTCTAAATGAAGGCATTCCTCTGGAGCACCCCCATTTCCGAACATATTCCAAGGATATTAGTAACAACCTTCTTATCTTCCTGCTCGATGAAACATTCATTAGTAGAAAAGGGACTCCTATTGGGAAGCCACATGAAAGGGAGTCTTTGAAATGCGAGCGCTCAGCAGAGACACGTGACAGCCAGCAATTCCACAGCGATAATGTTTATTTTCGCACAGTTAAATTATTACAGGGAAATGCTACGGACTGGACTGCCTCATCTCTGCTTTACAAGAAACCTGACAGATTTGAGCTCTGCTGCTGAAAACAAGCTTATTAAAGGGCTCTGGTTGTATTACAGTCACATCAATCGTCAGCCTGGTCCCACTGACAGTCAGACCTGGGCCCTGTACCATGAAGCAGGATTTCTCACTTAGCTGGATAACTTGTCAGATTTAAGGTAGTCTGGGCTAAATGTAAGCGAATGAAGATAAATCCATTTAAACCGAAGCACCTTAAATTCAATAAGCAAGAATTCCAGCTTCGTCATGCAGCGTCTTCAGCTGACGTTGAAAAGAAAATGCTGATTCACCAACTTATTTTTTAAACGTGAAAAGTTCACTTCAGCCAGGTTAAACGTTTGCCAGTCAAAACAAGGAGTAAACTAAGTGTTTGTCCCGTGATTATATGCGATTTCTGCCATCCCTCCTCCTGGACAGCTCCATGCGTGGGGGGTGGCGGGGGGAGAGAGCAGAAGACAAAGTCTCCCTATGCTGAATTGTTCTGAGGTATTGTCCTTGGGACAGTCCAGCCCCAAACCACGAAAACCTGATTACGAGTCTACAAAAACCACGTACAATACCAGAGCAGGGAGCCTGCTTATCACTGTGGCTGAGCAGGCCGCGCTCTTTGAGGGCTTAATGCAAAGCATTCCTGTCTAAATGGAAGCACACCCGCTGCCTGTTTACCCAAACAAATAAAACCCATCAGTGAGCGAGCGAAGCCACGCAGAATTCCAGCAAAATTTAACCGATGAAGTCAGCTTTTATGTCCGAGTGCTCAGATTAAACACATTTGAACTGTAGTGGCAATATTTATGTATGTCATTACAATATTTATCCATATTCTCAATGAAATCAGAACTGAAATGGATTTTTTTTTTTTATTTGATTCAATTTGTAACGTTCAGACCGTCACATGGATGAGCACTGAGATGCTTTGGATATATTACATCAGATCACATTGTTCCAGTGTGCGTATAGTTGTCTGTGCAAATATATGTGATGAATCCAAAGCTATTTAAGGGTAAAGGTTAATTAAACAAGATATCCAGTCCTCTAATTACTGAAGCTGGACAGTAAGTCTGAGTTGCGTCATTAATATATACAGACTAGACAGGTTCTGAAAGACAATATGGACCCCACCACTACACACACACACATTCACGCACGCACACACACACAGTATGTATTGCCGTGAGATGCATTCCCACTAGCCTTAACCATTAGCATAAACGCTGAGCAGGTAGGGGCACGGCCCTGAGAGAGACCTCCTGCCTCTTTTTAACACTCATCTCAGGCTGAATTAGGTCTTTGGCTGAATACCCTCACTAGATGTTTCTCTCTATGGCTAAATGGCGCGACCTTCAGCGCGGGGACATGGCATTTTTGAGAACATACAGCAGGGGTCGAAAATGGAAGTCAATAAAACGTTTTGTATCACGTGGGGGCCTGTGGCATTGTGCTGTGTCGCATGGGAGTTTGGGGCAGTGTGCTGCATCGCACGGGGGCCTGGCTGGTGTGTTGTATGACATTGGGGACTGAAGTGGCCGGCTGTGCCTATCGAAACTCACCTGTGTGGCTTGTGCTGTGCCCCGCGGAGGATGTGACGGACGTTCTCAACGTGGATGGGGGGCGCCACATGCCGGTTGCTAGCCGGTTGACTGGCGTGTGCAGAGTCCTGGAGCTGAGGTGGGGCCACCCATGCTCTGTTTGTTTACGAAGAGCCAGGGGAATCACGAGACAGGGGGCGCTGTGGCCAAGGCTGCTGATGGGAGGCTGGAAACAGGCAAAAGATCAGTAGTCTAGCACAAAATCTATATTAAAAAAAGAAAGGCAGTGAAAGTTGTGCCCCTGGTAAATAACATGGAATGGGGCCATCGCTGCTGCACTGGCATATAATTACATTACTGGCTTAGAGTTTCAGGAATACTCCCCAGAGGGCTGCTCTTTGGCAGGATCTTGCTTTTAATACATCTCTAAATCGATACCAGCTGGCGCAGCTACAAGGAAACGCTTCGCTCTGTTGAAACCTCAAAGAAAACAATGGCAGTAACATCCAGTATTCATAACCTTAGTCCGCTTCGCCGCTTCCGGTCCAAACGGCCTCTGCGTCCATCATTGTGCCGTCCAATGAGGTTTGATTGCAAAGGCCCCAGTGTCACATGGTCCTGTTGTACTGCCATCTCTGTTTTGGGATGTTGGTTCCTGAGGCTCATGGCACACTGGAATGGCCAGTATGACCTTTACCATTTCAGGGGGCCAAGAGCCTTAAATGTATACATCCTGGGTGGGGGTAATCATCCAGGGGGCTGGACAGGAAAGCGGGGCCCCTATCTTGGGTGTGCAGCGCTTCGCCAGCCACACTGCCCATTTACGAGATCAACCATAGAGCATGGTGTGCTTCAGGTAGGCTGCTGCAAGAGGGTTTAGTACCTGCCAGCACTCTGCCCGAGCAGGGTAACACCTCCCAGCCTCCGTGGGATCGCTAAGCACAGCACACTTCAGCACAACACCCACAGAGAGAGCAGGAGAGGCGGCAAGTCGCACGCGGTGAGGAGGGGAGGCGTCTAACAGTATGTTACTGTGTTAGAGCGCATCAGTGCGCAGCGTCATCTAACAGTGTGTTTGAAACATGTACCGATGTGAGCATCACTGTGTTAATGGTGCTGAAGTGTGTAGCAGTGCGTGACAGCTGTGGATCGACAGCGTCTAAAGTATGCAGGCGATGAGTTACGCTGCTGCGTTCTGTCCGAGGCACAATTTTCATCGCTTCTTCATGGAAAGGCCAAGGGACGTCCCAGAGCCCGAACCAGGCACGTGCTGGAGGGGACTGCCAGGACAGCCTGAGGGCCGGGGGGGGAATTCATTCTGGTGCCGTTCCAAAGGGGTGTAATTACACTTTAAGTAAGGGACAGGGGCGCTGGCCAGAGGGAGGCAGAGCGCTGCGAAGAACCTCACGGGGACGCGGCCTGCCCCGGGACGGGGGGGGGCATACCTTTGCGCAGAAAGCTGAGCAAATCCAGGCGAAAAAAGACCAGAGGGAGGGGGGGCATCCCAGCTCCGTATGAGCTGAATATTTACAGAAGGCGGCATTGTGGAGGCTCTCCATGCAGCAGCACATACCAAGTCAGATCCCTACTGTGGCGTGAAAGGGCCTTTGATGGGAGGGGGCCGTGGCAGGAGAGCGCACCTGCAGAGAGCCGTCTATAGTCCTCTTAAGGGCTCAACAGCTGCCAGGGCTGTAAGTCTGGGCACCTAGCGGGACGGAGAATGAGAGATGCAGAGCTTTTCAATGCGACGCCACTTAGTAACAGAAGGCATGTGCCAAGCCCGCAAAGCGGCAATGAAAAGTGTCCTTCTGAGCAGGCTAAATGTCGGGGGGGGGGCTTTCTCCCCGGCCACCGGCCCACTGCTGTGAGGGACAACGGCGGGAGCCGGGGAAGACGCGCCCGCGGGGGAGGGGTTTGCAGATCCGGGCCGGAGTGTGGAAGCCATCAATTACACAGAGCAAAAGTTAAAAACTCAGCGGGGGGGTTTAGAATGTGTAGATATGCAGGCCGGGCCGGCAGAGGGGGGGCGCCGGCAGCAGTTTGTACTCCTTCCCTTGATGGCGGAATGCCGACAGAGCCGTCCCGGTCGCTGAAGCTCAGGTCTGCACACTTGCTGTAAATAACATGTTCCAGCATCAGTCCCGTCCATCACAGGCTGAACGTGTCACGATGGGCGTGACGGGTCTTTCCTGACCCCAGCCCGGTGTCATCCGGGGACCTGTGGTCTCCAGCGGGACTCCTGGGAGGGAGAGGCGGGCCGGGGCGGTGCGGGGCAGGGCGAGCAGCCCACGGAGCCTCATCAATTCAGCAAATCCGCCAGCAGCTAATTTATGATGCCCTCAAAGCAATTTTCACAGTCAGAAAAGTGCAATTGTATTTTCCAGCTCATTAACCACAGGCACCACAAAGCTTTCACACACACACACACACACACACACACACACACACACACACACACACACCCACACCCCACCCACACAGCCCAGCCTGCATCAAACTGGGGGGTTGGAGGGTGATGGGCACTAAGTCAGCCCCAGCTCAAAGTCTGTCCCTCTGTAAGGGCATGGCTCTGAGGCTTTCCTGCCCCCCCAGAACAGGGAAGCTGTATTCCCAGGACAAACAAGTACATATTTACTAAGGCTTTTCCACTGGTAAGGGCAGAGAATCTCTTTGTTGGAATGTTCCGGAACACGGGTCTCGATGCCCAATCAGCGCTGTGAACAGGGTGAGTGATCTGCCTGTATGGGAATGGGGAAAGCCTAATGAGCTCCGTTCAGTCTACTCAGCAGAGCGACTGAAGGTGACTGGGGCTGGTGTGTGGGGGCGGCACCCAGCAACTGGGTAAACAATTGCTTTACGAGCCCTGTTCACAGTGTCCTCCTACCCCAGACATGAGGCCAAACCTGTATGCTGCTGCAGGCCTGTTGTGTCTGTGCGCCGTGACCTTTCAGAAGGCCCAGGCGGACCTTCACAGAGGCCTTCATTTCCTAACCACCATTTCACACATGCTGCCACTGGGGGGAGCGAAGAGCCAGCCAATGACAGCAGGGAGTCGGGAACAGGAGCTGAGCATCGGCACTGGGTCCAAACAGGACTCTCCCATCTGGAAGAGCGTAAACTGAGAAGTGCACCAGTCTGCGTATGCCCACTCTCTGGGGCCCTGTACTTCCCCTGTCCCTCTACAGTATAAGGCCCCCAGGGGCCCCTCATGCAGAGCTGACTCTACCTTTTCAGGGACGCTCGTAATAGGTCCCTGATCATTTCTTTTTCTCCGCAATGCAGGTAATTGAGGGGCCTAAGGCACCTGCCTATTCCGCCTATAGCTTGAGCCATTTCTGTTTCTTTGACCATCACACCCTGACACACTAACACAAACCTCATCCGGTGTATGTGTGACACACTCACGCTTTCAACAAGGGCGCCCGGCTCGAAGGGCCGTCAGTCTCTAACCCCTCAGCCCGCACATCTCACAGATGACAAAAGGAGCACGAGAAGGGGAGTTAGCTGACGGGTCAGGTGGGAAACGCGGGCAGGAGAGGCCAGATGGGGAGCGTGCTGCGGAGGAGCTCTGAGTTTGATCCAACACTGAAAGGATAATTGCGAGTGTGGCGGAGGCTTTTGTGCAAACTAATTTATCGCAAGTCTGGCCACTGAGGAGGGGTGGAGGTCGTGGTGGTGGGGGGGTGCGCAAAAGCACGGTCGCATTCCATGGTCGCTCGCAATGCTGCACTGCGCCCACAATTAGCTGCTCATTCCTACACCCAGACCCATGTGACCATGCGCATTGTCCCAGCCTCTCCTCAGGAATGCTGGCCCATGGCCGCTGCCGGCTCCAGGAGAAATTGCGCGTTCGCTTCTCCGTCCCCCCCATCCCTGCGGTGCACCTAAAATGCCACCTCTGGAGAAATGAGGTACACACAGAACAACTGGCACAACACACAGGGGAGCCTTGCCATGATTCATCTGTGGGGGGCAGAGGCACTCAGGTGAAAGACACCTCTGATTATATATCAAATAAAATGTAAGATATTTAAAATTACAAGGCAGAAAAAGCAAATTTCGTGAAAGAAACAGAAAGGCAAGCCGTCCGGTTGGCGTTGGGAGCGAGCCCCGTCACACCACCTGCGGAATCCGCAGCCCCATGGGTCGCTGGGGCAGACACCCGCCCGCGGGTCAGTCGGCGCGGCATCTCCTGGAGCAGATGGCCAATCAGAGAGCAGTAGCAGTCTCGTCACCCTACTTGAAAGGGAAGGACCTCCTTTGCTATCTCAGTTCGTTGGGATGTTTGAGAAGACAATAAGCTATTGTTCCAGCTATTGTTACTCTTCTCTGTTTTTCCAAGCTCTGGCTGCAGCTCTCCATGCGTCTGATTTGCTTACGGGACAATCCCCCCCCCCCCCCCGTCCTTGGGTGAGATGGCAGTGATTTCATTAGTTCTGATGAGTCAGTCCCAGAGAGCATCTCCAAAACTACAGGATCCTGCACCACGGCTTAAGGGACACCTTGCTTCTGCTGTCCCTATGTCCGCTGGCATTTCTGTCAGCCCTAAACGCTCCTGACATGGTCTCATTATTCATACACGGCTGCAGAAATGGCTTTTGGGCCAGCAGAGGGGTATATGAGACAGGGCACCACAAAAGTTTCTCCAGCTACAGCCTACACATACATAATAATACAGTAAAAATCATCTACTTCAACCCAGAGTTTGTACGGCTCCTAAAGGTGTAGACCTCAGTCAGACATTGCAATAAATTAACCTGAGGGCTGTGACGATCGGGGGCCGTATACTGAACCGCGGCAGGGTGTCAGTGTTCGACGTCAGCAGCTGAGGGCAGTGCTGGGAAACGTCCAGCAAGCAGACACAGGGCTGCACAGCATATGATGGAAACGTGATGGAATGTTCTAGAAAAAAGTGTACCTGTGTGATGGAGAGTAATGTGGACTGGGAAAGGTAATGTCATCTGCTGGCTTAATAACAATGTGACCCCCCGAGAGAGGCTACAGTATAAAAAAACTGAATATAAAACGCTTGGCTCAAAAATACCCATATCACAGCGCCCACTTTCCAGGCCACAATTACCTCCTAAAACAGCGGAGCTCTAAGGACTGCGTGTGCTTTCGTTTTTTTGTATTTTAATTTTTTTATCTTT
>JAODLD010000069.1:12427291-12439926 GCA_026781065.1 Mormyrops boulengeri
CCCCCCCCCCCCCCCCCCCCCCCCCCCCCCCCCCCCCCCCCCCCCCCCCCCAACGCCATATTGATGCCTATGGATTTAGAATGGGGTGCCTTAAAAGTTCCTGTAGGTGTAATGGCCAGGTGTCCCACTACTTTTATATAGTGTAGCTTTATATTATGCGGTCCAGGGACCTAAACTCCCAGTCAGAAACTCCCATCCTGGCCCTGACTACTCTGCTCCTTTTACTTCACTTGTTCCAAGTCAGACATATAATTCAGCATATCAGACCAAACAATGAACCTCATCATGGAAATTTGCACAAGAATTTCAGTGGTTATGAATAAAAGCTGAAATTTTATCATATTGCAACCAATATAATGCACTAACCACTGAACCCTTTCCCTTGAATAGAAAAGTATTAAGTATATCAGTGTCTCTTCACAGCACGGGTCAGGTACGGCCTGGTTCCTGTATTCAAATGGACAAGTGCCATTGGTCTCAGTCAGGGTGTCTCAGACACAGACCCTCACCTCTGTCAGCTTTCATGTGCTGAGCTCTGGAATTTGCCAACTGTTCCATTAGAATGGCCTGTACTGAGAGGTCACAGTGTCCAGATGCTAACGCTAACAGCCAAATGTAGGCTCATGCAGAATAAGAGCTATATGAATGGGGAGAGTGCTTCATCTGTCTGGGAAGCTCAGGGATGCCATACTATAGGAATACCTGGGACCTCGTCTGTGGGCTGCCCAGCAGGGCACAAGCAGGCAGTAAATTAATGACTTGGAACTCTGCTGCTAATCACACCAGATTATGTCATCATTACACATCCAACATTACCGTGAAAGGCTACCGTGAATAATAATAGTACCAGCATAAACAGGCTAACCTCTAATACAAACATGCACAACATGCTAATCAAAATTCTCATTCTTCAGTTAACCTGAAATGGATGTATGCCCGCAAAATACATTAGATTCCAGCCGTCTAAAATTAATTTATGTAAAGCACAGGTACACGTGTATTATTTCCGTTTACTCCATTTTCAAGATACGGGTATATCTACGAAACTTTGACGTCATTTTAGTGTCTGACGGCAGATCAAATACATCAAAATACACGGATATTAATGGCTTGAGAGTAATACAGAGACACGACTGTGGTGCAGATAAGCTATGATTAAGGATATTGTTACACATACACGGTAAAAGCTTAATGATCACATACGTATTTCACATCCCAGTTTCAGGTTAATCTTTTTGTAGCCGATCGCGTGCTTAATGACATTTGTGCACGTGACAGTTTAGCATTAAGCGAATTATTAGAAAGAGCTCGCAAGAATTTGTGAGTCTTCTCAGCTTTGTATTTACTATCGAAAAATTGTGTTTTCTAATGAAATGTATAGCAAGTTGTAATATTTTAGGCAGGCAAAAAAGCAATTTATAGGTGTAATTGAATAACGAGGGTCGATAGGCAATAACACTTCAAATTTAAAACGTTTTTTACATTTTTTTTTTGACGCAGATTTTCATTGACGTTTTCTGAAGAATGCCTGACTGCAAATGTAAAGTCAAATATAAGACTCGGAAAAAAACTCAAGTTTATAAAAAGATAAACTAAAACGGCAACCAGATAGGCCTATACGCAAATCATATTCTTGAGAATTGTTCCGTGTTTCTTAGATTTTTTCCCCTATTTTTCCCTTTCGTTTGATATAAGCGAAACGCTATGAACACAAGCAAGGCAAAAACAAATACAGTTCCACTCTTTTCTACGGACTCGTTTTAGCATTTCTCTAACTTACTTGTTTTAAACCACGTGGAATAAATGCGAGAATAACTATCAGTCTTTTAATTATTTAAATTTAATGATCATCAGTGAAAAACATCCCGTCCTCAAAGCGACATCTGGGCTTGCGAAACGAAACTGGGCAGGCCAGACACTTTGAAATCCGAACGGCGCGGAAGACTCGGGTAGCGGGATCCAGCGACTTAGTGGTTAACTCCGCTAGACTGCGGTAATCAGGGGATCGGTCCCCTTCGGGTGATGCACTAGACTTTAAACTCCAGGACAACTGTTTGAGAGTTAACTGGTGCCTTTTATCTCCGGAACGGCACCCTTTTTGACCCCGCCGAACCCGGCGCCTTACAAAACCTAACTTGTCTGCCTTATAAATCGCTTTGATTTATAGTAAGGTATAACCAGTTTAATTCCTATTGGGAACTTTTGCCCAAACAAAAAAACTTCAAAAAGACACTGCGTTACATGATTAATAATCCTAATTAACTGATGTAAAATATCCTGCATCTCAAATATTATGACCAAACTTAAATGTCTTTTATCGTGGTATGTATTTTTGAATTGGCCCAAAACTGTACGGCTCGTAACGATTATTTTAAAACTAAAGGCAGTTGTTTACTTATTGTATTATACTTATGTTTCTATTATTTATTTCAACATACAAACATGTGATGCGGGTCTCGATTTGTGTTCTTTAATCATACGATGAAATGGTGTGTGATTGTGCCGAGGCTAAAAGTAATAGTGTTTATAAACTCTGAGGTTATATAATATAGAAGAATTAAATTATGCTAATTTTATTTGTCTTGATTCATCTTTACCCTGTTCCATAACCCGTGTGGGAACTCTATACCCCTCGTTGGCGCAACTAGTAATTGCAGGAGAAGTCATCTCTTAACTATCCTCTCTTGGGATAGAGCCCTCTGAGTTATCAGCTTTTCGACGCAATTAACTGTTTTTAAATATACTAATTTATCTTAAAGCCATTATTGATATCTTTCAGAAAAGATCCGACCAATGGAGTGGTCGGGCTCGCGACGTCATGCTGCCAAATTAACAAGCGGATTGGAAGGCGGTGAGACGGGAAAGACCTTCAGGATCTTTTAGGGCTGGAAGTTAGACCCTGCAGACGCAAAGTACGGAGTCTCTTGGTAAAAGACGCAACGCCCCGCTGTTTGGGACTGTCAACGATATACTCTAAAGGTGTATGGCCCCGTCTTCCCATACTATGAATACTGTCAACGGGTCTCTTCCCCAAAAGATAAAAGTATACGAAAAGGAAGATCCCGGACGAGAAAACTTCGAAGTAAAAGATATGGCAACTTCTAAAAGCTGCAAGGAAAAGGCATCTAGCCTTCCTTTCAGTGTCGAGTCGCTAATTTCGGACAAAGCTGTCTGTCGGATTCAGTGTTCACCAACTAAGCCAGGCACCGAGCAACAACTACCACAAACATCACAGAAGAGAGTTTGTTCAGAGAACATTTCGGTGGAGAGTGTTACTACTTTATCGGACTGCAAGAAAAAGGAGAGCGAACATCTCAGTGATAGCGACCAAAGGTCTTGGTTTCAGACATCTTACTCCGCATCTTCACGTAAGTCCCTAAATTTATTGTATTTAAAATAACATGTAAATGTTTTTCTAACAATTAAGTTTGAAAGTAGAAGATGGTGACAAAGTTTTACAACCGTCTTCGTGGATGTTATTCTAATATGTAGCCTATATTGCTAATAGTATTAAATCTGTCGTTCTGTTAATGATTTAAATTCAATTATTAGAAATGTTATCGTACAATATAATGGTGTAAATTTTCCATACCCAGATATTAACGCGTATTAGTTTGAGCCCGGTTGTTTTTAATTTTATATGCTACATTATTAAGTGATTTTACTGGATCAGATAACCACTGCAATTACCGCATTGCCATGAACAGACTTCACTGTTGTACAAGTGATATTTTTGTTTATTTCAGCTCTAACGTACATTGCGGCGTCAGCTGCATACTGTATTCCCCTAAGATAGATTTACTCTTATCGGTCAACAGGACACTCGAGTCCACCTCCATGCACCCTCAGGAAGCACAAGAACAACAGAAAACCGAGAACTCCGTTCACGACGTCTCAGCTGTTGGCCCTGGAGAGAAAGTTCCGGCAGAAGCAGTACCTTTCCATAGCGGAGAGAGCAGAGTTTTCAAATTCACTGAACCTCACGGAGACACAAGTTAAGATCTGGTTCCAAAACAGAAGAGCCAAGGCAAAGAGACTTCAGGAGGCAGAGCTGGAAAAACTTAAACTTGCGAGCAAGCCGCTGGTACCTGCGTTTGCGTTTCCTTTCCCCCTGGGCACCCCATCACTCTACGGACCTTCTGGCTCTTTTCAAAGGCCCACCTTACCGGTCCCCGGACTATTCACCGGACCAGTAACATACGGCATGTATTATTTGTCATAAGTAGGAAATTCGCGTTGATTAATTTCGCCCCGTTAGAAAACTACACCTATACGGAACGCACTAACTCCCGAAACGCGATTAATGCTGCCCGTAAAATACGATAGCCAGCACGTGTTTTTATAATAAAAACTTCTACAATTTGCTGAGATTTTAAATACATTCTAGAAATAATTTTAGCAGAAATTAATTTCTAAAATTACTGTATATTGAATCACTAAATTATGAAGTGCTTTGTTAAAAAATCTTAATCATTCCTATTTTTATGCCCAGCTCGTGGTGAATACCATTAGAGCATAGATCGTTTACTGAAATATTTTATATACATTTTATATACTAAAAAGTCAACGCCGTTCACAGCCGAATGCCCAGTTCTTCCACATTACCATGTGCCTCAGAGATTGAGGATTTAAGTTCCTGCCAAAAAGTGGGTTTAAATTAAGACGCTCCTATTGAATTTAAGAGGCGCGATTTAAATACCATGGTTTGTATGAATGTCACCTGTACTCCACCGTTTATGATACCCTTGTTTCACTGGGTTACTGGTTTGAATACCGAGATGGATGAACCAAACACTATTTTTTCACAGGTCACAGCTATAGGATTAACTACCGATAGCAATGTTTCAGAAGGCAAATTAACAGTATAGGAACTAAAGTATGTACTATAACATTTTATTAATATGCAATCCTACAAATTAGTCATCGACTCAGAAAGACAAAAGAATGTTGAGTGACCGACATTTTAATAATGTGTATAGGCCTATTTTTGGCACGGCACCGTATTTACAAAATGCAACTAAATTTAGACTATATAATAAAGGGCGCGTTTTTATAACAAGTCCGAAAAGCTACATAAAAAACTTGATTCGTTGAATCAACGTCAACATTTTTTGTTTTCCGACTCCCGAAACATTCTAACTGCGGAACTTTGTGCCTTTATATTACAGTTAAATCCCGGTGAGTTAAATTAATCTAGAAATACACAGTTCTCCACGAGCTCCTGAGAATAAAAAAGCCATATTACGACAGTTAACTTTTCACCATTCATAATTACGTCGGTCACGTTGTATTACTGGCACGACGAGTGTATTTGCAAAGCAGTTTAACAGTTACTTAAAATTGATCAAAAAGAAATACATATTTATGACACGTTTATGAGATGTACATCTGTATATTTTAAAGATTAGAAACATTTTGTACAAAATATTCAATAAAGATTTTAAAAGTACTCAACTTCAAAAATGTCATTAGGTTTCACTGAAGGTAAACAATGTACATAACTAGCATCTGAACACTACATAAACAGCCAGCTGAACGCCCATTTAAACACAAGCCTAATGCAGAAATTTCCATGTCACTTTACAGCCTAAACATAGACTGAAATAAGCCAAGATACAGAACACTGGCAAAGGTTACATGTTGGAGTCGGAGGTTGGAACATACGGAAATGCCTTAGATCTTGAGCCACCGACACTGGAAATAATTACATATATTTACCCGAAAATTGGCTTCAAGCAAAACAAATGTCTACTTTAACTATAAAACCGAACCAATTATCCGTTTTAAACGATTTGTTATAAAGAATAATTTTTTAATCGCTCTCTTTGGACGAAGGCGCTTGGGTGACATGTACATACAGCAGTAAACTCTGATTTCGCAAACAGCCGACGATTTATATTAAGAATTAAGTGTGTCATGGAAAACAAGATGGGGTCAGCGAAAAGAAAATTTCCCCACAGTGATCAATACACTATCATCATTTCATTTCATTTAAGTACAATGGCCTAGGGGTCCTGCGGAATTCGCTCTGCGTCTCCGAGACGCGTGATCATGTCAACGGTACGTGCGCGACATCGTCTGGAAGAACAGGGAATTACATACATTTACCCTGCGCTAGTTCACAAAATACGGTATGAAAAACGCAAAACGTTCAATTAAGGTTTCACGTGATACTAAAATATAAAATTTCATACAACAAACTTACGTGATTTTCTCATACAACACACGCGATTTTCCATAGCACACATTTCATGTAAACCATAGTCTTTCTGCAGACATTACAGTGCAGAATCACAAGTAGTGATAAAGTCCAGAGGATCCCATCATCGCTGGGGCGCTGCATGTCTCAAGTGCTGAAAACAGTCCTGCCTACTTGCGTCTTCTCCCGCCTCTAAATCCTCGCACGGATCCTTGGCCAAAGCAGATAGATGCAGGGACCCTGGAACAGGAGTCAGTCTTAAGTTTTCACATCAGAAACACAACACACACTTTTATTATTATTATTTTGTATTTTTAATGCATGCATACATCAGTGTTAACTTTACATAGGCAAAACTTTGTTTGTTGTGATATTAAATCAGCAGCGAATCCTATAAAGAACATGCCAACACCTGCCTTCAGGAACACAGGGTCACCTGTAACAGATAATTATCACTCTATATGACTCTCAGCCTTAGAGTTACATCAGCTGCAGGCCAGGCACTGTCACTAGCATTCTTTAGGAAATAAGTCGGCCTGCTGCCTTAATCAACAGGTAATCATAAAGATGTCAACACTTACCCTGCTAGGGTGAGTCTGCTAAAGTCAAGCACAAAGGATTTAAGGTACCCCAGTTTAAGTGGACTTAGGTTTATCCCAGATTACCTTAAATATCTGCCTAACCAACAAATCTAGCTTTGTGATACAGGCCAGAGGGGTTTTCGAACATGAATGCACACAGGTATCACTGACTTGTAGGAGTAGCCTGGTCTGGGTCGGTCCCCCCATTTCTGGACAGCTGGTTCGGCCTCCATGGGCTCCCCGGCCCCTGGCTCGCCCCCCAGCTCCATGCTCACCTCCACACGCTGGGGCACCCCCCCTAGAGGCCTGGCATTCAGAGAGGGAAGGCCGCATCACTCACTGCCTGCCCCTTAAACTCACACCATACCCCACAATCCACTGAGCTCTGCTTAAAGCCCTACATCTGATGACACATATTCTGAAGACGCTTTCTGTAAAAGCTCTGGGATCCATCTCCACGCGACAGAAGGCAGGACACGGCCTTACCTCCTGTTCTTCTTGGTTTTGTCGAACCTGAAGTCTGAAGGGTAGCGATGAACATTAATGAGGTGATCCTTCCTCTCTGTACTGGTCTTAAATTTTAGATCACATCCTTCAACCAAGCACTGATACTGGGGGATTAGAGACATTGTGCATTTAAAACAAACTGCATACACACAGGCCACACCATAATAGTTCCATCCAGTTATTTGCCTTGGGGAGGCTGGACATCCACCTTCCAGCTCTACCTTCCATACATGTATCCTACAGCAAAGGTCCAGCATACCATGTTCTGCTTCTTGGCCATGAGCTGGAATAAGGAATCGTGCCACTCCTGGATATGGATGTCCAGGAGATGGTCCGACGGGAAGGCGCGCTTGCAGTCGGCGCAGACGCGCCTGTGCAGGGCGTCGTAGTGATGCTCGTAGGACTCCAGGGTGTCAAAGAGCTGACTGCACCCGGCGATGTGACATCGGAACTCTGCCACGCTGACGGGACACAGGAGACGGAGGCGTCAGGCAGCATGCTCCTGGGGCAGCCTGCTCCAGGCACCTTATTTCGGCTCCTACTCACGTTGGAGCTTGAGGGAGTTCCGACATTCCGGCGGCGCTGTCCCGCAGATACAGGTGCCTGTGTATGTCACCGTCCTGTGGAGGGACGACAGCCTCGTTACCTTTAACTCCATGTGTGGGTTACCAGAGAAATGCTGCACACCGAAAACCGACGTTACAGCAGGAACTTGGTTTACTGCTCCAAACAGAACGAAGCGGGCTCCTTGGGGTGTAGTTACTTAACTCCGGCCCAGTTTACAGCTGTTAAAAGCTCAACAAACCGCCTCCGTAACTCCTACGTTTGCCTCAGAAACCCACTTCAAATAGATCATGATCCTTATCCAGCCTCATCCGGCGCGGCGTGAAGGTAAATGTGGACGGGCTTTCCTCGATCCCGCTGCAGAGCTCGCTCGGTTTCGGGTGAACTGGCAGGACCGGGATGCTGCCGACACGAATTTCCTCCGCGCCGGCGACCGTCAGGAAGCGTACTAACTCCGGTCGGAACATAATTGCACGACAGAGGCCGTCGGCAGTATCAGCGGCAGGAGCAGCAGACCGCCCAGGGACAGATCCTCCGAAATCCCCCAATGATGACGTCACAGTGGATGCGCAAGCCGCTGACGTTGACGTCCGCGTCCCGCCTCTAATCGGGCGGACTCAAGTCGGTGCTTTTTTCCTGGTCCTAAAGCCTCTTCTTCACGACTCGCGAACGTGTAGATTAATTCTACTTTTCAATGCAAAGAAATTCCACAATAATTTTGACAAAAAATATATATCTGTTTGATTAAATAAACTAAAGTGTTTAAGTCGTTTTCTCTAAATGTATCGCTCATATACCTTTAGATTTGACAAAAGTTAACGTGATTTTTAAAGACATTTGTTTTTACTAAAATTGTCGCATGGTGGCGCCAAATAGCCTCATTCGGCAAGCCAGGAGTGAACTGTTTTTTCAGTTTTCTATTGTTCTCTTAATTGTTTCCTATATTTTAAATGTAGTCTTGGTAATAGTGCATACAAGTTCAGTTTTTGTTGTCAGTGCAGTTACTCACATCATTATAGTTTCTATTTCATATAGGCCTATTATACTCCTTTGGACATTACAGCAAGTGTCCATACTTTCACATATGCTGATGGAATTTATTGAAAACAAACACCTGTTACACTCTAGAAGTTAAATTGATTATAAGGTAAATAGACTGCCCAGTCAGTTTGATGCCTGTTTAATTTAAGCTCTAAGTAAGAGTTTTGAGTTGGGAAAAGGCATTGTGACAGGCCTTAACCCCATGAGACATCCCATAGCACAGATAATGTAAACCAGTGGACACTGTTCCCCACCAGGATCATGAACAAGGGCCGGTATATCTTCCTGATGTTCTCCTTTGTTTCCCTCCACATGGTCACCATGGTCACACAAATGATGCCCTCCATAATTAAGGCGAATGCATTTGGCATTGATGAAAGCTAAGAGAAGCGCAGACTGGAGGAAATAGCGCAGGTCACTTTTTAAAATACCTAAAATGAATAATAAAAGACAAATGTGGACACGCGGCGCAGGAAAAGTGCTTTTAGATAAATCTTACCACCATAGAAGAAAAAAAAAGGCCTACAAGAAACAGCAAGGAATCTGACCCGATTTAGCTTAGCGAACGCTGTTTTTTAAGCTTGCATAACGGATATTGACTCACTTAATATATTTATCCTGAGCATAGCTGTATTTCCCTGAACCAGGATGGCATCAGGTTTGTAGTGAAGATGACAAGACACATGATGCATATCCCCTTGTGTCATGGGCAATTCCCACAGGAAAACCGAGACTGAGCTGAAAATCGAGAAGCCTATCTGACTTGACGTGTATGCCCCATTGTTCTTACTTCAAATACGACAGTGTTTTTCTTTTAGGGAGGCACTCCCAATCCAACAGGATGAGATACTGCTAAAATCTTCCGAAGCATTAAATCAGAAGGGGAAAGTGACAACACTGTACCATAAAAACACATATACCAGCACATTAGAAGTATTATATGGCTGGACTGGAATTTTCTCGGTGGGCCGGCAAAATTAAGGGACAACTTCCAATCTGCAACATTTCTTTTTTTTAACTAATGCCAAATATTAAAATCTGGCCTGATGTTCTCGGTAATGAGTGTTATTATAAAACTTAATGATACTGTGTGACAATGGCTTCTCAAATCCTCTATAGGCATACAAGAAACCCCATTAAACAATTAGCAATTAACAAAGCAATTAGAAAATATTTATTTAATTTTTAATTACTGATATTATTACTTTAAAGGATAAGCGGTTTGGGAGATGGATGGATTACTTTAAAGGTTTTTTTTTTAAGACTTTCTTTTAACTATACGTTTGTATTATAACAATATCTCCTACGCCCCTTGTCTTTATTTCTTTGAGACTGACATTTAAAACACAAATTGGATGTAATTTCTACCAGCAGCTCTTTTGATTAGTCAAGCGTTAATACAGCCTCAGTCGCAGATGTTAAAAGGACTGTAGGTGTTCGCAGTTTGCCTGTGGTTCACAGATCGTTGTCTGAGGTTAGGTTGTATTACACTATGTGTGACTCAGATCAAGATTGTCATTGGCGACAGGCTTATCTTCCGGATATAACGGAGGTGGAGTTCTGCAAAGGGGGGGGGGGGGTAACTGGATAAAGGTCCGGCGCCTGATCAGCAGCAACCCCTAACCCACGTGAAAGCAGCGTATCCACAGCCATGCGATGCGGTACATTTCTCCCGTTACTCCTCTTCATCGTTTCGTCATGCGGTAAGTTTTAGATAACGTCTTATTGGAAATCAATATCGACAGCACACTGTTTGTACAGTGAAATTGTCAGATAATAAAAGAGTTAAATAATTGGTGCTAGTGAAAGTTAATCAAGTCCAAATACATGTGCCAGTTGAAATACATAATTTTCCTCAATATGTTATGTATTTTATGTCATATTATATTATTATGTTATTTTATAATAGTCTTTGTATGGTGTATTTTGCGGCTATATTTAAAAGTGTAACACTGTACTAAATATTGCTGTCGCTTTGAGATACTCCAGCTGACCAAATCTCATATTAATTTTAGCCGAAAACTCACGCAAACTACCTCATGTGAAGGAGTACGATATTGTCAAACCACAAAAACTGGGACTTCGAGCTAAACGTAGTACCAAACAGGTATGTTCCATACCTCATTAACTGTTTTTTTCCCGTCCAGTACTATATTAGCTGCAAGGATGTTTAAACCGGTATCATAAGTTGGTTTTTACTTGATATTCCTTTTTCGATTAACGAACATAATAAAAGAAACGCATGTGGTTATTTTTCTTAGCTACAGTGTCTATGACGTTATGCCAGTTCTTT
Source organism: Mormyrops boulengeri (assembly GCA_026781065.1). Taxonomy (NCBI): domain Eukaryota; kingdom Metazoa; phylum Chordata; class Actinopteri; order Osteoglossiformes; family Mormyridae; genus Mormyrops; species Mormyrops boulengeri. The sequence goes on from JAODLD010000069.1 coordinate 12,438,477, forward strand.
AGTGATTTTGAAGATCCCGCAGCTACAGGTTTTGAAGATGGGTTGGGTGCGTTAGTTATTACCCGGCTCTTTCGGTCTCGCTTCCCATATGAATGCTCTTAACTGAAGAATTCCATCTGCTTTAGAGAAATAAAAACAACTGGTATCAACTAATCGTTACGCCTGTTTTTTGGTTTGCCACTCCTTGTAACATGGGGTTACTAATGAGACACTCAGATGAAAGCGGTCGAGACCGTCATGTAAATTCGACTTTTTAACGAACGCCCCCAGTGTGTGCATATGACCGATGATGGTCGTTGGTGTCCTGCAGATATACCCAGAGGAGCAGCAGTTTGCACTAACTATTGAAGGGAAGAATTACACGGTTCATCTTGAGAAGAATAAGTAAGTGTAATTTAAATAATCAAGGAGGTTATTCTGGATTTTGCATGACTTAATATTATAATTAATTGAAAAATATTTAGCTAAATTAAAATGTTAATTGCTGTTCTAGAAATCTTTTGAGCGACAATTACACCGTTACACACTATTCAGAAAATGGCTTGGAAGTAACAGCATCTCCAAGAAATAAGGTAAGAATGGTCTCTGATCCACGCCTTTTATTGACTAATGGAAAATACAAGATACTTTATGCATACACGGTTTAGTACAGGTGCCTAGGAATGCATTTTCACCTATACCACAGAGGACAGGGTTTGCCATTTATCTGGTGCTTCTGGAGCAATTTATGCAGTTAAGGACCTTAATTGCTCAAGGGCCCAACATTGATCATCACTATTCTGGCTATAGGATTAAACTGGCAACCTTCCGGTCGTGAGTCTTACTCCAGAGAACCAATACACTTTCCTTAATTAAGTACATTTGTGTTTGTTGGTAACATAGACGCAAAACATATTGTACCTTTTCATTTTTGTGGGCAGCAAAGTAAGAATTTCATTGCACAGAGAAATGCACTTTTCTACTGTACATATGACAATAAACGCTTTGAATCTTGAATCTGAATCTTGAAACACAAATTTAATTTGGTAGCAGCTCCACTGCAGCATCTTTGAGGGACTCGCACCTTCAACCTTCTGGTTAGCCCTGTAACCCACGGCGCCACAATGTCAGCTTAAGTGTCCCAAAAAAATAGGTCGGGCTACTCCGTAAAAGACAGCTGCAAGCAAGATGATAGGATGAGGGAGATGCCTGTGGGTAGAGATGGAGACAGCACTGTGGAGAAGGAGGAGCACAGGCTGGTGTGGAGATTGTTTGGATAGATAGTACTCAGTCCACAAGGAGGAGAACCGTTAGTCAGGAGCAATAAGGTGTGGCCTTTCCCTGAAGAACATTTACCCAGAGGTTGAGATTTCAGGTCCAGAAAGTACAAATCCAGACCAAGATTTTGTTTCAACCAACCAGTTGAGCATAAAGAGTCACAGAGTACTCAACTGGTTGTTTGAAACAAAAT
>JAODLD010000069.1:12440026-12456574 GCA_026781065.1 Mormyrops boulengeri
TTCAACCAACCAGTTGAGCATAAAGAGTCACAGAGTACTCAACTGGTTGTTTGAAACAAAATCTTGGTCTGGATTTGTACTTTCTGGACCTGAAATCTCAACCTCTGCATTTATCTTACAGCAATTCCATCAGATTTCATTCTTTGCTTTGGTGCAGGATCACTGCTATTACCTGGGACATTTCCAGGATATTGAGGATTCTTCCATCAGTGTTGGGCTTTGCTCTGGAATGCGGTAGGTGTGAAGCAGTGTTTGTCGTTTTGGGCAGTCTGGGCCTCTGTGAGACAGCCAGGTGAAAGGGTGGATTTTCACATTTGTAGGATTTCTAGCCCTAGTCCGTCTGAGCTCTATGACAGATGAACAGCTTAACAGCTTAATCTGTTCTCTGCCAAAATGTTATTTTTGATCTCTTGCCGTGTCAGTCTGAAGGTTGCCTACGGATAACCTCAGTTAAAGGAAAACCACACTGAGTTCACAAAGTTAAGGTTCAGGGATAGGGGTCATGGGACATCTCCAACATCGAGGCCTCCTCTGATTGGTTGCACACTTTTATGATGGTCTTATCTACCTCAGCAGTGCTGTCAAGTTCACCTGTCGGTGCTTATTTAGGCTTGGAATAGAGAACTAGGTGGAAAAATCATACTAACTGGACCAGACTCACCTGGGTCTTTACAAAGGGAGAGTTCATTTATGTATCTATAAGTAGAATTTACAGATACACACACATACACACACACACACACACACATGCCTTAGGGTTTCCTGTCTCCACCCTGTAGGGGTTTTCTGAGGGTGAGGCAGGCGGTCTACCTCATCGAACCTCTGGGGAGGTCAGCAGATGGAGAGCACGCCCTGTACCGGCAGGAGCACCTGAGGAGGCACAAGAGGGCTGCATGCGGAAGCCACGCCAATACCACCGTGTATGACCTCGTCCCCGGAGTGGCGGCCCACATGTTGCCCAGTGGCCTGGTATGCTGCAGGTTACTCGCACCTTGAGTGTTCATTAGCAGGCCACCACATTTCACTTCATGCTACTTGCTATGAGAACCATCTGAGGTCTTGCTACATTCTGTTGATAAGACAAAATGTACTACATGCTACATGCTACATGCTGGGCTAGGCTGTCGATGGTTATGTTGTGTTTGGTCATGGAAAGTGATTGACATGGATGCCCCACTATACAAGAGATGCTGAATCATTCACGCAAAGGCCTGTAACACTCCTCAGACATTCCGCTCTGCGTAGGGAGGGAAGATACTTGGCATAGCATCCAGTCTTCATGACAGTACTAATTAAATTCTGTGTTTTCAGAAAAGCCAGCCACTTTTGAGACCACAGAGGTTTGTGGAGCTGTTTCTGGTGGCGGACAATGCAGAGGTCAGACCCCAAGTAGCCTGCATGTAGGGAGGCGCACTATGTGTTGGGTGATATGTATCTATTTTTGTGCTTTCAGGTGTGGAAATATTTCTGGTCTGTTTCACGCTTTCGTCTTTCATCATATTTCTATATGTTAATGTTGTCTGTATATAACTTTAGAGCTATTATTGAAATATTGAAATGAATTTATTATACATTTTATTATTTTTATTTATTATTTGAGTAATGACAAATGAATAAACAACTGTTTACCTTATTTTCCAGTTTCAGAAATTTGGGAAGAGTATGCAGAAGATTGAAGCCAGAATGCTTGAAGTCGCCAACCATGTTGACAAGGTTACAGGCCTCAGTTTTTTCGGTTTTACACCCATGTGCGTTCAGCTCCTTTAGGTGATTCTGACTCTTGTTTCAACCCCACAGTTGTATCGTCCCCTGAATTTCCGCATCATGTTGGTGGGTCTCGAGGTTTGGTCGTACAAAGACAACATTGATGTCAAAAATGATCCTCACGAAACCTTGAAAAACTTCCTGAGCTGGCGGAAGGAAAATCTTATCAAAAAAAAGAAGCATGACAATGCACAGTTTATCACGTACGTCTGCGTCACTGGCAGAATTACGCATCATTCCTGGTATGTCATTGGTTTTACAAATCAATAATGGTTGTTTCTCTTTGTGTTTGATTTTTCATCAGTGGTGTTGAGTTCGCCGGCCCCACTGTTGGCTTGGCAGCAAAATCTGCAATGTGCACGGCGGACTCCGGCGCCGTGAACGAGGTATGTGCTCTGTTGTGTAGCTTTGCCATTTGACCTCCAAGGTTGTGCCACCACTGCCTCATTTAATGAAAGGGGTTGTCATAGATGAGGTTGTTTTAGTCTGCTTATTTGAAGCAAGTGTAGGGCGATACCCTCTACAGCACACAACACATAAATCACCATCTGTGATGTTTTTAGACCATTATAATGCAGATATTTCCTTACACTTCTGTTTCTTTCAGGACCACAGCATTAACCCCATCGGTGTGGCCTCTACCATTGCTCACGAAATGGGCCACAACCTGGGCATGTCCCACGATGCCTCTAAGTGTACCTGTGGGACGGTATCGCCCTCCAACAACTGTGTCATGTCAGATACTGTTGGGTGAGTATCTTATTTTGTAGGAATTCCACAAAGGAATTAAGAATCAGTTACTGACATCAGGGACAATAAGGATCACAACACGGGTATTCATACCCTCTTAGGAAACTGGCCCAGTGAAGATGACAGGCATCTCATAGATCATCTGACTTTTCATACCCAGGCTGGTTTACCCAGAAGCCTTCAGTGGCTGCAGTCTAACCGAACTGAGGGAATTTGTGGAGAACCAAAATCCCAGCTGCCTGTTGGATGTCCCAGGCACAGACCGGCTTTTTGGGGGTCCAGCGTGCGGCAATGCCTTTGTGGAGCCTGGGGAGCAGTGCGACTGTGGCACGGTGGAGGTCAGACCCCGTGGACAGTCGGAAATTTGGACAGTAGCATGTGAAAATCTCTATGTTGATCCCATCTCATGGTGATGGTTTACTCGTTGCAGGAATGCAGCGACCCCTGCTGCAATGCCAGCACATGCCAGCTGGCAGAAGGGGCTCAGTGTGCTCAGGGAGAGTGCTGCCAGCAATGCCAGGTAAGGCACCCGCTTCATGCACAGGTGTCACAATATAAGTGACACATAGCTAGCAGCAGACTTTTAATCATGGGAAGCAGAAAATGATTGGGGGTCGCATTTCACAGCAGCCAGCCACTGCCCTGATCTCGCCGTCTTTTTTGTTTTGTCCAGATAAAGCCAGTGGGGTCTCTTTGCCGAGCCAGCGCCACCGATTGCGACCTTGCTGAGTACTGCATGGGCCAGAGCCCGCACTGCCCCAAAGACACCTTCAAGATGAACGGGGTGCCCTGCAACTCTGAGAGAGGCTACTGCTACAATGGGCGATGCCCCACCCTGCAGAGTCACTGCACACACCTCTGGGGAAAAGGTAGCCTTGTTGACACAGCTGCTAGCTGCCAGAACACAGCACTGCCACATGGGTAAATGGGCACATCACTGAAGAACATGGCCAGCCTTAGATCCGTTTACCATTTCAAACTGTCTTTACCGTACTTCTTCTGAGCAGCCTACGAAAACCAATATGAATCAAGACATTCCTGACTGCCTAGGGTATGGATACGCAAAAGATTAGAGGTGGCAAACCTGATCGATGGAGAGCTGGTGTGAGTGCGGGTTTTTGGAATGACCTCGGGTGTAAAAGTTAATACTATGCAGTGTTATTGATTGTTATACCCGTTTTATTACTTTTAAATTATTTGTTCATTATTTGTAAATTATTGTTTCATATTAGGATCCATTATTAGTAAGCTGCTGTTGGGGATTAATAAAGTATGTACGGTATCTATCTCTATCTATCTCTCTCTCAATCAGCCCAAAACAGTGAATTCCCAGGACTGGAGTTGAGAACCACTGCTTTATTATTGGCTGATTGAAAGGTCATCCCAAAAACCTGCACTCACATCAGCTCTCCATGGATCAGGTTCACCATCCCTGCAATAGATGGACAAAACAATTTAATTCAGATCTCACAATGGAATAATTAATACAAATATGGCCCTTGGAGAAATAAATTTCGACAACCCATACCTATGGTGATGCCATGAATCCCGAAAAAGACGGAGCCATCTGTGATGTTGTGAAATCATATCTTCTGCTCCCTTCTCATCTAGGTGTACAGGTGGCCATGGACGCGTGCTTCAAACAGAACACACAAGGTACCAAGAATGCTTACTGTAAGAAGAGTAGCTATGGATCCCAGGCCTGCGCACCCAGGTACGGGGCCCCTCTCTCTGACATGCCGGGGAATTCCTGGGGGCCACTGGGGCACGGCGCTGATTCCTTTGTCTTCCCCAGGGACATGAAGTGTGGGACGATCTTCTGCAGTGGAGGGAGCGAGTTCCCCATCACGCACCAGAAGGCCACCTTCACCTTGGGGCCCAGGGTGCAGTGCAAAATCGCCGTGGACACCTCTGACGGGGAAGACCTGGGAATGGTCCTCACCGGAACCAAATGCGGTGACAGGAAGGTGAGTGAGTTTAGCATCCTGCCCGTACGCCTCGTCACCGGGTCCTGAGCTGCAGCTGATACCCCTGACCTGCTTACAGGTCTGCCTTGACAACGCCTGTCAGGATATTGCGGTCTATGGCTCAGGGGACTGCTCTGCTAAATGCAACAACCATGGGGTGAGTACTGGGCGCAGGATGCTTCTCCCCCACGTGTATCAGTGGTGTGTGTCCTTAACCATGCCATGTTTATATCAGGTCTGCAACCACGAGAGGCAGTGTCACTGTGACCCTGGCTGGGCCCCACCCTACTGCAGCACGAGGTTGGCCAATGCCCCCTCAGGTGGGCCTCGCCTTCCCGTTCGGAGCACAATTACACATGTGTACGCACATGGTTGGTTGTACACCATGAACACCCCAGACAAAAAAAACCTGCTGCATATATTCATGTATTATTCCAGTCTGGCTCCTCCAATTCACTTGCGATATTCCAGGAACATCCCATAAACAGTGTTTGGTTTTATTTGCAGATTGGTTTCCACTGGTTGTTGGTGTTTCCGTCTCTGCTGTGGTGATTCTGATCCTGGCCACTGGAGTGGCGCTGTATCACAGACGTAAGATTAGGAGACCATACCTCTGTAAAACGTGAGTGAGAGTGTACAAAACATTCTGCCTGCTATCCGCAAAGGGGCCACGGCTTGGCCTAGTTCCCGTTTACCTTCCTCTTGTACCCAGATTGTGTATCTTTCTGCAGCAAATGCCCTGGTGGCTCGGGTCTGTCTAATCCGGTCTTCCAGGAGGGTGGCATTAGGGACAGCCCCCCCCAGATCAGCCAGCCCGTGTTTATGGAGTCCACAGACACCCGAGCATGCACCCCCAGGTGCATCACGGTCATTCCCAGCCGACCAGCTCCACAGGTAAGGCACCCCTGGTCCGCACCGCAGCCGGGCCTCTGAACCATACAAGCCTAAGCTGACTTTTGTCCCTTTGTGCCTCCTTGACAGCCTCCAGGGCAGCCTGCTTCCGGCTCAGCTCAGGTAAGACATCATTACACTCTTCACTGCATAATTCCTCCTTTAGGGTGGTTTTCATCTTTAATGTTTTGAATTTCCTATCTAACAGGTGGTTAAACCTGCCATCCCACCTCCACCAGTTCCACAGGTGAGTGTTAAATTCCTCCTAGAATCATTAAGCTTCATATTTGGAACTTGGGAGCAAAGTAAACAGCGCAGACGTACTGTTGTGCTTCATTATTTTGGATTTGCCTCATTTTAATGCAAGCATGCTTTCATTTTGTGTTACAGGCAAGACCATTACCTCCAACAAAGCCATTACCAGCCTTGAACGTGAGGCCGGTGAGTCATGAGAATCATTCCTCATTTCTGGGAGATGTAATATGTTGTCACTGTCAAGGCTGCTAAATAGGTATGATGCATCTATCCGGTCTCTTAGCAGACTCCCCGATCCGGCCCTTCTCCGCCAGTGCCCCCGGCAAAGCCGACATCACCGCAGCCACCATGGAAGCATAAGCAGGTACGAAACCACCAGACCCTTTGCTAGTAGTTATTTTATCTTTCATGTGGCTCAGCAGCGAGGGATTAGTGGATCTGACCCTTTAAATGATTTTGAAACTATGCCAATGCTTATAATAGTCAGGGCCTATGTAAGGCCCCGAATTGCACCCCATACGACAGTGCCCCTCCCACTCTCTAGTGGACGCCATACTGACAGGACTGATGTTTACCGTGCTGCAGGGTGCACTAGCAGGACCAAAACCTCCACCTAAGCCCAGATGAAGACGAGGAGATCAGCTCTGATGGTCTGAACTCAAGCTCGCCCAGGAAGGTTGACTTTGAAGCCGATGAAGACTTGGCTATTACTGACTGTCACGTGTGTTTTACGGAGCACTGCACTGTAAACGGGGGCTGAGAAGGGTCTGCACATTTTTTCTAAGTCTACGTAACTTGTGGTACGCGTTCGCTGCGGTGAGGCTTGATTTTACCCAGGATCACTTTTCTTCAGGAACTGCCCATACTGGATTTAACGCATCTAGCACAAGGCCAGCTCACCTTTAGCTTTCAGGTGACACTGACCCACCTTCAGGCAGAGGCACAGAAGCTGGGCACCTCCTCCAGTGTCTTCCGATTGGGGACGGCACATGACAGATGCCTGAATGTCACCAAACTAAAGGAGTTTACACTGGATTTCTACTTGAATATCTTCCCACTTAAAAATGCTAAGAAAAGTCTTTAAATTGTGCTCATCTTAATTCAGCAGGTTTGAACTAAGAAACACTAGTGTGGTTGATTTTTTTTGTTCCCCATTTTACTTAAAAATTCATTCTGTACTTTGTGCTGTAATTTTATTTATTTATTTCCAGAATAAAACATTTTAAAAGAATCAGAAATGGCTGTTCTTTCCTGTGTTTGTATCCCCCCATAGACTCCAAAAAGTAAAAATCAAATTCATAATTTACACCCTCACCAGTATAGGGCTGGAACTTAAGGAAATAAGGTTATACTGTAGTCTTACAAAATAAAAATAGAAAACAAAAAAGCATGATAAAGAAACTGAAAGGAAAGTAATGTTGTGGAAGTTTGTCCTCAGCAAGCCACCATACATAAGGTTCTTAGTGACTGGTTACCTAGCAACAGTTGTAACACTGCGGTAAGTGGGTATCAGACTAGCAAGCTAAGCACTAGCACTGTGAAAGAGTATTTAAACAATGGCTACAGAGTTAACCGAAGAAACACTGCAGGATCTTTATGCCTGGATTGATAAAATACCACTTTCCAGGCCGAAGAGGAACATAGCGAGGGACTTCAGCGATGGAGGTAGCTAGTCCACAGTCTCTAGATGTTGTCCCTGCACTGAAACACTGGGGATCTTTCCTTAATTTTGACTTAAGGGGAGGGGTTTTGCTGATGTCCTGACTCCCAACCTGGACTCCATCTCCTCCTGCTCCTCAGTGATGGCTGCTGAACTTGTGAAGCACTTCCATCCCAAAATGGTGGACCTCCATAACTACACCCCAGCAAACTCTGCCCAACAGAAACTGTCCAACTGGACTATCCTCAACAGGTAAGCCTTTTCTGCCTAAATTAGACCCTAATGGTCACTCAGAGAAGAACTACATGTCACACCTCCCTAATCTTAAAAAGATACACACTTATAACACCCTAGTACCATCGTCAAATAACAGGGAACTTCATACCTGGCCACTTCGTGCCAGCTTCAGGGTTGCAGATGTTACACACACATACAGGAGCAGGTTCACCAGAAGCTTACAGAATGGAGCCGCTGTAAGGCAATAATAAAAGAGTATTCTTTATTATTGGGACTGGCATTACAGTTCAGCGTTGTGCGCCCGCCCACGCTCCTTCGTCTCACTCGCCAGCCGCGAGAGAGCCGACTTCATAGCGTCAAGCACAACAGCGCTACCCCCAGTCACCCCAGTACTACAGGCTGCGGTGGCCATATACTGCATTTAAAGTAAGGAAATTTATCATTAACTTATTTGGGGAGGGGAGGAGGGTCACACATTACACAACGAATGTGGCCAATTTTGCACTGAAATAGTTGCTTACGCTCCAAGTATGCTGTCAATGAGCTCAGGGGCCCTCAAAATGGTCCTGAGCAGTAGAGTAAATTGTCTTCCTACTTCACCATGCAAACCCCATCCTTCCTTAAGGTACTACAGAGGAGCCAAAGCTGAGAATTTCTCAGAAGCCCTCAGCCTTATGGACAGCAAACAGAGCAAATGGTGTGGCACTCGTCTCTTAAAGGGCCAGGGAACATCTGTTAAGAAAAAATATTTCTCTTCATCCTAACCTTAGAAAGGTGTTTTCCAAGTTTAACTTCCACATACCCGAAGACTGTGTGAGGAAGATCGTGTGCAGCACCCCTGGGTCCATCGAGCCAGTTCTCTGTACGCTGAGAGAGAGGATGGAGGCCGGGCCGAAGGAGATAACTCAGGAGGAGAGGCAGGTACGGGTTCATGGAAAGGGAGCAGGTCAACACGAGAAGATACAGGTGAAAAGACAGACGGGGCATAGAGGCAGCACATGCTAGGCAAGCACTGTGTAGCAATGGAAGCAGACATGAAACATTTTGGTTTCTAACATTGCAGAGATCTTCCTGAGAGCCAATGTTTGTGTTTTTCCACACAGAATTTGGAGTACTACCAGATCTCTAACGGGAAACAGCATGCAGGTATGTTCTCTGATTTCATCCAAGATAGGTGGCAATTACCAGTGCATAATAGTGTAAACCAGTCAGTTAAATATGTATGTGTCACTGTCTTAGAGGCCCCAGAAGGGTGGCCCATGTACTTCTGGTAGCATGATCCAAGTAAACAAAAATTTACATCTGCACACAGGAAAAAAACACAAGGTCACAAGGTCATTTTGTGGTCAAGAGGAACTCAAAAACAAATGTGTGAAAATCCCAGAATCCTTAGCGTGCACTGTAGCTGACTCATTGGCACAATTTGTTGGGGTTATACGGTTTACAGAAAATGAAGTGAGACCCTCATGTTGCAAGAGTAAATTCAATGGTCCAAATAGTTTTAATATTTATTTTGCTTTGCACCTATGTTGACATGCAGTAATTGTAATTCCTCTTGAAGCCTCTGCCATCCCTCTGGGTGGGCAAGCCGAAAGAGCACACTGACAAGTGGCAGAAAGGGGCCTGATGGATTGACACCGCCAGCCTGCCACACAGATAAAATGAGGCACAGAGAGCCAGACCCTGGAAACCTTGTCCACAGACATTACATTTTTTTTCTTCTTTTTTTTTATTTAGGCCATATGGCAGCTGTTTGACTATTGTGTCTGGATTTTGTTCTATAATGGACAGTACAAACACACTTTTTGTTCTCTGTACTACAACAGAGTTGTGGAACATCTGATGTTGAGGAGCAATTCCAGAGTGGTGTCCTGTTTAGAGATTTCTGTATTTTACTGACCTTGTTTCCAGTGTTGGGGAAGTTACGCACAAAAGTAATCCATTACAGACAGAGGTGGACAGTTCAGGTCCAGAATGGACAAATCCAGATCAAGGTTTTGTTTTTCATTTTTCGCTCACTTCCTGTTCAACGGTGAGGTCATGGCCTGCATCCCACCATCCTGTTGCAGATTGTCTGGAAGCTCTGTCTGATCAGTGATATGAGCAGAATTGTATGCTGGGGTGTGCCCAGGCCACATTGATGCATCACCTATTCACTGTATTTTCCTTATTAAAGTGAAATAGAATAGGGGGTGGAACGTAATGACTGAAATAGGATTGAAGGCCTGAATGTTCCATGTTCCATGAGGAACATGCTCATCATATATCTGCTGGGTGTGTTGATCTGCCTTCTTCACCAGGGATTAAAAAGATTCAGTCTGATGAATCAGCTGTGGGAACTGTGTAGTTGCAAATGCTATCTCCGTAAGCGTGGAGCGAGACGAAGGCCATTCCATTTCCTGTTCCTGCCCTCCCACAGTGCTGTGCCCCAAAGACAAGGCCCTTATCCTTGCATGCTTTGTTCTTATCATTAGCCATTTGTCTATCAGTGGTCAACCCGGAGCCGATCTATACTCTCTAGACGCTGTCAGCTTATGGAGTCCAACCTTGACAGAATCACCTATGCAATGACCACCCCCCACCCCACCCCCAACGATACGGAAAAACATCATATTGCTAAAACACTCTGAGCAGTAGTCAATAGCATATTCTAACCCTTTGCCAGTAGCCCATTGCAAGCTGTGTTCTGCTGGTCTAACATGTCACAATATGGCTGAAACTGAAGCCTTGGCCTTTCCAGCTCACCCTTCTAAATGGCCCTACCCAGATTTCACCATATTAGTCTCCTGGGACAATGCAGTTGCCCCAAATTGCAGAGCTCTAACCTCGACTGAAAGACGACACCAGTCCTGTTAGGATGTAATGCTTTCAGCTGTGAGAAAACACTACATTAATATTCCTCTACCTCACTTGAAGGGTTTCTCATCTACCTAACTTGAATGAATTCTTCACCCTCAGTGTTTTTGTCTGCCGGACTGTTGGATGTTTTTCGTGCAATTATCATGCTCCCTTACCAATACAGACTTATCATTGAATGTGCAGAGTTGATCCAGATGCCAGCAACGCCTCTTTATGTGAAACCAATCCCAGGAAGGCAGGAGGAGAAACTGGTACGCATTCAGAAAATGAGGTAAATCACATGTAAAGTCATGTGCTCAATTCAAAAGTCAATCAATCAAAATCAATCAAATGGTCCTAACATACCAATGGACTTCCTTAGGAACTGCTGCTCTACTGCCTGTGTTGGACCACAAGAAACAGAAGGGCTGAGTGCCATTTGTGATTGTCTGTGGTCATTTAAACCTATGTTGCAGCTCTGGGCCTATCACAGCGCAGAACTCACAGATGGACCAGACACTGCGCTGGCTGGTGGAGGAGAAGGACAGAGATCTGCTAGCCCTACAGGAGACAGTGGAGGTCAGTCACAAGATCCACAGCGTTTCTCCTCCTCAGCATCCTGCACTCTCAGCCATGAGCTGAGCTTGGCCTCAGAGAGGAAACCAGACAATGACACTACAAAGTGTTTTCAAGGGCAGAATCGGAACCCAGACCATTTGAACTGAATCAGAATTAGAATTTTTTTATTATTCTGCAGGAAGTGTTGGCCTTTCAAACCCAGCATCAGCTGTAAGAGCAGAGCTCCAAGCTTCCCTTACAGTGACCAGCTGTGGTGGCTATGCTAGTTGCTGACTTTACATTTTGAAAATGACAGAAGGAAACAGTACTTCCCTTTCTACCAGATAACCAGGAAACGAGAGCACACAGACCACTGGTGTTTATAGAAGTAAAGTGGGTTGCACAATAAGCAGATATCTGTTGGAAAATGTGGCACATGTAAGCATTGGTCAGTGAATCAGTTTGTTGGTAGAACTAAAATATTGCAACACAAACAGATGGGAGGTGGCATGGTGGTGCAGTGTTTAGCACTGTCGCCTTATACCCGTGGGACCTGGGTTTCAGTCTCCACCAGCGTTCCATGTGTGTGGAGTTTGAATGTTCTCCCCATGTTGTTGTGGGGTTTCCTTTCACAGTCCAAAAACATGCTGAGGCTAATCAGAGTTGCCAAATTGCCTGTAGGTGTGTGTGGGTGAGTGACTAGTATGTGAGTGTGCCCTGCGATGGGTTGGTGCCCCATCCTGGGCTGTTCTTTGCCTTGCGCCCATAGCCTCCAGGTTAGGCTCCAGCCCCCCCACCCCCCACAACCTTGAATAGGATACGTGGTTTCAGAAAATGGATGTCCGGACAGACAGACAGACATACAGATAGTGGTTTGTGCTTTAGTGAGTGGCAGATCTGCATTTGTGTGGCATCTGTCTGCTGAGCTGCTGTGCATCCTGCCTGTCTGCAGATCTTGCAGGTAAAAGTGAGCCGACTGGAGCACCTCCTGCAGCTGAAGGATCTGCGCATCGAAGATTTAACCAGACATGTGGAGCGATACAAGAAGAGGGCAAACAAGAAATAGTGTGGACACTGAAGGGTACCCCATTAAAGACCAGTTACACCACTCAGTCACATAATGGACACTTCTATCCCAAGGACTTACGCAGTTTGCTGAACTGAATTAGCCTAATTCCCTTTTGAAGGGTCCAAACTGTAGCTCGACCTCAGGGCTTGAACATGCAACCCTTGTACATCCTTAACTAATAGGACACTCTCACTTCATAGCCTGTATTCTTGCTACCTGCCAGATATCTGGTAATGAAAACAAACAAAAAGCTCACAGCTGTAAACTCTCATAGTTTCTGTTGGGATTTTGTAACTTTAGACTATCCAAAGTGGCACAAGCAACAAGGTTCAGTCGTTAGTAGGTCACTGCGGCCCAAGCAGGCAAGTCGATATGGGAATCCGGCAAGTAGCACCCACATTACCGCAGGAAATACACACAGAGATAGACTAGGGCAGCAAGGAACACGATACCCATCTGATGTTATGAGAAAAAAGGCCCATGAACAGCACTCTGTGTATGCAGACTTAATGTAAGGTTCAGCTATACCCTTTAAATTGAACTGTGTGTTAAAAGCCGCCATCGTTTATACACAATCCCAAAACTGACACTGGACTAATGCAGTGGTTCCCAATCCTGTTCATGGTGTCCTGCCCCCTGCCAGAATGTTTTCATTCCAATGCACAATGTTTTCAACCTGCCACACTCATCACAGAAGCTCCTCTACTCATGAACAGGATATGTTCCGAACGGCCGTTCGCAACTTGAAATAAGTTGTTATTCACCATCATTTTAAGGGCATACACAAGTACTACTGCTGTACGGCAGGAGTAGCAGCCAGAAGTCGTACTAGGCAGAACTGGAGCGCAGAAAAAAAAATTGATGTTGCGGACAAGAAATGGGAGCCCAGTGAACACAATTTGGACTTAAAGATCCTCTTCGTTGGTATGTCTGAAAGTTCGCAAGTTGAACGTTCGTAAGTAGAGGAGCGTCTGTATTAGCCTTTTAACGACCATATAAGCTTGATCAAGGTAGGGTTGGAATGAAAACATTTTGGCGGGGGCCCTGCACTGTAACCCGGAATGCTCATGTTCAGAGAGCCACATTCTCACGGTAACCTGGAACGGAGATGTTCTGAAAGCCACATTCTCACGGTAACCCGGAACAGACATGCTCAGAGAGCCACATTCTTACTGTAACCCGGAACGGACATGTTCAGAGAGACACATTCTCACGGTAACCCAGAATAGACATGTTCAGAGAGATACATTCCCATGGTAACCCGGAACGGACATGTTCAGAGAGACACATTGTCATGGTAACCCGGAATGGACATGTTCAGAGAGCCACATTCTCACGGTAACCCGGAATAGACATGTTCAGAGAGCCACATTCTCACGGTAACCCGGAATAGACATGTTCAGAGAGCCACATTCTCATGGTAACGTGGAACAGACATGTTCAGAGAGACACATTCTCATGGTAACGTGGAACAGACATGTTCAGAGAGCCACATTCTCACGGTAACCCGGAACAGACATGTTCAGAGAGACACATTATAGCGTCACTAGGGGAAAGGACTGGAGATGTCAAGGCCGTCTCAGGGTATGATGTCTCTGTTTTAAATAAATGTCAATGAAACAGCTTGGAAAAGAGCTTTGAAAATTTTCTCATCTAGCGGCCCCACCCCCCCCAGCCCCACTATTGACGGATCAACTTGTTCCAGATGTTGGAAGAAACCATGAAACTTGAGCCAGGTAGGTCAAGCTGGACCAGAGAGGCCTTTTGGCTCACAGACTCAGCCCTCTGACCAGAACTCTCGCCCATTCATGTGTCTGTTTTCAGTTTGGTCTAATTCCTACTGTTTGCTGATGACTGCTCCCTTGACAGAAAGTTACACTGCTGGTCTCACCTCATTGTGCCTGTCAGCATGTGCGGAGTTCTGCTGGACTCAGCATCTCCAGCCACGATCTTCTGGACACAAGTTGGATCCGTTAGTCAAATTACTCAGAACGAAGCGAGTCCTGAAGAGCAGAGTCATTTCCCCTGATGCTGACTGGCCTCCAAGCTGCCCCAGCATCATGGGGTACCACAGAATTGAAGGCCTACTTTAAAAACCCTTTGCAAACATTCTAATGCAGTCATACAGTTGTATTACATGCAAAAGATTTATAAAATTATGCTGTGAGAAACATTGTGACATTTGAAACCACAGCACAGTGATACATAACTGTAAAAAAACAAGGAACCAAATGCATTTTCCCTCAACATCAGCCAGTGATGTTGCCATTACATTAGGCAGCTGCTTATCCCCAATCCCATGATCCTTTGCGTACCAGCAGTGCATTGTTGGTTCATCTTTCCAGGAGTGTTCTTCGGTTTGTGCTGACTCAGCTGGGCCTAGAATGAGAGGAACGGCGTCTTCCTGAACACAAAGGGGACTGGGGCAGGGCCTCGGTCCAGCTTGACTCACAGCCTGAACGCTGAGGGAGCCTCAAGTAGATATACAAGTGGTCCGAATCACACAGGTCTTTAGTGGTAGTTTGTTGAAGTTGCGTTGAATCATGGTGAGTCAAATCAACATCAAAGCATCAAAGATAATTTGTTACTGAACCCGATGCAGACTGCCTTTGTAGGGTGTATCTTTACATCAAAGGGCTAGCGTTCACCACTAGAATCTCTAACAAAATATACAACTCCACAGCCTTTGTGAGAAAGCTCTTTGCAGGGGCCGAAGAAAGTGGAAGGGGTGACTCAGTCAGGATCATAACCCAGCTGGAATGGAGCTACAAAAATAAGGAAGTCCATAATGAACTGGAAACCACTGGGAAACCAGCTGACTAGCAGAATTCAGTCACACGCTCAGACTGGTCACTCAAATCCACAAAAAAGCCCAAGGTCAGATCCTGTCAGTGCATTTCCTGACATGTGTCCGACGGCAAACAACCAGCTGCTGCTGAATCTGCCCCTTCCTGTTTGCCTCTGCACTCTATAAAGTCCGCCTAGCCTCCCTTTCCCCTACATCTGCAATCAATCAAACTTCCGCCTTTCAGAAAACATCGTTCGCTTTTTCCTCCAGGATGTCTTGGAGGGTGGGTAGGCCGGCGTTGCACACGGAAGGCAACGTCCTGGAGAAGCAGGCTGGGCCCTCTGCAGGGCCACAGGGTCCAGAGGCAACAGGCCTGGCTGTCTGGTGACGTGGTGGTTCTACTCTAAAAATGTGACGGCTTCCTGAGAGGCGTCAACACTGCACTAAAAAGGGCTGATTCTACTCTTTTTCTGTTTAATTAAAATGGACAGCATTTATAGAGCACTTTTCTAAGGACACTTTGATGGGGTCAGGAGGAACCAGGGCTTGAACCTGCAACCCTCCGGTTGAAAAATGACAGCACTACCTCCTGCACCACCACCACATGTTTAGATCATTTTGTGGAGATTTCATTTATGACAGGTGAAAGCCAAATTTTTTACACAAAAAGAGGAAGTGTGGTTCAGTGAACTAAGTCACTATTACAGTAATCAGAAAGTCAATGAGCCTGGCCTCGCTAGAACAAGGCCCTTAACCCCCGCCCTCCCAGGTGCCATAGGTGACTGCCCTTCACTGAGATCCCAAAGCCTGTTCTTGTCTGTGTGTGTCTCATGGAGATCAGGATGAAGTCGGCAAAAATAAATTTTCTCCTACAGGGATCAATAAAATATCAGTTAACTTGCACCCCTTAGTAAGTTATAAATAACCACAGTATCTGACCTATTGCAGTTACTCTTAAGACTCAGAAGCTGACTAGAGGTTCACCGCATCTTGTGACCTGAGTGAAGGTCAACCCGCAGGAGACAGGCACGCTCAAAACCCCTAGCAAACAGCATTGCTATGTCCCACAATTCCTTCACTCATACTGAAATAACTTCACCCAGCTTGGGGATCACAGCATGGAGGTAACACAGTCCGGGCAGGAATCCAGGCCACTTTGCAGCTCACCTTCTGTCACCTCTTTCAGATAAAACACAGGCAGATAAGAGAGACAGCAGGGGTCCCTAACAGTGATTGGTTAAACACGCAGGCCTCATGTTTGACAAAGAAACCTGCAGCACTGCCCCAGTCACTACCCTGGCCAGAATCTCCCTGACACATACGTCTCGGGATCTGCTGTGAATCCTGGAATCCCAGACATGAAAAAGGACATAAGCAGACAGCCCATCCACAGGAAACTCACCCCAAACACAGAGGGCCACAGCACAGGGGCAAACATAGCAGTCAGTTTCTCATAAAGCTTCTTGTGTTCCGTTGGTGTTTCTCCGTAACAGCATTTGTGGGAATTCAGTTATAAGTGCTAAATGCTTGTGCGAATTACAGTCTAGGGGGGCGGGGGGCGGGGTTAACCAGTACAAAGGAAGAAAACATATTTTCAGGAACTTTCCTTATGAGAGAACACAGAAATTGCAGGTTTCCATGGCAAGAGGAGTCACTAAAGTAAACTTATTTATAATTTAGTGATCATTGTTGACACACCACAATGAAATGTGTCCACTGCATTTAATCCATATGTGACATAGCAGGGGGCAGTTAATTCAGCACCCAGGGA
>JAODLD010000069.1:12462378-12480913 GCA_026781065.1 Mormyrops boulengeri
CCACCCACATACACACACACCCCCCTCACGCACACTCTTCAAAAACGAAACAAACAAAAAAAAAAAAGCATGCCACGCCCCCTCTGTTTACAGGGAGAATACCCCACCCCCTGCAGGCTCCGCCCCTCATGCAGCAGGCTCCGCATTGGCTGGGGCCCGCTGGGTCCTCCCGGGTCGCTCCCCCTTTTCCACACTCCCCAGGAGCTCCGTGAGGTCAGGCCTGTGCAGAGTGCCATGCCGGCGATCACTGTTATCCACAAACATGTTAGGTATGTCCTGGCCGAAGTAGATCTTGCTGTTAGCCGCAATGGCCTGATACTTCATGAGCTCCAGGTACTCCGGGGTCAGCTTGAGCTAGATGAACAGAGAAGGCAATTGGGGGCCGGCTTAGACGTGCATGTGTGCGTGCATGAGAACAACCCTACCATGCTGCCCTCTAAACACAAATGGCAGATCAGAGAAGCTGACGCCACGTCTATCCATAAAAATCACTGTTCCTGCTCCCGTAAAGGTTACCCTGTTGGCTTCAGCGAATTTGGCCGCTGTGTAGAACTCCGCATCAGCTTTGGCTTTCTCCCTGGCCAGGAAAGCAGCATCTGGGATGGGAGGGATATTTAAAAAAATGAAAGAAAAGCACACTGTGACATCATCAGGCCGTGCCAGGGTACGTGTGACCTCGGGCAACGACATTCAAAGCACCAGGACAGACCTTCAATCTCTGAAATCTTCTTCTCAGTCTCCTTCTCCATAACCTTCTGCTGGAACTGAATCTCAGCAACTTGGGCCATTTTCTGGGCCTCTAGAGTAAAATAAAAGTGAGAGTAAAATAAGGAACTATTCTTCATAGCAGTTTCACATGGAAACGTTATGAGAAAGGCTGCCTCAAGCATACCGATGATAGCCTTCTTCCGTTCAGTCTCTGCCTCCTTCTCGACCACTTTCTGCGTCTGAGCCGTGATGAGGAGCCGGGTCTTCTCCGCCTCCCTATGGGAGACACAGGTCCACGGGGTCACGTGACACACGCTCACATGCAAATACACACACACACTATACTCACATCAGCTCAAAATTCCTCCGGATCGCCTCTGGAATCTTGGGCTTTGTGACACGGACGGCCTGCAATGGGAGCAGAGGAAGCATTTTCAGTTAAACGTCGTTCTAAAAACAGCAGGTTTAAAACAGAACTGGCACCTTCAATCGAGGAGCAACTAAACGCAAACCTTCCACCAGCTCCTCTCTCACGACCAAGAAGCGACTCCACCTGGGGTTGGTGTGACCAGCTGACCTGCTCACCTGGATGGTGAGGCCGGGAGCCATGACGTTCAGGTCCTTCTGGAGGGCGATCTTCAGGTTTTCGTCAATGATATCTGGAGTGAGGTGTGAATCTGGGTCAGTCTCCTTGACACACACAGACACAAATCTCAGCAAAGGAAACACGCACTCACCGAAGAGCTCAATATAGACCTCCTGGAGGGTGTGAACGCTGCAGAACTGGTTCAGCTCATGGTGGATCTTGTTAAATATCAGCGTCTTGTCATAATCGGCAGTGTAGTTCTTCACGATGTCCACCACTGAACAGACATGGCTTCGCAGGTCAGAGGAGGAAAGCTGTTCACATGGGAGTCATCGCACATGCGCTCACAGACACACACGTGCACACACACAGAGAAGGACTCACCTGCAGAAGGAACCAGCATATTGACCACTTCTATCCGGTCAAAGTAGATCATGACGCCCCCGCTGCAGAGAGGTGTGTGAAAGGGGTTAGACCAGCAAGCACGGGCCGTCATACCAACCCACACAATCACACAGACAGATACACGCACACGATACCTGGTTCCACAGGGCACGTTCTTTATTTCATCAGTTTGTAACGTCGTCTGCAACACAAAAACAGAGTCAGGCTCCATCTCACATCAAAGCGTGGGACAGACCGATCCTCAGCGAGCACCAGATTCACGTGACCTGCACTGCTCTGTACGTGGTGATGAAGGGCAGCATGATGTGGTAGCCGGGGCCATTGGGTGTAGTCAGCAGAGCCCCGCCTCTGAGAGAAGAACAACAGAGAGGTCAGCGAATCACGCCACAGACAGGGAGCACAGGCACAAACAGGGATCATGCTCACCTGTAGTACACAGCCAGGTGTCCCTCCTCGATCTTGTGTATGGAGGAGTGCAGCAGAATAGCCATCACAGCGGTAACCGCAGCAACTACAGCCCCTGCGTGTGCCATCGTCATTCTCACCAAGATGGGACCTCTGGGGAAATATGGGTGATTAGCACGCATTCGTCCAAGGCCTCTACAGCTAACGTTGATGGAGCAATGCGGAATATGGCTGAGATTTTAACGGACCTCTTTCCCCAAGTCTAGCCCCTTCACCTTGCTGGGCATGACCCTCAGCTGCAAGTATCCAGACCAATTCCCCACTGGAAACAACTGGAAGCAACCCAGTCGCTGCCAGAGTGTTGGTAAGTAAGCTCTAGTTAATGGGCAACAGACTGGAAACTGGTGAGATCCATGCGCCAGCTATGACAGACAGCTAAAAGGGCCACCTATTTACACAAAGCCCACGCAATAGCTCGCTTTTGTTCATTCCTACCCCTCCGCAATAAATCATAATATGTTTCAAACTTGTGATCTTTAAATAATCACTCGTGAGTGTAGGCGTTTCTGAAACTCACACAAGCAATAAGAGACATATAGCGGACACTGCTTATTTTAATCGTTAGCAAGGCCTGATATGCGACGCATTATCGATCTTTTCTTCCGCATTACACGGACAAAGTTCGTCCTCAATGTTGTGCAAGTCCGCAATCCTCCTGGCAATCACATCCATCTTAACCATTGTGTTATACGATTATAACTGAAATTGTCTACGATTTCTAAGACAGTCTGTACTAGCCCGGGCCTTGTGGAGTAAGATAGTATCACATTAAAGTCAAAATGTACGATATACCTATCACCCCAGAGAAATATGGCTGACAGATAAACATATGCATAGCTGAATCCATGCAGTCTTTCCACCCTTGTCCTGCCGTCCAGCGCACACTGGACAGGGGCTTCCCAACAGCTCAGTCTGAGTAAGCTAACAGTGGGAGGAGATGGGGGCATACCGATAATCGCCAACAGAAACATATAAATACCGCAACCCGACGGCTCATCGTTGCTACACACTGCATACGTCTGCTTTCATTCAGGCGGAGCCCGCGTCTTGAATTTCATCAAAACTCACCAGTCTTACAAACCGACAACTCTTGCACCTCAGTGACCATGCGATCCGCTTTCGCCCATCCCCCTCGGTCGTCAAGCCCAGTCAAGTTCTATCACTAGATAAATCACTGGTTGAGTCAGTTAGCTCCCCTCCTTTCTGCTTCACTTCCGGGTGAAACGTACGGCACGTTAATTAAAGGGGAGGCGCATACGCCACGTTCATTAAAGGGGAGGCGGAGGGACCTGTCTGACGATGATAAAACATTACAGTGGTCTTTATGCGTCATCAAGGTGGGATTTTACTTGCGTTATACACGAAAACCCCTAAAAGGAACTGAATGAATACAGCAGCAAACCATTGATATTAATATGTACTATTACATGGAAAGCCTCAACAACTGAAAATGAATGTTTGGAATTTGAAAGCAAACTAGACTGCAATGGCATTAATTATTAACAGCCTGTGGGTGTAGGTCAGAAATCAGCAGCTCAAGGACCACAGCCTTAAAGAAACAGTTTGTAGCTAGCAGGTTATAGCTAAAAAATTAAGATCAGAACAAAATAAATTTCATTTGTATTGACATAGAGTGTGTTCTTTTCATATAACCATTCCAGAAGAAAGTAACCTATTCCACTTTTTGTGTCAGCGTGAAGCCACATACAAATGAAAACAAGCAGTGGGAAATGAAGTCAGCTGCTATCTCTTCAGTAAACTCTTAGATCCTATTTCAAACTGCTAGTTGACACTTGTGTGGCCATATTATATTATTTTGCAAAAATGAGAACACCGGAGGCAGGAAATCAAAGAGAGGCGTCGAAAAAAATGCAAATATGCACACAGAAAGTATTCTGACTGAAAGCAAAATTCCAGACATTTCAGCCATTTTTAGGTTGCAAAAACAGAGCGCAAGTCCAGGAAATAGAAGACATATAGTCACCCTAGTTTTGCTCCACAAACACCTGAAGAGAAGACATTTCCACTGTCAACTCTTTCTGGAGCCAAATGCTCCTGATATGTCTGTGAGCCAGTGCTAGGGCCAGCTATGAAACACGTCTCCAAACGTATAATTTAAACAGGCTTGCCAACGTTGGGCAGCTGTCTGGAGTGAGATTTTCAATTCTGTCTGCATATTCATGGACACATTTACATGTATGTATTTATTTTATTTTTTAGGTCACAAGTTTTATTACCTTGTAAATAGTATGTGGGGTTGCAAACTATCCCAATGCTTTTTGGGGTAGCTAATTTTAGGTTTATAATAGAATAATATAGATTTACCATAAAATTTGCGTGAACATGAGAGTCTGAAAGTGTGAGTGTCACGCCAGATGTGTGAGAATTGGCAACCCTGCTTAAACCCACCTAGATGTCCACACACAAATGGCAAGGCATATAATATCAGAATTCTTTTTTGTCATTGCACAATTTGACATTCAACCAAAAAGCTGTTTGGCTCACTCCTAAAAGCAGCATCAGTAAACATGATTTTCTGAAACAGCGACACTAAAGCAGAACTTACACATCCAGCTCTATCGATAAGACAGCCTTCGATTTCAAATAAGAGGCATTTAAGTCTACGTGAAGTGAGGCCATCCAAATCTTAAGTTGATCATTAAATAAATTGCAAATAGTATACATGCTGATAGGGGGCGCCTCTGTTCTACGTGTGTAGAGTTTGCATATTATGTGTCATCCTGGGGTTTCCCCTCAGTTCTCTTGTTTCCCCCCACTGTCCAAAAAACATGTTAAGGTGAGTTGGAGTTTCCCAATTTCCTGTAGGTGTGAATGGTGTATGAGTATGCAATGTGATGGGTTGGTGCCCCTTCCTGAGTTATTCCTTGCCTTGTGCCCGTAGTTTCTGAAATGGGTCCCCCCCCCCCCCCGACCCTGAACAGGACAAGTGAAAATGAGAATGAGAGCTCTTTTGCTCCACTTTTAAGGGCTCTATGCCACTGCACCATTCCCTCATTTATTCACACTTGTGTTAAACAGACCCTCCCCAGGTTACAACGGTCCGTGTTATGATATTTCGACTTTACAATGGGTATTCCAATTCCATTCTGTTTGTCACTTTTAGTACATTATTCAATAAGTTATATGAGATTTCAAACTTTATGATAAAATAGGCTTTGTGTTAATGATTTTGCCCAACTGCAGGCTAATGTAAGTGTTCTACGCATGTTTGAGGTAGGCTAGGCCAGGCTATGATGTTTATTGATGGTTGTTTGTTGTACTGTATTAAAATGCATTTTTGCCTTATGATATTTTTGCCTTATAGTAGGTTTATTGGAATGCAACCCCATTGTAACCTGGGGAGCGTCTGTACTCCAGTACCATGAATCACCAGGAAAGATTCAGTAAACAAATACCAGGGTCCCCATCTGGCTGCTCTTTGGTGTAAACACTGCCACAGTTGGGTCTGGAGTAAAGTGCTTCTCTGAAACAGAGTGAGCACAGCATTGCCATAAGAATTTCTTCTGTGCTTGTGTACTTTGTGATGTGTCCCACAACATTAACCTAAGACACAAACAATATATACGGAGCTAGATTTTATACTTTTTTTGCAGAGCAACGAATATTGCTGGGGGGGTCCCACAACATATTTTGAAGGGCCATGTGCCCATCGGCCCTCTGGGAAAGTGTCCCGTGTGGCCCTTGAGCTGTAGGGCGTCATGGACGGTAATACTTGTTAGGAGTGCAATGGTAAAAGTGTCATGGCATACCACCACCACGTTGCTGCTTACCACCATTATGGCCTATGCTTAATTACACTAATACCTTTTTGCATGCCACTAGAGGAGACCCTGCATACCATACAACACAATAGATTATGTCAATATTGTACGGAAGAGTAAAGTGCAGTATGGCTAAGGAACAGTTATTGCACAGCTATTCCTTTAGCCTTTTTGCAGTTTACTATTAGCACTAATGGAAATGAGGCTTATCGATGTGGTATCATCTGTAAATTTTATAGTTGGGTCCACCGAGACAGAGAAAAAGGAGCCTTGAGGAGCACCTATGACCTCCAAACTTGCTGCATTTGCTTACTGTTTTTGCAAGAATGCACAAATAGTCAGATAAACCGGCAGAGGATGTAGCATCTCTAAAATCTTTTGACGGAATGGGATAACCAGAGAGAGGTCTGATTTCCCAGCAGAGCTCATATCACTGCATTTCATGCATTTTTAAAGCACTGTAATTGTGATGTAATGTTTCTTCCTCTCTGGTTGTGTAATTTTATAAGGTATTTATCTTTTGCCAAGTGCTACTGTAAATTTGTATGGTTGAAACCCCCTACTATGATAATCAGGGAATCAATTGGTTGCTGTTCAGCATCACTTCGCTGGGATGCAAACCCTCTCTTTGGTTGATAGGGAAGGACCAGCCCATATCATTTTCGCTAAACCAACAGATTAGCAGGCCAGATACATGAACTGCTGTCACACTCTTGTAAATCGATGTGAGACAGGCAAGCGAAGGGCGTGAACACCAGAGAGGCAGCAGAACCAGGGGGCATCCCAACTGGGCAGGTCCTGAAAGCCTGTGCAGACCAGTTAGCTCCAGTGCTCTCCAGCACAATCAGTTCATCATTGTCCCAAGTCACCAGATCCAGCATGTTTCAAAAAGACCGCCATCATCCCTGCCCCCAAGAAGCCCCACCCACCATGTCCGAAGGCCTACCACCTGGTTGCACTGACAGGAGATGATCCCGCCTGTCGGAATGCTTTCGATGGTGGCTGTGTAGGGATTCTGTAGTATCGGTAGGGGCAGCATCCAGTTATGAACCATTTCAAGGGATCACGTCTGCTCCACATTGCTCAGCACACCAGACATACTGCAATTTGCTTATTGCCCAAACAGATACATAGACGATGCAATAACCTTGTTAAAAAGGCATTTCAATGCCTGCGCTATCTCAGGATGCTGATGAAGTTCATACTGACTCAAGTATCCTACACCTGCATCTTCGAGAACATCCTGACTGGGAGCATCATCATCTGGGCTGGGAGTTGAACCAAGCAGGACAGTGCAGCCCTGTGCAGAGAGGTGCATTCGGCCGAAACCACAATCAGGTGTGACCTCCCGAACATCTAGGCCACTCGCAAGAAACGGTGCATGGATAAGGAATTTGAATAATGGAAGACCCCACCCACACTAACAACAGCCTCTTCTCACTGCTGTGGTCAGGGAGGCACTGAACAACTAACTTCATACACTGTCATTGTACATCATTTACACCTGTTGATATATTGCTCTCTATGTTTATTGTCAATATTGCAGTTAATTTATCTTTATTCTTATTTTATTCTTATTTATTCTCATCTTTTTATGCTATTTTGTTTTTTCCATTTATTGCATATTTCCTTCAAGCACAATCCAGGAAGCAGGTGGAAGAGTGTTTCACTGTGCAGTGTTTCACTGTATGATTGTGCATGTGGAAAAACTTTAAACAGAAATGTTTCCTGTGATTCTCATTGGTGTGTTTAAATAAACACAGCCGATTTAAATCACACGGGGATTTCTGTTGCGGCCACTCTACCTTGGTAATATATTGACTAATATGACCCTTCGTCACGCTAATTGTGTTTGCGAGAGGAAGTGAATCATTCACATCCCTCTCTGACTTTTATGTCTTTATATATATATATATATATATATTCCCTCTTGAATTGTGCTTGGTGTTAATATCTGCTCCTTACTGCCATCATTGTTGTCATCATGGCAGTACAACAGGGCCTTCATCGCCAGCTGCCTATACGCAGGTGCATGACAGAAAGCGTCATCTACAATAGCTCTTCAATGTTTGTGATCTACTTCCTCTTCCTTTCCAGACAGGAAAGTGGAAAGGGATTTGCCCAACAGGGCTTCCTGTCTTCAGAACGTCTGTAAACGCCTTGGTTCTCACTGGTCCTGCCCGGATCAGCCTCTTACGTCTCTGCCAGCTGTGTTTATACATGCATGTATTCACTCTAACATTTCTAAATAGATGTAAAAGGCACTTGCATTTTGAAATAGCAGTGACAGATGGATGTGTTCATTTTCTCAAAGGCTGCTCAGCCCCACTTCGGGTTGGTTATGTGGTCAGCGATGACATTTTTGCTATTTCAGAGACTTTTTGAAAAGCATGAGTGTGAGAACCGCAGTGTGAACTCCCTTCTTGTGCAGATACGTGCACAGGGGCAGAGATGCAGAGATACCCATGCAGCGTACCCTCTCCTCTTGCTTCTCCTTCAATCACAGTCCTCCTGCATGAGCCCCTATTACTGCTTGCAAGCCCAGTTGCTCCTTTTCGTTCATCCACCTGTCCAGCTGTCTGTGTCCCAGGCAGGCTGACACACCCACACCACCTTCTCTGCAGGATGGAGTGCAGAGTGCATCCTTAGGCCCTTCCTTTGCAGTTCACAGCCTTCCTGCAGCTCTGGGCTGGTCGCAGCCACATCTACCCACATTTTACACATTCACATGCTTGTTCTGTTGACTCCTGATGCAAATCTGCTGATTCAAGAAGAATAAGCATTCGATGGGACTAGCTTTACTTCTCTTACTTACTTAGTGGTTAGACGTTGGTGTCCATGTGCTGCTGTCCTCATCTAGAGGACTTTTTTCTTCTCCTTTTTGCTGTCCTCTTACAGACCTCCATATAATCATGTTTTATGTACAGAGCATTCAGAAAGTATTCAGACCCCCTCACTTTTGTAACATTTTCTCATGTGTCAGCCTAATCTAAAATCATTAAATTATTTCCCCTAATTGATCTATACTCAATACTCCATAATGACTGAGTGAAAACAGGATTTTTTTTTGACATTTTTGCATTTTTTTATAATATACCGAAACAACACATTGACATACAGTAAGTATTCAGATCAATTATTATGACGTTTGACATTTATTTTAAGTGCATCCCATTTCTATTAATTCTGTTCTATTCCTTGTCTTTGAGATGTTCCTGCACCTTGCCTGGAGGGAACCTGTGGTTAATTCAGTTGATTGCACATCATTTGGAAAGGCACACCAGCCTGTTTAAGGTCCCACAATTGAAATTGTACAGTAATATACAATAGTTGTAGGCAGTCAAAGAAAATCATGCTTAAATGATCTTCCTATTGGTATAAATCCGTAATATTATGCATGTCAAAGTGTATTAGCTTGGTCATTTAACAACCTCTCCTCTAGTCATCCCATATTTGCAGTAACCATACTATACACCCATGTATTTCTTGACTCAGCCATTAGCCAACTATGTTTGGCTAATCAGTACCTCATCAATTTAAATACAGTGGAAACCGCTTATAGTAATCACGTCTGTCTGGGTGAAATTGATCACTATAAGTGGATGATCATTATAACTGATTTTTTCCTTTTCTTTATGCCTCAGGCAGATTACCATCTACTTACCCTGTATATTTATTACATGAATGCAAGGTAATAAAACAGACAGCGTCACTAATTACTTAATTTTATTATCAGAATACAGTACAGCTCTTGCAAAAGCTTTTCTAATTACAGTACTGCACCAATTAAATTACTGAATTGTGTATAATTCAAATATGCTATAGTACAGTACAGTACTATACATAATATTCAATTCAATTTTATTTATACAGCACATTTTCACAATGTTACATTATCTCAAAGTGCTTATTGTACTTTCGCTGCTGCGTCTCAATGGCTCGTTTTTGGCTGTTTATCATAAACTTTGTTGAGTTTATAGTTGTCTTTAAGACAAAATGACTTTCTTTCTCCCATCATGTTTTCTGTGCACAGAATTAGCCTCAAGTCGCTAGTCCAAAGCAGACGTGTTACTGCAAGGCAAAGTAGGGTGATCAAAGTAAAGAAATTTTAAAAATGGTCTGTACACTGTAAGCGGACTACTTGATTACTGTAAGCGGATTTTTTAAACAGTATTTGTACAGGAATGATTATGTTGATCAGGAAGCGGTTGATCACTACAACCGTTATCAGTATAAACGGTTTCCACTGTAATTAAACTAAATTAACTGAGGTGGTGGTAAAATTCAACGAATACATGGAATGGCTGGGTTTGGGAACTGAATCAGTGTTCATCTAGCCATCCAATTAGGTATCAGCAACTTATTGGAGAACAGAAGAAATTCT
Source organism: Mormyrops boulengeri (assembly GCA_026781065.1). Lineage (NCBI taxonomy): Eukaryota > Metazoa > Chordata > Actinopteri > Osteoglossiformes > Mormyridae > Mormyrops > Mormyrops boulengeri. The sequence continues at coordinate 12,472,709 of JAODLD010000069.1, forward strand.
TGCTATTTTTAATTGTATTATGATTCAGTTGTAAATATTCTAATGTTAAATTGTGTGTTTTCTCTCAAAAAATATACACTTAATACCTAGATAAATAGCCTTAAACATTTGTCTTTGACAGCCTATGACATCTGCACAGTATGAATGAATGAATGTTACATTCATGTATCACTTTTCAAGACACCCAAAGCGCTTTACAGAAGCGATGGGGAGCCACTTCAGCCACCACCACTGTGTAGCACCCACCTGGATGATGCGACGGGAGCCATTCTGCACCAGTACGCTCAGCACACAGTAGATCAGGTGGTGAAGGGGCAGGAGAGAATTCACCAGTTAGATTTAGGGGATGATGAGGAGGCCAAATTTGATAGGGCCACAGTGGGAAATTCAGCCAGGACATTGGGGTACCACCCCTACCCTTTCATGACCTCAGAGAGTCAGGACCTCGGTTTTACGTCTTGTCTGAAGGATGGCACCATTTTTACAGCACAGTGTCCTCATCCCTGCACTGGGGCATTAGGATCCACACTGACCGCAGGATGGACTAACCTGTTGGCAACACCAACACCTCTTCCAGCAGCAATCCAGCTTTCCAGTACTGTATATCAAGGCAAACACCTAGCCATGAGGTTTAAAGAACCACCCAGAGACAGGATTTTGTTCAGGCACATATCTGAGGAAGACCACTAACATTCTGTGGCATTGAAGGTTCGCAATAGGACAGTTGCTTTCATGATTCTTAAAAAGAAGATTGGAACAACCAAGACTCTTCCTAGAGTTGGCCGCCCTGACAAAGTGAGCAGACGGGGGAGATAAGCATTGGTGAGAGAGGTGACCAAGAACCCGGTAGCCACTCTGGCTGAGTTCCAGAGATCCTATGCGTAGAAGGGAGAAACCATCACTGCAACACTCCACTGACGTGAGCTGGAGTTTGTGAAACGCCACATGAAGGACTCTCAGACTGAGAAACAAGATTCTCTGATCTGATGAAACCAAGACAGCTGTTTGGCATCATGTCTGGAAATAATCAGGCACCGCAATACCAGACCAATGGTAAAACTGTGGGGGTGCTTTTCAACGAAAGAGACTCTGAAAGTAGCCAAGGTTGAGAGAAAGCCGAATGACGCGAAGTACAGAGAGTCTCTACCTAACTAAGGGCCATAGACAAAACTATACAGACATTTAACAACCGACCTATGTGACGACCGCGGGGACTTACGACCAGCTCTCCGATCAGTCGGTATCATACTCTGTACGAGAACTTTGGTTGTGGAAACGGCAGCACGGTATCTCAGCATCACCCTCTCTCACTCTCTGTCTTGTTCCCACAATTACTCAGTATTCACTGCACTAGCCTTCGAATCTCTGATTATCTGTATTTACAGTGTGCAAAGCTAAGTAATGTATATTAGAGCTGATTTCCTCTATTCTGTTTATTACACTACTGTATAAACATTTATAAATACACTAAAAATGTTATAAATGGTGCAAAGGTGACATTAAAACAATAGCTGAAGATGGCTGATACCAACCCACTACTGGTACAGTATGCATGAAATATCAGCAAGGGGGCTCCTTGCTTATCGACCAATTTGCTTAATGACCTAGTTGTAGGTCGTTGAAGAGTGTCTGTACTTTAGAGGCCCCCCACCAAGAAAATTAATAATGATTTCACTTCCTCTGCAACACAGCTAATTCAGGGGCCCGAGGTAACTACCTAATCTGCCTGTAACCAGAGCAGGCCATGTTTCTGCCTGCTCATAAGCCATTAAATTTCAGAGCACTCTGGACCTCAGACTGGGCTGATGGTTAACCTTCCAACAGGACAATGACCCTAAGCACAAAGCAAAGACAATGTCGGGGTGACTTAGGCACAACTCTGTGGGCGTCCAAGAGGGACCCGGTTACAGCTCGGTCTTGAACCCATTCAAAGATCTCTGGAGAGACATAGCTGTCCATTGACAGTCCTCATCCAACCTGACAGAGCTTGTGAGGATTTACAGGAAATAGTGTCAGAAATTCCCCAAATTCATGTGTGCAGAGCATGTTGCGTCATACTCATACTAATTGCTGCCAAGATGCTTCAACTAAGCACTGATGAACAATGAGCCAAAACATAATGGACATCCCCATGTGAAGCAAATAATGTTAACTATTTCATAAAAACAGCACGTGTCAAGGTCTGGGATATATTAGATGGTAAGCTAACATTTGGTACTCATAGTCGACATTAGAGGAAATGGGCAGGGGTGAAGATCTGAGTGAATTGACAAGGGCAGTGTCAAGGTGGTCCTTCAGTTTTTTACTTTTAGTAAATTTGCAAGAATTTCTAAACTCTAGCTTTCACTGTGGAGAATTGAGGGGGGGGGAAATGAATTTAAATGAGTGTAAGGCTACAAAAATGTGGAAGAAATTAAAGGTGTCTGAATACTTCCAGAATGCACCACATGTTAAAGACATTACATAGAAGCTTTGGAGGTATATTGGGAAACTGAATGTGTTGCAAGATGAAATGTCTACCAGTAAAATATCAGGCCTGATTCATTTCAGTGTTACAGTTTATAAGAATTTCAGAATGATTATGAATCAGTTGTTCTCACCGTCGGCATTGAACAGAGATTGATAATAACCTCACAGGTTAAGTGCATGTATAAAACAAACAGGGAAATCAATCATCGTCAAGAAATAATAATTTGTGGTAAAACAGTAATGAAACTCATTGCGGTGCATAAATAAACTGTCAAGATCGGCGTGGTACGGCGGGTGCAGGATGCCAGTACCGAATGTGGCCTGAGTCTTGGACAGCTGCATGTTTTCAGTATAAACTTGACTCAGGTTGAGCTTTATACAATCACAGTTGTTTTCCCAGAAACACCACCACAGTTCATATTCATGTTTTAGGGGATTGCTGTGTAATAACAGAACACGCCATAATTTCCTCCTGGAATCAACAAAGTCAGTATTAATCTTAATATCATTCGGCAACTTTGACTGCTTCGCCACCTGCTTGCTGATGCGCATGGGCCAGCTGTCCTTGCTGCACTGCGATTAGGCCAGTGCTGACTCCAAAGTAGGCCAGTGATGTAAGAGCCATTTTAGGCATGCTTCCTGTTTTGGTCATGTAATTAGCCACATGTGGGAGGCCGTGTCATTTCATGAATCACCAGGATGTATCCGCCAGCCACTTCTCCAGCAGCTCTTCAGTGACTACATCACAGAGTGGATGTGTCAATCAGCGGAGACCCCGCCCACATCCCCTTCCATGCCTATATGGTGAGCTGAGACCAGAACTGAGTAGCAGTTGGCCCAAACGTGCATAGCGAGTTCCACGCAGCAGTTCCTGCATCCTCACTTCTGACAGCACTAAGGCCATTCGCCTCTCCGGTAAGCAAACACCGCAGCCTCAGTGAATCCACCTCTTTATCAGACACAGAAATAACAATAAGTTTGCCTTGATTCATGGTGTCCCCCAACTACAGGGATGCATGGTATTTTCTTAGCGTTTTTGACTAGAGCAGAACGCACCACTGTACTCAATGTGGGGGAGACGAATTTATCAGGTATTTAGTTTCATGTGGAATATCTCAAAACTACAAAGCGCTGGGCTTATGGGAATATGATCAAAGTAGGACTTAGGGGGGAAAAAATGGGGAAAAGAAGGGGTTTTCTTCCTTGGTGGAAAGTATTTAATTCAATTTAGCTTTGCATACATGTATATACTTGAATATATGTGTCTGTCTTGCTTGTCTATCTTGCTCGTTGTCGTTAGGCCGCTCACAGTGGGGTCTGAGACTCATGTAATTTCAATTTCAGTTTCAATTGTCCTGTACATATGGCGGAATTGACAATTTGACTTTGACTTTTGACTTGACTTACTGGGTCTTAAGTTGCCCATTTTTTTTCCAAGCAGCGAAAATTCATTATTAAATGTACCCAAATAAAAAATGTAAATAATTTACTGTTTACTTTTTCCAGCTTTTATTCTGTTTTTTTCCCTTATATGTATTTGTTCGATTTTGTGCGGCATTTCAGTCAACCTCTCTTGTTTAAAATATATAAATCATTTTTCGTTTGATTTTGATCCATATCCAGATTTTGATTTTGACCCATTAAATGTATTCTGCCAAAATGTTCATGGCTCAGTTTATGATATAGCCCTTGAGCATGTTGGTTTTTGCACACTTAGCTTATAGATAGCGGTTGAGATCATTCAGAAGCATTAGCAGGAACAGAAACCATGGCTTTTTCCAAGGTCTCCACAATCATGCCACTACCCATGATCCGGCTCGCGCCCCTGATGCCTGCAACTGCATTTTGCTCTCACAGAAACGCCATAAAAGGAGGAAAGCAGCCAAGAGGAACAATGAAGATCTTCCTCTTTCTCACGCTGCTGGCTGTCTCATCACCAGCCCTGCAAGTGGTAATGTATACAACGGCCAACTTCACAGCGGTAAAACATCCCCGCTGTGGTTAAAATATCACTTCCACAAATGCAGCTGTTTGTGTCATGTGCGTGTGTGCTAAAACTGGCTATTTGATGTATAAATAGTGCACAGAGAATTTCAGTTTATATCTAATATGAAGTCATACTAGCTAAGGTGCATCTGACCCAGCACAGGCAATAAGTCAGCTTTCCTCATTGCAGGGTCCCCGGACACCCAAGAGGACATTTGTCAGCAGACTCTCAGGTGAGTCTGCCAGCCTCTGTATAGTGGGTCCTTACAGTCCCTTGGCTGTGGGAGGTGGAATTGCTGAGCACCCGGCCTTTTTGTCCAAAGGGCAGTGCCCCTCTTGTGAGGTTCTAAGTGGCCCTTTTCGATAACAAATGGCTTGTCTGGTGGCTTAGTGTTCATATGGACACTTAAGACATACGGTCATTTATTCAGTCAGACAGCTCAGAGAAGTGCTTCCATGAAGATGGCCATGACTACTGGGATACAGTGGCAATCTCCTATGTCTGCTGGCCGTACCTTGAATAGCAGCAGTTCTGTGCTTGTCCTTCTGTGTGTGAGCACATAGTCCATGCCTTTACCTCTGTCTGTGAGCACACAGTCCATGCCTTTAGAGCAGGGGTCAACAACATGGTGCCCGTGGGCACCAGGATGCCCCCAAGGACCACATGAGTCGCCCACGGCCGAGTTCTAAAAATAGAACTCACCAGTGAGCAGCGTCTAAAATTTAATTTTATCCTGTTGCTATTCTTCTTTAATCACATTTGCATTTATATAGATTTGAAAATGACAATATCTAAAAAAAATGCATTTAAAACATGTTTATTATACATGAAGTTAAGTTAAGATAAGTTAAGGTAAGTTTAGGGCGTTTCAAACTGGTAGCCCTTCATATGGCTCAGTACCTGTGAAGTAGCTCTCAGTTTCAAAAAGGCCGGTGACCCCTGATTTATAGAGCTTGCTCCTCTGCCTGTGAGCAGACAGTTCATGCTTGTCCTTCTGTCTGTGAACGGACATTCTGCGCTTGTCCCTCACTCTCTGAGTGGTCAGTCCATGCTTGTCCCTCCATCTGTGAGCAGACAGTCTGTGTAGCTTGATTGTCACATCTTCCCACAGTGACCACTTGTGGGCAGCAGAAAAAGATGCAGTTCAAGATTGTGGGTGGGAATACCATTGCAGTGGAGTCCCAGCCATGGATAGCGTCCATCTTTTTGAAGGGTAAATTCAAATGCGGTGGGACCCTGATCTCATCATGCTGGGTGCTCACGGCCGCTCACTGCGTTGATGAGTAAGTGTCCTGACAGACAGCCACTGACACTCATGTGAGAAAGGGTACGGTTGACACAGGGTCTGATATACTGTCATAATGCACCCCCCCCCCCCCCCAGTCACAAAATGATTAAAGACATCTCCATCTCCCTGGGGAAGAATGCCATCAATGAGACTGATGCCAGCAGAGAGCAGAGTTTCAAAGTCCGGAAGCTCATCACTCACGAGGCTTACAATGAGGACGTTCGGCCTTATTACAACAATGACATCGGTAGGGTGACCTGACCCTGCAATGCACGCAGATGCCTCCAGGGGGCTCCAGTGGGGTGAGTCTCTCTCACAGGTTTCTTCCGTTTCAGCTTTGCTGAGGATCAAAGGCCAATGTGCCAAGATGACAGACTCGGTACAGATTGCATGCCTTCCGCCCCCCCACCAGATGCTGCCCCCAGGGTCCTCCTGCCAGGTCGTTGGATATGGGAGAGATGGTGAGTCCCCCTGCCCCTTTGCCTCTAGCGGCCAGGTGACTCAGCAGCTTAGGCCTCTGTGCCATTGCATGGTCACTGGTTTGAATCCTGCCTTTGGTAGAATAGTCACATGCCCACTGTGCCCTGGAGTAAGGCCATCAACTCTACCCCACCCCTACCCCCACCAGATAAATGTCCTGACCCTGCACTCAGACCCCAAGCTGCACTCTAAACTGTGTATGTGTGCATGTGTCTCAAAGGAGAGCGTGATGGGATACATGAAAAAAAGCATTACAACGTACCTGTACTTCAGTACTATTATTAAGCACATAATCACCCCGGTTTGATTCCTGTCTTCCACTCTGTTTCTATGAACAGAAACTCTCCGATACTCCCAGTACCTGAAAGAGGGCACTGTGCAGCTGGTGGCTCAGGAGCACTGCACGAGTAACACCTACTACGGGACGGCGGTCACAGACAACATGTTCTGCGCCATCGGCCGCACGTGGACCACAGACGCTTGTAAGGTACAGGAGCCGTCACCCATTAAGTGCCTCCCAGCACGTTGGCCAGGTAGCCGACACGGTAACCTCAACATTTTCCTCCCGCTACCCCCCAGGGAGACTCAGGGGGACCCTTGGTATGCAAGGTGGGGAACCGCATGTTCCTGTTTGGCATCGTCAGCTGGGGGGAGGACTGTGCCAAAAGAAACCGCCCGGGTGTCTATACCAAAGTCACCAACTACAACAGGTGGATCCAGGAGAAAACGAGAGTGCCAGGCATCGCCTTGGGGGCCATGTTCCCTCAGAAGTGAGCCTGCCCCAGGACAGGAGAGCACGGGGGTCAGAGGGCATCATACCAGAAAGACAGGCAGCAACGTGGGCAGCAAAACGGTACAAGCTGCCACACGGTACAAGCTGCCACACGGCTGCTGGTATGATGCCATCTCTGACCATGTCCTGGGTTAATATTTAAAATGTATTTATAACCATCAATTTTACGACCTGCTTTACAGCAGGAGAGTTTTAACATTCTATTCATTCTCAGGGTGTACAGTATAAATTAATGTCGGCACATACAATAATTTATCCCTATTTTATGATTTGGGTAACTGAACCATAGAATTGAAATATTTGCTTGGTTTACATTGAAATTTATTTTTCTAATGTTATTTATATTTACTATTATATGTATAATTTGTTTTTTATATATATATATTTTTTTTACAATTAAATTTCTTAAGTCTTTAACATATAAATTATGTTATTCATATTTACTGTTATATGTCTTATTTTTTGGTCTTCTTTATATTTTTAAGATTAAATAAAGTTTTGAAGTACTTAGCATTTTTAAATATCCTTGTCCATGAAGTGTTTTTTTCTTTTGGGGGGTTCAGCTGGTCCATCTACAAATTCTCACGGGCTGACCTTATTATGAAATCAGGGTGTCTGCCATGGTCCACGTTCGCACAGTAATAACCTGGTTATGTGGTGTCAGTGGCTGCACAGTGACAGACCTCTGTCACATTCCATGCGGGTCAGACGGCTTTCAATCAGGATGCCATAGGAGACCCACAGACAGCATTGGGCCAGTCAAACAGTGTATCAGCACGGCCAAGGCCAGGGAATTTGGGTTCACTAGACTGTGGTGATTCATAAAAATGATTCACAATTTTGTTCCTTTCTGATGTACATCTCACTTGCCAAATCCCATCTGCTCACCAGACAAGCAAATTGCCCATCCGGGGCCCCCTTTGCTCATAAGGCCTGGAACCATGACAGGATCCTGAGGTTGCCAGTTCCGAGCAAACCGTGGGGAAAGTGAGGGTCATGGAAGGGTGGGCAGGACCCCCCCCCACATAAAGTACACTCTGTATTACAGGTGTAAAATTCCCAAAACTCTTTCCACTTGATGCCTATCATCCATGACCTGCTACGGGGGGGGTTCCTAATGCCTAACATCACATGACATGAGCTGCCTGTTGGAGTCTCTGCCCCCGCCCGGCGGGGGGGGGGGGGGGG